>OX451739.1:59764213-60364213 GCA_948472305.1 Vicia faba
TTCCATATCATTTTTTTCATTACTTTCATGTGCAGATTCTCAAAGGAGGAACACCATAAACCTCATATCCCAGTGCTCCAAGTGTCATCAACGCAGATCCAAAGGACAAAAAGTGTAGCACACTATACTCTGGAGTCAAGCGTGCTGCAGGCAATCATGAAAGTCAAACGTGGCTTAGATTTCAGTGGGCTTGGATTGCTTCAATAAACCTCCTATTTGGTCCACACTCCCCTTGGTTTTTACTTTCTTTTTTTATTTTGTTTTGTCATTTTCTCTTATTTTTAATTGCTAACCTTTTAATTATTTTTATTATTAACAATTAACTTAATTAACGCATTTTCATAAAAAACCAAAAAATAGAATTAACATTATTATTATTATTATTTTATTTTGTAAATAAATATTAACCAAAATAGTTTAATTAGGCAATTTTAATTCCTTTTCTTAAATAATTAAAATAAATCTAGAATTAGGTAAAAGTTAACTTTTAATTTTATTCCATTTCTTTTATTTCATAAAAACATAAAAAACAAAAAATATTTATTTTTAATTAAATTAATTAATTAGTCATTAATTAGCTTTAATTTCATTTTAATTACAAAAAAGCCAAAAAATCAATTTCTTTTCTTAAAAGGGTCAACATCCTTAGACATTCCCGATTAATTTATTCACGCGCATTTACTCTATTTGAGTATTATGTAATTGCCTCCAAGAATGTAATAGTTAAATAGGTTTATCGCTTTATTTAATTTCCGTACTCATTTACTAAAAAATGGGTCTTTGTAATTTTTGGCGATGTATAGACCCGCGCCTTGTAATAGCGTAGGATTTACGTTTCCGTAATTTACTTTCCGCACCCCTTAACTGTTAACTTGCATGAAAGAATGTATGTAAATAAAAACAACCTGTAGCTCACTAATTAACCAGACAAATATTAACCGAATACAACACACAAATACACACACCACTTCTAGGGTACGCCTCACTTGTTGCCTTCGAAACGTGGTCGTCAAGTATAGGATGTCTTAGCGGTCCTTATGTCCATGATCTAGTTGCCTCGAAACAGTTGCCTCAGAACAGTTGCCTCGAAACAGTTGCCTCGGAACAGTTGCCTCGAAACGGTTGCCTCGGATTAAAAAAGGATCAAGGACATAAGGGTAGCCTCTAAGGTGTCTTACTGTTGCTTCGGTGACCACACTGTCCCTACAATCGAATTGACCCGAACAACTCCAACGATGGTGCTACCTACCTCTCAATGGTGGGATAGCACTATCTAAAGGACTCTTACAAAGCTTAATTCCTTAGGGTAGGTAGATGACTCATGGATACTTGCTCTATTCAAAAACAAATCAAAAAACCTTTTCACACCGACACTTTCAAAAAGCTTTCAAAATAATTTTTCAAACACTCTTGAGGATTGATACAAGAGTTATTCAGAAATATTTCAAAGAAACTTTTTCAAACCCACTCACATTTTGAAAAGCAAACATTTTGAAAACATAAGAGCAAGTATCTAAGAGCCCGTGGATAACCACGGATAAAAAGGGTGCTAACACCTTCCCTTTCTATAAATCTACCTCTCGAACCGAGAAACATTCTCATAAGGAATTTTGCTGTGCTTTTGTCCTGTCCATGTTGGAGAAAATAAAAGACTGTGGAGACTCTTGCTTCCGCGACATTTCGTGAAACCAGCTAAAAACAGTCAGTTCTAAATCCACCGATCATAACATGTTATGGTTTGGTTAGATTACAAAGATCCAACTAAGTCAAGTACTCCATAGTCCCAAGATGAATTACCAAAGTTGCTGGTATTGAGGAGCTACTTCCCATGATTTATGGTGGAGTATAATCAGCAACCAGCAAGGTATGGGCTCATGATAAACTTTGTACAAAAAGCTTGCTTTTCAAGAATAGCAATGGTGCCTTTATGCCATAAATGGAAAGATATTTTGGATAATGGTTTAAACACTTGGGTAATAGCTCAAGAGTAGGTGTAAGCATTAAATTATGATGAGATTTGCAAGAAAGGAAGCCTGCAATATAAGATTATGCAGCATAGCATAAGGGTTTTGTTATGTGTTCTTCAATAGAATGACTTGCAATTCAAGGATGGATGCTTAACTTCATTCTCTTGAATATCCTAGCTCAAATATGATAAATTCATGCTCTTGAATGTTTTAGAAAGCTTGAAAAATCCTCTATAACTTTCATGTTGGTCATTTTGACAAAGTCATCTTGTAACTATGTGAAAAAATGCCAAGAAATTGGGATAAAATCCTGAACAAAATCTGTTGAAAATTTCTCTAAGTGTTAAATGAAAATGTCATGACTTCATGAATTTATAACTCAAAATCCAAGCACTTCTAGGATTTGATCAGCAAAGCAAAGTTGTAGATCTCGTCGTGATCTACAACTTTCATGTTGAAAATTTTCCTTGAACAGTCTTGCATCTTGGTGAAAGAATGGCGTGAAGTGATGAAATTATCATGTATAAAAACACTTAGAAAATTTTTAAATCTTGGAAATCTTGACTTTTCAAGTTGACTTTTGACTTTCTTGACTTCTTGATGATCAAGCTTGATATTCTTGAATGTCTTGATGAAATTTGATTTTGGAATGTAATGTTGACCAAAAAGTCAAAGTTTGATGCAATTGACCATTTTGCCCTTGTGCCAATTCCAAGCCTAAATTGATGTATCAGTGCTGCAAACTTGACGTCATAGAAGATCTTGTGGGAGAACACTTGAGAAATGAGAGGGCAAATTTTGGGGTACAACATGCGATAATTACGATCAAATGCAAAAACCAATTCAGTTCTCCCACCGTATTACACATGAGATGTTAAAATATCATGTTAATGGAAAGATTATTACAGTCTGCGGTGAAGAAGAATATATGGTAAGCCACCTGAATTCTTTTAGGTATGTCGAGATGGACGGCGAGTTCATTGAAACTCCCTGTCAGAATTTTGAAGAGGTTCCTCATACGATCGTTGTTAACAAAGCTGTTACTGTTGTTCCGAAGATTACCAGGCCCCCACTGAATATGGTTTCTCTGAAGGACGCCAAGGCTGTGATTGAAGAAGGTGGGTGTACTATTTGGAGCCAACTCCATGAAATCCCCTATAAGTCTGACAAATTTGGTTTGGGTTTCACTTCAGGAGCTCAGAAAGTTATTTGTCGTGCTCGTGCCAGAGGTCCAACACTATGCATCAGCAACCATGGGGTCAATGTTGTAGAGGACGCTGACAGTGACTGCGACTTGGACAATTGGATCTTCCCTACTATCAACGGTGGACTCAATAATTGGACGGCTAGAGACTTCGTGCCCATATATTTTATCCATGAGTTATTGTTTTTTCTGTTTTGAGGATATGTAATTTTTGAACAAGTTAAACTCTAAAACCTTGTGTCTTACCCGAGTCACAATGGTTTATTTGTGAGGGTTATCATGCTTCATTTCCATATGTCATTAATAAATCATTGGACGTTTTTACTTTCAAATTTTACGCTCTCTGTCTTTCTTTTTGCTTTATTTTGTAAAAATAACTATGTGTTCTTACACACACCCACACATCAAAATTGCAGATCCACATCCACCCCGGATCCCATTGATAACAGATCTGCTATTGCCAGTTATGACTTTGAAAATCCGATCTACCAAGATAAGGACGAAGATGAGGAAGATTGTGAAGTATCGGGAAAGCTTGCTAAACTATTACAGCAAGAGGAAAGAGTAATACAGCCTCATGAAGAGTCGGTCGAGGCGGTAAACTTGGATACTGAGGAGAAGAAAAAGGAAGTCAAGATAGCTTCCAACTTAGAGAGTGGTGTCAAAGAATGGTTAATCCAGATGTTACGTGACTATGTTGAGATCTTCACTTGGTCATACTGAAACAACCTGGCGGAACAATCATCTTGTAATGAAACATCAATGAAGTCGCCACCGAACGTCTTTTATCCCGTCAAAAGGGAAAGGTAAACATCGAGAAAACCTGAAGAGGGAGAAATCATGGTCTTTCGACCAAGAGATCGGGTAAGGGAGTCTGTTACGTGAGGGGAAGGTATTAGCACCCCACACGCCCGTAGTACTCTACGGTATCTACTCTTGTTGTCTAATCTAATGGGTGTGGTCAAAACCTATGTCTATGGCTTAAAATTAAAAAGGGAATGCATGCGAAAGAAAAAGGGAAAACAATGTAGGGAAAATAAAAGTTGTGCTCGGTTGGGCCCTACCCATTTGCCTACGTATTCCTTTTAAGGAATCAGAGCGGTCGTAGTTTGGCTCATATGTTTTGGTTGGTTTGTGTTTTTTAGTTAAGACAACAAAAACAGTCAAGATGGCAAAACATCAAATAAGATAACAAACAAATGAGATGGTAAAACATCGACTAAATAATAACAAAGTAACATGTCAAAGATGGAGAAACACCAAAATGATAAAACATCACACCTAACAAATGACATTGAGAGTCAAAGTAGGATAACTAACATGTGTGATGGCAAAACATCGGCTTCAAAAAAATGTGCGATGGCGAAACATCGGCTAAAAGATAACAAGATATCATGGAAAAGATGGTGAAACATCAATAAACCGAATGACAAAACATCACCTAACAATGATAATGAGAATCAAAGTAGGATAACAAACATGTGCAATGGCGAAACATCGGCTTCAAACAAATGTGCGATAGCAAAACATCGGCTAAAAGATAACAAGGTATCATGGCAAAGATGGAGAAACATCAATAAGCCGGATGACAAAACATCACACCTAACAATGATATTAAGAATCAAAGTAGGATAACAAACATGTGCAATGGCGAAACATCGGCTTCAAACAAATGTGCGATGGCGAAACATCGGCTAAAAGATAACAGGATATCATGGCAAGGATAGCGAAAAATCAATAAAATGGATGACAAAACATCACACCTAACAATGATATTGATAATAAAAGTAGGATAACAAACATGTGTGATAGCGAAACATCGGCTTCAAACAAATGTGCGATGGCGAAACATCGGCTAAAAGATAACAAGGTATCATGGCGAAGATGGAGAAACATCAATAAACCAGGTTTAAAAACAAATCCAAGAGGAGAACAAACAAATAAGATTTGATTTGTATCTTTTACCTTGAAGAAGGGTTTGATTTTATTAGAAGTGTTTTATGATTTGCCAAGAAAACAATTTTTGTTTTAAGATGCAAAATGCAAAGGAAGAAAAAAAAACTAAGGGAAACTAGCCTAGCACTATCCCTAGTGTTATCATACAATGATTGACCCTAGGGTTGAGGATAAAGGAAATCCTACCCTATGCTAGCATACATGGATTCCTAGCTTAATTAACATGCCAAAGGAATCTTAACAAAACTATCCTATAGGGAACAGGCAAGGAGAGCGAAGTCGTGATCTCAATTTCTAAATTGAGTGACTCATCGATTAACAATTAAAGAAACAAACAATAAACATCCTATAGGGAACATGCATTGAGAGCGAAGTCGTGATCTCAATTTCTAAATTGAGTGACTCATCGACCAATAGTTAAAGAAAAAAGACAATAAACATCCTATAGGGAACATGCACTAAGAGCAAAGTCGTGATCTCAATTTCTAAATTGAGTGACTCATCGATCAATAGTTAAAGAAACAAACACAAACACAACACATGTATCAAACAAAATAGAGGGCCTCCTGACATATATCAGCAACAGAGGTCCCATCATGCAATCATAGAACTATACAAAATGAAAATAGAAGAAAGGAAATAGTGCAATACCAAACGGATAATTATTCATAGCAACTGAACAAGAATAAAAGAAACCCAGAGAACTTCAAGCAAGTTGGCATCAGCAGACAAATCAAGTCAGAAATTACGCCATCAGGATATAAGTATTGAGATTTTCAGATATGAACAGATCCCATAGGAAATGTATAGCATTCATAATCACACACACACACACACACACACACACACACACACACACACACACACACACACACACACACATATATATATATATATATATATATATATATATATATATATATATATATATATATATATATATATATATATATATATAGACTATCAAATATGAAAATCACAAGAATGGTACAAATATAATAAATTGTGTTCCACAAATAAAGTGAAACACAGTAGCCTCCAGTCAAAAATGGAAAACTTTTCTCAGAGTACCTCGCACATTCAACAGCCAAGTTAGTATTCCCATAAATAGAATGATGACTCCCATAAGGGATGGATAATGACACCATAATGAAGTGAAAAAACATGATAGCAATTATCAACACATTAGATATGATGGACAAAAAGAAACAGGCATATGCACAACTTGGTCAAAAGTTAGAGGAATGTTGCTCCTTTTTATCACCATATTGAATTGACAATTGAGTATCAATCAAGGATCATGGGAGCTTGAGAAGAATACAATCAAAGACCATGAATGTCAGTAGCAACCACAATTCAATCATACTCAAATACTTCATCACAGCTCACAAGCATAATAGGAGAGGAATCTCACACAATGCATCAAAGACTTAGATCTCAAGCTAACCATGGGAGAAAGTCAAACAAGGGTAAAATTAAAGAGCTTGTAACAATCAAAGATTTGAATTAAAGCTTCCAAAACATGACTAGGACATGATCAAAAGGTTAAAGTATTGATTCTAAAACATGCTACACAAGTGCATTCAAAATGCCTAAAAAATTCAACAAGGATAAAAGGAAGAAGCCAAGCTCCATTCATAATTAGAACTAATTTAAGTAATAGGGATCAATTACTCTCAAGTCCTCATGAGACTATAATTGAAGTATAATTTCCCTTCATGTTATCATTGGCCATCTAATGACCTCAAACTCAAATTTAAAGCTCAAGTTTCAAAGTGAAGATCAACAAGAAAACAAAAAGTCATAAAACATGCATCAAAAAGTTCAATCATTCAAATATGGGGCATTAAGTAAATGACTTGAGTTTATATGGATAAACATAACCAACATGATCATTAGGTGCCCAACTATAGGCCTCACTCAAGTTCATTGGCCATCAAGCAAATTGCAACAAGATATGCAACATTAATTGAGTATCTTCACTTCAAAAATACATCAAAGATAGAAAAGGATTTCAATAATTCAAACCAAAATTTCCATAACATATTTGAGATGTGTATAGGTCAGAAAACAAGTTTGAAGTTCATGGATAGTATAGGAGAGGATCTAATGAGGCCCAAAGATCAAAACTAGTTGGCAAAACTACCAAACTAGACAAGCTTTCAAAATAATTTGTGGAAAAATATCCAATCAAGTCAAATAATTCAAGAAAAATGGTTTTCAGATCCTCAATACATCCATGAACCTTAAACAAGATCCAAATTCCAATGGAAACCCAAGGCAAATTGGTTTTAAAATTGAAACTTGCAATGTAAGCTACAAAACCCTAATTGTTTAAATTTTAATCTTAAATATTAATTAGGTAAGATCAAAATTCAAACAATTCAAACCAAGATCATGCAAATCACAAGGAAACCATAAATATCAGAATACATATTTTTTTTCCACATTTTTAGGATTAAAGAAAGGTCAAAAATAAAATCAAAATTCAAACCATTAATCAATTAAACAAATAATCACATCTCAAAATAAAATTCTAATAAAAAATCAGAAAAATATCCAACCAAAATTATATTTAAATATTAGAATTAAAAACACACATCCCTGATTTTTTGTAGAATTTTTGAATTAAAGGAAATATTAAAATAAAATCAAACAATCAATTAAACAATTTAAACTATTATTTAGTGACAAAAATGCAAACCCTAGCCAAAATTCATAAAAAGATCAAAACAAAATTATATTCAGATACTATGATTAAAAAAAAACTTATATGATTTTTTTGAGGATTTTTGAATTAAAGGAAATATTAAAACAAAAATTATGAAGCAAACATTTCAAATAAACTTCTCAAATTAAATTCCTAATCAAAAATAGAAAAAATGCTAAACCAAAATCAGAATCAATTTCTAAATTATTTTATGAGTCAAAGATAATTTTTGTGGAATTTTTAGATCAAAAGAACTATTAAAATGAAAATAATCATTGAACAAACAATTAATTAAACTTATTAAATTTTGAACCAATCAAAACATTTTTAAAAATTATTTAAAAAATGCACAAGGTCAGAAATATTATTTTTAGGTTTCCTGAATTTTTTTATAATTTTTCAACCATTTTTGAGCAAGAAATAAAATCATGAAAATCAGGTTATGAAACAAAATTCAAATAAATTTAAAAAACCAAATCAGCCAACCAGAGGAGGCCACGCCATCATCTTCAACCTCTGGCTAGGGAAAAAACGCACGCAAGACCATATCCACCACCTCATGTTCTAATCAACATAACATGCTCAATTCTACACCATTTTTCATGAAATTTTATGCAAAGCAAAGCTAAAAACGACATCTACATTATTCTATTCGAATCACATCAAATAATTAACCATAGATCAAGAACGGATCTCATAAAAATGACAAAAACTCACTGAGCAGAAAATTTCAGATGCATCATACATGCTCATCTCATCAAATCAAAAGCTCTAAAGTTATAGAAACACTTAATGAACCTCAAACAACATGATTACGAGCTCAAATCACACAATGCACGGCTAGAAATCAAGATCCAAAGTTAAGAATTCTAACCTTTGAGGTAAAAACAAATCTACTATCTCCTTCACTCCAGTTGCAGACCAAGCCTTGATCTACAATCCTTATCACTTGGAGAAGAAAATGCAAGAAGAAATACTCAAAATGCGCAAGTAAATTGAGAGAATCAAAGAAATTTACAGAACAAGTGGATATGGAGTTTTTTGAGATCATGGATGAAATGAAGCACCATTGAGGCTCAACGAAGCTTGCCTCTCAATATATAGAGCATGAAGAGGAGGGTAGGATAGGCTTTTCACACTGAAAACCGTTAGAAAGAATGAATTCCAATTTTTGCAAAAGTGAAGTGTGCACATGAAGCACTAAAATCCCTCGTGCATTCTCCATCCTTTTACGTGCATTTCAGTTATTTTTATCTCAGGAAGAGGTTAACAAAAGATCAAGGCTTAATTCCTTGTATTAACCAAGTGTTGGTGATTAGGCATTTTCATGCCACTTTTTGCAAAACCACGGATTGTCCTTGAATTTGCCCATGTGCAGCTCAAACTTTGGCATGATGGGCCTTAGTACATTGAAAATGAGCCATGGTCTTGATTAGAAATGAAAAGAATGGCTAAAACTTGAGTTTGCAAGAAATTGCATTTTGCTTGCTTGGTCAAAATTCAATAAAATGCCTCCAAATTCCAAAGCTTATAACTTGCTCATATGTTTGAATTTTTACACAAATGAGTACAATTTGGAAATTTATTGAAAAGATCTACAATCCCTTAGTTTTGAGTTTTTGCAATTGAATCCATTAAGGTCCTCAAAATTTGACATGAAATTCACTAATTTTGGGAAATGACCTATAATTTTAACTTGAGGCATGAACTTCCAAAGACCATAACTCTTGACTATTTGCCAATTTGGACATGAAACCAAAAGGATATGAAAGATCACCATCTTATCATTCCAAGCATACTTCATTTGCATTTTTTTGATCAAAGGTGAATAAAATATGAATTTTTGAAGTTAAGTCCTTATTTTCCAAAATTAGAAACTTTTAGGGTTTCTTCATGAACAAGTTTCAACCCAAACCTCAATCTTTTTGATCCAATGATCAAAATGGACTTGAAATATGAAAAGTAAATCCTTGAATTGATGGTTGACCAAAAGTTCACTTGGTCAACCTTGACTTTGACTGATTTTGACCAAAATGACCATTTTGCCCCTTTGAATCAATTGATCCACTTCCCTTCAAAATTGATGATCAAAAATTCAAACATATGATCTTCCAAATATATAGAGGCCATGTACAAATTTTCACTTCAAAATTATCAAGAAATCTTGATGAAATCCCAAACCCTAGTTTTAGTTAACACCTTAGGAGACTGATGAATCATCTCCAAAATTTCAAATCCTCTGGGCATCTTGACCAATTTCTTGTACAAAGACTTTTGAAATACCAATGAGATGTTGTAGCTTTCAAATCAATACTTGTACATTGATCAATAGCCTTGATCAAACAAAACCCTAATTTGAATGGTGAATCAAAAGAGTGATTCCTATTATAATCAATCTCAAACTTCAATCCTCTGGTGATCCAAAGAGATGGATAAAATATATTGAGATATGCAATAACTTTTGAGCTTGAAAGATCCAGAGGTTTAAATGATAAGGTTCTACTTGAGCAACTTGTCAATGCAAACAACCTTCAAAGCTTGAGGAAGACTTGATAACCAAAGTATTTTGATCCCATCACAATGTATGAATGCAATGCAATATGATATTCATGATGAAACATAAGCCTAAATCAAGAGGGTAAATTTTGGGGTGCAACAGCTGCCCCTATTCAAATATCTTCAACATTATAAGTGAGAAAAGTGACAACTTTCGAGCGTTCAAAGTTGAAGATGATTGAATACAAAAGAACCCGAAAATTTACACTCTTGAAGAAGAAAGAAAAAAGAAGCAGAAAAACCCCAAGACATGCGTCAGAATGAAGCTGTAACACAGGTTGAAACAGACCAAAAACAAAGAAGAGTAGACGCAACTAAACTTCCGGACAAATGTTCCAGGGCAAAACTGGGCTTCAAAAAGGGTGAGATAAAACTCAAATCAAAGAGTATAGGCGAAACTAAAGCTCTGGAAAAGAAAAC
Source organism: Vicia faba (assembly GCA_948472305.1). Lineage (NCBI taxonomy): Eukaryota > Viridiplantae > Streptophyta > Magnoliopsida > Fabales > Fabaceae > Vicia > Vicia faba. The sequence continues at coordinate 59,775,027 of OX451739.1, forward strand.
GTACGCGGGTGAGGAGACGAAACTCTGAGCTCGACCCAAAGCAAAGTGGCTAGAGTGCGTGATTCTAGAAGCACTTGCTAATCTCAAACTAAGATAGACAATATGAAAGAACTGAAAGAATCCCAGAAATGAGGAACAAAAGCGAGATGAAACTCGACTCGAAAACCAGTTAGACGAAACTAAACTAGATGAGTACCAGGACGAAACTGGATTTCACGCACGGGTAACAAGGCGAAACTCGACCCATAGAAAAGTGATGAGAGTGCATGTTTCTCAGAGCATCTGCTGGTTTCAGATCAATGGATAAACAGTGACAAAAACTGATAAAAGAATCCAAGAAACAAAAGAGACTGATTTCAAACCAGGGATGCAGTACGAACACTGCACTCGGTAAACAAACACCGTCAAAAGGTCCAAGGTATGAAAGCAAAAACGAGACGAAACTCGACTCAATAACTAGTTAGGCGAAACTAAACTAGATGAGTACCAGGACGAAACTGGATTTCATGCACAGGCGAAGAGGCGAAACTCGACCCAAAGCGAGAGTGATGAGTGCGCATGTTTCTCAGAGCACCTGCTGGTCTCAGATCAATGGATAAACAGTGACGAAAACTGAAAGAATAATCCAAGGAACAAAAGAGACAGACTTCAAACCAGGGACGCAGTACGAACACTATACTCGGTAAACGAACACCGTCAAAGGGTCCAAGGTATGAAGGCAAAAATGAGACGAAACTCGACTCAATAACTAGTTAGGCGAAACTAAACTAGATGAGTACCAGGACGAAACTGGATTTCATGCGCAAGGTGAGGAGACGAAACTCGGAGCTTAACCCAAAGCAAGGGGATTAGGGCGTACACCTAAAACCTGCTGAAAGCGAATATCAAGATGAAACTGGTATTCGAAAGGTGCATTAATAGACGTTGGAATGAACCAGAGAAGGTAGTGAAGACTAAACCCGAGAAGACTGCGCCAGGGCGAAACTGAACTACAGTCAAGAGTAGACACTCAAACAAATAAATGATTGATGTCAAAAGGATATTGGTATGGAGAGGAAAGTGGGATAATGAGGAAGAAGACCTCGCTGGGGATTTAATCCGAAGTATTAGCAAATTCACTGGGGACAACAGAAACAATAATGGCTTATGTTCCGATGCATGTTTGAATTCTTTCTATATAGCGCAATGCTCCATATAATAGAAATGCTACGCGTTTTGGTAGATGCAATGTAATGATGCATGTTTTTAAAAGTTTCACTGGCGAATGGCCAATTGAGAAGCCAATAACCGAGAAGTCAGAATCTGACATGACTTGCAAAAATAAATTGCAAAATCCAAGGGAGAGGAGAAAATATGGGGAACCGCTAGAGAGGGAACCTCGAAGAGACGAAACTTCGCGGGGAATAACAGTCGAGCAACCAGTAGAAATGGGCCACAAACATTGAGAGGAGCTGCAGAAATAAACTGCAAACTCCTAGAGAAGATCAGATCGACACTGTAGCTTCTGGAGAGGGACGCCAACTAAAGATTAGACATTTAGGGAGAAGATCAGGGCAAGACTGTAATCTCTAAAAAAGAGTGCGCGGCCGTGTTGAGGATGACATCAAGACAACAAACCCGGCGTGAGGGGTGAAAACCCTTGCTGGGGAAACAAAGCTCTGCTGAGGAAACGGGACATCACCGGGGATACAGAACTTTGTTGAAGATTTTTGTTGGAGAGAGATTTCTTGGAATGAAACCATTGGATGGATCATGCAGATTGTCACACAGTATCGACCTTACTGGGGATAAGGAAAGATCTTAACATAAGGATGCCCCAATCAACAGACCGGCTGGGAAATAAAAGGTCATAGCGAGGGATCTCCGTTGGCAACCCCGTTGGGGATATGCGACATCCTCAAATCCGGAGTCTCATAATAAAGTCTTTAAAAGAAGATTCCTGGGGCAACAAAACTTCGCTGCGGAAACGAAGCTTCACTGGGGATAAGTAAAGTCCTATTTATACATGGGCTCTGTCTAACAGAAGAAAGCCAAATATTCCCGTCCTGACAATCATTAAGCTCTTTACAGGTTGTGATCGGTGGAAATAGAACTGACTGTTTTGAAATACTGGTTCGCGAAATTTCGTGGTAAGCAAGAGTCGCCACCGTCTTTTATGTTCTCCAACAAGGAAAGGACAAAAGCACAGCAAAATTCCTTTTCGAGATGTTTCTCGGTTCGGGAGGTAGATTATAGAAAGGGAAGGTGTTAACACCCTTTCTATCTGTGGTTATCCACGGGCTCTTAGGTACTTGCTCACTATGTTTTCAAAAAAATGTTTGCTTTTCTTGTGTTTGTGGGTTTTGAAAAAGTTTGTTTGAAAACTTCGTTTTAACTCTTGTATCAGTCCTCAAGAGTGTATGTAGTGTTTGTTTGAAAACTTTTGTCAGAAAAGTGTAAGTGCGAAAAGTTGTTTTTGTTTTGAAAGAGCAAGTATCTTAGAACCTCTACCTACTCATAAGGAATTAAGCTGTGTAAATGTCCTTTAGACAGTACTATCCCACTATTGAGAAGTAGGTAGCACCGTCGTTGGAGTTATTCGGGTCAATTCGATTATAGGGACATGTGTGGTCACCAAAGCAATAGTAGGACGCCTTAGCGGTAACCCTAATGTCTTAGATCGTTTTTATCTGAGGCAACCGTTTCGAGGCAACTGGATCTTTAGACAGGAGGGCGACCTCTAAAACACCCTATACTCAATGACAACGTCGAGGCAACCAAGTGAGGCGTACCCTAGGAGTGGCATGTGCGAGTGTGTCAGGATTCAATTAAGATTATCTTTACACATGTTATTGTGAGCTACGTTTTGATTTTATTTTCAAGCAAGTCTTGTCATGCATAGTTAACAGTTAATAATTTGCGGGAAATAAATTGCGGAAAGTAAATCTACGCTATTACAAGGCGTCGGGTATTTACATCGCCAAAAACATAACCCTTGAAAAGATAAATTGCGGGGAATTAAAGAAAGCGATAAAAGGTCCTAATTACGCTATTACATCCTCGGAGCAATTACATAAATATGATCAAAATAGGAATCGAGAATAAATATACGCGAGAAAAATTGAATTAGAGAAGTCTTAGGGTTTTGACCCTTTTTGAGAAATAAAGAAATTTTGGTCCTTTTCGCATTTAATTAAATATTAAACCTAAAACTAATTAATTAATTAATTAAAAGAAAAAGTATTTTTAGTTTTTTAATGTTTTAATGAAATAAAAGAAAAGAAATTAAAAGTTGTCAAAACCCTAATTCTAGGTTGATTTTATTTATTGTGAAAAAGTCGAAGTTAACCTAATTAACTAAATTAATTACATTAGAATTTATTTACAAAATAATAAACTAGTAGTGAAATTAATAAATAATAATAATATTTTATTTTTAGTTTTTCTGAATTTATTATGAAAATAATAATTTATGACTTAATTAAATAATAATAATGATAATAATAATTAGTAAAATAATTAAATAGGAAAATATAAAAGAAGAATAATAAACCAGGGGGGGTGTTGGCCCAACTTTGGAGGTTTGTTAGCAATTCTGGCCCATTAATCTCTCAAGCCTTTTGACTTTCTGGATTGCCCATGCATGCTTTGACTAGGGAGTACCATGATCCCTCATCTTTGGCCACAGGATTTGTGCTTAAGGCCACTTGACATGCTGAGATGAGAAGCGTATGGTGGAATGCTTTTGGAGACCTGTATGTAATTACATGAAGAAAAATAGAAACAATTATTCTGGGGGACCTGGGACTCAAACCCAGGTCCCAAAGCTCATTGGGCGTTTGGCCAACCACTCCACCACACTGCATCAATTGTCAATTGAATAACTAGTAAACATAATATATACAAATCAATTCATGTGTTATAAAAACAAAACACGCGCGCGTTTTTTTTAATTGCCCAACCACACGCTTACACGTCCTTCGTCTTCCTCGTTTGCCTGTAAAAAACAAAGTTAGATAGCAGGGGTTTTTAACCCCCACAACCTGCAACGACGAAAAATAGTGAATAGCTCTATAGTCTATATAAATGTTTCATGATGGTCCAGCTATGTTCGTCTTGTCCCAACGATTCTAACCATGGGTCTTAAAGGTTCCAATTTTTCCTGGATAATAAAGCCCCAATTTTAGAGCTCAAGAACCCTAGAATTCATCAATGGTAATTTGTGATTCTGTGCGTTTCAATGCAATTAAACTGTACCATTAGCTTCATGAGGTCTCTAGCAACACAAAACAAACAAGAAACCATGTTAATGATGCATGAATCATGAGTTACGATTATGAAAAAAATATGCAAACCGTGAGACTGTTCTTGGGGATTTCTTGAGCTTTAGCACTTGGTTTTGATTGCAATACGTTCCTCACACTCCCAGCAATGTGTTTGAATCAACAAAAGCCTTTGAATCGTGCTAGAATATGGAAATCAGTTTTGACTTTTCTTTGAATTTTCTTGAATGTGGTTATGGCTTTTCTGCAGCAAATTCACGTGTGCATGATTAGGGTTAGGTTGTGTATATATAGGAGACTGAAACTAGGTCAAATCTTGCAAAGAAATCCATGGAATGATGGTTTGAATATTTGATTGGAAATCACATCTTTTTGAGTCTTTTTTATTGAAGAAACTTGCTAATTTTGGAGATTTTGATATCCTTGATTGGTACACGAAATTGCCAGCCTTTTTAGGTCATCTTTGCTTCACAAAAAGATTGAAAAACCATATCTTTATATTTTCCTACAATTTAAATCAATTAAATGAATTAATATTAATAAAAAATCCAATTAATTAATAAAAAATAATAAAATAAATTCATTAGGCTCGATGGGTCGTGCATAGGCCATGGATAAAGTTTCAAGAATAAATTTGAGGCCCATTAGCAAAACCAAAGTGTTTTGAGCAAAGTTGACTTTTGCAAATTCACAAAAATTTCCCAACTTCTCCAATGCATATCTTGCTCAATTTTGATCATATGAACATGTTCTTGGACATTTTGGAAAGGTCTTGAAGTCCTCTAACCAATTCCTTTGGTCCCATGTCATTTTGATTTACCAATCTCAAGTTATGGTCTTTGACTTAAAGTGCATTTTTGTTGACTTTTGAAATTGACCTATAATGTAGAAATTGATAACTTTTTGTGAGAGCATTTCTTGGACTTGGAATGTGAAGATGAGTTGTAGGAAATGTCATCCCCTTCAAAATGAGCATTGGATTGGATTTTTTTGATGAACCATGAAAAAGTTATGCCCTGGTCAAGATACAGTTGACTTTTCTACTGTCCAAAAATAGTAACTTTTGGCATCTTGCTGATTTTTGAGCTATCCATGTGGAATCATGATCAAGACTTGATCAAATGATGATTGTGGACTCAAAATAAGATGTTGACCAAAAATTCTGACTTTTGACTGCAAAATGACCATTTTGCCCCTACAGTTGATTGTGGGTCAAATGGAGCTTTTGACTGTGCAAACTGGCATTGTGAGACTTGAAACTTGGCCTGTAGGTGCTTGAGGATGTATATAAGCACATGAGACTTGATTGAGCCATTGAAAACCTCAAATTCCTTGAAAGAAACAAAAACCCTAATTTCAGCTGGCTTATGAGGCATTTGAACTGTGCAACCCTTGAGAAATCTTGAACCATTTGAAGATGATTCTTGACAAAACTTTGAAGAATATGGGAGGGAAAATTTTGGGGTACAACAGTTGCCCCTGTTAAATCTTCTTAGACCTGAGGATGTAGATTGGCTTGCGTGCCTTTCGTGATCCGAAGGTGGAAGATGATTGAACGCTAAAGTGCCCAGAAATTTGCACTCACATAGTGTAGTATCAACAATGCGATGTCGTGAATGGGCTTACGGATGCCATTTGGAGAGATGATGGATAGGAGGATGGGCTTATAGATGCCATCTGGAGGTGTGACAGAATCTTGTCGGGAATGGGCTTATGGATGCCATTTGGAGATGTAAGGGAGAGTTGGTGAGATGGGCTTAAAGATGCCATCTGGAGATGTTGATCGCGTAAGAGATTCCTTAGCGAGAACTCGCGTACCTGAGAAAGAAAGATAATTTCCTGGCCTGTTACAGGTGTTGATCTTCAAACTCTTCATGTAGATACTTTCCTGGCTAGATACAGGTATAGATCTACAATCAATCGCTCACAGATATGCTCTGGCCAGATACAGGTATCGAATCTGGAACTTCAAAAGGTTAGTAGAGATAGATTTCCTGGCTGGATACAGGTGTAGACCTCTGACCTGAGAAAGAAAGATAATTTCCTGGCTAGATACATGTGTTGATCTTCAAACTCTTCATGCAGATACTTTCCTGGCTAGATACAGGTATAGATCTACAAACAATCGCTCACAGATATGCCCTGGCTAGATACAGGTATCGAATCTGGAACTTCAAAAGGTTGGTCGAGATAGCTTTCCTGGCTGGATACAGGTGTAGACCTCTGACCTGAGAATGAAAGATAATTTCCTGGCCTGTTACAGGTGTTGATCTTCAAACTCTTCATGCAGATACTTTCCTGGCTAGATACAGGTATAGATCTACAATCAATCGCTCACAGATATGCCCTGGCTAGATACAGGTATCGAATCTGGAACTTCAAAAGGTTGGTCGAGATAGCTTTCCTGGCTGGATACAGGTGTAGACCTCTGACCTGAGAATGAAAGATAATTTCCTGGCCTGTTACAGGTGTTGATCTTCAAACTCTTCATGCAGATACTTTCCTGGCTAGATACAGGTATAGATCTACAATCAATCGCTCACAGATATGCCCTGGCTAGATACAGGTATCGAATCTGGAACTTCAAAAGGTTGGTCGAGATAGCTTTCCTGGCTGGATACAGGTGTAGACCTCTGACCTGAGAATGAAAGATAATTTCCTGGCCTGTTACAGGTGTTGATCTTCAATCTCTTCATGCAGATACTTTCCTGGCTAGATACAGGTATAGATCTACAATCAATCGCTCACAGATATGCCCTGGCTAGATACAGGTATCGAATCTGGAACTTCAAAAGGTTGGTCGAGATAGCTTTCCTGGCTGGATACAGGTGTAGACCTCTGACCTGAGAATGAAAGATAATTTCCTGGCCTGTTACAGGTGTTGATCTTCAATCTCTTCATGTAGATAACTTTCCTGGCTAGATACAGGTATAGATCTACAATCAAGCGCTCACAGATATTCCCTGGCTAGATACAGGTATCGAATCTGGAACTTCAAAAGGTTGGTCGAGATAACTTTCCTGGCTGGATACAGGTGTAGACCTCTGACCTGAGAACGAAAGATAATTTCCTGGCCTGTTACAGGTGTTGATCTTCAATCTCTTCGTGCAGATACTTTTCTGGCTAGATACAGGTATAGATCTACAAACAATCGCTCACAGATATGCCCTGGCTAGATACAGGTATCGAATCTGGAACTTCAAAAGTGTGGTCGAGATAGCTTTCCTGGCTGGATACAGGTGTAGACCTCTGACCTGAGAATGAAAGATAATTTTCTGGCCTGTTACAGGTGTTGATCTTCAATCTCTTCATGCAGATACTTTCCTGGCTAGATACAGGTATAGATCTACAATCAATCACTCACAGATATTCCCTGGCTAGATACAGGTATCGAATCTGGAACTTCAAAAGGTTGGTCGAGATAGCTTTCCTGGCTGGATACAGGTGTAGACCTCTGACCTGAGAATGAAAGATAATTTCCTGGCCTGTTACAGGTGTTGATCTTCAATCTCTTCATGTAGATAACTTTCCTGGCTAGATACAGGTATAGGTCTACAATCAATCGCTCACAGATATGCCCTGGCTAGATACAGGTATCGAATCTGGAACTTCAAAAGGTTGGTCGAGATAGCTTTCCTGGCTGGATACAAGTGTAGACCTCTGACCTGAGAATGAAAGATAATTTCCTGGCCTGTTACAGGTGTTGATCTTCAATCTCCTCATGCAGATACTTTCCTGGCTAGATACAGGTATAGATCTACAATCAATCGCTCACAGATATGCCCTAGCTAGATACAGGTATCGAATCTGGAACTTAAAAAGGTTGATGGTAATCGTCTTTGGATTGACCTTTTCCTGAAAAGGCAAAACATTAGTCGTATGCAATGTCATGATGTATGAAATGCATGATGTCATGATGTTCTCAAAAATAAATGAGATCGTGTCGTATGCACTTTATCATGTATGTAAGCAGGAGGTATGAAATGTGAAATGTTTATGAATGTATCTTTGTCTGGGAAACTAAATCCTTGACGAATGTCGGGAGCTTGTTAAATCCTGGGCTGATGTTGAAGAGTATAGTTCTTCGCTTCCGCTGGGGATGATGAACGAAGATGGTTGCAAGAATAAACTGGTAGGAGAAGATGACTCCGTTGGGGAATAAACCTGATGGAGAGATTACTCTGCGGGGAATTACTCTGTGGGAAGAGATGCTTTGCTGAGGTTTTAACAATAACTCTGCTGGGGACTCTGTTGATAAGCTTTGTTGGGGAATTTGATGAACTCCGCTGGGGATAGGAAGAACTTCGCTGAGGACGATCTTTCTGTTGCAATTTGCTGAGGATAACCCAGTTAGACTCTGGTGGGGATAACCTTTGCATATGGCTGGGGAGAGATATTTGTACTCTGCAGGGGATAAGCTTCCCGAATCTACTGAGGAGATGGTTCAACTCTCCTGGGGAAACTTTTTGGATTGCACTGGGGAAGTGGCTCTACTGGGGGGTCTATATTCTGCCGGGGAACAATCTTATCTTTCTGTCGAGGAATATTAAGACTGCCGGGGATGCTTGCTGAGGAATATCTATACTCCGCTGGGGAATGATAAGATTTACTAGGGATACCCAACTTTTCCAGGACTGGTGGTAAGCCGACTCTGCTCGGGGGAGAGTATTGCTGACTTGTTGGGGATACTGTGCCTTTTTAGGGCTGATGGGAGACCAACTCTGCTTGGGGAGAGAATTGCTGACTTGTTGTCTTACTTTGCGGAGAGTGAAGGTATTTTGGTCCTACCCTGGTATCTAGGGAGCAGAGCAGCTGTACAGTTCGGACAATTCTTATTGCCCCAGTTTCTGCGGGAGAAGGTACCTGTGGAGGTGCTTGATGACTGCCGATTGGCAAATATTCTTTTGGTAGGAAAGTGACGAGATGACGGGACATAGTCGTACGCTTTGATCCCTAATTTTTGCCTGGACCGCCCTTCCGGGTTTTCAGTCCACCGGGATACCCATTTTTACCCAAGCCGCCTTTTCAGGTTTTCGACTTGCCGGGTGTACAGATTTTTTCATTTTCATCCCTTATTTTTGCCCGAACCCTTTTGGTTCGCCGGGAAGCCCTTATTTTTGCCTAGGTTAGTCGACCTAGCGGGTCTTTTATTATGCTTAGTATTTTTTCGACTATGTCCATGCTCTCAGGATGTAGGGAGGTGCCACTGTCAGTAGTGTTGTGTTTCCATACTATCAGAAGATGTCTGATCACGCAAGATTCGTCGCTGGAATTCATGTCCAATGCCCCAAGTGATTCAGATGGAGATCTGCCCCTTGCTATTTGGCAATTTTGAGAGATTCCTTGAATCTTGACTTGACTACCCCATATGATGGAAAATGGTCATGTCTGCCCCTTGGTTGGAAGTGTTTCTTTCACTTGGGGTGATCCTTCTTATTGAAAAGGTTTTTTGTTCACTAGATATTCGTCGTGCGAATTTCTCTGCTGTTCGAACAAATAGTCATATGCAAACAATGTTATTTTAAGAATGCAAAGCTTATGTTTGTCTTGAAATTTTGAAAATGAATTTTTTCAATAAAACAAGTGAATTTTTGTAAAATGTGATGTCAACTCAGGATTTTACAACAAGCCCTACAGGAGTCAGGATACCTTTTGTAATAGTATGCTTTCGAACTAACCCATGCTTCAGCTAGGACTTTTTAAGGGTTATAGCGTGGCCTGGTTCACGGTTTAAGAAACAAAGGATAAAGGCTCAAAATTTATTTGTACCCACCCGCTCTTCGTGATGTTCTTCAAACCTAAACTCAGCTAATCGTGCATTAGATCTTGTTTGAGTCTTGGCTCTGATATTCCGGTGATGGTTCGGATACTGAAAGTTTATTTTGAATAGGCAGTCATTTCTTTTTTGGTTGAGGGTTTGTAGGACCTCTTTCTTTTTTATTTTATTATCCCTGTCTTTTGCCTGAACTGTTTTTTTTGTGATTACAGTCAGCGGGATGCCCCAGTTTTGTAAGTCTCCTTCATAGGTTTTGACTTAATGGGCTTTTATTTCTGAGAGATAATGACTGCCCGTCTTTATGATTATTCGGAACCATCACTGTCTTTTGTTTTGGAAGGACTCCTTTGATGCCATTCATTGTGCACCTGGATTAACTGAGAAAACTACCCTGCCCCAGGTTATAATTAAGGGTTTTAATTTTTGTGAAAAGAAAAACTCCAACTTCTTTGGCTCAAAGGGGTTGATTAGGGATTATATTCCTTATATCTCCACTGTTAAGGATTTGAAACAATGCATGTACCTCATCAGCGGGGTCTGTTCAAAAGCATATTGTAAAGATCGTGGTATCATTTTCGTCATCCTCCCTTAAAAGGTTTAGAATTTTTAATCGAGAGTTGATCATCACAAAAAATGAAAGCAATTTGAATATAGTGAATACGAATGGATTGATTCAAAACAGACATATGCGATGCATTGATAAAGTAATAAAGTTTGATATGAATAAATGTTTGAACAATCAAAAGGAAATTACACATTGAAAATTCTAATGAACAAAAAGTCTTCCCGTCTCAGGACTTGTCACTTCAAATGGTGAACCTTTGAGGGATAGTAGAAGAACTCAGCCTGACCATCTTGTGCGAACTCCAATGCTCCTTCATCAATCAAGTTTTGTATTTTGTACCTCAACTTCCAACAGTCGTCAGTATCATGCCCCGGGCTGTTAGAATGGTATGCACACCTGGCCTCATGATTGTAGTTGGGTGAAGAAGTCTTAGGATTCGGGTGAGGTCCTACCAACGTCACCAGATTCAAGTTCAACAGGTGTTGCAAAGCTTGGGACAGCGGCATGTTGAGCTTGGTAAACGGCCTCGGAGTAGCCCGTTGCTTATGGTCGGGTTGTTGTTGGACCTGTGAGGTAGTGGCACCCTGGAGCGGTCCATTCTTCATCAAACCAAACCTTTGACTTCTCAGAAGTTGATTAACGACTTGATCCTCAACCTTGGCTATCCGCTTCATACTGTTGTATTTGTCTTGATGAAGTTGGTTGATCACGGTTCTCAACTCTCTTGATCCCAAGATAAGCCTTGGATAAGAGCTATTTGCCCCAGCATCTGGGTTTTCATTGCATCTACCTCAGCTTGCAGATGTTTCAGCCGTTCGTCCTTACTGTCTTCAGGACTCTTCTTGACCAAATTCCTCATGAGGAGTGTTCTCAACTCTTCCTGCCCCTTGGATAGGCTTAGGAAGATTTCCCTGAACTGAGTCTCTTGAGTATGAAGATCCTGGTTGTCTTGTTGGAGAGCCATTGCTGAAATAAACAGCGAGAATATGAGAGACCTGTAAAGGTTAACCTGTTATGCAATGATATGTATGTATGCAATGTTTTCAAGGATCTCGCGGGGTAAACAAGAAAATTGTTAGAATTTGAATCTGGTAGCTTGATTGAAGGAACTTCATGTTGTTGAGAGTCCTTCTTCAAGAGTCAAAGCTCACCATATCGAGTGGGTCATAGCCCCTGACTCAAGTCATCGTGCTTGGATTTCTAGACAACCTTGGCTAGAGGAAAATAAATCCCCCTTTCCCCTTGCTAGACATTTGGTTCATCATGACCTGCATCACAAACCCTTGAGATCCTTGAAATGGTTAAGGAAATGCCATGGTATGATGTTATGATGTGTATGCTATGCATGAAGTGAAGTAAGCAAACCCTGCAATGAGTCCAAATTATTGGATAAGGACTGTAAGCAAAAACCTGCAAGGAACCCATGTTGTCAGATAACAAGTATGTACAAGTAGTCCAAGTTTGAAAGCACACAAGTCACACAAAGAGCCCTTAGATTTTAGGCTAGCATGGAGTTTAGGTAGTACCCTCTTGAAGTTGGTTGGTTCAAAACCTGTCCTATGAATAGTAACCGGGTTCTAAGGAGCTCAATATCATTGGATTGTTTTCTATGTTCATTGTTTTGATTTAGCCACTTAACTGGCGACCAAAATATTCCAAGAGAACAACCCTCAATGAGCGTAGTATCGAGTATCTACCAACTTCGGACTGCACCAAAGTCGGTCATCTCACTACCCCTAAAGAGGCCAGGATGGTCAAGTAAGGTTCTAAGGTCAGTTGATGCTTCACGACACCACGCGGCGGCCCCGTACTCTCCTTGACTTGACTCAAGGGTTACCGGTACTCACCAAAGTGCCACATCAACGTAGCAACTGCTTCAACCATGTAGGTATACACCGCACAGTTCCCTCACAGTTTGTTGCTACTTCTAAAGGGTATCCCCAGATCCGAGTTAGGATCTATAGAACTCCGATATAACCCACAATATTAAAGCATTCAAGGCATACAATTGAAAACATAGGTGATCTAATCCTAAGGTACACCTCACTTATTATTATTTCCCCAGCAGAGTCGCCAGTTCTGTGATCGGTGGAAATAGAACTGACTGTTTTGAAATGCTCGTTTGCGAAATGTCGCGGTAAGCAAGAGTCACCACCGTCTTTTATGTTCTCCAACAAGGAAAGGACAAAAGCACAGCAAAATTCCTTTTCGAGATGTTTCTCGGTTCGGGAGGTAGATTATAGAAAGGGAAGGTGTTAGCACCCTTTCTATCTGTGGTTATCCACGGGCTCTTAGGTACTTGCTCACTATGTTTTCAAAAAATGTTTTCTTTTCTTGTGTTTGTGGGTTTTGAAAAAGTTTGTTTGAAAACTTCGTTTTAACTCTTGTATCAGTCCTCAAGAGTGTATGAAGTGTTTGTTTGAAAAATTTTGTCAGAAAAGTGTAAGTGCGAAAAGTTATTTTTATTTTGAAAGAGCAAGTATCTTAGAACCTCTACCTACTCATAAGGAATTAAGTTGTGTAAATGTCCTTTAGACAGTACTATCCCACTATTGAGAAGTAGGTAGCACCGTCGTTGGAGTTATTCGGGTCAATTCGATTATAGGGACATGTGTGGTCACCAAAGCAATAGTAGGACGCCTTAGCGGTAACCCTAATGTCTTAGATCATTTTTATCCGAGGAAACCGTTTCGAGGCAACTGGATCTTTAGACAGGAGGGCGACCTCTAAAACACCCTATACTCAATGACCACGTCGAGGCAACCAAGTGAGGCGTACCCTAGGAGTGGCATGTGCGAGTGTGTCAGGATTCAATTAAGATTATCTTTACACATGTTATTGTGAGCTACATTTTGATTTTATTTTCAGGCAAGTCTTGTCATGCATAGTTAACAGTTAATAATTTGCGGGAAATAAATTGCGGAAAGTAAATCTACGCTATTACAAGGCGTCGGGTATTTACATCGCCAAAAACATAACCCTTGAAAAGATAAATTGCGGGGAATTAAAGAAAGCGATAAAAGGTCCTAATTACGCTATTACATCCTCGGGGCAATTACATAAATATGATCAAAATAGGAATCGAGAATAAATATACGCGAGAAAAATTGAATCAGAGAAGTCTTAGGGTTTTGACCCTTTTTGATAAATAAAGAAATTTTGGTCCTTTTCGCATTTAATTAAATATTAAACCTAAAACTAATTAATTAATTAATTAAAAGAAAAATTATTTTTAGTTTTTTAATGTTTTAATGAAATAAAAGAAAAGAAATTAAAAGTTGTCAAAACCCTAATTCTAGGTTGATTTTATTTATTGTGAAAAAGTCGAAGTTAACCTAATTAACTAAATTAATTACATTAGAATTTATTTACAAAATAATAAACTAGTAGTGAAATTAATAAATAATAATAATATTTTATTTTTAGTTTTTCTGAATTTATTATGAAAATAATAATTTATGAGTTAATTAAATAATAATAATGATAATAATAATTAGTAAAATAATTAAATAGGAAAATATAAAAGAAGAATAATAAACCAGGGGGGGTGTTGGCCCAACTTTGGAGGTTTGTTAGCAATTCTAGCCCATTAATCTCTCAAGCCTTTTGACTTTCTGGATTGCCCATGCATGCTTTGACTAGGGAGTACCATGATCCCTCATCTTTGGCCACAGGATTTGTGCTTAAGGCCACTTGGCATGCTGAGATGAGAAGCGTATGGTGGAATGCTTTTGGAGACCTGTATGTAATTACATGAAGAAAAATAGAAACAATTATTCTGGGGGACCTGGGACTCGAACCCAGGTCCCAAAGCTCATTGGGCGTTTGGCCAACCACTCCACCACACTGCATCAATTGTCAATTGAATAACTAGTAAACATAATATATACAAATCAATTCATGTGTCATAAAAACAAAACACGCGCGCGTTTTTTTTTAATTGCCCAACCACACGCTTACATGTCCTTCATCTTCCTCGTTTGCCTGTAAAAAACAAAGTTAGATAGCGGGGTTTTTTAACCCCCACAACCTGCAATGACGAAAAATAGTGAATAGCTATATAGTCTATATAAATGTTTCGCGATGGTCCAGCTATGTTCGTCTTGTCCTAACGATTCTAACCATGGGTCTTAAAGGTTCCAATTTTTCCTGGATAATAAAGCCCCAATTTTAGAGCTCAAGAACCCTAGAATTCATCAATGGTAATTTGTGATTATGTGCGTTTCAATGCAATTAAACTATACCATTAACTTCATGAGGTCTCTAGCAACACAAAACAAACAAGAAACCATGTTAATGATGCATGAATCATGAGTTTTGATTATGAAAAAAATATGCAAACCATGAGACTGTTCTTGGGGATTTCTTGAGCTTTAGCACTTGGTTTTGATTGCAATACGTTCCTCACACTCCCAGCAATGTGTTTGAATCAACAAAAGCCTTTGAATCGTGCTAGAATATGGAAATCAGTTTTGAATTTTCTTTGAATTTTCTTGAATGTGGTTATGGCTTTTCTGCAGCAAATTCACGTGTGCATGATTAGGGTTAGGTTGTGTATATATAGGAGACTGAAACTAGGTCAAATCTTGCAAAGAAATCCATGGAATGATGGTTTGAATATTTGATTGGAAATCACATCTTTTTGAATCTTTTTGATTGAAGAAACTTGCTAATTTTGGAGATTTTGATATCCTTGATTGGTACACGAAATTTCCAGCCTTTTTAGGTCATCTTTGCTTCACAAAAAGATTGAAAAACCATATCTTTATATTTTCCTACAATTTAAATCAATTAAATGAATTAATATTAATAAAAAATCCAATTAATTAATAAAAAATAAGAAAATAAATTCATTAGGCTTGATGGGTCGTGCATAGGCCATGGATAAAGTTTCAAGAAGAAATTTGAGGCCCATTAGCAAAAACAAAGTGTTTTGAGCAAAGTTGACTTTTGCAAATTCACAAAAATTTCCCAACTTCTCCAATGCATATCTTGCTCAATTTTGATCATATGAACATGTTCTTGGACATTTTGGAAAGGTCTTGAAGTCCTCTAACCAATGCCTTTGGTCCCATGTCATTTGGATTTACCAATGTCAAGTTATGGTCTTTGACTTAAAGTGCATTTTTGTTGACTTTTGAAATTGACCTATAATGTAGAAATTGATAACTTTTTGTGAGAGAATTTATTGGACTTGGAATGTGAAGATTATTTGTAGGAAATGCAATCCCCTTCAAAATGAGCATTGGATGGGATTTTTCTGATGAACCATCAAAAAGTTATGCCTTGGTCAAGATACAGTTGACTTTTCTATTATCCAAAAATAGTAACTTTTGGCATCTTGATGATTTTTGAGCTATCCTAGTGGAATCATGATCTAGACTTGATCAAATGATGATTTTGGACTCAAAATAAGATGTTGACCAAAAATTCTGACTTTTGACTGCAAAATGACCATTTTGCCCCTGCAGTTGATTGTGGGTTAAATGGAGCTTTTGACTGTGCAAACTGGCATTGTGAGTCTTGAAACTTGGCCTGTAGGTGCTTGAGGATGTATATAGGCACATGAGACTTGATTGAGCCATTGAAAACCTCAAATTCCTTGAAAGAAACAAAAACCCTAATTTCAGCTGGCTTAGGAGGCATTTGAACTGTGCAACCCTTGAGAAATCTTGAACCATTTGAAGATGATTCTTGACAAAACTTTGAAGAATATGGGAGGGAAAATTTTGGGGTACAACACAGGTGTTCAACGTGTAAACTCTTTTTTTGATGTCAAATAAATGTTTTGCATGCAGAAAAATGTTTATTTTGGGGATGACAGATCTGATGCGACGATTATTTAAGCCTTGAAGTTGAAAACCTTAACAAAGTGCCGCATCTCTGTTGTGAATGAATCACTGGCTAGAGTGCAAAAAAATTCAAAACTTTTCTTCCCCCTCTTCTTTTTAAAAAAAAAAAGAGTCAAGATGCGGGTGATAAGATACCAACATGAATATGCAACACATATTTGGGAGTTTAGTAAACGTTATCCTGTTGTAGTATGCTTTCGAGTTAAACCCTTGTTTCAGTTAAGACTTTTAGAGGTTGTAACGTGGCCTGGTTCGAGGTTTTTAAGAAAAAAGTTTTTCAAGGCTCAAGTTATTTGGTGCCAACCCCCTTCGTGATATTCTCCTGTCCTAAGTTCAGCTGACTTATCACAAGCATTCATATTTCAAAAGGATTTATAATGGTTGAGTGATTACGACAAATTCTCCGACATGATTGTCACTTAACTTTTGCTGCTTTTGTTTTTGATATTATTGTACCTCTTCTTTTGATGAAAATTTTATTGAATTGTCATTTTTTTTTGCCTTTTAGGCTCTTCTTTTCCCTAACTTTTGCCTGGACAAAATCTTTTGAATTTTAATTTTTGGAGTCCAGCGGGATGCCCTAACTTTTGCCTAAGCGACTTGTTTTCAAGTTTCGACTTAGCGGGGCTTTTTGTTTCTTTCTTATTCATACTTTCCACTTCGAACAAGTCAATATGACTTTTAGGTCTTTGAACTTTTTCTTTCTTTCTCTCTTTTGAAGAAAACAAATGCCTCATTCCTTGGTCGGCGAGGAATAGCCATTATTGTATCGATTCGATCTCGACCTCAGGACTTTGTGAGGAAATGAACATCGTGGTTTTGACATGATTCTCATGATGCGAAAGATAAAATGTGGTGATCCTCAGATGGGACATTCCTTCTGAAATTTGAATGCTTGGTCAAATTAACTGAACATATATCCTGCCCCTAGTTAAAAAAAGGTTTTTTTTTAACGGAAAAGAAACTCCTACTTCGAAGGCTCAGAGGGGTTAACGAGGGTCTAACTCCCTTATATCTCCGGTGTTTGGGGATTGAAACAATGTTTGTACATCGTCAACGGGGTTCTACTCAAAAGCATACCACTACAATCATCGTTTTTAACTAAACTCCTTCCTCCAAACTCTTGGCTAAGCAAAAGAATTGGCACAATTGGTAAAAAATCGATTAAAGAGTGATACTGGATGGATTAAGTAAAATGAAACAATTTCTTCAAGGCAAAAATATTCAACGCATCAAGACTGACATTCGACCATAAACAAAATCCTATATGCAGACAATGCTAAAACAATCAATCAAGATAACACATGAAAGTGCGGCAAAGAAACGTAATAAAAGTCATTATGGAGAAGGAAAAAAACTCCAACCAGGTTCGCCGATCTCGCCGACCTGCCGTAATCTTGATATTACCCTGACCCATGACCTTTACCAACGGCACGGAGCTGTGAAACAAAATGGCAAAGCACCCTCCAGCAAAGTGAATGAGAATCCCACTAAACACGCCCCTTGCACAGTAGTAGTTGTGTTTGTTATCCGTATTTCAAGCGATCCACTAACCATGACTTAGATTACCATTTCCGTCTAAGGCCCACGAAGTTTATATGCACATGCTTATGGCTTCGGGAATGGGGGTACAAGTAATAAAATGCGGGGGAAAAGTAAAAACCCTAATCATCTATTACAAATCGTGTACAATTACATAATCGGAAAAATGAAAAATTAATAAAATACACGAAGCGGTAAAAAAAGAAAAGGGAAAGGAAATTGCTTTGGTGATTTTTGATAGAAAAGATTTGATGATTAACCTAACAATCTAATTAATTTTACTTACAAAAGAAATTGTTTAATTAAGTTAAACAAACCCTAAATTGATTTTAATTAAAAAAGAAGATTTAATGAAAAAAAAACCTAAAAAACTAAATTAATTGATTAAATAAAAACCTAAAAATTAATTAAGGTTGATTAAGTCAAAACCTAAAACTAATTAGGGTTTATATAAAAAAGGCTTTGTAAAAGGTTTTGTAAAAATAGGAAAATAAGAGAAAGAGTAAGAAGAAAAGAGAATTTGGAGGAAAATAAACCAAAAAGAGTACTTATTGTTAAGGGAATGAAGCCAACACGTTTTATCATATGTAAAACAGTAAAAATCAGAAAAAATGTCAAAATGCCAAAAGGCTGGATCGAACTCACGCCTTGACTTAGTAAGTCCTTAATGTGCGCGCTTCAACTTTCATTTTAAAAAATAATTTATATAAAAAATATTTTAAAAATATTATAAGTTTTTTTTAAATAGGTTTTTTTTATAAATTAAAAAATTAATTTTGACATCATATAATATAAATATATGTTATAAAGTTTAAAATATAGTTAAAATCACTTTTTTTTTTAAAAATGCATCTCAATTTTTTTTATGAACACTATTTAAAATAGTTTCATATTTAAATAATTTTTTAAAATTTGATGTTCAAAAAATTATATCAAAATGATTAAATATTTAAAATAATATTTTAAAAATAAATACTTAAACTAATTTTTATTTGACATTTTTAAAAAAAAAATTTCTTAGTAAATTTATTTTCAACCAAAATTTATTACACTATAAAAATTATTCCTTTTAATTTCTAGTTTAGTGATTTTGAAAACTAAATTTTGATATAATAACACTTTTTAAAGATAAAGATATATTTAATATAATACCTCAAATCCAATTTTAGTTGGACCAAAATATCTAATTTATAATTATTTAAGAAACCTTAACTCTTCTGGTAAAAAAAAAAACGAAAACTGAATTAAGAATCATTTTAGATATTTGTTTTTTTATAAACAAATTCTGTCCAGATTATGATTGTATCAAGACGAAATACAAGCTTTCGTACATTTGGTTCACAAATTTGGAATTCTCCATATTAGTGAAATAAACAGCTCATTTACCATAGTTACCTTAGTGATTAAAAATAGAGTAGGATTCAAACTCAATAATTAAGATCTGAGATTTTTTTTCTAAAATAATGAAAAATTCATCCTATTAATTTATTCACCATAAAATTAATATTCACGTGTTATTAATGTTCAACTTTTCAACTAGTATATGATTTCAGTACCAACCAGTATCACCACCAACCAATAGACTGAATTATCCATGGAACCACCGGCGTCCTCCGCCACCGCCGCCACCGCCGCACCTTCTAAGCCGCGTAGCTACTGGCGATGGAGCAAGCGAGATTTCTTTCCAGAACCTTCCTTCCAAACCGGGGAAACCTACCGGAATGCCTTAGCAAACACATGTCCGCGTCTGAAGGACCGCCTCCTGAACCGCTCAACGGACTCGCACGAGCTCCTCGTCCTTCCAAAAGCCAGCGAGAATCGCATGGCTCGTATCCTCACCTGGTGGGACCTAACCTGGCTAGCCTTCGGCTCCGTCGTCGGTTCAGGCATATTCGTCGTCACCGGTCAAGAAGCTCGTTTCCATGCCGGTCCCGCCATTGTCCTCTCCTACGCCGCCTCCGGTTTTTCCGCTCTTCTTTCGGCTTTCATCTACGCCGAATTCGCCGTTGAAGTTCCTGTCGCCGGTGGATCCTTTTCCTTCCTTCGAATCGAACTCGGTGACTTCCTCGCTTTCATCGCCGCCGGTAACATCCTCCTCGAAGCACTCGTCGGCGCCGCCGGTCTCGGCCGTTCATGGTCATCCTACTTCGCCACTATGATAAAAAACGATTCAGAATTTTTCCGGATCCGTATCAACTCTTTCAAAGACGGTTTCAACATGCTCGATCCGTTAGCCGTTGCAGTTCTGTTAATCACTAACGGAATCGCCGCTAGCGGAACTCGAAAAACCTCTATCTTAACATGGATTACTTCAATCGCCACAACTCTGGTTATAGCTTTCATTATAGTAGTTGGTTTTATCCACGGAAAATCGTCAAACTTAACGCCGTTTCTTCCTTACGGCGTTAAAGGCGTTTTTAACGCTGCTGCTGTTGTGTATTGGTCATACACAGGTTTTGACATGGTTGCAACTATGGCTGAAGAAACTAAAAAACCTTCTAGAGATATACCTATTGGTTTAATCGGTTCAATGTCAATGATAACAGTTGTTTATTGTTTAATGGCATTGGCGCTTGTGATGATGGTTAATTACACTGAGATTGATGCTGAAGCTGCTTATTCAGTTGCTTTTGTTCAAATTGGTATGAATTGGGGTAAATATTTGGTCAGTATTTGTGCTTTGAAAGGAATGACAACAAGTTTGCTTGTTGGGTCAATGGGGCAAGCTAGGTATACAACTCAAATCGCGAGGTCGCATATGATTCCACCCTTTTTCGCGCTTGTTCATCCTAAAACTGGAACACCGATTAATGCTACACTTTTAACAACGCTATCCAGTTGTGTTGTTGCTCTTTTTACTAGTTTGGATGTTCTGTCTAGTGTTTTTTCTGTAAGTACTCTTTTCATATTTTTGCTTATGGCCATTGCGTTGCTTGTTAGGAGATATTATGTAAGGGAAGCAACTGATGATAAGAGTGATTTTTGGAAGGTTCTTTTGTGTTTGTTTGTTGTTGTTGCTTCTTGTATTGTCGGGACTGTGTTTTGGAATTCGGGTTTGTTTGGTTGGATTGGGTATACGGTGGCTGCTTGTGTTTGGTTTTTGGCGACTTTGGTGATGAGTTTGCTTCCGAAGAAGAGGCAACCTAAGGTTTGGGGAGCTCCGTTGGTTCCGTGGGTGCCTTCTTTGTCGATTGCGACAAACCTTTTTCTTATGGGATCATTGGGTTATGAGGCTTTCTATAGATTCTTGATTTGTACTGGTGTGATGCTTGTGTATTATATATTTATAGGCGTTCATGCAACTTACGATGTGGATCATGGAATTGGTCAAGAATCAAAGCATGATGAGGTATATTAAGGTGTCAGTTAAAGGGAGTAGCATGTTTTCAAGTTTCATCAGTTGAGATGTTGTGGATTCTCTAATGTTGTGTTAAGAATTGTTTAGCCTTATATGTTGTGGAATCAAGAAGAGTGAAGTATTTTTAGTGGTTGGAGAACAACTCTGTGGAATGATGGTCAAATGTGATCCACAACTTGACATTTGTATAATTTTCAGGGCTTTTTTTTTTATGATCTTTTAAGGTCTAGTGATCCTGCTATGCATTTGTAAGTATGCATAAATCTGATCCACTTGACAACTAAGATTTTTTTGCATTGATTGGCCTTCATTTACAAGTAATATATGAAGTGGAAAAAATAAATACGAAGTTCACTTGTTGAAAGTGTAATCTTTTTGCAGACTGAAATCTTGTTGTGGTGTAATTAATTACTACTTCTAGACTAGTTAGTTAATCTACAGTGTGATTACAATAATATATGAACTGAAAATATTGTAAACACTAATAAAGTGTAGATTTCTGTCTCATATACTCGAGGATTCATATTGTGTGTATCTGAGTGAATTTTCTTAACCCAATAAGTGATATTAGAATCCCTGATCTAGAAGACCAACCGAAAGAATTTTAGTGGTAACAAGGCGATGATGATGCCAGAACTAAGCAATCATTTTGGGGGAGATTTGCCCGTTCCTGACGGCAAGACTTTGATTGGCAGAAGACCTAAATGGAAGTCATCTTTAGATGTTAAGAAGTGATGGTGGTTGTTTAAAATGGTGTTGAAGAATTGAGTGAAAATCCGGCTGATGCTCAACTATTAACTTAGAACGTAAATTAGAAAGAGAATTACAAAGCCTCATTCTTATACACCAATGTGTTGACACCATTTTTGAGAAGATCACATCGGCAAAATTATCCAAAGTTTAGAAGATCACATTAGCAAAATCATCTAAAGTAGCATGGGATATCAATGTAAAGAGTCATTATCATGGGTGAGATGATATGTGCCTCCAAACCCTAAGGCTATATTTAGAATTTGGTGGGGAGGGAGAGGGAGGACTTTCAAAATTAATTTTTTTTTAAAATATAAAGAAATTTTTAATATTTAAAAAAAAAATATTTTGTTTATAATGATAAAATAATGTTTATCATTAATGTATTTTTAGTTTTTGAAATACTATAACAACAAAAATTATATTTAAACAAATTGATTAAGTCCACCTAAACCATCCTCCAATATAAATTTTGAGTTCCCCAAATTTTGAGTTCTTCTAAATTTTGATGTTATGAAGAAAAACAAATCCTCCAAAATACTCCTAGCAAAATCTTTCTACTCTTTACACCAAATCCTTCCTATTTTTCAAAACCATCTCCTCCATTTCTCTCCAAACTCTCAAACATAGCATAAGAAGACAATTGAAGTTGCTACAAATGACTCGATAAGACATTATTTTTCAAGTGTTGTTATAGTGATGAATTTGGTGCCAAATTATGATGTGACATTCTTACTTTATCAGACAGTGGAAGGTGTATTTACAATCACTTCGACGATCAAGTCATTGACAGACATAAGTGTGAAAATTAAGATTAGAAAAATGTCTAACAGAGACTGATTTGTAATATGTCTTATTTAGAGGGTTTTTTTCCCGTCTTTCAGCATCACGAAAATCTCAGTGTAAAAAGAACTTCAAAAGGAAAACAAAAGTAGAAAAATGGCAGATAATTTTCTATGCAGAAACCTGATGTAAAAATGAAATGAGTAAAAATCTTCTTAATATTGAAAACTTTTCACTTTTAAAAAGAAAACAATCCATGGGACAAATAAATGTGTTAATTGATTAACACATATTTTAATCGATTAAAACACCTTAAAAAACAATCACCCTAATTCAAAAAAGAAAATTCTAAAATGATATATGTTTAAATTGGAGCTGGTGGGCCTTCTGTGGCCAAATCTGATCTTGCCAGACTAGAAACCCGGTCACTGAAGAGGAGAAAGGTGGTGGGCTCCAAGGCTACTTTGAGTGTGATTGAGCCTCAAACTTATACTTCGTCCGTTCAGGAGGAGGTTCAACAAGGTTCTCTGAAAAAGCTTAAAACCCTTATGAAAAATGATGCATGTCGGGAAGACTTGAAGATTACCTCATTGATGTAAGAAGCCAGAGAAACTCATAAGTTCGGGGAGTTTAAATTATGGTCCAACAACTTCAATGGGCTCCGGTTCCTCTATGATCATTTCAACACGATGAAGGATGTCAATAAGGTTAACACTGTAGGTCGACAGAAGATGACCCAAAACCTCAGTCATTACCTTATGAGGAGTGTTGTTCTGGCTCGTGGTCTGTTCGAGTTTGGAGATGACTATGAGAAGACTGAGCTAAAGCTCAAAGATGAGATTGCTCAGCTAAAAGATGCTCAAAAGACTCAGTCCGAGAAGTTATCTAGTTTGGAAAAGAGCTTGGTCGAGGTGAAGAAACGAAGGGAAACTTTGGAGTCAGAAAGCAAAGCTTCCCTTTCTCAGCTTACTGAAAGGTTGAAGTTGGAAAAAGCTACCAAAAATGAGCTCAAGGAATCCCTCAAGCCAGGATGAAGTCCAAGTGTTGTGCCTTCACCCTGGCTTAGATTTATCGAAGATAGATTTATTTAAGGTGGTGCGGGGTGTCCACCTTGTAGATCTCGAGGAGGTGGAAAAGGACCTCTCTCGCCATTCGAATCCTGAAGACCCTGCTGGTGACAACAACAATGGTGTCGAGAATGATAACCCGATAGGTTGATTTCCTTTCTCTTATTTTATTTCAGTTAGTCATCCGCTAGGATGCACTTATGTAATTTTGTAAGGGAGTGTGGTTATGCCCCTGACCTCCCTCTGGGGTTTTGTAATGAACACATTTTCTCCTTTTGCTTCGTCCAACTTTTTCTTCATCCCTACCAGAATGATCTTGTTTACTGCTTCGTCTTGTTCGTTGGCTTGGGGATGTTCCACTAGTGTGAACTGGTTATGGATACCCAAATCTTTGTAAAATTCGACCACGAAAGTGCTTGCAAATTGGGTCCCGTTGTCAGACACTATGACCTTGGGTAAGCCAAACATGTATATGATATTTTTCTAATAAAAACGACGTACCTTTTCAGTCGTAATGTGAGCTAAGGTTTCGTCTTCTATCCATTTTGTGAAGTAATTCGCTGCTACGATTAGGAATTTGAGTTGTCTTGACGCATTGGGAAATGGACCCAAAATGTCTGCTCCCCATTGATAAAATACCCAAAATGATACTTTTCACACTTGCTTACGAACTCGACACAGTCTTGCAACATGCAGGGTCAGTAGTACCCGACTCGTAGAATTTTCCCAAATAGAGCTCTTCCTCCTATATCACTTTCACATGCCCCTTCATGGACTTCTTTCATTAATAACATGGTTTCTCCTTTTGACACACATCTCAACATATGCATTAATATTTCTATATTGTATAGCTTATCAGCCACAATGAGATAGCAGGCAAATATCTTCTTAATACGCCAAACTGTATTAACATCCTCGGGTAGAATTCCCTGCATTAGATATTGGGTTATTGGTGTAATTTATCCCATCATGTCCTCTAATGCCATGATTTCTTCGTTTTCTGTGTTGGGCATCTCCAGCACCTCTTGTATTACGGTTTTATTTAGCCCCGAGCCTTTTGTAATAGCCAATTGGGCTAAAAGATCAGCTCATGCGTTCTCTTCCCGAGGAGTGTGGTTAACTTCGAACTCTAGGAAGGTTTTGGATATCCCGAGGTCTATCTGAAGATACTTGATTAGAGACGAGTCCTTCATCTGATATTCTCATTTCGGATGTCCAGCCACCAGTTGCAAGTCATTTTTCATCGTCAAGTGAGTTACCCCGAACTCTTTGGCTGGTTTCATCCCTGCTATAAGTGCTTCATACTCGACCTGATTGTTGTTGGCCTGAAAGTTAAAGCATGAGGAATATTCTAATATGAAATCACCCGGTCCTTCAAGTATGATTCCTGCTCCACTTCCTTTGAGATTGGACGACCCGTTCACTTAAAAGACCCACTTGCATACATTTTCTTCACTCATGGGGGCACTTAACTCAACTAAGAAGTCGGCCAATACTTGTGAATTTATGCTCGTCCTCGGGGTGAATTCTATATCGTATTCTGATAGCTCTACAACCCAAGTAATCATCCTCCCTGCCAGGCCCGACTTCTTCAATATTTGTTTTATTGGATAGTTCATCTTCACCATTATCGGGTGGCCATGAAAATAATGTCTCAATTTTTGAGTTGTTACTACCAATTCTAATGCCAACCTCTCAATCTTCTGATATTGTAGCTCGTCCTATTTCAGGACTTTTCTGATAAAATACACTGATCTCTCTCCCCCCTTCTCCTTCTTGTACGAGAACATAACTCATAGCTTTATCATATACTGTTAAATATAGGACTAGGGGTTCATTTTCTTTAGGTCTTACCAATATAGGAGGTGAAGACAACAAGTGTATCAAGTAGGGGATCTGGTAATCAAGTGCATCATACTACCGCAAGGTGATCCCAGCGGCAAATGGACTCCCACCTACGAGGGACCATTTGTAATTAAGAACATATTTTCGGGTGGAGCCATGATTCTGACCACCATGGATGGTGACGACCTTCCACACCCTGTCAATGCAGACATAGTGAAAAGATACTACGCATAATAAAGACCCGCTAGGTTGACATACCTAGGCAAAAATAAGGGCATACTGGCGAACCAAAAGGGTTCGGGCAAAAATTAGGGATAAAAAATGAAAAAATTTGTACACCCGGCAAGTCGAAAACCCGAAAGGGCGACTTGGGCAAAAAAAGGTATCCCGGTGGACTGAAAACCCGAAAGGGCGGTCCAGGCAAAAATTAGGGATTAAAGCGTATCACTATATCCCATTAGATCACCTTGCGATCATACCTCAGTAATCAAATATGAAGCTCAAACGGTACCGATCAATCCAGTCAGCTTCGGACAAGCAGCAAAGTGATGAGATGCTCGAAGACATAGGGGCAATAGCAGAATTGAAACCCAATGGGATCACTACACATAGCTGTTTCCTTTTTGTACACAATTTCTGTAATAATTTCCATTTTTACGGCGGCATTATCTTACTAGAGCGTCAGCCTCCTTGTAAAAAATGCCTGTTATAGGCAAATTTCAAATCAATATAAAGCGTATTTTGAGTACAAAACTCTGTGTTTGTTTTTTCTGTTTTCTATTTTGTTTTGCAAAAAACGTCCAATGTTTTATTCTTGACATATGCATTTGAATATGATTACTATTCACGAATATCTGCATATAAAATAGAAAGACAGTTACTAAGAACTCAAAGAAACTGGTACAAAACCTAAATACCGATAGTTACCCTGTCCATCATGGTACAAGGGGCAGAGACAGTTGGAAGCGAAGTCACTATCACATACAAGCCAGTGATACCTATATTCCCCACAGAGCTGAGACAACCAAGGTACGACCTCCGTATCCCCAAGCAGGAATTCCTTCCCCAGCAAGTTCTTTCAAAAAGCTAATATCTGCATTCCCCAGCCGAGTTTTATAACCATGAGCAGTTTATAAAGCCATCTCCCAAGCAGAGTTTATTTCTCTAACAGCGGAAGCTCAATCTCCAACAGAGCTCTTCTCTCCAGCAATGGAAGTTCATCCCCAACTAAGTTTATTTCTCCAAATAAGCAAATCTTCCAACAGAGTATCTCTCTTCCCCACAGAGTCATTCCCCCGCAGGATTATTCTTAGACAGAGTCTCTCCCGGCAGAATATTCTCAAGCGGAATGGATGTAAATCCCCAACTAATCATATTCGGTCATTATCCCCAGCGGAAACGAAGAACTAAACTCCTTATACTCTCCAGCAGCAGTCCAGGATTTATTTTCCCCAGCTAGAGAATATCACAATAGCATTGCATATCCATACATCATGGCATGTGCATACATATTATACAACACAATCTCATTTATTTTGAGAACATCATTACCTAATACATTTCATACATCATGACATTACATACGACTAACTCTTTACCTTTCAGGGAAAGATGCAATCAAGTTCTCACAAGTTCTCTCTGGTTCAGTCAAACCGACACCAAGGTTTCTATTCCAGTTGAAGATATTCCAACACTTTTCAAGATTTTCTCTGGTTCAGTAAAATCGACACTAAGGTTTCTATTCTAGTTGAAGATGTTCTAAGACTTTCGTCTGGGTCAGCCGAATCGCCGCTAAGATTCCCCTGATTTCTATGCCAGTCAAAGTTATTCCGAGACCTCTCTTGGGTTCAGTCAAATCGATACTAAGATTTCTCTCCCAGTTGAAGACAACTCGAGACCTTTCTCTGGTTCAGTCAAATTGATACTAAGATTTCTATTCCAGTTCAAAAGCTATGAAGCCTGGAAATCGACTGGATAACAGCTTAATTTCCCCAAAATACTATGAAGCTTGGAATCGACCAGATAGTGGTATATCTCAAATTCAAGCTATGAAGCCCGAGAATTGACCGGATAATATCTTAATTTCTCCAAAATACTATGAAGTCTGGAATCGACCAGATAGTGGTATATCTCAAATTCAAGCTATGAAGCCCGGAAATCGACTAGATAATATCTTAATTTCTCCAAATTACTGAAGCCAGGGACACGACCAGTTAATGGTATAAGACACCGTGAAGCCTGGAGCACGACCAAATAATGGTATAAGACGTTGTGAAGTCTGGAGCACGGCCAGATATCAACAAGAGACACTGTGAAACCTGGAGCATGACCAAATAACAGTATGAGGTACTGTGAAGCTTGGAATTCGACCAGATAGCAGTTTACTTGGCCAATTACTATTGAAGCCTGGAAACGAACGAATGTTAGTATGCCTTAAATTCAAGTTGAAACTCGGATGCGACCGGATAACCACTTAATTCCTTCTGAAGCCTGGAGCACGACCAAATAACAGTTTTTGAGATTGCAAAGCCTGGAGCATGACTAGATAGCAAGTTTAATCTCATCTCCCCAGTAAGTCACTGTAAAACCCGGAGCACGACCAGATAGCAGACAGTCTTATTATCCTCAAAAAATCACTGTAAGACTTGGAGCACGACCAGATAGCAGTTCACTTTCATCTCCTCGACTAAGAGATGATTCCTCAGTAGAGTAACGGAAAACTGAAGTTCCTAAAATTCCATTTCTCTCAAGACAGAGACCAACATTCCTCAGCAGATTCCTCCTCAATGACAGGAACAAGAATTCTCATCAAAGGAATATCTCGGGAAATCAACATCCTCTAGATGGCATCTTTAAGCCCATCTCCGACGATTCTCTGTCATATTTCCGGATGGAATCTTTAAGCCCATCTCCGGTGATCTTCTGTAATCTCCTCCAAATGGCATCTGTAAGCCCATCCCCGATACTACCTACACAGTCCAACACCATCTCAGACGAGTGCAAATTTTTGGGCACTCTAGTGTTCAATCATCTTCCACCTTCAGATTACGAAAGGAAGACAACCAATCTACATCCTCGGGTTTAAGAAGATTGAACAGGGGCAGTTGTTGTACCCAAAAATTTTCCCTCTCATTTCACCCAAGACATGCCTCTAGAGGTCTTCAATTGCTCAAGGATGACTAAGGATTGACCAGACAAATCCTCCTCCTAAGGCAACAAGCTTCAAACTAAGGTTTCACTCCTCATCAAGATGGTTGAATTCAAAGGTTCCCAAATTCTTTCCATGGTCCCAATATGTTCTCAAGATCATCCATGTCAAGTTTCATGCCTTGCACAAGAAGTTTGCTCAGTCAATTACCCAGATGCCTGAAAATCAACTGTACTAGGTTAAAAGTCAATTGTGGCCCACATACAATCAAACTTCAAGATTTTTGATCAACATCAACATTTTGAAGAGATATCTATCATTTTATCAAGGGTTGATCATTATTCCTCAAGGAATGCTCCCAAATGCATCAAAACCCAAAAGTTGCTAAATTAGGGTTTCACAGGAAAAGTCAACCAAACTTTGACCATGCATAACTTCTTCATACTTTATAAAAAAAAATTCAATGCAAGGCTCATTTTGAAGAGGATTCAATTCCCTACAATTCATATTCATCCCACAAGTTCAAAATATGCACTCATCAAAAGATATGAATATCTACATTATAGGTCCTTTTGAAAAGTCAACAAAAACACCTTTTGGGTCAAAGCTTCTTACATGAACATGGAAGACCCAATTGAGATGAAACCAAAAGGGTTGTTTAAGGGACATCCTAAGCTTTCTAAAAAGTCCAATAACACCTCTCTAGGGTTAAAATTGGAGGAGATATTCCTTGTCAAAGTTGACCATTTTTGCAAAATTGCCAAAAGTCAAATGTGCTCAAAAGTGCATTTTTTGTCAAATGGGCCTAGCTTTTCATGATTGAATCTTGTTGGAAACATGGTCCACGACCCAAATCAGCATCCACACTTTATTTGCTTCATTATTTATTTTATTTTGATTTTTTATTATTTAAAATTCAAATTAAATCAAATAAATTGCAAAAAATATAAAAAGATTGGTTTTGATATGATTTTTGAAGGAATCACAATCTAATCAAGCTGGCATAGCATATCAAATCGTGCAAGAGAAAATTTAATCAAAGATGGCATGATTAGGCCTATTTTGGAAATATATCATACAAGAGAAAAATCAAATCAAATCTCCATGATTATCAAAGATTTAAATTGTTTTTGTTGCCCTAATCAGTTCCACTATATATACCGAGCAAGAATAATGCGCAAGAACAAGGTTTGCAGGTCGTGAGAGCACAAAAAAAAACTCAACATTTTGGCAAAAAGGTGTGGATTGGTTTACAACCTAGAAGGTAATTCAAAGCATTTCAACACTCTCAATAGTTTCCTGGACCTTCTTAGAAGCTTTTCCAATCAGTTGCACGCCTCCACGAGCCCAGAATCAGCCTACACGACCCTCACGGGTTTGCTGTGCTGTTTTAAGGTTTATCTATACAGGTTAAATTGGCCAATGAAAAGGGTATCATGATGCTCGTGGGTTCAAGGCGAATGGATTCATGTATTCACATTTCATTTATCATGCATTTTGACGATTTTTGAAATTCACAGGTTTATAGCTATGGCAAACTGTCCGTAGGTAAAGGTTTTATACCTAACACGACGGATGAGGAAGAAGATGATGATGTGTTCAATCATCATTGGGCCATTCAAATAGTTGGCGCGCATTTTTTAACTCATTAATCCACTTGTTTTTTTATAATATGCATTGTTATTTTTATATTAACAATTAAAACATGTAGCCCAGTGGTGAAACGTGCGTTGGAAAGTGGAGAGGACCTGGGTTCGATCCCAGGTCCCAGCGTTTTATTATTTTCTTAACGCTTACATGCAGATCTGGTACTTTACACAGCTAAGCCCTTCCATGCACTCCAACCATCCAGCCAATGGATCATTGCCTAGCTAGATCCAACGCCCATCAAGGGATGACCATGGTGGACCATCAGGAAGAGTGTCACACTGAATCAGACGCAAGGATTGGGCTGACCAGCTATTGGGCTTAAACAATTCAACACTGCACCCCCTCATTCAGCTCATACATGCCCAATTTCTTTTCTTTTTTATTTTATTTCCTTTATTTTAATTATTTCATTAATTATTTTCTTTTTACAAATAACATAAAAATCATTTTTTATCATTAAATAAAAAAATCACAAAAAACATAAAAATCATATTTTTTTCATAAAATATTTTATTTCCTTAATTAACTAGATTAATTATTTAGGGAAATTTAATTCCTTTTTTTCATAATTTAAATTAATTAGAAATTAGGGTTAATTTGTACATAACCTAATTTTTTCTCAAAATTAACCTAAAAATTTTCTCAATTAGATTTTCTAGGTTTCTTAATTATTTCTCGTGCTTAATTCGCCGCGCGCATTTTTGATTCATTTTTATTATTATTGTAACTGCTCCGAGTTTGTAATAGTAATTAGGGTTTAAATTCTGCATTTTTATTTTCAGTCCAAAATAATTATGTGTCTGCAAAGGCCTTGTAATAGCTAGGACTTTAAACTTTCTGCACTTTTAATTTCTGCAAACTATAAATTGGTTAGATGTATGTTAATAGGATTGTATGGAAAGACAAACTGAAAATTAAAACAGTAGAAAACCCTAATTATGCAAAGATAATTAACTGAAAAAATACACTCGCACATGCTCACTCCTAGGGTTTACTCCACTCCGGTTGCCTTTGTTAAACGGTTATGAAGTATAGGGTTTGTTAGTGGTTGTCCTCTAGCCCTGAAAGATCTAAAATGACCCATTCGGATGTTGCCTCAGAAAAATATCTTTAAGGCTTTAGGATGATTACTAACATTTCCTAACATTGCTTTTGTGATCGTATTTGTCCCTTCGAATGTCCCTAAAAAACTCCAACGTCGATGCTACCTATTTCTCAATAATGGGATAGCATTGTCTAAAAGGAAAACGAACATACCTTTTTTGAGTAGGTAGATTAGTTCCTAGGTACTTGCTCAAACAAACAAAAACTTTTTCACACCAACACTTTCCCAAACAAAGTTTTCAAAAACAACTTCATAACACTCTTGAGGACAGAAACAGGGGTTAAAACGAAGTAAAATAAAACTTTTTTAAAGCAAGCACACACAAGCAGTTTTCAAAATGAGCAAGTACCTAAGAGCCCATGGAAAATCGCGGATAGAAAGGGTGCTAACACCTTCCCTTTCTATAATCTACCCCCCGTACTCAGAAACATCTCGAAAAAGGTTTTTTCTGTTCTTTTTCCTTTTCCTGATTGGATAAAATAAAAGTCGACGACGACTCTTGCTTACCGCGACATTTTGCGAACAAAAAACACAAACCAGTATTAACAGTCGGTTCTGCCACTGTATCACACACCCTTCTCAGGTTTACTCGGTGTTCATATTTCTCTTCTTGTGAGATAAAAAATGTTCGATGGAGACTTCATTGATTTTATCTTGATGGTTTGTTCAGCCGATTGTTTCAGCTGGCGACTTCACTAGGGATAGATTGACCAAATGCTGGTCCATATCAGAGTCTCTCCTAGATCTTGTTTTCTTTTATTTGGTTGTTTGTTTGTTTTTATGCTTTACAATTATTCGTTTGTATATGTTTATGTGAGCATAT
This sequence comes from Vicia faba, assembly GCA_948472305.1. Lineage (NCBI taxonomy): Eukaryota > Viridiplantae > Streptophyta > Magnoliopsida > Fabales > Fabaceae > Vicia > Vicia faba. The sequence goes on from OX451739.1 coordinate 59,807,553, forward strand.
GTTTGCATTACATCTTTATTATTTTCCATATACTGTTGTTGTGCTGGATTTACTGGTTTTTCAGGTTGGGTGGGATATTACTATGAGCTAAAAAGCCCAAGACCCAGGCCAAGTGACAAAAAATAGGAACACTATGAATAGAGTGGAACACGACAGATAGGGGATGTATATTACCCTAGACAGATGTGTTATCCACGCTTAGATGAGGTTTTAATGAGGGGCTATCATTATCATGTAGGTGTATGATGATAGCATTCTCAAGTAGACCCGTGATTCTGGGTTACCATTGACCTTACCCTGACTTAGTCTTAACTCATGAGTGGGGAGGGAATATCTTTACAAGTACATATGGTGACAATTGTGTTCAGATGGTTTTCCGTTATGTATTTGTTCTGTTGGTGACTATGGTTCTATGGTTTTATGATTATGTTTGGATTTATGGCTCTGGTATTCTTGGTGTTCAGTACAGTACAATAACCAATTTTGTGGAAGCATTGGTTCCATGATTATTGCACTTGCATCATAGCATATTTATTTTTTACAAAAAATATTTAAAAAAAATGTATGCAAGAAAAAAGTTAACACACATGTTCTTTCCATTTCCAAAGAATTGTTCTTGTAAGCCTTATGTTGTGTTTGTCCATCTCTTACTGGATCAAAATCAAAATTAAAAGCATGTAGGTTCCTTGAAAATGATTGAACATGGAATTGCATCCACTCATATAACTCATGCATCTTCATGTATTCATCACAAGTATTCGAAGTTGGGGAGAATTCTCATTCAGACCTGGTATTCTCTTCAGAATTGCATGCCTGAATCCTCACTTTTATGTGTTCAGAGTCTGGGGTATGGAACAAATCTATGGGGGATTGACTAATATGAAAGGAAAAAGGGCTTTTTTATGGCAGACATGCAAAGCCATGGTCCATGGTCAAGAATTTCTGAGAGTTGAAAATAACCAGTTGGAGACCTAATTGAGTCGGGTATGCGAGTTCTGAATACAATGTCAACAAGGGAAAGTGATCCTATATATGTTGTTGCAACATAAACTATCATTCGTCCTCATCCTATGGTACCTTTTTAAAATCATGAAATAATTTGTGGGTCTCATCCCGAACTTTGTGTTTCTGAATTTTCTCGTCAGCGAGTAGTTTCTGGTTTCCAAGTGAATCCATGGGGAAAATCTTATCAGCGGGGACAGAAGAAACCTGAGAAGCATGTTAATGCAATCCCAATGCCTTATATCTATCTACTTCCTCATCTGTTGGAAATTCAATTGGTAAAGCTTTGTTCTTTAGATCCTCCTCCCACAAACCTCTCTCCTGATTTCGATGCAAATGCTAGATGTGTCTCCCATTCCGGTGGCACCTGGGTATGATATTGAAGACTAAAAGGGTTTGAATTATAAAGTCTGACACTTGTCTGGTTTCTTTTCCAAAGACCACTCCCTGTTTGGCAAACCGTTTTAGACTCTTGCTTCTCACCTGAGTGATTATTTTGTGTAGTAGAAGATGTGGTGATGCTTCGGTGATGAAGAAGTATAAGATATCTAATTCTTGGACATTTATTGTTGTGTAGAAGAAAAATACCTCAAAGGTTGAGTCCTACATTCAGATTTTATTTTCTTCTATGTAGTAGAAGATCCTTTGGTATAATTTCTGGATTTTGCTTCTCTGTAGTAGAAGATGATGATTCTTTTGTGAAGTATGAGATGCTCCAGAATTCAGCGGCTGATTTTCTTTTCTGTGTAGTAGAAGATGGTTGGCATTTCTTCTCTATAGTAGAAGATACTTTGTGATGCAGTTTATGCAAATTCGCTTGATAAAGCATTCATCACATCTTTTGAGGGAGTCCTTTGTGATTATTATGTCGGGGCACTTGGCCATTCAAATGAAGGTTGTAAACCATTCAAAGATGAAGTGCAAGACTTTCTTAGAGCAAAGGTCATCAATTTCAAACCAGATGGTTGAATTTGAAGTCTCCTTCGAATCAGGGAATGTAAAGACTACAAGAGTATCTTCTGAAGCAATAAGTCCATACAGAGTCTAGTCTCCTCAACATGGCAATTTCAAATTTCATTTGTATTCTCATTTTTATTCTTTCTTGTTTTGATTCAGTACTTTCTTGTATGCAAAACTTGCTTATTATTCTAATATTAATCATAAAGCGTTGAATATGTTTGTCTTGAATTAATCCATTTGTATTCACTCTTAAATGTTTATCTTTTCTTTTTAATACTTAACTCTTGTTAAATAAAGAAAAATAACTCTGGATGGAGGATGATAAGAAATATACCAAGAATTTCATACAGTATTGTTGTACCCCAAAATTTTCTCTCTCATTTCTCAAAACATTTTCCCAAGATCTTCAATAGCTCAAGCTTGTACAAGTGTGGACTAGGTCAAGCCATCTCCTCAACATTGATACCTCAAATTAGGGTTTGAGTTTGCACAAGGATAATTGGACTTTTAATACTTCAAATGGATTTCATGGATCATTATGGACCCTCAAGATTTCTCATGTCAAGTTTCAAGTCTTGGATCACAAAATTGCTCAGTTAATTGACAAGATGACCTAAAATCAGCTGTATTGGGTAAAAAGTCAATTGTGGTCAACCTACTGTCAAACTTCAATATTTTGGACCAATATCAATATTTTGAAGTCATGTGTATCAATTGATCAAGTTTGTATCACAATTCCCAAAGAAAATTGTCCAAATCACCAAAAGGGAAAAATGGTCAAAATTAGGGTTTTGACTGTATTTGACTGATCAAGGATTTTTTTGACCTAATAAATGATCTAATGGCTTAAAGTAAAATCTCAAGGATTCAAATCCAACATTTTTACCTAATTTCATGGCCCAAAACATTTCTCAAGATCATTGGATTGAAAGATGAAATTTGGTCAATTGATGAAAAAGTCAATTGTATACTGAAAAGTCAAACTTTGACTTTTTTTGATCATATTTGAGTTTCAAAGATCACACTTCATCAATACATTCAAAAATATGAAACTTGATCATCAAGAAATCAAGAAAGCCAAAAAGTCTTTGGAAAAGTCAACATTTTCTATGGAAAAGTCTTTAAACATGATAATTTCATAACTTCATGACATTTTTTCACCAAGATGAAAGATGATTCAAAGAAAACTTTAAACATGAAAGTTGTAGATCTTGATGAATTCTAAAAATTTGTATTAGAGGGTTGATGTCCAAAAAATTCTTAGATTTGATGATATGAGCCCATGAAAGGGTTGGTCAGTTTTTTTCTCAACTTCTTGGCCATTTTTCATCAAGTTCCAATTTGATTTATCCAAAATGGTCAACATGAAAGTTGTAGGTAGTGTTTCAAGCTTTCCAAAATGTCCAAGAGAATGAATTTATCATACTTGAGCTAGGATATTCAAGGGAATGAAGTTGGGCATCCATTCTTGAATTACAAGTCATTTTGTTGAAGAACACATAATCCAATTTACATGATGTGCTGCATAATATTACTTTGCAAGCCTTTTGACTTGCAAACCTATCCATAATCAGATGTTTACACAATTGATTGAACCATTATCCAAGTGATTCAAGTATTGTCCATTGCATCATTCCATTTATGGCACAAAGGCATCATTGCCATTCACATAAAGCATGTTTTATACAAAGTCAACTCTCCTTGAGCCTCTCAACTGTTTTTTCTGCACACACAATGTTAAAGCATGAAGCAACATGCCTAAAACTCCTAGCCACTTCATATCCCTTTTGTACCATGCATTGGAACATCAAATTTCACATAACTTGGTTGTTTCATCTCAACCAAACCAGAATTTTACAGCTTGTAAAACAAACTCTCTCATCCTCTCAAACCTTCTCTAAAAATAGAGAGGCCATTTGCAAGATAAGGGGCCAGAAACTCTTTTGTGTAGACAAATTCTCAAAATCCCTTCACTCACAAAAAATAGAATTGTTCATAAAACATCCATGTATGAGCTTTGAAGTCCAAATCTTTGAATCTTATACCTTTCAATTTTTCCTCAAACAAACTGTTGCACCCCAAAATTTGCCCTCCCATATTCTCCAAGAAATTGCCAAGCCAAGTCACAAAATTCCCCAAGGGTCATGCAGTTCAACTGTCTCCTATACAGTCAAAACTAGGGTTTGTGTTCTGATCAAAGAAAGGAAGTTTTCAAGGACCCAATCAAGTCTCATATGCCTACAAAGATGGTCAAGTATCCTCATATCAAGTTTCAAGGCATTCAGCTCAAAATTGCACAGTCAAAACCCTAAATTGCACTACAGTCAACTGTAGGGGCAAAATGGTCATTTGACAGTCAAAAGTTCAAATTTTTGGTCAACATATCATTTTGAAGCCACAAACATCATTTGATCAATGCTTGATCATGATTCTCAAAATTTGGCTCAGAAATCATCAAAGATGCAAAAGTTACTATATTTGGACAGCTGAAAAAGTCAACTGAAATTGACCAGGGCATAACTTTCACATGGATTATCAGAAAAATTCCATCCAAAGCTCATTTTGAAGAGAAAGACATTTCCTACAATTAATCCTCATATTCCAAGTCCAAGAAATGCTCTCACAAAAAGTTATCAATTTCAACATTATAGGTCATTTTCAAAAGTCAACAAAAAGGGACTTTAAGTCAAAGGCCATAACTTGAGATTGTTAAATCAAAATGACATGGGACCAAAGGCATTGGTTAGAGAACTCAAAGACCTTTCCAAAAAGTCCAAGAACATGTGAAAAGCTTAAAAATTGAGCAAGTTATGCCTTGTGGAAGTTGGGAAATTTTTGGATATTTTGAAAAGTCAACAATGGTCCAAATGACCTAAATTTGCTAATGGGCCCATTTTTTTTCCATGATTCATCATTCCAAGCATATGCACGACCACTTGGCCCAAAGGGAAGTATTTTCTCATTTTTTAATTATTTATTTGAATTTATATTAATATTAATTCATTTAAATCATTTAAATATGTAGAAAATATAAACTTGACCTAAAAAAATCTTTTTATGCACATTCTAGACTCAAGATCTCGTGCACGTCCCAATATGGCAAGATTTGGTTGATTTGAGCATGATTGAACAAAAATGCACTTGAAAAAGATATGAAAAAGATATAAGGAAATCAAATATTGAAAACAATGAATGGAAGAGATTTGATCCAATTTTCTTAACCTAATGCCTTCACTATATGATCAGGAATCAAAACCTAATGGAAAACACTGAAAGGCTGCGCAAAAGAACAAGTTACAAACTTGAGAAATTTTCCATAAAACTCAAAACTGAAAAGCACTCTAGAGGTCGATTCAAGCCTCCATTCCTTTTCCAATAGCTTCCTTGGCAATCCTTGAACGTATTCCAATCCAGAATATCCACTCAAACGTCAAGAACTGGTATCTATGATTCAAACTGTAAAGAGAAAAATACAAAATCGTGCATCATGATTTATGCATCCTTTGCACTTTTTGTTTGTTGATTCATGTTTGTTATGAAATTCTGAGACTAACCATCATGTTTAATTGAGTTTTCGTGCGCCATATACAGATTTGCCATTATTATGTTCTAGGGTTTTTACGAGCTTTGATTTGGGCATTTCATAATGTTGTAAAATTGAGACTCATCAATACCATGATCAAAACCAGCGCGATTGGACGATCAATATACAACCCTCGCGCCTAATTTATGTGCAATGAGGGGCTATTCGCTATTATGGAATTTGGCTTGTTTTGAGGGGGTTCAAAACCCCCGTTAACCTTTCTCTATTTTTTCAGGCAAAATGAAATCTTGAGGAAGACGATGAAGTGGCGTGTATTGATTGGATAATTTGAAATTTTCGCGCGCTGAACCACTATTGCTTTGGTTTTCATTTTTATTATCTGTTTGCTATAATATATTAACACGCGTAATGTAGTTCAGTTGGTAAGCGAAGGGATTGTTAATGTTCAAGACCTGGGTTCGAACCCCAGGTCTGTGTAAATTCCAATATTATTTTTCACTATGTGTTCACGTGCAGCGCTTAAGGGAAAAACACCATGCATCCTCAATAATCAAACTTACACGCGTCCTGAGAGATCAAAGCAAGGGCATGGATTCAAAGAACACAATAAACACCAGTCAATGCATCATACATGATCCTGGAAAGGTCAACGAATCTCAGGCTTAATGGGCCAGAATGCTAGGCCTATACCTCCTAAATTGGGGCCTGAACCCCCCCTGGTTTGCCTTTCCTTCATATCTTATTTTCTTCCAATAATTGTTTTATTTATTTTATTGCTTTATTTTAATTAATTAATTATTTTTACCATATATAAAATATCACAAAAAAATCAGAAAAGATAAAATATAGTAAATAATTTTTATTTTTAATATTTTCATAAATAAATTAATATGTAAATTATTTAGTTTAATTAGGTTTTTTAACTTTAATTCCTTTTAGTAACCAATCCAAAGAAAAGTAGAATTAGGGTTCATAAATTTTATTCCTTTTAATTTTTCCTTTTAATCATAATATTATTATTTATTTATTTTCATAATTAAAAATGCATGTAAATTAACTTAGATTTAAATTAGGTTAAAACTTAATATTTTCACAATAAACTTAAAAAAACATTAGAATTAGGGTTTGACGCTTCATTTTAATTTTAATTAATTATTCTTTCCATTAAATCTTAAGAAATATAAAAATACTAAAAAACAGTTCCTTTTTAATTTTAATTCTAATTCCTCATTAAATTTAATTTTTCGCAAAAGGGTCCAACGCCCATATTTTTAATTGTTAATTTCGCGCATTTATTTTATATCGTTTAAATAATTATGTACATGTCCTAAAGCCTTGTAACAATTTTTACTTCTCGCACTTTTCTTTATTTTGCTTTATTTATTTTCCGTCAAATCGGGTCTGGTTTAATTTTGGCGATGTGGACCCGCGCCATTTGTAATAGCCTTAGATTTATTTTCCCGCAACTTTTAACTGTTAAATAAGCATGCAAGAATGAATGGCCCTAATTAAAATCAAGCGTAGATCACAACAAACATGACAAGATAAAATATCTGAATCTGACACACAAATCACACACCACCCCTAGGGTACGCCTCACTGTTGCCTTGCCTCGAAAGGTGATCGTCGAGTAGAGGATGTCTTAGTAAGTCCTCATGATCCGGGAACCTGGCATGAGGGTAGCTTCTAAGGTGTCTTCCCATTGCTCTGGTGATCACCATGTCCCGAACCTCGAATTGACCCGAACACCTCCAATGGTGGTGCTACCTACCTCTCAATGGTGGGATGGCACTACTTTAAAGGACATCTACACAGACGAATTCCTTAGGGTAGGTAGACGACTCTAGATACTTGCTCTAATTTCAAAAACAAATCAAAAATACTTTTCACACCGACACCTTTTCAAAAAGCTTTCGAAAGCAAAATTTTCAAACACTCTTGAGGACTGATACAAGAGTCGAACTGAAATTTTCAAAGAAACTTTTTAAAACCCACAGTTGAAAAGCAAACAAACCATTTTTGAAAACACAAGTGAGCAAGTATCTAAGAGCCCATGGATAACCATGGATAGAAAGGGTGCTAACACCTTCCCTTTCTATAACCTACCTCCCGAACCGAGAGCAATCTCTTTAAGGAATTTTTCTGTGCTTTTGTCCTTTCCATTTGGAGAAAATAAAAGACGGTGGCGACTCTTGCTTCCGTGACATTTCGTGAACCAGCGTTAAACAGTCAGTTCCAGATCCACCGATCACAGAACTGGCGACTCTGCTGGGGAAATCTTATAAAGTGGGGTGTACCTTAGGGCTAGGTCATAACTGTGTTTTCACTTGTATTGTTTTGCTTGCTTTACTATTGTGGGTTGCATCGGAGATACATAGATCCTAACCCGGATCTGGGGATACCCTGTTTAGGTAGCATAAGCTGTGAGGGACCTGTCCGGCGTAGACCGACACAGGTGAAGCAGTGGCTACATTGGTGTGGCACCTTGGTCTGTACCGATATCCCTTGTGTCGCAACGAGGAGAATATGGGTCTTCTAAGGAGTCATTAAGAACCAACAACCTTAGAACCTTAATTGACACAACTTGGCCTTTAGAATTGTAGCAGTATGCTACGCCCATTGAGGCTAAACTCTCGTGATGGTTCTGGCCGCAAGAAAAGATTGCGATGCTGGAGTTATGACCGATTGAGGGTAGTCAATGATATTGGGATCCTCTAAGAACCCGGTTACTTTTGATTAGGACAGGTGTGAACCAACAAACTGAAAGAGGGTAGTACCTAGACCTCATGCTGGCCTAAACTTTAGGGGCTTGCCTTGTGTGACTTGTGTGCCTTACCATGTTTGCCTTTGTATCTGTATGTGGTGTGCTTTATCATAACATCATAGCATCATGAGCATTGCATGCATCCTGCATAAAAACTGACCATTTCAAAGACAAGAAGGTTTCATCTTTGCTCTGTTTTGTAGGACATTATGATGCCTGTGCGAAGGAATACTATCCGGTTCAACTTTGTTCGTTCACCTGAGTTGCTTGATGAGTTGGTTAGCAGAATTCCAAATACCACTTCCTTCATTCAGAGGCATGGCTCCCTTCTCAGTTTAGTCACTGCAAAGCGGGATCAACAGTTGATGAGTGTTCTGACCCAGTTCTATGACCCTCTGTACCAGTGCTTCACCTTTCAAGACTTCCAGCTGGTCCCTACCCTGGAAGAGTTCTCTGATTTACTTGGCATCCCTATCTTGGATCAGACTCCCTTTACTGGTTGGGAAAAGACCCTCAGGCTTGAGGACATTGCTGCAGCTCTTCCTTTGACCCATCAAGAGGTAACAGACAATTGGGTAACTAGAAGCGGAGTTAAGGGTTTCTTGGCCAAGTTCCTAATTGGCAAAGCTAACAATTTCTGGAATGACCTGGACTTTAGGGCATATGAAGACATCTTGGCTCTCCTAATCTATGGGTTAGTCCTGTTTCCTAATCCCGACAACTTCATCAATGTCACTTCCATTAGGATCTTTATGTCTCAGAACCCTGTGCCCACTCTCTTGGGTGACATCTTGCAACAACTTCATGCCCGTACTACCCGAAGACGAGGAACCCTATGGTGTTGTATCCCTTTGTTGGTGAGGTGGTTTATTTCGCACCTCCCTAAGTTCATACTGAAGAACCAAGAAGGAAGAGGTTGGGCTCATAGGTTAATGTCTCTCACCGATAAAGACATCATTTGGACTTGCAGAGGTTTGGATGAGATAGCTATTATTGATCGATGCGGGGAGTATCCTAATGTTCCTCTGATTGGTACTTAAGGAGGGATCTCTTACAATCCATGTCTAGCACTCCGTCAGTTTGGAAGAGCAAGAAGAGCAGGCCCCCATGAGATGTTGGTGCCTCACATCAGTTTCGAGTTTCAGGTGGATAGTGACGAGCTACGTCGTAGATTCATCAAGGCTTGGGACAAGGTTCATAAAGCTGACCCACAAGAGCTAGGGCCAAAGACTTCTTTACCTATGGAAGCCTACTACAAATGGGTTCGCATCCGCGCTCAGAAGTTAGGTATGCCGTATGAAGTTGTCAGACCCGTCATCCTTGAGTGTCCTGATAAAGATGGTGTTCCTCCAACTGTCCTTCCTCCTCAGATACCTACTGATTATGAGACATTGAAGAGATCTTGGTCGCAACTGCGAGAAGAACGGGATTCCTACCGGGAAAAGTTCAACGAGCAGGAATCAAAGACCCAGAAGCTGACAAAGCAGTTGGAGAATGAGAGAGCTCTGAATGCATACATCCGTACTGAGAAGAGGAGACCATGGGATCAATAAGGAGCTCCAGATGTGCCTTTACAGTTTTATTTCCTTTCTAGTATTTCATTTCATGTAAACGCCTAAGGGCAATTTGTTGAATAATTTCAGTTGCAAAGTTGAATCTAATAAAGTGTGTTCGTTTTTTTTGTTTACAAAGTTGATTCCCGATTGTCTTTGAAAACATAATCCATACGCATTTCATACATCATGTGCATAGCAGGTTTTTCCCCTTTTTCAGGTTGCTTACAATTCTTCGCTGTTTATTTCAGCATCATGAATCCCGGATCTGAATCAACAGAGACATCAATCAAGGCTCTCCAGGCGCAGAATGCGCAGTTCCAAGAACTAATCAAGGGTCTGGCTAAAGGCCAAGAAGAATTAAAGGCTATGCTCCTGAAGAAGGAGAAGAAGAAGAAGAGAAGAACTGTTCTGTTCAACTCGGGCCGAAGGTTTGGCAATACTCTGCAGCATGAAGAGGCTGGTTCTTCTGTTGGCAAGAGTCCTTCTCAGGCAGAAGTAAAAGTTCCTACTCCAGTGGTCTCCGACAACGAGACAGATTTTGATGAAGAGCAGTACCCTCCTGCAGATGACAAATACAAGCAACTGGAGGACAGGTTGAAGGCTATGGAGGTGCAACAGGCACCTGGGCTGGATTTCGGAGATCTGGGTTTGTCGACTGGTGTGATTATCCCGCATAAATTCAAAGCACCATCCTTCTCCAAATATGACGGGGCGTCTTGTCCCAAGCTGCATTTGAGGTCCTATGTTCGGAAAATTCAGCCGTACTCTGCGGACAAGAATCTGTGGATCCACTTCTTCCAGGAGAGTCTTTCAGGGACTCATCTCGAATGGTTCTATCAGCTGGATGGGACCAAAGTTCGTAACTGGGAGGAGCTGGCTACTGCTTTCTACAAGCAGTATCAGTATAATGCCGACCTTGCCCCCACACGTACCCAACTCCAGGGTATGGCGTTAGGTGCAAGCGAAGGTTTTAAGGAGTACGCTCAGAAGTGGAGAGACCTGGCTGGCAGGGTGCAGCCACCATTGACTGATCGGGAGCTGGTAGACATGTTCTTGGGGACCCTATCTGGGCCATTCTTCAACCATCTCATTGAGAATTCTTCTGCTGGTTTCACTGATTTGATCTTGACTGGAGAGAGGATTGAAGCTGGATTAAAGTCGGGGAAGATTGCGAAGGGTGCATCCTCTAGTTCGGAAAAGAAACCATTTAAGAAGGAGTCTAGTGCCGTATATGGTTCCCGGAAATCAGAGAGACCTGAACACCGCCAATCTGTCAGCGCGGTGATGATTGCTAAGCCTGCTGCCGCTCCTCGGCCAAATAATTCTCAAAGGGCTGAAAGACCCCGGAGGGAGTTCACCCGGTTAAGCATGACCCTATCACAGATCCTGCCACAGTTGCTAGCCACCAACTTAGTGACTGTCAGGGAAGCTCCAAAGTTCCCCAATACAACATCTCCCAAGTACAACCCGAATGCTCGTTGTGCTTACCATTCAGAAAGCCCGGGGCACTCTACTGATGACTGTTGGGCACTAAAGAACAAGCTACAGGACCTCATTGACGCTAAGGAGGTACAGTTTGAGGCATCTGACAAGCCTAACGTAGTGACAGCTCCCCTGCCTGCTCATGGAGTTAATGCTATCGGGGATGAAGAGGAAGTTGATGAAGCTGAATTTGATAGCTGGATCTACCCGGCAACTGACGGTGGACTTAACAATTGGAGCGCAAAGGACAATCTCCCTGTTTCTTTTGTTACTAAGTAATAAATTTCTTTGTTTCATTATTTTGTAATAAACAATGATAAACTCTATGGCCCGGTGTCTTACCCGAGGCACCGTGGTTCTATTTGTGAGGGCATACAAACTGTCATTTTATACATCATGAATGAAAATATTGGACGTCTTTCGCATTGCAAATATTGTGTTCCTTTTCTGTCTTTCTTTTCCTTTACATAATTTTCAAAAACAGCTGTATTTACACACACACTCACTCATACAGGTTTCAATCCACTCTGGATCTCACTGATAACAACTCTGCTACTGCCAATTATGACTTCGAAAATCCGATCAACTTAGCCGAAGACGAAGGTGAAGATGATTGCGAAGTGCCTGGCGAGCTTGCTAGACTGTTGCTTCAGGAAGAGAGGGCAATTCAACCCCATGAAGAGCCAGTGGAAACAATAAACCTAGGTACTGAGGCAGACAGGAGAGAGGTAAAGATTGGTGCCAACCTAGAGCTCAGCGTGAAGCAACGGTTAACCAAGATGCTGCATGATTATATGGAGATCTTCGCCTGGTCCTACGAAGACATGCCCGGGTTGGATACCGATATTGTGGTCCATCATTTGCCGACTAAGCAAGACTGCCCTCCAGTTAAGCAAAAGGTCCGTCGGATGCGTCCAGAGATGTCTGAGAAGATTAAGGCCGAGGTCATGAAACAGTTTGATGCCGGGTTTCTTGCAGTGACTTCTTATCCTCAGTGGGTTGCTAATGTGGTGCCGGTACCTAAGAAGGACGGTAAGGTCAGAATGTGTGTAGATTACAGGGATCTGAACAGGGCCAGCCCCAAGGATGACTTCCCCTTACCTCACATTGATGTCCTTGTTGATAATACAGCTCAGCACAAGGTATTCTCTTTCATGGATGGTTTCTCAGGTTACAATCAGATCAAGATGGCACCTGAAGACATGGAAAAGACTACATTTGTCACTCAGTGGGGTACCTTCTGTTACAAGGTCATGCCATTCGGATTGAAGAATGCTGGGGCAACCTACCAACGTGCCATGGTTGCCTTATTTCATGATATGATCCATCACGAGATCGAAGTATATGTGGATGACATGATCGCTAGGTCCCAGACTGAGGAAGAGCACCTAGATCATCTGCAGAAGTTGTTTGACCGGTTGAAACTGTACAAGCTGAGATTGAACCCGAACAAGTGCACCTTCGGGGTAAGATCTGGGAAGTTGCTAGGCTTCGTGGTCAGTGATAAAGGTATTCAAGTGGACCCTGCTAAGGTCAAAGCTATTCAAGAGATGCCAGTTCCCAAGACAGAGAAGGAAGTCAGAGGCTTTTTAGGACGCCTGAATTACATCGCTCGATTCATATCTCATTTGACTGCTACCTGTGAGCCAATCTTCAAGCTGCTGAAGAAAGATCAGGTAGTACGTTGGAACGATGAATGTCAGGCTGCCTTTGACAAAATCAAAGAGTATCTCCAAGAACCACCTATCCTTATGCCACCGGTTGAAGGGAGACCTCTGATCCTATATCTGACGGTGCTAGACAACTCAATGGGGTGTGTGCTGGGGAAGCATGACGAGTCTGGCCGAAAAGAGCATGCCATTTATTACCTTAGCAAAAAGTTTACCGACTGTGAGACTCGATACTCACTGCTTGAGAAAACTTGCTGCGCTTTGGTATGGACTGCTCGCCGGCTGAGACAGTATATGCTGACTCACACTACCTTGTTGATCTCAAAAATGGATCCTATAAAGTATATATTCGAAAAGCCTGCCCTGTCTGGGAGAATCGCAAGATGGCAGATGATCTTGACGGAATACGACATTCAGTACACAACCCAGAAAGCCATCAAGGGAAGTGTATTGGCAGACCACTTAGCTCATCAAGCTGTAGATGACTACCAATCGATGAACTTCGAGTTTCCGGACGAAAGCATTATGATAGTAACTGACTGTGAAGTACCTGGACCGGATGAAGGACCTGAACCAGGATCCCGATGGTCTATGCACTTTGACGGAGCCTCCAATGCTTTGGGAAATGGTATCGGCGCCATCATCATATCCCCTCAAGGTACTCATACCCCACTCACTGCCCGGCTGTGTTTCAACTGTACCAACAACATGGCAGAGTATGAGGCGTGTATCATGGGTCTTCAAGCTGCGATCGACCTCAGGATCAAATTTCTAAGTGTCTTCGGAGATTCCGCTCTTGTGATCAATCAGATCAAAGGAGAGTGGGATACGAAACATCCAAACTTGATTCCTTATAGAGAATGTGTGTTGACCCTGATTCCCCACTTCACAGAGATAACCTTTGAACACTTTCCAAGAGAAGAGAATCAGTTAGCGGACGCGTTGGCTACAATGTCTTCAATGTTCAAGGTTAAATGGGATAATGAGGCTCCCCGGATCATCATCTGGAAACTGGACGAACCGGCATACTGTTGTGATCTCGAAACTGAATTGGTAACTGAGAAGCCTTGGTACCACGAAGTGAAGAGATATCTGGAAGCTCAGGAATACCCTGAAGGGGCATCTGTCAATGATAAGAAATTCCTGAGGAGATTTGCAGCCAAGTTCTTCCTTAGCAACGACATCTTGTACAAGAGAAACCATGATTCAACCTTACTGCGTTGTGTGGACAAAACTGAAGCAGAAAGGATCATGGAAGAGCTACATGAAGGGACCTTTGGTACGCATTCCAGTGGACACACTATGGCTAAGAAAATCCTACGGGCAGGATATTACTGGTCCACAATGGAAGCTGACTGCTACCAACATTCCAGGACATGCCACAAGTGCCAGATTTATGCAGATAAAGTGCATGTTCCTCCGGTTCCCCTGAATGTTCTGACTGCGCCGTGGCCGTTTGCAATGTGGGGCATAGACATGATCGGCGAGATTAAACCTACGGCATCCAATGGACATCGCTTCATCCTAGTGGCGATTGACTATTTCACGAAGTGGGTTGAGGCAGCATCCTATGCTACAGTGACCAAGACTGTTGTGGCACGGTTCATTCGGCACAATCTGATCTGTCGATACGGCGTCCCTGAGCGGATTATTACAGACAACGGTACCAATCTAAACAATAAGATGATCACTGAGCTCTGCGAACAGTTCAAGATACAGCACCACAATTCTTCTCCTTACAAACCGAAGATGAATGGGGCTGTAGAAGCAGCTAACAAGAACATCAAGAAAATCGTGCAGAAAATGACAGTGACGTATAAAGATTGGCACGAGATGTTACCGTTCGCTCTGCATGGGTACCGTACCTCAGCAAGGACATCAACCGGGGCAACTCCTTTCTCTCTGGTTTATGGCATGGAGGCAGTCTTGCCGATCGAAGTGCAAATTCCCTCTCTCCGGATAATGAAGGATGCAAATCTGAACGAAGATGATTGGATCCAGACACGACTTGATCAACTTAACCTCATTGACGAGAAGAGACTTGCTGCTATCTGTCATGGTCAGACGTATCAGAAACGAATGATCAGGGCATTTAACAAAAAGGTCAGACCACAGGAATATCAAGTTGGGGATCTGGTAATCAAGAGAATCATCCTTCCTCAGAGTGATCCAAGGGGCAAATGGACCCCTACATACGAAGGGCCATTTGTGGTTAAGCATGTGTTCTCAGGAGGAGCAATGAGCTTAACCAACATGGATGGTGACGACCTTCCTCACCCCGCCAATGCAGACATAGTTAAAAAATACTACGCATGAAAACAAGACCCGCTAGGCTGACATGCCTAGGCAAAAATTAGGGCTTCCCGTCGAACCAAAAGGGTTCGGGCAAAATGAAGGGATGAAAATGGAAAAAATCTGTACACCCGGCAAGTCGAAAACCTGAAAAGGCGGCTTGGGCAAAAATGGGTATCCCGGTGGACCGAAAACCCGAAAGGGCGGTCCAGGCAAAAATTAGGGATAAAAGCGTAATACTATGTCTCATTGATCACTTTGCATCCAGAATCCGGTATCTACATCAAGTTCAGACGACATCGATCAGTCAGCTTCACCTTCAACTAAGGTCATCAAGTGATGAGACGCTCGGAGTTATAAAGACAATAGCAGAGTTGAAACTCAGTGGATCATTCATACTTCACACAGCTGTTTTATTTTCTCTTGTACAAAATTTGTATAAAACTCTTTTGTTCGGCAACGTTCCTCTTACTAGGACGTCATCCTCTTGTACACAAAACTCCTATTTTCAGGCCATTCAAAAATCAATATAAATATATTTTCAGTTAAACGTGCCAAGTGTTTTTCTTCTTTCTGTTTTGTTTTGCGAAGAATGTCCAAGGTTCAATTTGTGATGTATGCATTGACAATAATTTGCTAGCTCATAAATATTTGCATACGAAACAAAGGAATTAATTGCAGGTGACACTAGAAACAGGGGCAATAAAGAGTTGTCCAAGCAGCCTAATTATTCTATCCTCCAAGGTGCCAAGGTAGGTTCAGCTAAAGAACATGACCAGTACGTCTTAATTCCCCAGAGAATGGTTAAACAATACATTCTTCTCCAAGCAAAGTTACAAATCTCAAGGAAGTTGGGTATCCTCCCGTAGATCTCAACATTCCCCAGCAGCGGCATATATTCTTAACAAGCATCCCCGGCAGTCTTGGTCTAAAGATTGTTCCCCGGCGGTATACCAATATTCAAAGGGATCAAAACTCCCCAGAAGAGTCCCATCCAGTTCCCCAGGAAAAAAGTGGAATCCACATATCCCCAAGCAATAAGCTTATCCCCAGTATATTCTGGAAGCTTACCCCCTATCAGAACACGAACACGTCGTCCGGCTTGATTTAAAGAGTTATTTCTTTAACAGGATATAACTGGGTTATCCTCGGCCAAAAGCCACGGAAAGAGCGTCGTCGCCGAAGTCTTCTTACCCCAGCGAAGTTCATCAACTACTTCCTATACAACAAAGATATCCTCAACAAACTATTATCATCATTCAGCAAGGCATCTCTATCCCCACAGAGTATTGCTTCCCAGCATGGTCGCTAGAGTATCTTTTTCTCCCCGCAGAATCTTCCGTTTGCCAAGTTTATTCCGCAACGGAGTCATCTTCTCCTACCGGTATTCTTGCAACTATTATCCCCAGCGGAAGTAAAAGCTTATTCTCCAACATCAGCCCAGGATACGACTTCCCGGCATCCGTCAAGGATTTACTTTCCTAAACGAAAACATACATTCATAAAACATCATACACATCATTATAGCATGCATAAACGCATCATATAAATCTCATTTATGTTGAGAACATCGTCGCGTGATCCATATCATGCATTGCATATGACTGACCTTTACCTTTCAGGAAAGACGCAGTTAAAATGCTCAAACATATTTCAAAGTCTTCCCTAGTCCATCTAAATCGACTCCCAACAGATTTTTCTGATAAAGACTCAGCAGAAGTGATGGTCCCCTCTCCGGCAGGTGCGTGAGGTGGTAATTCCTTCTTCAGATGTTTCCCTCTCCGACGATGAGTGTGAGGTGATAGTCTCCTATGGTCCCCTCTCCGGCAAGTGCGTGAGGTGGTAATTCCTTTTTCAAGATGTTTCCCTCTCCGACGATGAGTGTGAGGTGATAGTCTTCTATGGTCCCCTCTCCGGCAAGTGCGTGAGGTGGTAATTCCTTCTTCAGATGTTTCCCTCTCCGACGATGAGTGTGAGGTGATAGTCTCCTATGGTCCCCTCTCCGGCAAGTGCGTGAGGTGGTAATTCCTTTTTCAAGATGTTTCCCTCTCCGACGATGAGTGTGAGGTGATAGTCTCCTATGGTCCCCTCTCCGGCAAGTGCGTGAGGTGGTAATTCCTTCTTCAGATGTTTCCCTCTCCGACGATGAGTGTGAGGTGATAGTCTCCTATGGTCCCCTCTCCGGCAAGTGCGTGAGGTGGTAATTCCTTTTTCAAGATGTTTCCCTCTCCGACGATGAGTGTGAGGTGATAGTCTTCTATGGTCCCCTCTCCGGCAAGTGCGTGAGGTGGTAATTCCTTCTTCAGATGTTTCCCTCTCCGACGATGAGTGTGAGGTGATAGTATCCTATGGTCCCCTCTCCGGCAAGTGCGTGAGGTGGTAATTCCTTTTTCAAGATGTTTCCCTCTCCGACGATGAGTGTGAGGTGATAGTCTTCTATGGTCCCCTCTCCGGCAAGTGCGTGAGGTGGTAATTCCTTCTTCAGATGTTTCCCTCTCCGACGATGAGTGTGAGGTGATAGTCTCTTATGGTTCCCTCTCCGACGGTGTGTGAGGTAGTAAGTCCTTTTCAGATGATTCCCTCTCCGACGATGAGTGTGAGGTAATAGTCTCTTATGTTTCTCTCTCCGACAGTGTGTGAGATGACATTTCCTTTTCATATGATTCCCTCTCCGGCGGTGAGTGAGGTAATTCCCTTTCAGATTATAAATAGCTTATGGTTTTCTTCCCGATATTGCAAAGATGGTAATTTACACCAAGATTTTTCTCAACGAGCGTTGTTGAAGTTAAAGTCACCCAAGGTTCTCTTACCATTCATGCTAAGGCAGTAACCATCTCTGGTTCATTCATCAGCGTTTGAAGCCCCAGACTCAGCTCCTGTAACCAGGCAGGACACATCTATACCAAGCATCTAAAATCAGCTCCTGCAACGTGTCAGGTACTCATTTTTCTTTTGCAGGTATGCAGGTTCTAGCTAAGAAATCTCCTACGCGATCAACATCCAAATGGCATCTATAAGCCCATTCCCCCATTCATTGCTAACATCTGAGCGCAAATTTCTGGGCACTTTAGTGTTCAATCATCTTCTACCCTCGGATTACGAAAGGCACGTCAGCCAATCTGCATCCTCAGGTCTAAGAAGATTGAACAGGGGCAACTGTTGCACCCCAAAATTTTCCCTCCCATATTCTCCAAGAAATTGCCAAGCCAAGTCACAAAATTCCCCAAGGGTCATGCAGTTCAACTGTCTCCTATACAGTCAAAACTAGGGTTTGTGTTCTGATCAAAGAAAGGAAGTTTTCAAGGACCCAATCAAGTCTCATATGCCTACAAAGATGGTCAAGTATCCTCATATCAAGTTTCAAGGCATTCAGCTCAAAATTGCACAGTCAAAACCCTAAATTGCACTACAGTCAACTGTAGGGGCAAAATGGTCATTTGACAGTCAAAAGTTCAAATTTTTGGTCAACATATCATTTTGAAGCCACAAACATCATTTGATCAATGCTTGATCATGATTCTCAAAATTTGGCTCAGAAATCATCAAAGATGCAAAAGTTACTATATTTGGACAGCTGAAAAAGTCAACTGAAATTGACCAGGGCATAACTTTCACATGGATTATCAGAAAAATTCCATCCAAAGCTCATTTTGAAGAGAAAGACATTTCCTACAATTCATCTTCATATTCCAAGTCCAAGAAATGCTCTCACAAAAAGTTATCAATTTCAACATTATAGGTCATTTTCAAAAGTCAACAAAAAGGGACTTTAAGTCAAAGGCCATAACTTGAGATTGGTAAATCAAAATGACATGGGACCAAAGGCATTGGTTAGAGAACTCAAAGACCTTTCCAAAAAGTCCAAGAACATGTGAAAAGCTTAAAAATTGAGCAAGTTATGCCTTGTGGAAGTTGGGAAATTTTTGGATGTTTTGAAAAGTCAACAATGGTCCAAATGACCTAAATTTGCTAATGGGCCCATTTTTTTTCCATGATTCATCATTCCAAGCATATGCACGACCACTTGGCCCAAAGGGAAGTATTTTCTCATTTTTTAATTATTTATTTGAATTTATATTAATATTAATTCATTTAAATCATTTAAATATGTAGAAAATATAAACTTGACCTAAAAAAATCTTTTTATGCACATTCTAGACTCAAGATCTCGTGCACATCCCAATATGGCAAGATTTGGTTGATTTGAGCATGATTGAACAAAAATGCACTTGAAAAAGATATGAAAAAGATATAAGGAAATCAAATATTGAAAACAATGAATGGAAGAGATTTGATCCAATTTTCTTAACCTAATGCCTTCACTATATGATCAGGAATCAAAACCTAATGGAAAACACTGAAAGGCTGCGCAAAAGAACAAGTTACAAACTTGAGAAATTTTCCATAAAACTCAAAACTGAAAAGCACTCTAGAGGTCGATTCAAGCCTTCATTCCTTTTCCAATAGCTTCCTTGGCAATCCTTGAACGTATTCCAATCCAGAATATCCACTCAAACGTCAAGAACTGGTATCTATGATTCAAACTGTAAAGAGAAAATACAAAATCGTGCATCATGATTTATGCATCCTTTGCACTTTTTGTTTGTTGATTCATGTTTGTTATGAAATTCTGAGACTAACCATCATGTTTAATTGAGTTTTCGTGCGCCATATACAGATTTGCCATTATTATGTTCTAGGGTTTTTACGAGCTTTGATTTGGGCATTTCATAATGTTGTAAAATTGAGACTCATCAATACCATGATCAAAACCAGCGCGATTGGACGATCAATATACAACCCTCGCGCCTAATTTATGTGCAATGAGGGGCTATTCGCTATTATGGAATTTGGCTTGTTTTGAGGGGGTTCAAAACCCCCGTTAACCTTTCTCTATTTTTTCAGGCAAAACGAAATCTTGAGGAAGACGATGAAGTGGCGTGTATTGATTGGATAATTTGAAATTTTCGCGCGCTGAACCACTATTGCTTTGGTTTTCATTTTTATTATCTGTTTGCTATAATATATTAACACGCGTAATGTAGTTCAGTTGGTAAGCGAAGGGATTGTTAATGTTCAAGACCTAGGTTCGAACCCCAGGTCTGTGTAAATTCCAATATTATTTTTCACTATGTGTTCACGTGCAGCGCTTAAGGGAAAAACACCATGCATCCTCAATAATCAAACTTACACGCGTCCTGAGAGATCAAAGCAAGGGCATGGATTCAAAGAACACAATAAACACCAGTCAATGCATCATACATGATCCTGGAAAGGTCAACGAATCTCAGACTTAATGGGCCAGAATGCTAGGCCTATACCTCCTAAATTGGGGCCTGAACCCCCCCTGGTTTGCCTTTCCTTCATATCTTATTTTCTTCCAATAATTGTTTTATTTATTTTATTGCTTTATTTTAATTAATTAATTATTTTTACCATATATAAAATATCACAAAAAAATCAGAAAAGATAAAATATAGTAAATAATTTTTATTTTTAATATTTTCATAAATAAATTAATATGTAAATTATTTAGTTTAATTAGGTTTTTTAACTTTAATTCCTTTTAGTAACCAATCCAAAGAAAAGTAGAATTAGGGTTCATAAATTTTATTCCTTTTAATTTTTCCTTTTAATCATAATATTATTATTTATTTATTTTCATAATTAAAAATGCATGTAAATTAACTTAGATTTAAATTAGGTTAAAACTTAATATTTTCACAATAAACTTAAAAAAACATTAGAATTAGGGTTTGACGCTTCATTTTAATTTTAATTAATTATTCTTTCCATTAAATCTTAAGAAATATAAAAATACTAAAAAACAGTTCCTTTTTAATTTTAATTCTAATTCCTCATTAAATTTAATTTTTCGCAAAAGGGTCCAACGCCCATATTTTTAATTGTTAATTTCGCGCATTTATTTTATATCGTTTAAATAATTATGTACATGTCCCAAAGCCTTGTAACAATTTTTACTTCTCGCACTTTTCTTTATTTTGCTTTATTTATTTTCCGTCAAATCGGGTCCGGTTTAATTTTGGCGATGTGGACCCGCGCCATTTGTAATAGCCTTAGATTTATTTTCCCGCAACTTTTAACTGTTAAATAAGCATGCAAGAATGAATGGCCCTAATTAAAATCAAGCGTAGATCACAACAAACATGACAAGATAAAATATCTGAATCTGACACACAAATCACACACCACCCCTAGGGTACGCCTCACTGTTGCCTTGCCTCGAAAGGTGATCGTCGAGTAGAGGATGTCTTAGTAAGTCCTCATGATCCGGGAACCTGGCATGAGGGTAGCTTCTAAGGTGTCTTCCCATTGCCCTGGTGATCACCATGTCCCGAACCTCGAATTGACCCGAACACCTCCAATGGTGGTGCTACCTACCTCTCAATGGTGGGATGGCACTACTTTAAAGGACATCTACACAGGCGAATTCCTTAGGGTAGGTAGACGACTCTAGATACTTGCTCTAATTTCAAAAACAAATCAAAAATACTTTTCACACCGACACCTTTTCAAAAAGCTTTCGAAAGCAAAATTTTCAAACACTCTTGAGGACCGATACAAGAGTCGAACTGAAATTTTCAAAGAAACTTTTTAAAACCCACAGTTGAAAAGCAAACAAACCATTTTTGAAAACACAAGTGAGCAAGTATCTAAGAGCCCATGGATAACCATGGATAGAAAGGGTGCTAACACCTTCCCTTTCTATAACCTACCTCCCGAACCGAGAGCAATCTCTTTAAGGAATTTTTCTGTGCTTTTGTCCTTTCCATTTGGAGAAAATAAAAGACGGTGGCGACTCTTGCTTCCGCGACATTTCGCGAACCAGCGTTAAACAGTCAGTTCCAGATCCACCGATCACACAAACCATCCAAATACTTCACATACATCATATAGAAGTTATTCAAACACAAGAACAACTTCTGTAACATGATTATAACCACCTTCCAAACTCAAAAACATTGTCTTGCAAGTTGACTTGGTTGGAGATACCCAAACACTTTCAGCATAAAGTAAGGTTTGAAACAACTTCAGGGAGGTCTAAGGAAGCTCAATCAATCATCACATTGCACCTGGAAGCATCTCTGCACATTTTGGGTTTTCACTTCAAGAGGTAAGTTTTCTCAAACTGTGATATCCTTGTCCCTACATCGTTTTACTTTCATTTTCAAAAGAATAAAATAGGATAAATCAGAGTAGAAAGTTACAAACACTCAAAACTACAGAAAAATGCTTCTGGAAGCCTGACACGGGCCGTGTCAGGGAGAAAACTTGACAAAATGACAAGACAGGGTCTTGACACGGGTGCCCGTGTCACAGGACACGACCCATGTTCATTTTACTAGGATTAAAAACAGGACAAATGGCAAGGCAGAGTTCTGACACGGGTGCCCGTGTAACAGGACATGGCCTGTGTCCCTCTTACTGGGATTAAAAAGTTGGCAAAGTGGTAGGACAGGTGTTGTACCCCAAAATTTTCCCTCCCATATTCTTCAAGGTTTGACAAGAATCATCTTCAAATGGTTCAAGATTTCTCAAGGGTTGCACAGTCCAACTGCCTCCTAAGCCAGTCAAAATTAGGGTTTTGGTTCTGTCAAGGAATTTGAGGTTTTCAGTGGTCCAATCAAGTCCCATAGGCCTATATATATTGTCAAGAATCTACATGTCAAGTCTCAAGTCTCACAATGCCAGATTCCACAGTCAAAAGCTCCATTTGCTTCACAATTAACTGCAGGGGCAAAATGGTCATTTTCCAGTCAAAAGTCAGAATTTTTGGTCAACATATTATTTTGAGGTCACAATCATCATTTGATCAAGCCTTGATCATGATTCCTCAAGTATGGCTCAAAAATCATCAAGGATGCAAAAGTTACTATTTTTGGACAGTAGAAAAGTCAAATGTATCTTGACCAGGGCATAACTTTTTCATATTTCATCAGAAAAATCCCATCCAATGCTCATTTTTAAGGGGATGACATTTCCCACAACTCATCTTCACATTCCAAGTTCAAGAAATGCTCTCACAAAAAGTTATCAATTTCTACATTATAGGTCAATTTCAAAAGTCAACAAAAAGGCACTTTAAGTCAAAGACCATAACTTGAGATTGGTAAATCCAAATGACATGGGACCAAAAGTCAACTTTGCTCAAAACACATCATTTTTGCTAATGGGCCTCAAAATTCCTTCTTGAAACTTTGTCCAAAGCCTATGCACGACCCATCAAGCCTAAATTGATTTATTTTCTTATTTTTATTAATTAATTGGATTTTTAATTGATTTTTAATTCATTTAATTAATTTAAAAGGTAGGTAATTCAAGATATGATTTTTCAATCTTTTGGTGAAGCAAAGATGACCAATATATGCTGGAGATCTCGTGTGCCAATCAAGGATGTCAAAAACTCCAAATTTAGCAACTTTCTTCAATCAAAAAGATTGAAAAATATTTGATTTTCAATCAAATATTGAAACATCAATTCCATGGATTTTTGGTCAAAGATTTAACCTAAATTCAGTCCATTATATATACAGAACTCAACCCTAATGCCATGAACGTGAGAATTGCTGCAGAAAGCCATAGCCAATATTGAAAAAAATCAAGAAAACTTGAAAACTGTTTTACAGGTTCCAACGTGATTCAAAGCATTATAGTGATCCAAATACATTGCTGGGAGTGTGAGGGACCTTTTGCAAACAAAATCAAGCCTTAAAGCTCAAGAAACGCGCAAGAACGGTTTCACGATTTGAACAATTTTTCCAAAATCATAATCATTGATTCATGCATATTTAACATCTTTTGTTGATTGTTTTGTGTTAATAGGAAGTATACAAAGCTTTTGGCATAGGTTAATTGGACTGAAACGCCATGAATCACAAATCACCATTGACAAATATTAGGGTTCCGAAGCTTTGATTTTGGGGCTTTCCACATCCAGTAAAATTGAGACCCCTAATGAACATGGTTGAACTCGTTGCATTCAGACGAATCTAGTGGAACCCTCGCGCCATATTTATATAGCCTAGGATTCTATTCGCTATTTTTCCTCATGCCAAATTGTGGGGGTTAAAAACCCCCGCTATCTAATCTTTGTTTTACAGGTTTAGCGAAGAAGACGAGTACGTGTTGCTTCCTGGTTGGGTAATTCAAAATTACGCGCGTTTTGTTTTTTTTCCAGCATGTTATTTGTTTTCCATATATTATTTTCATTAGTCATTCTATTAACAAACGCGTTCAGATGGCCTAGTGGAAGACGTGCTGACATGCAACCATTGGGACCTGGGTTTGATCCCCAGGTCCACCCCATATTTGTTTCTATTTTTCATAACATAATCATGTGCATGCATTCAAAAGTATTCCACCATATCCCTCAAGCAATCTGGCGCCAAGTGGCCTCCAATGCAAATCCCATGGCTCATGTTGAAAGACTACCATGTTCCTGGTCAACTAACGCACTAGACCATCCAGAAAGTCAAAGCAGGCTTGTGTTAATGGGCCAGGAATTTCCAGAATAAACCTCCATTTGGGCCATCACCCCCCTGGTTTCTTTGTTCTTTCTTTTTTTATATTTTCTTTTAATAACTATTATTATTATTATTTAATTAATCCACAAATAATTATTTTTCATAATAAAGTCAGAAAATTAAAATGTAAATATTTTTATTATTATTATTTATTAAATTCACTATTAATTATTATTTTGTAAATAAATTATAACAAATTAATTAGTTAATTAGGTTAAACTTAACTTTTTTCACAATAAATAAAATTAATATAGAAATTAGGGTTTTACTAACTTGTGACATTTTCTATTTTATTTTCATTAAAGACCTAAAAAAACTAAAAATACTTTTTTTCTTGTAATTGATTAATTAATTAGTAAATTAGGTTTAATATTTAATTAATTGCAAAAAAGGACCAAATTTTTTTCTTTTCTCAAAAAGGGTCAAAACCCAAAGGACGTCCTCGATTTAATTTCTTCGCGCGCATATTTATTTTTGATTATATTTATGTACTTGCTCCGAGAATGTAATAGATAATTAGGACTTTTATCGCTTTCTTTAATTTCTCGCATTTTCAAGGGTTATGTTTTTGGCGATGTAAATACCCGACGCCTTGTAATAGCGTAGATTCACTTTCCGCAATTTATTTTCCGCAAATTATTAGCTGTTAATTATGCATGCAAGACTTGTCTGAAAAATAAAACCAACTCGTAGCTCACCATAATACTTGTGCAAAGATAATCTTAAACTGAAACTGGACACACATGCACATGCCACTCCTAGGGTACGCCTTACTTGGTTGCCTCGAAGTGATCATCAAGTATAAGGTGTTTTAGAGGTCGCCCTCTTGTCTAAAGATCTTGTTTCCTCGAAACGGTTGCCTCGGATAAAAAGGATCTAGGACTTTAGGGTTACCGCTAAGGCGTCCTACTATTGCTTTGGTGACCACATGTCCCTATAATCGAATTGACCCGAAACTCCAACGACGGTGCTACCTACTTCTCAATAGTGGGATAGTACTGTCTAAAGGACATTTACACAGCTTAATTTCTTTTGAGTAGGTAGAGGTTCTCAGGTACTTGCTCTTTCAAAACAAAAAACACTTTTCGCACCTACACTTTCAAACAAAAGTTTTCAAACAAATACTTCATACACTCTTGAGGACTGATACAAGAGTTACCTAGAAGTTTTCAAAACAAACTTTTTCAAAACCCACAAACACAAGAAAAGCAAACAATTTTGAAAATATAGTGAGCAAGTACCTAAGAGCCCGTGGATAACCACAGATAGAAAGGGTGCTAACACCTTCCTTTTCTATAATCTACCTCCCGAACCGAGAAGCATCTCGAAAAGGAATTTTGCTGTGCTTTTGTCCTTTCCATGTTAGAGAACATAAAATACGGTGGCGACTCTTGCTTACCGCGACATTTCACGAACCAGCTTAAAAAACAGTCAGTTCTATTTCCACCGATCACAGAACTGGCGACTCTGCTGGGGAATCTTAATAAGTGAGGTGCACCTTAGGATTAGACCACTCTTATGTTTTCAATTGTATGCCTTGTTTGCTTTAATATTATGGGCTTGTATCGGAGTTTCATAGATCCTAACCTGGATCTGGGGAATACCCTTTAGGTAGAAATAAACTGTGAGGGACCTGTCCGACGTAGACCGACACGGGTGAAACAGTAGTTACATTGGTGTGACACCTTGGTCTGTACCGATATCCCTTGTATTGGAACGAGGAGAATATGGGTCTTCTGAGGAGTCATTAAGCACCAACTGACCTTAGAACCTTAAATTGACCAACTTGGCCATAGAACAGTAGCAGTATGCTACACTCATTGAGGCTAAACTCTCGCGATGGTTCCGGCTGCAAGAAAAAGTTGCTAAGCTAGAGTTATGACCGATTGAGGGTAGTCAGTGATATTGAGATCCCTTAGAACCCGATTACTATTTTCTAGGACAGGTCTTAACCAACTGAACTGAAAGAGGGTAGTACCTAAACTTCATGCTGGCCTGAAATCTAAGGGCTCTTCTGTGTGACTTGTGTGCCTTCAAATCTGAACTACTTGCACATTCTTGTTATCTAACACGTGAGTTCCTTGCAGGTTTTGTTTACAGTCCTTAATCTGGACTTATTACAGGGCTTACTTACACCTCACACCTTTGCACCCACATGCATAACATCATACGCATCATATCATCATACCATAGCATTTCCTTAACCATTTCAAGGATCTCAAGGGGTTGTGATGCAGGTCATGATGAACCAAATGTCTAGCAAGGGGCAAAGAGAGTTTATTTTCCTCTAGCCAAGGTTGTCTAGAAATCCAAGCACGATAACTTGAGTCAGGGGCTATGACCCACTCGATATGGTGAACCTAACTCTTGAAGAAGGACTCTCAACAACATGAAGTTCCTTCAATCAAGCTACCAGATTCAAATTCTAACAAGTTTCTTTGTTTACCCCGCGAGATCCTTGAAAACATTGCATACATATCTCATACATATCATTGCATTACAGGTACCCTTTTGACATGTCACTTATCTTCTTCGCTGTTTATTTCAGCAGTCATCATGTCTACCGAACCTTCCGCTGAACAAGCTATCAAGGCCCTCCAGGCCCAGAATGCCCAGTTCCAGGAGTTGGTTATGAGCCTAGCCCAGGGTCAACAGGACTTGAAAACTCTGATTCTGAAAGAAAGGAAGAAGAAGAAGAAGAGGACTGTTTTGTTCAACACTAGACGCAGATCTGGGAATGGATTACAGAATGAGGTTGAGCTGACTACCTCATCTGTAGGCAAAGACAATCCACAAGAGAGAAGGGTTCCTAGTCCTATGGTCTCCGACAACGAGACGGATTATAATGAAGAACAATATCCTACTGCTGAGGATAGGTACAAACAGCTGGAAGACCGCTTAAGTGCTATAGAGATTCAACATGTGCCCGGGTTGGATCTTGGAGACCTAGGCTTATCCTCTGAGGTGGTGATCCCGCATAAGTTCAAGGCACCTGCCTTTGCAAAGTACGACGGAGCTTCCTGTCCTAAGCTGCACCTCCGGTCGTATGTGAGGAAGATCCAACCGTATACAGCTGACAAGAATTTGTGGATCCATTTCTTCCAGGATAGTCTTTCAGGGACTCAACTCGAATGGTTCTATCAGCTGGATGGAGCCAGTATTCATAACTGGGAGGACTTGGCTACTGCGTTCTACAAGCAGTATCAGTATAATTCTGACCTTGCTCCTACGCGTACCCAACTCCAGGGTATGTCACTATGGACGGGTGAAGGATTTAAGGAGTACGCTCAAAAGTGGAGTGGCCTTGCTGGAAGGGTGCAACCACCTCTAACTGACCGTGAACTTGTTGACATGTTCCTGGGGACCCTGTCCGGTCCGTTCTTCAACCATCTGATTGGAAATTCTTCTGCTGGGTTTACATATCTGATCTTGATTGGGGAAAGAATTGAAACTGGAATCAAAAGTGGGAAGGTTCCAGAAGCCGCACCTTCTGATGCTCATAAAAAGCCTTACGGTGGGAAGAAAGAGTCCAATGCTGCGTACAGTCAAAAGAGTCGTCGTGACCAAAGCGTAGGGGCAGTCTTGATCTCTGGTTCTACGTCACGCCGACAACCGTAAAAGGGAAATCAACGAAGGCCGAACGAGCCTAAAAGGCAATTCACCAACATCAACATGCCATTGTCACAAGCATTGCAGCACATGTTGAAGATGAATCTGATTGCAGTGATAAACCCTCATGCGAATCCTAAGACTTCTTCTCCAAATTACAATCCAGATGCAAGGTGCGCTTACCATTCCGGTAGCCCGGGGCACGATACTGATGATTGTTGGGCGCTGAAATACAAGATCCAGAATATGATTGACGCCAAAGAGATCGAATTCGAGCCTGTTGAGACTCCTAATGTGATCACTGCTCCCTTGCCAAAACATGGTGTTGTACCCCAAAATTTGCCCTCCTGTTTTTCCACAAGAAATCATAGCTTCGGGCTTTTCCTGATTTTTCAGACTGGCTCAAGAATCGGTCAAACAGACTTTTCTCGTCAGTAAGACAAAATTTAGGGTTTTCATGGCTCTGGAACAGTTCAAGCAGATTGCTAGGGTTTTGTTTGAGTTTGGCTCAGGTTTAATCAGACAGGCGCTTCTCTGACATTTAATCAAGAACTAGGGTTTGTGCGCGCAAAAAGAATTAATTCTACAGTTCTTTTCAGTTTACTCTGAGATTTGGATTGAGGCATTTGAATCGAGAACTTGCAGTGTTTTGTTTAATCAGTAAAGGCAAAGGCATGTGGGCGTTTTGTTTGATTAACTGTGCATTGCTTTGGATAATTGGAGCACCGAGTTTATTATTGATTGATGCTAAGACCACAGTGTTTATTAATTGTTTATTTATTCTAAGTTAGGATAATTGGGATTTATTTCCATTTATTATAATTTAAGAATTTATAAGTAATTAAATAGACAGCTAAAAAAAGAATTAACTGATCAAAAGTGGATTTTATTCATCTTTAATTATTTGTTACAATTATTATTTGTACACTGTAAATTTATTTACAGATGTTTACATTAATAACGTTACAATAATTAAAAGTAAAATAAAGGTACATCCTAAAAAATTCCTAAGTCTTCATCATCTATACTGCTACTCCTCTTTTGCTCCATTGATTTTTATCTGCAAAACAAAGAAAAAGAAAAAGTCAAAAGCATATGAAATGAAATTAAAAGCAGACAGAAAAAATGGACTCATCATTAAAAGCGACTGGCGGAATCAGTTTGCCCTCTCTGCAAATCACGAGATTACTCTCGGTTCACAAAGAAGGATAGAAGAATGTCTTGCAAAAATGCACAAAAGCAAACATACTGCATTGTCAAACAAATTGCCCATTTCAAAAATTCCAAACAGCATGTACAAGTATAAAGTCCAAACTGAACTTCCTAACCAAATCAAAAAGGCAAACTGAAAGTCACAAGTTCAAACTATCCAAACTGTCCAAAGCTGTCCAAGAGATATAGAAAGATATCAAGCTATCAAACAAGTACAAAATGCTGTCAACAATGTGCAGGAAATATGGAAAGTATGCAGAGAAAGACCAAAGTGCAAGCAAGGTTCAAGTAACATCATTTTCCTAGGCCAGTTGCTTTTTCAGAAAATAGTACATCTAAGCAATATTTTATGCTTTATTACTGGAGAGAGAGAAGAGAGAAGAGAAATAGGCTTACAGCAGGTTTGAGGAAAGAAAAAATATAACAAGCATATCAGACAAAGAGAAAAGGAGAGGCAGAAAATACCAAAGAAACAAAAACTGTAAAAAGTCTCAAGACTGCCTCTCAACCTGTAAATCTGAAACCATAAGCTTCAATCATCCTGTCAAACATACAAACAGTAAGCATTCAAACTTCAGGCCTAAACTTGCATCAAACCCAAACAGGCCATCCTGCATAGCTAAACCAGAAGCACCACAAGCTCTCAAAGCCTGTAACCTGTTTCAAGACAGTAGGCCAAAAGCCCATGCCCTGTTTCAAACCCCCAAAAATCCAAACATTACAAACCTGCATTAAACTCAGTACCTACACAAGCTCTCAACCTGTGACCTCAAGCAGAAGCATGCCTGAAGCCTTTCAACCTGTCAAGCTTCAACTTATCAAACAAAACCTAAACATTCAAAGCTACCTGCTAAGCCATACAAACCAGTAAACCTGCCTAAAAAAAAGCTCAATGTCCCAAACTGCATAAGCCTTATTCAAACAAGCAATATTTCTAAAACCTAATTCAAAACGCCAAAATCCAACCAAAGCCTAAAAAGCCAAGCATCTCATAGGAATCAGATATCAGAACCAAAGAGACCCTCAGAACTGTGTTCATCACAGGGTCCAGCAACAAGCAATCACAGGGTCCAACATTTCAACAGCATATCACGAAAACAGACGGAGAGGAAAAGAAAGCATACAGAAGAAGCAATCAAAGGCAACAGAAGCGTTCAAAAGAGTAAAAGAAGCAAGTGAATTAGGTTTTCAACATTCATCATAAAACTCTAAAAGAAAGAATACAGAGTACCAGGGAAGGCCACGTAGCAAAAGCCATCATCATCTCCCCTCACCTCCGGCCGGCCTAGGACGCCACCGTCCTCCTCCGTCTCCAACAAAGGTAGTATTTCTTCTCCCTCCTTTCACGCCTCAAGTGAACAATAATACATAAAAATCAGAATCAATAATTGAAAAATAATGACATGCAAGGACAGAAAGCAAAAAACCCTAAAACGTCCAAAATTTGTTACCTTTCTTTTCGTCGTTAACTGAACAACTGTGAGGAGATGAGGACGGAAGCAGCGCCTGGTAGCCTAAGGTTGGAGGGGGATCAACGACATTGGTTTATGAGATGAAGAAGATGAACGAAGCAAAGTGATGAACGGCGCCGTGCCTCTGCAACCCTAATTCCCCTTTCTGAAACAACAAAATTCAAACCCTTACAAATTTGTGTCAAACGCTTGGGCCTTGCCCCACTAACATGCCTAAGCCCATCTCAAATCTGGCGCATACCCCCCCCCCCCCCCCTTTTTTCTT
This sequence comes from Vicia faba, assembly GCA_948472305.1. Classification (NCBI taxonomy): domain Eukaryota; kingdom Viridiplantae; phylum Streptophyta; class Magnoliopsida; order Fabales; family Fabaceae; genus Vicia; species Vicia faba. The sequence goes on from OX451739.1 coordinate 59,838,926, forward strand.
GTTTCAATCAGTGTTTGCCTTTTGGGCCTGCCCTCAGCTTTCCCCTCTAAGGCCCATTCCTTCTTTTTGTTTGTCACCATAAACTAACTTTTTTTACTTATCCTTTTTTTTTATTTTTTTTAACTAATATATTTTATTTATTTTGTTAAATAAAACAATACCTTATTCTATATACCAAACTTTCTTTTATTTTATTATGTTTGAAAAAATACATGAATATTAAATTTAATTAAGTTAATAGGTTTGTGTCTTAAAATTCTTTTTTAATTTTGGACATTAATACCTAGACAATAGGATAATTAAACTTAAAACATTTTTTAAAAACCTTTTTGTACATAAAACATTAGCATCAATACATAAATAAAATAGAATTCTTAAAACATTTCCTTTTCTTTTCTTAAAATATTTTGTTTGTACGTATTAACAAAAATACAAGAATACAAAATAAATAATAAATACTTAATTTTTCATTAAGTTAACATTTCGCACTTGTAAATAAATCACCTACACTTACACAAATACATTGCTACATTTTACATTACGATTGATTCGATTTGGTTGTAAATTATTTGGACACTACTCTCCTATTAAAGTCTCATCCCCATTTGTAAATATTTGTACCCCCACTCCCGGATACTTATTTGTAATAGTGTAGACTTTAAATTCTCGCAATTTATCGCTTTCAAATATACCATGGTTAGACCTAGGGTTTGTATGTAAATAAAATCAAACGCTAGATAACCTAATACAAAGATAAATGCATGACAATTAATACACAATTTACACTTGCACCCCTAGGGTAATCCCGCTTGTTGCCTTCCAAAATGGGCCATGCTTGCACGTTGAGTTTCTTTGGCAAAACAAAACAATTCAAATGATCATAGTCCCTCGATGACGCTTTCGAAAGTTGCCTAATCAAAATGATCATAGTCCCTTCAAGCAAATTGCCAAAGACACTTGGCACCATTGCATTCATGGTCCATACGATGACCCGCGCCTGTCCCGTTAAACATCCTAACGCAAGATTGCCCACCAAATACAATGGTGGAACAAAATTGTTAAAAGGGTTAAAACATGAGAAAAACCTTTGAGTAAATTTAGGGGTAGACAAATCTTAGTTACTTGATCAAATTTGCAAAACACACTTGCCTACTTTTCAAAACCACTCCACAAACACAATCTCAAAACAACTTTCAAAAACATTTGAAACATCTTTTCGAAAAGATACACACCTTTGTAAAACATTCGAGTAAAGAATTGTTACAACGGTTGCCTAGACAAGGCCTCTTTTTCAAAACATTTTCAAAACACACACACACACCACCATTTCAAGCAATTGAAAATCAAGGCAAGTGATCTAAAACAAGTAACTAAGAGCCCATGGATAACCATGGATGAAAAGGGTGCTAAGACCTTCCCTTTTCATAATCTACCCCCCGAACCCACGAAATATCTCAAAAGGTTTTTCCTGTGCTTTTTTAACCTTTCCTTTAGGATAAAATAAAAAGTCGGTGGCGACTCTTACTAAACCGAACAAGTGCGAATACAAAACGCAAAACCTCAAGTCAGTTCTCACACCGTATCACAGAACTGGCGACTCTGCTGGGGATTTTGATACTTCAAAAGTGGGGTTACCTTAGGGTTTAGATCACCTTTACATTCTTGCTTTGATTTCCTTGATTGCTTTACTTTTTGGGTCCTTGTTTGGGTTTGTTGTAAATCCTACACCCGGATTTGGGGCACCTTTTTAGGTAAATAGCAATAAAACTGTGAGGGAACTGTGTGGGGTATACCGACATGGTTGAAGTAGTAAGCTATGTTAGTGTGACATATTTGTGAGTACCGGTAACCCTTGAGTTCAATCAAGGAGAGTACGGGGCCGCTGAGTGATGTCGTGAAGCACTAACGAACTCTTAGAACCTTACTTGACCATCCTAGCCTTTTTAGGGGTAGTGAGATGACCGACTTTGGTGCAGTCCGAAGTTGGTAGATACTCGATACTACACTCATTGAGGGTTGTTTTCTTGGAATATTTTGGTCGCCAGTTAAGTGGCTAAACCAAAACAATGAACACAGAAAATAATCCAGTGATATTGAGCTCCTTAGAACCCGGTTTCTACTTTAGGACAGGATGAGCCAACTAACTTCAAGAGGGTACTTACCTACAACCCCATGAAAGCCTAAGCCTAAGGACTTATTTTGCTTTGTGTGAATATGATTGCCTGTATATACACTTACTTGCTTTTGCATGCATGTACATAACATCATGACATCATACCATAGCATTTTTCAATAACCATTTCAAGGATCTCGAGGGTTATTTTGATGCAGGGTCACGTTGAACCAGACGTCTACCAAAAGGCAAGAGGTTTCTCCTCTAACAAATGCCATCAAAGATCAAGTGCAACAACTTGAATCAGGGGCTATGACCCACTTGACATGGTGAGCTTGATTCTCGTGGAAAGACATCCACCGGTGCAAAGTTCTCCAATAAAAGATCAAGTGCAACAACTTGAATCAGGGGCTATGACCCACTTGACATGGTGAGCTTGATTCTCGTGGAAAGACATCCACCGTTGCAAAGTTCTCCAATCAAAGATCGAAGTTCAACCTTTAACATTCTCTTGTGTTTACCCCAAGAGATCCTTGAAAACATTGCATATATATCATACATATCATTGTATAGCAGGTTTCTCCTTTTCAGGTTTCCTTATTCTTCCTACTGTTTATTTCAGTAAGATGGATATGGAACAAACGGTGAAAGATCTCCAGGCTCAAAACGCTCAATTCCAGCAAATGCTTCTGGCTATGGGGAAAGGGCAAGAAGATCTGAAAGCTCTCCTTCTCAAAGACAAGGGGGTCAGTCTTGAAGAAGACTGCAATGTGGAGATTGATGAAGCTGACTATTCTGAAGAACAATATCCTCCCGCTGATGACAAGTACCAACAGTTGGAAGATCGCCTCAACGCCATGGAGGTTCAACAAATACCTGGCCTGGATTTAGGAGACTTGGGTTTAGTTCCTGGATTGGTCATTCCGCCAAAGTTCAAAGTCCCTACCTTTGCTCTGTACGATGGAGTCTCTTGCTCTAAGACGCACCTAAGGTCTTATGTCCGCAAGATTCAACCATACACAACTGATCCAAAGCTTTGGATCCATTTATTCCAAGAAAGCCTGGTAGGGGCTCAACTCGAGTGGTTCTATCAGTTGGAGAGTTCTTGCATCCACACCTGGGAGGATTTAGCTAGGGCTTTCTACAAACAATATCAGTATAATGCTGATCTTGCACCGACTCGTGTGCAATTGCAGAACATGACTATGGGTCCTGACGAGAGCTTCAAAGGATATGCCCAAAAGTGGAGAGATCTGGCTGGTAGGGTGCAACCCCCTTTAACTGACAGAGAGTTGATTGATATCTTCATAGGAACTTTGACAGGGCCTTTCTTCAAACACTTAATTGGAAGCTCCTCAGCTGGGTTCACCGAGCTAATACTAACCGGCGAAAGGGTCGAAGCTGGCATCAAAAGTGGGAAGATCCAAGGAGCTACGCCCTCGGATACTCAGATAATCCCCTACAATGGGAAGAAAGAGTCCAATGCAGTGACTGGTCAAAAGAGTCGTCTTGATCAACATGCTGGGGCAATCCTGATCTCTGATCCCACACCTGTTCAACAAAAACGGGGCAAGAGGCGTAGGGTGAGATATATAGAAAGGCAGTACACTGACATCAACATGCCTTTGTCTCAAGCATTACAACATTTGCTGAAGTTGAAGCTGATCACGCTGAAGGATCCTCCTCAAAATCCTGATACTTCCTCTTCCAAGTACAACCCGAGTGTGAGATATGCCTACCATTCTGACGGCCCTGGGCATGACACCGACAACTGTTGGACCTTGAAGAATCAGATTCAAGACTTGATTGATGCCAAGGAGGTCAAGTTTTGACCCTCCGGAGACTCCAAATGTGATCACTGCTGCTATGCCAAATCATTGAGAGCGTCTTTGTTTCTTTGAATTTTCAAGTTGTAATCCCTTTGTCATTCAAACAATTATCTATTAATGTCAAACTTTGTTTCATTAATGCATTGCATATGTTTGTCTTGATTTGATCCACTCATTTTCATTACACTTGAACTATGCTTTCTACTTTCTCTATGATATTTGACTCTTGATAAAAAGCTGCAAGCCTTTAGAGGGAGGAAGACGAAACAATACCATAATCTCATACAGTATGCTTTTGAACAGACTTTGCTGATGATGTACAAGCATTTCTTTCAATTCCCAAACACTGGAGTTATAAGGAAGATAATCCATAGTCAACCCCTTCGAGCCAAAGAAGTAGGAGTTTTTTGTTCTAAACAAATTAAAACCTTTGATTTAAACCTGGGGCAGGGTAGTCTTTCAGTTAATCCAAAAAAGGTGCGCATTGAAGTCACAAAACTCTCAGTCCATAATACAACGAACGACATCAAAAAGAGAGAAAAGCATTCCTCTGGGATCAAAAGACAGTGATGGTTCCCTATGACCTAGGCAGTCAATCTCTCAAAAGAGAAAAGCCCACTGAGCCAAAACCTATAAAGGAAGCTCAAGAAAGCTGGGGCATCCCGCTGACTGTAATCTCGAAAACAGGAATAGTCAGGCAAAAGTTAGGGATAACAAATCAAAACCAAAATAAAGAGGTCATTAAAATTCCTCAAACAACATGAAAAAATGTTGCAAAAGAAAAAGGGGATGATGACTGTCTCCCAAAATTCAATTGGTGAACCATCACTCAAAAAGTCGTTCCAAATTCGAAAAGAGTTCGACGCACAATTAACTGAGCTTAGGATTGAAGGACATCACGAAGAGCGGGTGGGTACAAATATACTTTGAGCCTTTATCCTTTGTTTCTTAAACCATGAACCAAGCCACGTTACAACCCTTCAAAAGTCCTAATTGAAGCATGGGTTAGTTCGAAAGCATACTGTTCAAAAGGTATCCTGACTCCTGTAAGGCTTTGCTCTAAAATCTTGTGTTGAATTTTTCTTATGAAAAGTTTTCTGCTAAAAAACGCATTCTTCAAAACTTCGAGACAAACATAAACTTTGCATTGCTTGAATATCACTGTTCGCATTTGGCTATTTGTTTGACAGCGAAGAAATTCATACAGCGAATGTTCGGAGGAACGAAAACTCTCTCAGTGAACAAAAATCACTTCAAAAAAGGATGACACTTCCAACGACAAGTCTCCTATCAACAAGGGGGCATGACATGTAACCATCCAGCACACCTGGGGCAGTCCAGTCAAGTTTTCAACAGATCTTTCAAAGTTCAGTTAACCTGGGGCAGTCCAGTCAAGATTTCAACGAAATCTCTCAATTGCAGATTAACCTGGGACAAGTCTCCCTCACCATCACTTGGGGCATTCGAATGTCAATCTCAAGGGTTACGAACAAACCAAGTTTCCTGGCAATATCGCATGCATCTGATACTGGGGGCAGTGATGAAACCTCTCTAGCAGACCAGCAATCATGGGTTTATTTCCCCAACATTTGTCAAGGATTTATTCTCCAGAACAATTTACCTTTCAACAACATTCTTAACATATGCAGATTGATCGACAGATAAGATTCCTTCATCTTGAAGTAGTAATCATCAAGGTTCCTTCATCTTGAAGTAGTAATCATCAAGGTTCCTTCATCTTGAAGTAGTAATCATCAAGGTTCCTTCATCTTGAAGTAGTAATCATCAAGGTTCCTTCATCTTGAAGTAGTAATCATCAAGGTTCCTTCATCTTGAAGTAGTAATCATCAAGGTTCCTTCATCTTGAAGTAGTAATCATCAAGGTTCCTTCATCTTGAAGTAGTAATCATCAAGGTTCCTTCATCTTGAAGTAGTAATCATCAAGGTTCCTTCATCTTGAAGTAGTAATCATCAAGGTTCCTTCATCTTGAAGTAGTAATCATCAAGGTTCCTTCATCTTGAAGTAGTAATCGTCAAGGTTCCTTCATCTTTTGGAGTAGTAATCAAGGTTCCTTCATCTTTTGGAGTAGTAATCATCAAAAAATTTCTTCATCACCTGCTGAAAATTACAACCACCAACAAGATAACAGACAACTGAAAAATATGTTTCTCTCAAGAATGAAGACTCTCATCCTCAAAACCTCAGAAGATTGGTACACTCCCAATTCCTGACATTCCCGATAGAATGAGGATTCTCATTCTCAAAGTGGCACGTAACCTGAGTTCTCAATTCCCCAAACAGAGTTAACTTCAGGATCCTCAGCAGAGCAAGAGCTTTCTCAAAGCTGATTTCCCCAGCCAGAGAACATTCCAGAATCTAATTCCCCTCAGAGTCAAGATTCTTGCAATCCCCAGCGGAGCTAAAACTTCCAACTATCAATCCCCAAGCAGAGTGAAGACTCTCATTCTTATTTCCTCACAGGATATTCGAATATTCCTCAGTGAAGATCTTCTCAAGACAAGAATCCCCAGTAGATTGGCATACAACCCAAGCTTCTGATTCCCCAACAGCGGTCCCAGGACTTCTCATTTTCAGCAATCAAAAGATTCTTGCCCTCCCCAGCAGCAGCCAAGGAATTATTTTCCCCGGCAGCAGTCAAGATTCTTTTGTCTCCGGCCATCAAGGATTCATCTATCCTCAGCAAGACAACTCATCAGCTTACATGTGCATTCATCACATTCATATCATAAACATTGATGTAGCATACATTGCATCACGCATCATGACATTGCATACAACTAACTCTTTACCTTTTCAGGAAAGATCAGTCAACAGACAAAAATCATCATCTTCCGAGATTCATCCAGAGATAGTTCAGATGTGACCCAGACATGGCGACATTTTGATACTTATTCCAGATTCATCCAGATGCAGTTTTTCACGGACTCATCATCGGGAAACCCTACACCGGTTCTTCCTCCACTTCAAGACTTCTGAAAACAGTTCACGGGTTCTCCAGTAACAGATGTTAACCTATCGCTTGTTCAGATTCTTCTCAACTTTTGAAAACAGTTTACGGACGCTTCCCAACAACGGATGCTGCTCTATTGCTTATTCAATCTCAAGACTTCTGAAAACAGTTTACGGGTTCTCCAGTAACGGATGTTAACCTATCGCTTGTTCAGATTCTTCTCAACTTTTTAAAACAGTTTACGGACGCTTCCCAACAACGGATGCTGCTCTATTGCTTATTCAACTTCAAGACTTCTGAAAACAGTTCACGGGTTCTCCAGTAACGGATGTTAACCTATCGCTTGTTCAGATTCTTCTCACCTTTTGAAAACAGTTTACGGACGCTTCCCAACAACGGATGCTGCTCTATTGCTTATTCAACTTCAAGACTTCTGAAAACAGTTCACGGATTCTCCAGTAACGGATGTTAATCTATCGCTTGTTCAGATGCAACTTTTGAAAACAGTTTATGGATGCTTCCAGACATGGATGTCAATCTATTGCTTATTCAGACCCCCAGTTCAGAGACGTTCCAAAACACGGATACCTTTCTGATACTCACCAAGTACATACAGTTCAACAATCACCTTCAGATGGCATCTCTAAGCCCATCCTCCTACTAGCAATTTCCAGATGGCATCTCTAAGCCCATCCCCCGACAAGATTCTGTCACACTTCCAGATGGCATCTCTAAGCCCATCACCAAATGGCATCTTTAAGCCCATTCCCTCTACCATCACATCACCGAGTGCAAATTTTTTGGGCACTCTAGTGTCCAATCTCCTTTGACCCTCGAGTCGCGAACAACAAGCTTTCCAATCTAACTCTTCAGGTTCAAGAAGATTGAATAGGGGCATCATAACATCATACCATAGCATTTCCTTAACCATTTCAAGGATCTCAAGGGGTTGTGATGCAGGTCATGATGAACCAAATGTCTAGCAAGGGGCAAAGAGGGTTTATTTTCCTCTAGCCAAGGTTGTCTAGAAATCCAAGCACGATAACTTGAGTCAGGGGCTATGACCCACTCGATATGGTGAGCCTAACTCTTGAAGAAGGACTCTCAACAACATGAAGTTCCTTCAATCAAGCTACCAAATTCAAATTCTAACAAGTTTCTTTGTTTACCCCACGAGATCCATGAAAACATTGCATACATATCTCATACATATCATTGCATTACAGGTACCCTTTTGATAGGTCACTTATCTTCTTCGCTGTTTATTTCAGCAGTCATCATGTCTACCGAACCTTCCGCTGAACAAGCTATCAAGGCCCTCTAGGCCCAGAATGCCCAGTTCCAGGAGTTGGTTATGAGCCTAGCCCAGGGTCAACAGGACTTGAAAACTCTGATTCTGAAAGAAAGGAAGAAGAAGAGGACTGTTTTGTTCAACACTAGACGCAGATCTGGGAATGGATTACAGAATGAGGTTGAGCTGACTACCTCATATGTAGGCAAAGACAGTCCACAAGAGAGAAGGGTTCCTAGTCCCGTGGTCTCCGACAACGAGACGGATTATAATGAAGAACAATATCCTCCTGCTGAGGATAGGTACAAACAGCTGGAAGACCGCTTAAGTGCTATGGAGATTCAACATGTGCTCGGGTTGGATCTTGGAGACCTAGGCTTATCCTCTGGGGTGGTGATCCCGCATAAGTTCAAGGAACCTGCCTTTGCAAAGTACGACGGAGCTTCCTGTCCTAAGCTGCACCTCCGGTCGTATGTGAGGAAGATCCAACTGTATACAACAGACAAGAATTTGTGGATCCATTTCTTCTAGGATAGTCTTTCAGGGACTCAACTCGAATGGTTCTATCAGCTGGATGGAGCCAGTATTCGTAACTGGGAGGACTTGGCTACTGCGTTCTACAAGCAGTATCAGTATAATTCCGACCTCGCTTCTACGCGTACCCAACTCCAGGGTATGTCACTAGGGACGGGTGAAGGATTTAAGGAGTACGCTCAAAAGTGGAGAGACCTTGCTGGAAGGGTGCAACCACCTCTAACTGACCGTGAACTTGTTGACATGTTCCTGGGGACCCTGTCCGGTCCGTTCTTCAACCATCTGATTGGAAATTCTTCTGCTGGGTTTACAGATCTGATCTTGACTGGGGAAAGAATTGAAGCTGGCATCAAAAGTGGGAAGATTCCAGAAGCCGCACCTTCTGATGCTCATAAAAAGCCTTACGGTGGGAAGAAAGAGTCCAATGCTGCGTACAGTCAAAAGAGTCGTCGTGACCAAAGCGTAGGGGCAGTCTTGATCTCTGGTTCTAGTCACGCCGACAACCGCAAAAGGGAAATCAACGAAGGCCGGACGAGCCTAAAAGGCAATTCACCAACATCAACATGCCATTGTCACAAGCATTGCAACACATGTTGAAGATGAATCTGATTGCAGTGATAAACCCTCCTGCGAATCCTAAGACTTCTTCTCCAAATTACAATCCAGATGCAAGGTGCGCTTACCATTCCGGTAGCCCGGGGCACGATACTGATGATTGTTGGGCGCTGAAATACAAGATCCAGAATATGATTGACGCCAAAGAGATCGAATTCGAGCCTGCTGAGACTCCTAATGTGATCACTGCTCCCTTGCCAAAACATGGTGTTGTACCCCAAAATTTGCCCTCCTGTTTTTCCACAAGAAATCACAGCTTTGGGCTTTTCCTGATTTTTCAGACTGGCTCAAGAATCGGTCAAACAAACTTTTCTCGTCAGTCAGACAAAATTTAAGGTTTTCATGGCTCTGGAACAGTTCAAGCAGATTGCTAGGGTTTTGTTTGAGTTTGGCTCAGGTTTAATCAGACAGGCGCTTCTCTGACATTTAATCAAGAACTAGGGTTTGTGCGTGCAGAAAGAATTAATTCTACAGTTCTTTTCAGTTTACTCTGAGATTTGGATTGAGGCATTTGAATCGAGAACTTGCAGTGTTTTGTTTAATCAGTAAAGGCAAAGGCATGTGGACGTTTTGTTTGATTAACTGTGCATTGCTTTGGATAATTGGAGCGCCGGGTTTATTATTGATTGATGCTAAGACCACATTGTTTATTAATTGTTTATTTATTCTAAGTTAGGATAATTGGGATTTATTTCCATTTATTATAATTTAAGAATTTATAAGTAATTAAATAGACAGCTGAAAAAAGAATTAACTGATCAAAAGTGGATTTTATTCATCTTTAATTATTTGTTACAATTATTATTTGTACACTGTAAATTTATTTACAGATGTTTACATTAATAACGTTACAATAATTAAAAGTAAAATAAAGGTACATCCTAAAAAATTCCTAAGTCTTCATCTTCTATACTGCTACTCCTCTTTTGCTCCATTGATTTTTATCTGCAAAACAAAGAAAAAGAAAAAGTCAAAAGCAGATGAAATGAAATTAAAAGCAGACAAAAAAAAAGGACTCATCATTAAAGGCGACTGGCCGGAATCAGTTTGCCCTCTCTGCAAATCACGAGATTACTCTCGGTTCACAAAGAAGGATAGAATAATGTCTTGCAAAAATGCACAAAAGCAAACATACTGCATTGTCAAACAAATTGCCCATTTCAAAAATTCCAAACAGCATGTACAAGTATAAAGTCCAAACTGAACTGCCTAACCAAATCAAAAAGGCAAACTGAAAGTCACAAGTTCAAACTATCCAAACTGTCCAAAGCTGTCCAAGAGATATAGAAAGATATCAAGCTATCAAACAAGTATAAAATGCTGTCAACAATGTGCAGGAAATATGGAAAGTATGCAGAGAAAGACCAAAGTGCAAGCAAGGTTCAAGTAACATCATTTTCCTAGGCCAGTTGCTTTTTCAGAAAATAGTACATCTAAGCAATATTTTATGCTTTAATACTGGAGAGAGAGAAGAGAGAAGAGAAATAGGCTTACAGCAGGTTTGAGGCAAGAAAAGATATAACAAGCATATCAGACAAAGAGAAAAGGAGAGGCAGAAAATACCAAAGAAATAAAAACTGTAAAAAGTCTCAAGACTGCCTCTCAACCTGTAAATCTGAAACCATAAGCTTCAATCATCCTGTCAAACATACAAACAGTAAGCATTCAAACTTCAGGCCTAAACTTGCATCAAACCCAAACAGGCCATCCTGCATAGCTAAACCAGAAGCACCACAAGCTCTCAAAGCCTGTAACCTGTTTCAAGACAGTAGGCCAAAAGCCCATGCCCTATTTCAAACCCCCAAAAATCCAAACATTACAAACCTGCATTAAACTCAGTACCTACACAAGCTCTCAACCTGTGACCTCAAGCAGAAGCCTGCCTGAATCCTTTCAACCTGTCAAACTTCAACTTATCAAACAAAACCTAAACATTCAAAGCTACCTGCTAAGCCATACAAACCAGTAAACCTGCCTAAAAAAAAGCTCAATGTCCCAACCTGCATAAGCCTTATTCAAACAAGCAATATTTCCAAAACCTAATTCAAAACGCCAAAATCCAACCAAAGCCTAAAAAGCCAAGCATCTCAGAGGCATCAGATATCAGAACCAAAGAGACCCTCAGAACTGTGTTCATCACAGGGTCCAGCAACAAGCAATCACAGGGTCCAACATTTCAACAGCATATCAGGCAAACAGACGGAGAGGAAAAGAAAGCATACAGAAGAAGCAATCAAAGGCAACATAAGCGTTCAAAAGAGGAAAAGAAGCAAGTGAATTAGGTTTTCAGCATTCATCATAAAACTCTAAAAGAAAGAATACAGAGTACCAGGGAAGGCCACGTAGCAAAATCCAGCATCATCTCCCCTCACCTCCGGCCGGCCTAGGACGCCACCGTCCTCCTCCGTCTCCAACAAAGGTAGTATTTCTTCTCCCTCCTTTCACGCCTCAAGTGAACAATAATACATAAAAATCAGAATCAATAATTGAAAAATAATGACATGCAAGGACAGAAAGCAAAAAACCCTAAAACGTCCAAAATTCGTTACCTTTCTTTCCGTTGTTAACTGAACAACTGTGAGGAGATGAGGACGGAAGCGGCACCTGGTAGCCTAAGGTTGGAGGGGGATCAACGGCCTTGGTTTGAGAGATGAAGAAGACGAACGAAGCAAAGTGATGAACGGCGCCGTGCCTCTGTAACCCTAATTCCCCTTTCTGAAACAACAAAATTCAAACCCTTACAAATTTGTGTCAAACGCTTGGGCCTTGCCCCACTAACATGCCTAAGCCCATCTCAAGTCTGGACGTATACCCCCCCCCCTTTATTGTTTCAATCAGTGTTTGCCTTTTGGGCCTGCCCTCAGCTTTCCCCTCTAAGGCCCATTCCTTCTTTTTGTTTATCACCATAAACTAACTTTTTTTACTTATCCTTTTTTTTTTATTTTTTTTAACTAATATATTTTATTTATTTTGTTAAATAAAACAATACCTTATTTTTATATACCAAAATTTCTTTTATTTTATTATGTTTGAAAAAATACATGAATATTAAATTTAATTAAGTTAATAGGTTTGTGTCTTAAAATTCTTTTTTAATTTTGGACATTAATACCTAGACAATATGATAATTAAACTTAAAACATTTTTTAAAAACCTTTTTGTACATAAAACATTAGCATCAATACATAAAAAAAAATAGAATTCTTAAAACATTTCCTTTTCTTTTCTTAAAATATTTTGTTTGTACATATTAACAAAAATACAAGAATACAAAATAAATAATAAATACTTAATTTTTCATTAAGTTAACATTTCGCACTTGTAAATAAATCACCTACACTTACACAAATACATTGCTACATTTTACATTGCGATTGATTCGATTTGGTTGTAAATTATTTGGACACTACTCTCCTATTAAAGTCTCATCCCCATTTGTAAATATTTGTACCCCCACTCCCGGATACTTATTTGTAATAGTGTAGACTTTAAATTCTCGCAATTTATCGCTTTCAAATATACCATGGTTAGACCTAGGGTTTGTATGTAAATAAAATCAAACGCTAGATAACCTAATACAAAGATAAATGCATGACAATTAATACACAATTTACACTTGCACCCCTAGGGTAATCCCGCTTGTTGCCTTCCAAAATGGGTCATGCTTGCACGTTGAGTTTCTTTGGCAAAACAAAACAATTCAAATGATCATAGTCCCTCGATGACGCTTTCGAAAGTTGCCTAATCAAAATGATCATAGTCCCTTCAAGCAAATTGCCAAAGACACTTGGCACCATTGCATTCATGGTCCATACGATGACCCGCGCCTGTCCCGTTAAACATCCTAACGCAAGATTGCCCACCAAATACAATGGTGGAACAAAATTGTTAAAAGGGTTAAAACATGAGAAAAACCTTTGAGTAAATTTAGGGGTAGACAACTCTTAGTTACTTGATCAAATTTGCAAAACACACTTGCCTACTTTTCAAAACCACTCCACAAACACAATCTCAAAACAACTTTCAAAATCATTTGAAACATCTTTTCGAAAACATACACACCTTTGTAAAACATTCGAGTAAAGAATTGTTACAATGGTTGCCTAGACAAGGCCTCTTTTTCAAAACATTTTCAAAACACACACACACACACACCACCATTTCAAGCAATTGAAAATCAAGGCAAGTGATCTAAAACAAGTAACTAAGAGCCCATGGATAACCATGGATGAAAAGGGTGCTAAGACCTTCCCTTTTCATAATCTACCCCCCGAACCCACGAAATATCTGAAAAGGTTTTTCCTGTGCTTTTTTAACCTTTCCTTTAGGATAAAATAAAAAGTCGGTGGCGACTCTTGCTAAACCGAACAAGTGAGAATACAAAACGCAAAACCTCAAGTCAGTTCTCCCACCGTATCACACATGGCTAGGATTGAAAAAAACTTTTGTTCATTCGAATGTTCAAGTTGTATTTTTCTTTGATTGTTCAAACAATTATTGTCATGACAAACTTTTTTATTTCATTAATGCATTACACGTGTCTGTTTTGAAGTAATTGTGTTTACTATGCTTAAAATTGCTTTTATTTTGATGTTCAACTCTAGATTTAAAGAATTCTACGCCTTTTGAGGGAGGATGACGAAAATGATACCACGATCCTTACAGTATGCTTTTGAACCGACCCCGCTGATGAAGTACAGGCATTGTTTCAAATCCTAAATAATGGAGTTATAAGGAAGATAATCCCTCGTCAACCCCTTTGAGCCAAAGAAGTTGGAGTTTTTCTTTTCAAAAAATTAAAACCCTTAATTATAACTTGGGGCAGGGTAGTTCTCTCAGTTGATCCAAGTGCATAATGAATGGCATCAAAGAAGTCCTTCCAAAACAAAAGACAGTGATGGTTCCGAGTAATCATAAAGACAGGCAGTCATTATCTCTCAAACAAAAGCCCAACAAGTCAAAACCTATGAAGGAGACTTACAAAACTGGGGCGTCCCGCTGACTGTAATCACAAAAGAAACAGTTCAGGCAAAAAACAGGGATAACGAAATCAAAAAGAAAGAGGTCCTACAAACCCTCAACAAAAAAGAATTGACTGCCTATTCAAAATAAACTGTCAATATCTGAACCATCACCGGAATATCAAAGCAAAGACTCAAACAAGGTCTAATGCACAATTAGCTGAGTTTAGGATCGAAGAACATCACGAAGAGCGGGTGGGTAGAAATAAAATTTGAGCCTTTATCCTTTGTTTCTTAAACCGTGAACCAGGCCACGTTATAACCCTTAAAAGTTCTAGCTGAAGCATGGGTTAGTTCGAAAGCATACTGTTACGAAAGGTATCCTGACTCCTGTAGGGCTCGCTGTAAAATCTTGAGTTGACATCACATTTTACAAAAATTGCTTGTTTTACTGAAAGTGCATTTTCAAAAACTTCAAGGCAGACATAAGCTTTGCATTTTTAAAATAACATTATTTGCATATGACTATTTGTTCAATAGCAAAGAAATTCGCACAATGAATATCTAGTGAACAAAAATCTTCTCAATGAAAGGGTCACCTCAAGTGGAAAAACACTTCCAATACAGGGGCACAACATGATCATTGTCCATCATCTAGGGAAGTTAAGTCAAGATTCAGAGAATCTCTCAAATGCCAAATAGCCTGGGGCAAATCTCCGCCTGAGTCACTTGGGGCATTGGGCATGAATTCCGGTGACAAATTTGGTATGATCAGACATCTTCTGGTAGTATGGCGACACAACACTACCGACAGTGACAACTCCCTACATCCTGAGAGCACGGACATAGTCGAAAAATACTACGCATAATCAAAGACCCACTAGGTTGACTGGCCTAGGCAAAAATAAGGGCTTCCCGGCGAACCAAAAGGGTTTGGGCAAAAACAATGGATGAAAATAAAAATTTGTACACCCGGCAAGTCAAAAACCTGAAAAGGAGGCTTGGGCAAAAAAGGGTATTCCGGTGGACTGAAAACCCGAAAGGACGGTCCAGGCAAAAGTTAGGGATCAAAAGCGTACGACTATGTCCCGTCATCTCGTCACTTGCCTACCAGAAGAAGATTTGTCAATCGACAGTTATCAAGCACCTCATAGGCCTTCTTTTCCCGCAGAAACTGGGGCAATAAGAATTGTCTAAGCGATCTGGTTGCTTTGTCCGCCAAGGTACCAAGGTAAGTTCGGCTGAAGAATCTGACCAAGACATCTTCACTCCCCGCAGAGTAAGACAAGATTCAGCAGTAGTCTCCCCTAGCAGAGTTGGTCTCTCCTCAGCCCTGAAAAGGCACAGTATCCCTAGCAAGTCAGCGATACTCTCCCTAAGCAGAGTTAGTCTACTGTCAGCCTTAAGGAAGTTGGGTATCCCCAAAAGATCTCGACATTCCCCAGCGGAGTATGCAGATATTCCTCAGCAAGCATCCCCGGCAGTCTTAATATAAGATTGTTCCCCGGTGGAATACAGACACCCCAGTGGAGCTATCTCCCCAGCGCAACCCAAAAAGTTTCCCCAGGAGAGTTGAATCATCCTCCCCAGTAGATTCTGGAAGCTTATCCCCAGTAGATTCTGGAAGCGTATCCCCAGTAGAGTCTGGAAGCTTATCCCCAATAGAGTCTGGAAGCTGGTCCCCTGCAGAGTACAAATATCTCTCCCCGACCATGTTCAAAGGTTATTCCCCACCAGGGTCTAACTGGGTTATCCTCAGCTAATTACCACGGAAAGATCGTCCTCGGCGAAGTTCTTCCTATCCCCCAGCGGAGCTCATCAAATTCCCCAACATAACTTATCAATGGAATCCCCAGCGGAGTTCTCATTAAAATCTCAGCGAAGCATCTCTTCCCCACATAGTAATTCCCCACAGAGTAATCTCTCCAACAAGTTTATTCCCCAACGGAGTCATCTTCTCCTACCGGTTTATTCTTGCAATCATCTTCATTCATCATCCCCAGCGGAAGCGAAGAACTCTACTCTTCAACATCAGCCCAGGATTCAACTTCCCGGCATGCGTCAAGGATTTATTTTCCCAGACGAAAATACATTCATAAACATTTCACATTTCATACCTCCTGCTCACATACATGATAAAGTGCATACGACACAATCTCATTTATTCCCAAAAACATCATGACATCATGCACTTCATACATCATGACATTGCATACAACAAATGTTTTGCCTTTTCAGGAAAAAGTCAATCAAAAGATGATTACCATCTGCCTTTGCAGTTCCAGATGAACACCTATAACAAGCCAGGAAATTTCTGTGAACGACTGATCGTAGGACAATTATCTACTTGACAATCATGAAGCAACCCTACCCCGGTTCCTTCTCAATTCCAAGATGAAGTTTTACACGAACTCATCATCAGGAAACCCTACACCGGTTCCTTCTCAACTTCAGATGTAGTTTTATACGGACTCATGACCAGGAAACCCTACACCGGTTCCTTATCAGTGTAGATGAAGTTTTACACGGACTCATCGTCAGGCGACTCTACACAGGTTTCCTTCCGTCCAAGATGAAGTTTTACACGAACTCGTCCTCAGGCAACCCTACACCGGTTCCTCCTCAGTTCCGAGACGAAGTCTTACACAAACTCATTGTCAAAGTAACCTTACCCCGGTTCCTCCAGAAGTCTTACACGAACTTATCTCAAAATAACCTTACCCCGGTTCACCCAGAAGTTTTACACGAACTTATCTCGAAGTAACCTTACCCCGGTTCCTCTAGAAGTTTTACACGAACTTACTCCGAAGTAACCTTACCCCGGCTCCTCTAGAAGTTTTACACGAACTTACTCTGAAGTAACCTTACCCTGGTTCCTCCAGAAGTTTTACACGAACTCATCCCGAAGTAACCTTACACCGTTCCCTTCTCAACTCCAGATGCAGTTTCACACGGACTCGTCACCAAGAAACCCTACACAGGTTCTCTCTTTCTAAAGATGAAGTTTTACACGGACTCGTCATCAAGAAACCCTATACAGGTTTCCTTTTCCATTTCAGATGCAGTTTTACACGGGCTCATCATCAAAGTAACCCTACACAGGTTCATTTTCCATTTCAGATGCAGTTTTACACGGACTCGTCATCAAAAAAACCCTACACAGGTTTTCTTTCTTCCAGGATGCAGTTTTACACGGACTCATCATGAGGCGACCCTACACCGGTTCCCTTTCTCTTTCCAGATGCAGTTTTACACGGGCTCATCATCAAAGTAACCCTACACAGGTTCCTTTTCCATTTCAGATGCAGTTTTACACGGACGCGTCATAAAAAAAAACCCACACAGGTTTTCTTTCTTCCAGGATGCAGTTTTACACGGACTCATCATGAGGCGACTCTACACAGGTTCCCTTTCTCTTTCCAGATGCAGTTTTACACTGGTTCATCATCAAAGTAACCCTACACAGGTTCCTTTTCCATTTCAGATGCATTTTTACACGGACTCGTCATCAAAAAAACCCCACACGGGTTTTCTTTCTTCCAGGATGCAGTTTTACACGGACTCATCATGAGGTGACCCTACACCGGTTCCCTTTCTCTTTCCAGATGCAGTTTTACACGGGATCATCATCAAAGTAACCCCATACAGGTTCCTTCTCCATTTCAGATGCAATTTTACACGGACTCGTCATCAAGAAACTCTACACAGGTTTCCTTCTCAGCTCCCGATGCGGTTTCACACGGATTCATCATCAGTCAACCTTACACAGGTTTCCTTCCTTAAAAGATGCAGTTTTACATGAGCTCATCATCAGGCAACCCTACACAGGTTCCCTCTTTCAACTTACAAAATTACAATTCAACAGACAATCTCCAGATGGCATCTATAAGCCCATCCACCATCCATTACATCTCCAAATAGCATCTATAAGTCCATTCCCGACAAGATTCTGTCACATCTCCAGATGGCATCTATAAGCCCATCCTCCTATCCATCATCTTTCCAAATGGCATCTGTAAGCCCATTCCCGCCATCACATTGCTGATACTCCACTATGCGAGTGCAAATTTCTGGGCACTCTAGTGTTCAATCATCTTCCACCTTTGGATCACGAAAGGCACGCAAGCCAATCTATATCCTCAGGTTTAAGAAGATTGAACAGGGGCAACTGTTGTACCCCAAAATTTTCCCTACCACATTCTTCAAGGTTTGACAAGAATCATCTTCAAATGGTTCAAGATTTCTCAAGGGTTGCACAGTTCAACTGCCTCCTAAGCCAGTCAAAATTAGGGTTTTGGTTCTGTCAAGGAATTTGAGGTTTTCAGTGGTCCAATCAAGTCCCATAGGCCTATATATTGTCAAGCATCTACATGTCAAGTCTCAAGTCTCACAATGCCATATTCCACAATCAAAAGCTCCATTTGCTTCACAATTAACTGCAGGGGCAAAATGGTCATTTTCCAGTCAAAAGTCAGAATTTTTGGTCAACATCTTATTTTGAGGTCACAATCATCATTTTATCAAGCCTTGATCATGATTCCTCAAGCATGGCTCAAAAATCATCAATGATGCAAAAGTTACTATTTTTGGACAGTAGAAAAGTCAACTGTATCTTGACCAGGGCATAACTTTTTCATGGTTCATCATAAAAATACCATACAATGCTCATTTTGAAGGGGATGACATTTCCTACAACTCATCTTCACATTCCAAGTTCAAGAAATGCTCTCACAAAAAGTTATCAATTTCTACATTATAGGTTAATTTCAAAAGTCAACAAAAAGGCACTTTAAGTCAAAGACCATAACTTGAGATTGGTAAATCCAAATGACATGGGACCAAAGGCATTGGTTAGAGGACTTCCAGACCTTTCCAAAATGTCCAAGAACATGTTCATATGATCAAAATTGAGCAAGACGTGCATTGGAGAAGTTGAGAAATTTTTGTGAATTTGCAAAAGTCAACTTTGCTCAAAACACATCATTTTTGCTAATGGGCCTCAAAATTCCTTCTTGAAACTTTGTCCAAAGCCTATGCACGACCCATCAAGCCTAAATTGATTTATTTTCTTATTTTTATTAATTAATTGGATTTTTAATTGATTTTTAATTCATTTAATTAATTTAAAATGTAGGAAATTCAAGATATGATTTTTCAATCTTTTGGTGAAGCAAAGATGACCAATATATGCTGGAGATCTCGTGTGCCAATCAAGGATGTCAAAAACTCCAAATTTAGCAACTTTCTTCAATCAAAAATATTGAAAAATATTTGATTTTCAATCAAATATTGAAACATCAATTCCATGGATTTTTGGTCAAAGATTTAACCTAAATTCAGTCCATTATATATACAGAACTCAACCCTAATGCCATGAACGTGAGAATTGCTGCAGAAAGCCATAGCCAATATTGAAAAAAATCAAGAAAACTTGAAAACTGTTTTACAGGTTCCAACGTGATTCAAAGCATTATAGTGATCCAAATACATTGCTGGGAGTGTGAGGGACCTTTTGCAAACAAAATCAAGCCTTAAAGCTCAAGAAACGCGCAAGAACGGTTTCACGGTTTGAACAATTTTTTCAAAATCATAATCATTGATTCATGCATATTTAACATCTTTTGTTGATTGTTTTGTGTTAATAGGAAGTATACAAAGCTTTTGGCACAGGTTAATTGGACTGAAACGCCCTGAATCACAAATCACCATTGACAAATATTAGGGTTCCGAAGCTTTGATTTTGGGGCTTTCCATATCCAGTAAAATTGAGACCTCTAATGCACATGGTTGAACTCGTTGCATTCAGACGAATCTAGTGGAACCCTCGCGCCATATTTATATAGCCTAGGATTCTATTCGCTATTTTTCCTCATGCCAAATTGTGGGGGTTAAAAACCCCCGCTATCTAATCTTTGTTTTACAGGTTTAGCGAAGAAGACGAGTATGTGTTGCTTCCTGGTTGGGTAATTCAAAATTACGCGCGTTTTGTATGTTTTCCAGCATGTTATTTATTTTCCATATATTATTTTCATTAGTCATTCTATTAACAAACGCGTTCAGATGGCCTAGTGGAAGACGTGCTGGCATGCGACCATTGGGACCTGGGTTTGATCCCCAGGTCCACCCCATATTTGTTTCTATTTTTCATAACATAATCATGTGCAGGCATTCAAAAGTATTCCACCATATCCCTCAAGCAATCAGGCGCCAGGTGGCCTCCAATGCAAATCCCATGGCTCATGTTGAAAGACTACCATGTTCCTGGTCAACCAACGCACTAGACCATCCAGAAAGTCAAAGCAGGCTTGTGTTAATGGGCCAGGAATTTCCAGAATAAACCTCCATTTGGGCCATCACCCCCATGGTTTCTTTGTTCTTTCTTTTTTTTCTTTTAATAACTATTATTATTATTATTTAATTAATCCACAAATAATTATTTTTCATAATAAAGTCAGATAATTAAAATGTAAATATTTTTATTATTATTATTTATTAAATTCACTATTAATTATTATTTTGTAAATAAATTATAACAAATTAATTAGTTAATTAGGTTAAACTTAACTTTTTTCACAATAAATAAAATTAATATAGAAATTAGGGTTTTTACTAACTTGTGACTTTTTCTATTTTATTTTCATTAAAGACCTAAAAAAACTAAAAATACTTTTTTTCTTGTAATTGATTAATTAATTAGTAAATTAGGTTTAATATTTAATTAATTGCAAAAAAGGACAAAATTTCTTTCTTTTCTCAAAAAGGGTCAAAACCTTAAGGACGTCCTCGATTTAATTTCTTCGCGCGCATATTTATTTTTGATTATATTTATGTACTTGCTCCGAGAATGTAATAGATAATTAGGACTTTTATCGCTTTCTTTAATTTCTCGCATTTTCAAGGGTTATGTTTTTGGCGATGTAAATACCCGACGCCTTGTAATAGCGTAGATTCACTTTCCGCAATTTATTTTCCGCAAATTATTAGCTGTTAATTATGCATGCAAGACTTGTCTGAAAAATAAAACCAACTCGTAGCTCACCATAATACTTGTGCAAAGATAATCTTAAACTGAAACTGGACACACATGCACATGCCACTCCTAGGGTACGCCTCACTTGGTTGCCTCGAAGTGGTCATCAAGTATAGGGTGTTTTAGAGGTCTCCCTTCTGTCTAAAGATCCTGTTGCCTCGAAACGGTTGCCTCAGATAAAAAGGATCTAGGACTTTAGGGTTACCGCTAAGGCGTCCTACTATTGCTTTGGTGACCACATGTCCCTATAATCGAATTGACCCGAAACTCCAACGACGGTGCTACCTACTTCTCAATAGTGGGATAGTACTGTCTAAAGGACATTTACACAGCTTAATTTCTTTTGAGTAGGTAGAGGTTCTCAGGTACTTGCTCTTTCAAAACAAAACACACTTTTCGCACCTACACTTTCAAACAAAAGTTTTCAAACAAATACTTCATACACTCTTGAGGACTGATACAAGAGTTACCTAGAAGTTTTCAAAACAAACTTTTTCAAAACCCACAAACACAAGAAAAGCAAACAATTTTGAAAACATAATGAGCAAGTACCTAAGAGCCCGTGGATAACCACGGATAGAAAGGGTGCTAACACCTTCCCTTTCTATAATCTACCTCCCGAACCGAGAATCATCTCGAAAAGGAATTTTGCTGTGCTTTTGTCCTTTCCATGATGGAGAACATAAAAGACGGTGGCGACTCTTGCTTACCGCGATATTTCGCGAACCAGCTTAAAAAACAGTCAGTTCTATTTCCACCGATCACAACAGGGTTCTGACACGGGTGCCCGTGTCACAGGACATGGCCCATGTCAGCCTAAACACCAAAAATCTTGATTTTGAGACTTTTTATTCAATTTGGTTGTAATAGTAATCAGGTTTTAATTGCTTTCATCCCCATTTATAATTTGTATCCCCATCCCCTAAATGATGTAATAGCGTAGGACTTTAAATTTATGCAATTTATCGCTTTCAAATATAAATGCTAGTAATTAAGGTTTGTATGGCAAGATAAAATCAACAAGTAGATAACCCTAATTTAAGACAAATGCATGAAAACAAACACTTCGCACACTTGCACCTCTAGGGTTAACCTCACTTGTTGCCTTGAGAAAAATAGTCATGTCTCACATGTGGGATACTTTAGCAAAAATAATCAAATACAAGATCATAGTCCCTCGATGACCCTTCAAAGTTGCCTTCATAAATTATCTTAGACCCATACAAAAATTGCTAAGGTATCTTACAACACTGCATTCTATGACTATATGATGACCCGCGCTTGTCCCTTCACATCCAATGATAGGACTTCTTACCAATCAATGGTAAGATAACAATATCTAAAGGATGAGGAAAAGAACTAAGAATTTTTGAGTAGGTAGAACATTCATAGTTTCTTGCTCACAACCATCTTCAAAACATCTTTCAAAACAAACCAACACTTTCAAATGAAATATTTTCAATAGTCAATACTTTGTATGCATTCTTATAGAGACGAGAATCATTAAAAAGTTTTCCTAAATGAAGGAACTTTTTCAAAATACTTTAAAAACCTTTCACAAACACATTTCAAATGAAACATTTCAAAGTGAGCTAGCAACTAAGATCCCATAGATAAATATGGATGAAAAGGGTGCTAACACCTTCCCTTTTTATAACCTACCCCCTGAACTCAAGAAAATATCTTAAAAGGTCTTTCCTGTTCTTTTCAGCCTTTCCTTTATTGGATAAAAGAAAAGTCAGTGGCGACTCTTGCTATCCGTAACAATTGTGATCAAACGCAAAACACCCAAGTCAGTTCTCCCACCGTATTACAGAACTGGCGACTTTGTTGGGGAGATACTTAAAAGTGGGGTTACCTTAGAGACTAGATCACCTTTAAATGCTTTCATTGTTTAAGTTGTTTGCTTTACATTTTTTTGGGTCCTTGTTTGGGTTTTTATCGATCCTCTACCCGGATCGGGGAACATTATTAGGCAAGTAGCAATAGATCATGGGGACTGTGCGAGGTAAACCGGTATGGTTGAAGCGAAGGCTACGTTAGTGTGACACATTTGTTGGTACGGTTATCCCTTGAGTCCAGTCAAGGAGAATACGGGGCCGCTGTATGTTGCCATAAAGCACTAACTGACCGTAGAACCTTTAATTGAACAACTTGGCCTTTAGGAAGTAGTGAGATAGCCGGCTTTGGTGCAGTCTGAAGTTGGTTGATACTCGACGCTACACTCATTGAGATCAGACTTTAGGGATATTTTGGTCGCTAATAAAGAGGCTTGCGCTGAAATAATGCCTGGTGAAGAAAGATCAATGATTTTGAGATTCCCTAGAACCCGATTACGTTCTAGGACAGGTTGAACCAACTAAACTTCAAGAGGGTACTTACCTATATACATCATGCAAGCCTAAACCCAAGGAATTGTTTTCTTTTCTTGTATATGATTACTTGTACATAAATATCATGACATCATACCATAGTATTTTCATTAACCATTTCAAGGGTCTCAAGGGCCTGTGATGCAGGGTTGTATTGAACCAGACATCTATCAAGGGAAAAGAGGATTCATTTTCCTCTAACCAAATGCTCTCAAAGACCAAAGCACAATAGCTTGAGTCAAGGGCTATGACCCATTTGACATGGTGAGATTGATTCTCATAGAAGGACATTCAATAATACGAAGTTCTTCAATCAAAGTTATAGTCAAAATTCAACTTCTAACATCTTCTTGTGTTTACCCCGCTAGATCCTTGAAAACATTGCATCCACATATCATGCATCATTATCATGATAGGTTTTCCCCATACAGGTTTCCTCATCCGCTTACTGTTTATTTAAGTAAAAATGGCTCTCGAGCATACTGTCCAAGATCTTCAGACCTAAAATGATCAACTTTAAGAGTTTATCCTGAATCTATCCAAGGGGAAAGAAGAAGTTAAAGCACTTCTCATTGAGAGCATGACCAATAACAATCCCAAAGACGACAAGGAGGGCCAGATAAGACAATTGCAAGCAGAGATAGCAACGATGAGAATCCAGATGATGGGACAAATGGCTCTTATCCAAAGCTTAGCTCGGAGACAAGAAGAGTTGAGAACTCTCATCAACAAACTTCATCAAGACAAATACAATCATGTGGGACGAACAACTAGAATTGGGAATCAAGTCATTAATCAACCCCCGATGAGACAAGAAGTTGGCTTGGTGGAGAGTAGACCTTTCCAAATTGCGGCTACATCACGAGCCCAACAACGACCTCGCCAACAACGACAGGGTAGTTGGCGTAAGAAGGATACATCTAATAGGCAATATACCAAACTCAACATGCCGATGTCGCAAGCCTTGCAACACATGTTGAAGATGAATTTGGTCACATTGAAGGATCCTCCTCGGAATCCTAATACTTCTGCTCCTAACTACAATCCTGATGCAAGGTGTGCATATCACTCCAATAGTCCGGGGTATGATACTAATAGTTGTTGGATGTTGAAATATAAGATTCAAGACCTGATCAACAAAGGAGCATTGGAATTTGCACAAGATGGTCAAATTGAATTTTTCTGTCATTCCTCAAAGGCACATCATCTGAAGTGAGAAATTTAGGCGAAGAAGCTTTTGTTCATTCGAATTTTCAGTTGTAATTTCTTTGTTTGCTTAAACACTTATCTTTTTTTCAGACTTTGGTTATTCTCATTAATGCATTGCATATGTTTGTCTTGAGTTAATCCATTCGTTTTCACTATACTAAAACTATGTTTTTACTCCTTTTTGTATCATATTCAACTGTCGACTACAAGCCTTAAGTCTTCAGAGGGAGGATGATGAAAATAATACCATAATCTCATACAATATGCTTTTGGACAGACCTTGCTGACGATGTACATACGTTGTTTTAAACCCTAAGCACTGGAGTTATAAGGAAGATGATCCTTAGTCAACCCCTTTGAGCCAAAGGAGTAGGAGTTTTCTTTTTCGCACAATTTGAAACCTTTAATCATAACCTGGGGCAGGGTAGTTTCTCAGTTATTCCAAAGGCACACTCAGTCACAAGCTATCACTTCACAATGAAAATATCCTTCTGAATCAAAAAATGGTGTTGGTTCCCCATAAAATAGGCAGTCTTTACCACTCAAAAGAAAAGCCCACTAGGTTAAAAGCTATGAAGGAGACTTAAGAAAAACTGGGGCATCCCGCTGGATGTAATCTCAAAACAAGAACAGTCAGGCAAAAATTAGGGGTAGTAAATAAAAAAATAGGTCGCTACAAATCCTCGACAACATGAAAATGTTACAAAAATAACTCCCTTCCCAAATAAACTTCCAATATCCAAACCATCACCAAAATATCATTCCAGATTCTAGTAGGAGATAAACACACAATCGATTGAGTTTAGGACTGGAGAACATCATGGAGAACGGGTTGGGTACAAATAAACTTTGAGCCTTATCCTTTGTTTCTTAAACCTTGAACCATGTCATGTTACAACCCTTTAAAAGTCCTAATTGAAGCATAGGTTAGTCCGAAAGCATATTGTTACAAAAGGTATCCTGACTCATGTAAGGCTTACTGTAAATCATGAGTTGAATTCATATTCTTATAAAATTTTGTTTCTTATTAAAAATGCATTTTTCAAATTTTTTTCCAAGACAGACATAAACTTGCATTGTTTGAATACCGTTGTTTGCATATGACTAATTGTTTGACAACATAGAAATTCACACGATGAATATCCAATGAACGAAAACTCTCTCAATAAACATAATCACTTCAATGGGAAAGACACCTCCAATGACAAATATCTCATAATCAAGGGGAATGACATGACCATCTGGGGCAGTTAAGTCGAGATTCAAAGAATCTCTCAAGAAGTGTTGAATAACTAGGGGCAGATCTCCATCCTAATTACTTGAGGGCAATGCTACATTGATCATGGGCTTAAACAAAATACACTATGAAGACCTCTGATACCACCAAATTACTTGTCTGTTCCAATAGTATCAGATGGTATCAGTATGATGTCTTCGGATCCTTCCATGACAGTTCTTAGAAAATTCTGAGACTTGACCAAAGATCTTGGGTACCACAAATTTGCTTGTCTGTGCCAATAGTATCAAACGGTGTTAGTACCATATCTTCGGATTCTTCCATGACATTTCTTAGAAAAAATAATACCTCGGAAGTTCAAGACTATCGGAAATGTGTTCAAAACTTCAAACATTAAGTACACCAGACTAACCCTAGGGGAAAATAGGCTCCCACATATGAAAGGTCACGTACGATCGAGCAAATGATTTCTGGCATTTTGACAAACACTTACTACCATAGAAAATGACAATTTCCCACACCCTATGAACGCGGACATAGTCGGAAAATACTACGCATGCAAAGAGACCCGCTAGGTTGACATGCCTAGGCAAAATAAAGGCATCCCGACGAACCAAAAGGTTTGGGAAAAAATTAGGGATATATACAAAAGATTTTACACCCGGTAAGTCGAAAACCTGAAAAGGCGGCCTGGGCAAAAAAGGGTATCCCGTTGGATTGAAAATCTAAAAGGACGGTCCAGGAAAAAGTTAGGGATTAAAGCGTACGACTATATCCTGTTATCTCATTATTTTATCTATCAGTAAAAGATTTGTCACTCTGATCAATGTTTACTAAGGTCTCTAGGAGAAGACAGAGTTCAAGCTGTCCATAAATCCCCACAAGGCCAAGTTCATGGATATCCCCATATAATCACCTCAAAAAGATATCCCCACAGAGTTACTTCAACAAAATTATCCCCATAAGATGGAATTCATACAGTAATCATCCGAAGTCCCAATCTCCTGACAATCCCCAGCTAAGTTGGCCTTAACCAAAAAAGGAAATTTTGCGAAGCTCTTCCCCAAAAGAAGTCATCTCTCTAATAAGGACAACAAAATATCCTTCTCGACAGGGTTTATTTCCCCAACAGACTACAAATTCCCCAACTCGAGTTCTTTTCTCAGACCATTACAAATCAACGGACAAAATCCCTTTTCCCCAACAGAGTCAATACTATCCCTAATAAGTTGTTGCAAAGCCTGGAATTTGACCAGATACCAGTTAACTTTCCTTCTACCTAGTAAGTTGCTGCGAAGCCTGGAAATAGACCAGATAACAGTTAACTTCAGAAAGTTGTTGCAAAGCCTGGAAATCGACCAAATACCAGTTAACTTTCCTTCTTCCCAGTAAGTTGCTGCGAATCCTGGAAACCGACCAGATAACAGTTAACTTCAGTTGTAGCAGAAAAATATAAGTCACTATATTAATTAGTGGAACGATACTGTAGCGTTAAGTTGAAATTAATTTCAAGTTTAGTAATATATATATATATATATATATATATATATATATATATATATATATATATATATATATATATATATATATATATATATATATATATAATTTTTAGAAGTTTTTAGTTAGTGTATATTGAGTTGTCAATATGGTTGTTAGAGTTGTCAATAGTGTTGTTAAAATTATCAATAGAGTTGTTTCGTATCATTAAAAGTCATTTTTAATTGGTTTACGTAATTCTGACATATTTAGAGTTGTCAGTAGGGTAAGTTGGAGTTTCCAAATAATAATAATAATAATTTAGTATTATTAAGAATAATATTTTTTTTGGAGTTTTGGAATTAGAGATGAGAAATTAAGTTAAATTTATTTCCGTTAGAATTATCAATAAAGTATCCTTATTTTCGAGGGACATGACCATTTATTCGAAGGCAACGAAGAGAGGTTAACCTAGAGGTGCAAAGTATGCAAAGGTGTGTTCAGTTATATTATCTCGAGTTAAGGTTTTCTAACGTTTGTTTTTGTATTTCCATACAAACCCTATTAACACACATCTAACAATTATGTATACATGTATATAAAATATAAGTGCAAAAAGTAAAGCCCTTGGACTATTACATGGTGTGACGCGGTGGGAGAACTTACTTGGGTGTTTGCGTTTGTGTTTGCAAATGTTGCGGTTCAGCAAGAGTCGCCACCGACTTTTCTTTTATCCAAAAAGGTAAGGTGAAAAATCACAGGAAAGACCTTTAGAGAAGTTTTTTGGAGTTCGGGGGGTAGATTATGAAAAGGGAAGGTATTAACACCCTTTTCATCCATGGTTTTCCATGGGCTCTTAGTTACTTGCTAGATCACTTGCTTTTGTTTGAATGTGCTTGTGGTTTTTGAAATTATTTTGAAAAGGCGCCATCATTTAGGAAAACTTTGTAATAGTTCTCGTTCGTAAGAACGTATACAAAGTGTTGAGCTTTTGAAAATATTGCATGTTTGGAAAGTGTTTTGAAAGTGTTTTGAAAGTGTATGTGATTGTTTTTGAAAATAGCAAGGATGTTTATTTTGAAATTGAGCAAGTAATTAGGAGCAATCTACCTACTCAAAAGGTCTTAGGTGTTCTTTTCCTCCTCCTTTAGACGTTGCTATCTTACCATTGTTTTGGTAAGAAGCCCCATCGTTGGATATGAAAGGACTGGCATTGGGTCATCGTATGACCATGATAGCAATGTTGTGAGATGACTTAGCATTTTTCTTTAGGGACTAAGATCATTTTTAAAGGCAACATTGATAGCGTCATCGAGGGACTATGATCTCGTTTTTTCGATTTGTTTGTGCTAAGACATCCCACATGCATAACATGGCCATTTTTGTAAGGCAACAAGTGGAATAACCCTAGGGGTGCTAGTGTGCAAGTGTATTTGATTGCATGCATTTTAGTCTTGATTAGGGTGATCTATTTGTTGATTTTCATATCTTGCCATACACACCCTAATTACTAGCATTTACATTCGAAAGCGATAAATTGCAGAAATGTAAAGTCCTACGCTATTACAATATTGTAGGGATGGGGGATAAATATTTACAAATGGGGGTTGCAAATAAAAATAAGTCCTAAATTACTATTACAACTATATTGAAATGTACAGTATAAGAAAGAAAAAAGGATTTGTTTGAAAAATGTTTTTGTCTTAATGAAAAAGAAATAAAAGAAAGAAAATATCTTTATGTATTTTTATGTTAATATTAAAAATGATGAAAAGGGAAATAAATGAAAGACAGAAACAGCATGCTAATGCAAGCAAGATAAACAAGGATTAGAAGTTTTGAAGCCAGGCGCGTGATGACTCAGAAAGGAACGTCAGAAGTTCTGGATTGATACACTCTGAGGTCCTACAAGACACGTTAGAGGGAAAACACAAAAGTTCTGGGTGGATTCAGACAGTGGGCCACAAGTCAGAAGTTCTGTATTACACTAAAACAGTGAGGAGATATCAGCAGTTCAGTGTGTTATCAGCATGTAAAAATCAAAAACTCTGAGTGTGTAAAAACAACGAATGGAAACATCAGAAGTTCAGTGTATTTGACATGTAAGGAGAACATCATAAGTTCTGTATTGTGCTAAGCCAGTGAGTGAACATCAGCAATTCGGTGCGTTATCAGCATGTAAGAATCAGAAGTTTAGTGTGTGTTAACAGTGAGAAAAATCATAGAAGTTCTGTATGTTAAAATAGTGAGGAGAACTCAGAAGTTCTGTATGTGTTAACAGTGAGAAAAATCATAGAAGTTCTGTATGTTAAAACTATGAATGAACATCATAAGTTTTGATGCCATATTTCAACACTCAATCAGCACATCAGTAATCTATTCAGTTTTCAACAATCAGCAAGTCAGAAGGATAAAAGCACAACAGTTTACAGAAGTTCTAATCCTAAATTTGAACCTATCCCTAATCAAGAAACTCTGATGCATAGTTTTTTCTACTTATGCAATGATATGAACAACATCAATACTATGATATTTACATGTTTAATGATGTTCTGAATGAAAAAGATGCAAAGTCAGAAAGACTTACCTTGAACCTGGAACATGGGCTTGGAGCTTTGAGCTGCTACCTTTGGATGTTCTGGAATCAGCAAGAGTAACGGAAGAGGAAGTGCCAAGCTCTTTGATTCAAAAGGAAGAACAAAGGTTTGGTTTTCTGTTTGGGATTTCTTTATTTTTTATGAAGGTTTCAACTTCCTTTTTTCTCTCTTTTTTACCAATCTCTCTTCCAAAGCCAACCTCTCCCTCAAATCCCAGCCCCTTTGAACGTGTGATGGAGCAAAGTATTTATAGATGGGTTTGTTGTGGTTTTGGGGGGAAAACAAATGGGATTCAAACGTTTTTGGTATACTGCTCCCTTGCTTTTTCATCACTGTTTTCGTATGCTAGTTTGGTGCAATTATGGGATGCAGGCGTAGGCTGAATTAGCTGTTGGTCATAGGTATGCAGTGGGTTGTATAAACATGGTTTTGGGATTTGGTCAAGTTCTGACCAAAGCGTTGAATATAACCTTCATATGCTAAAGCTCTGCCTTGTTCTTGAAGCAAGCATGGTGGTTGTCAGACGGAATTAAGAAAAAGCAAAAATCAAAGTATGGGCTTAGTACCAAAGTTATCTATCCCAAGACAGTAGAGGTACACGTGGTGAAAATCCTTTGGATAAAGACTCAGAAAGTGGTTGTGAGCATTAATGACGATGAGACTTGTCACAACTAGAAATACTGAAACGTGAGATTCTACACCAAGGCTTAGTTCTGGATCAGAAGTTCTCCTTCAGCGTAGCATCCAACCTCTGATCTTTGTATCTTCTGGCTCCAGCATGTTCTGAAGGAGTTTCTAGGCTCTCCAGGAAGTTTGTAACACGCTTTGTAACCTTTTTGAATTACCCTGGCAAACTCTGACTGAACTTTTGTGAAAACTTGCCCAGAAGCTCTGACCAAACTCTGTCTTGAGAATATCCAGAATTTGTTGAGTGTTAGGGTGATAATCTGGTCAGAAGTTCTGAAATTAAACACTTAGAAAATTTTTTAAGCATTTAGAGTTTGACTTTTCCAAAGTAAAATTTGACTTTTGAATTTCTTGATGAAACAAAACTTCATATTCCAACATGTCTTGATGAAATATGATTTTTTTGAGATTTGATTTTGATTCAAAAGTCAAAGTTTGACTTTTCAGTGTGCAAATAACCATTTTGCCCTTGTGAGTGATTTTCTTGGAAAATTTGTAGTTCAAGGTGTTGTACCCCAAAATTTGCCCTCCCGTTTTTCAAGAAATCACAACTTCAGGGTTTTCCCTAATTTTTCAGATTGGCTCGGGAATTGATCAAGCAGACTTTTCTTTGACAACAAGTCCAGAATTAGGGTTTCCCCTTATTTTTCAGGTTGGCTCAGGAATTGATCAAGCAGAATTTTCTTTAACGACAAATCTAGAATTAGGGTTTTCGCTCGTATTTCTCAGAAGAAATTGAATCCACGATAATTCAATTGACTGTTACATTATTTTTATGCTTGTTCCAGATTACTGGTTGTTTCTCAAAACCTAAATATCTGGGATAGGAGCTGAGGCTTTGTTTGAAACTTTGAGGCATTAGGTTTGTTCAGTGGAGTGAAAAGGGTATGGAATGCTTGTTTGTTTAACTGTACAAAGCATGGTTAATTGGAGTGCCAGGCGTATTGTGATTAATGCGAGATTGCGAGACGACAAAGTTTGTTGATTTATTTCATCTGGATTAAAGATATTGGGATACATTTCCAGTTATTTTAATTTAAGAGTTTTAAATAATTAAATAGGCAATACAAGGAAAGAATGGTATATTTGACAGTAGAAAATTCTCATTTGACAAAGACTTTTATTTATTTATTTCAAATATTGTTACAAATGTTATTCGAATATTGTAAATTTATAATTTACAGTGTTTACAATAATATTTATTACAATAAAAGAAAAGAAAATAAATCTAAAGCCTAAATCTCTTGAAATCTTCTACTTTTACTGCATCCTCCATTATTCAACTGGTACTTGCCTGCAAAGGACAGAAGAAAAAAGAAATCAATGCAGTTAAACTGAAAAACATTTTCAAGCAGATAAATATAAAGTCATCATTAAAGCTTGTTGGCCGGAATCAGATTGTTATTGGGTTCATCACGTTTTACTTGTCCTCTTTGCAAATCACAAGAAGATTTCTCTTCTTGGTTCACAAAGAGGAAAGTAAAAATAATTTGCAAGCATACAATTAAATGCAAAGATATAAGGCAGCAAGGCAAAGCAAACTGGATTCCCAAACTGCATTAGTCAACCAAAAGCAAACTAAGTTGCAAAACTGTCAAACCAAGTACACAAAGCTGTCAAAGCAGAAAAGCTGTCCAAGAAAGTACACAAGCTGTCAAAGAAAGCATACAATGCAGGAAATATGGAAACAAGTACAAAATGAAGGAGAAGAACCAAGTTACAAGCAAGCAGGCTTGTCAAACTTATCATCATATTCTGGCCAACAAAGCTTTTCAGAATAAAAAAATACATTAAGCAATTTAAAATGCTTTGATGGAGAGAGAAAGAGAGAATCAGAAAGAAGGTTTTGCAGTTTTGGCAGGCTTAAAAGATATAAGAAAACAAGACTGTAAACAGTCAGAAAAAAAGAGATAGAGAAATATATTGCAAAAAACTCCAAACTAGCAAACTAACAGAAGCTTGCTTAAAGCTTACCAAGCCTGCTTCCGAACTGAAAAACCATTCAATCCGGTCAAAACTAAAAACTTACCAACAATCCTGCAAAGACACAAGCCTTTCAAGAAAAAACAAAAACTTGCAAATCAACACTACAAGTTTGCAAAACCAACTGCAAACTGCCTCTCAAAACTCAAACATCAATAGCAAAAAAAAACTGCCTCCAAACACAACCTGCCTGCATAACCTGCAAAATTGCTTGTAAACACAAGCACAACAAATCACGAAGCCTGCATAACCTGCATAACCCACAAACCTGCTTCCAAATCAGAAAAACACAAACAAATTGCATGACCTGCAAAAACTCACAAGCCAAAGCCAACTTCCAACTAAAACCTGCATTACAGGTTTACAAGGCTGCAAGCTTGTAAACACAAACAAAACTCAAATACTCATCATCCTGCCTCACAAATCACACAAACCAGTTCAACCTGTAAAACTGCCTTCCAAATACTCAGGCCAACAACCCAGTGAGCAAAACTGCTAAACCTTCACCAAAATCCAAAAAAAGCCACAAACTATAATAACCCTGTTTGCCCAACAAAAAAAGCAAGACCATAACAGTGGTTTTCAGTTTCACCATCATCAAACATCAATGAAAATCCAAACAACATAGTCTCAGAATTCATCATCATCAACGATATACAACAAAGAGAAAGAGGAAGAGTGTAGAAGCAAAATAATAAAGAAGATTCAGAAGCATAGTTTTCAGAAAACATCATCATAAAACATTCATCAACAAAAACATAGCAACAACAAAGACCAAATCTCAGAATACTTGTTCATCATTAACCAAAATAAAGAATGAACAAAGTTCATCATCAAAAGCCAACACTCAAAGAAGAGGAAGAAGTCCAGAAGTGAAGCAAAACGATATAGGGTTTTCAGAAATAATATCATCATCAAACAACGAAAAGATACAAAATACTAGCGCGCAATCGTCACGGTCCTCCTTCTCCGGCCACCAAGAGCGCCGCCGTTCCAAGCCCTCTCTCCACCATCCCCTCTCCAGAAGCGAAACCCCAAAGGTATTGTTTTCTTTTCCCTCAATTTTCCTACATCTCATGCATGAAATATCAAAGATCAAACATTGCAAAACATAAATGTCCAAGAGAATCAAACATGTAAACTGGAAAAACCCTAAAGAATCAGAATAAGACAGAAAAATATACCTTTCGAACCATCACTTTGCACCGTCGTGGAGAGGAGAGGACGGAAACAACGTTTTGGCGGCCTGAAGCTTGGAGGATGAATCAGTTGCTCATTGGATTAGAGAGAAGATGAGAGACGAAGAAGAAAGGAGCGGCGCCGTTAGACTGTAAACCCTAATTCCCAAACGAATGAAACAAACCTAAACAAATGTTGTTCAACCCACACGGGCCTCCTCCCAAACAAAAACATGAAGCCCAACACTGACTGGCGCCCACCCCCCTTTTTTTTCTTCAATTTGTTCTTATTCTTCATTTCCTTATATTGGGCCATCCAAAAACATTTGTTTAGGCCCATTATCTTTTCTTTTTTTATGTTTTTAAAACTAACACTTTTATCATTTTATTTTCATCTTTTATAATATAATTCTTCTTTTCTTTTGTTAAAAAACATATATACACGTTAAATAATTCTCCTTAATATTTATTACATTTAACAAAACAAAAAATACATAAATAATGGAACTTTAACTTAAATAAATTTTCTTTTTCTTTAAAACTCTTTACTTACATAATCCATAAAAAATACAAAAAATATTAATTATATTTAATTTTTCTTAGGTTAAAATATTTTATTTGATCATTTGTAAATAAATACACGCATATCATATTTCTTTGATTTTTATTATCTTATACCTTGTTATAATTTTACATTGAGAATGCGACAGTTCGATTTGGTTGTAATATATACTTGGACATTACTATTATGATAAGACTCATCCCCATTTGTAAACATTTGTACCCCCACCCCCGGATACTTATTTGTAATAACTTAGACTTTAAATTCCCGCAATTTATCGCTTTCCATATACTGTATAGTAATTAGTGTTTGTATGCGAAGATTCAAAATCAATCGTTAGATGACCTAATACAAGATAAATGCATGGAAATCAATACACAATTCACACTTGCACCTCTAAGGTAACTTCGCTTGTTGCCTCGAAAAATGCAATCATGTCCCTCGAGTATGAGACACTCTAGCAAATGCCCCTTCGATAAACAAAGATCGTAGTTCCTCAATGACCCTCGATGTTGCCTTTGATAAAACGCTCTCGTCCCTTACAAAATTGCTAGAGCGTCTCACAAGTTGCTTTCAATGATTATATACGATGACCCGCGCCTGTCCCGTTTAACATCCTAACGCAAGGTTGTTCACCAAATACAATGGTGAAACAACACTGTTAAAAGGGTTAAAAACATAAGAAAAATCTTTGACTAAAATAGGGTAGACAACTCTTAGTTACTTGATCAAAAATCTTGCAAAACATCCTTGCCATTTCAAACACACTTCACAACACAACTTCAAAACAATTTCAAAAACAACTTTCAAAACATTGAAATATAATTTCAAAAAGACACACACCTTTGTATATATTCAAACAAGAATCATTACAAAGGTTGCCTAGACAAGGCATCTTTTTCAAAACATTTTCAAAACCACACACACAAAGCACCATTTCAAACAATTGAAAAGCAAAGGCAAGTGATCTAAAACAAGTAACTAAGAGCCCATGGAAAACCATGGATGAAAAGGGTGCTAGCACCTTCCCTTTTCATAATCTACCCCCCGAACCCAAGAAAACATCTCAAAGGTCTTTCCTGTGCTTTTTGACCTTTCCTTTGGATAACATAAAAAGTCGGTGGCGACTCTTGCTAAACCGAACAAGTGCAAATACAAACGCAATATCCCAAGTCAGTTCTCCCACCGTATCACAGAACTGGCGACTCTGCTGGGGAATAACCAAAAGTGGGGTTACCTTAGGGTTTTAGATCACCTTTACATGCTTACCTTGATTGCTTTGATTGCTTTACTTTTTGGGTTCCTTGTTTGGGTTTGTTTTAAATCCTACACCCGGATTTGGGGACACCTTTTAGGTAAGTAGCAATAAACTGTGAGGGAACTGTGCGGGGTTTACCGACATGGTTGAAGCAGTAGCTACGTTAGTGTGACATATTTGTGGGTACCGGTAGCCTTTGAGTTAATCAAAGAGAATACGGGGCCGCTGAGTGATGTCATGAAGCACTAACAAA
Source organism: Vicia faba (assembly GCA_948472305.1). Lineage (NCBI taxonomy): Eukaryota > Viridiplantae > Streptophyta > Magnoliopsida > Fabales > Fabaceae > Vicia > Vicia faba. Next base: position 59,875,086 of record OX451739.1, read on the forward strand.
CTCTTAGAACCTTACTTGACCATCTTGGCCTTTTTAGGGGTAGTGAGATGACCGACTTTGGTACAGTCCGAAGTTGGTAGATACTCGATACTACACTCATTGAGGATTGTTTTCTTGGAATATTTTGGTCGCCAGTTAAGTGGCTAAACCAAAACAATGAACACAGAAAATAATCTAGTGATATTAAGCTCCTTAGAACCCAGTTTTTATTTTAGGACAGGTTTGAGCCAACTAACTTCAAGAGGGTACTTACCTACAAACCCCATGCAAGCCTAAACCTAAGGACTTGTTTGCTTTGTGTGAATATGACTGCCTGTATATACACTTGCCTACTTCTGCATACATGTACATAACATCATAACATCATACCATAGCATTCTCAATAACCATTTCAAGGATCTCGAGGGTTTTTTGATGCAGGGTCACGTTGAACCAGGCGTCTACCAAAGGACAAGAGGATTTTCCTCTAAACAAACGCTGTCAAAGATCAAGTGCAACAACTTGAATCAGGGGCTATGACCCACTTGACATGGTGAGCTTGATTCTCGTGGAAAGACATCCACCTACAAAGTTCTCCAGTCAGAGATGTTGATCAAAGTTCAAACTCAAACATTTTTTTTGTGTTTACCCCGAGAGATCCTTGAAAACATGCATCCACATATCATGCATTATATCATAACAGGGTTTCCTTTTCAGATTTCCTTATTCTCCTACTGTTTATTTCAGTAGAGATGGCTCTAGAGAGAACTGTTAAAGATATCCAGGATCAAAATGCTCAACTTCAAGAAATATTCTTGAACCTATCCCAGGGGCAAGAAGAAGTGAAAGCTCTCCTCACAAGGGGAATGGTCCTAGGGAATTCAGGCAGTGTCAGGAATGATCAATTGGAAGAGCTACAGATTGAGCTGGCAACAATGAAGATCCAGATGATGGGACAACTGGTGGGCCAGATGGCTCTCATTCAAGACTTGGCTCAAAGACAAGAAGAGCTCAGGGTTCTCGTCAACAAACTACTTCGAGATAACCAAGTGGGGCAAACAACTAGGGTTGAAGACCAAGTCATCATTCAACCTCCTTTGAGACAAGAAGACAAGGGAAAGGCTCCCCAAATTGCTTCAGGATCACAAGCCCAACAACAACCTCGCCAGCATCAACGGGGTAATCGGCGTAAGAAAAATACGTCTGGAAGACATTTCTCTGAGACTGACATACCATCATCTCTAATACTGAAATGCCTGTTGGAGGTCAATATGATTGCTTTAAAGGATCCTATTCGGAATCCCAATACCTCTACTCCTAGCTATCACCCCGTCGCATTTTGTGTATACCACTCCCATAGTCCTGGACATGACACCGATGACTGTTGGGCTTTGAAAAACAAGATCCAAGACATGATTGACGGAGGAGTGCTTGAATTCATGCCAGATGGCGAGATGAAAATCTTCCGCTAAGGGTTCTCCACCTGAATTGACAAAGTTCGAACTAAGAGACTTTTGTTTCATTTGAATTTTCAAGTTGTAATTTCTTTTGTTATTCAAACAATTATCTGTTGATGTCAAACTCTGTTTCATTAATGCATTGCATATGTTTGTTTTGAATTCATCCATTCGTTTTCACTATTCTTAAATTATGCTTTCTACTTTCTGACATTTAACTCTTGCAAAAAAGCTACAAGCCTTTAGAGGGAGGATGACGAAACAATACCATAATCTCAAACAGTATGCTTTTGGACAGACCTTGCTGACGATGTACAGGCGTTTCTTTCAAATCCTAAACACTGGAGTTATAAGGAAGATAATCCCTAGTCAACCCCTTTGAGCCAAAGAAGTAGGAGTTTTCTGTTTTAAACACAAATTGAAACCTTTGATTTAAACCTGGGGCAGGGTAGTCTCTCAGTTAATTCAAAAGATGCGCATTGAAGTCACAAACTCTCAGTTCGTAATACAACGAATGACATCAAAGACATTCCTTTGCAACCAAAAGACAACGATGGTTCCTTATCTCATAGGCAGTCATTATCTCTCAAAAGAGAAAAGTACACTGATCCAAATCCTATGAAGGAGGCTTAAGAAAGCTGGGGCATCCCGCTGACTGTAATCTCAAAAATAAGAACAGTCAGGCAAAAATTAGGGATAACAAATCCAAAAGAAAGAGGTCATTACAAATCCTCAACAACATGAAAAATGTTGCGTAAATGATTGCCTTCCCATAAGATTCAACTTGTGTGGACCATCACCAAAACATCGTTCCAAACTCGAATAGAGTTCGACGCACAATTAACTGAGTATAGGATTGAAGGACATCACGAAGAGCAGGTGGGTACAAATATATGTTGAGCCTTTATCCTTTGTTTCTTAAACCGTGAACCAAGCCACGTTACAACCCTTCAAAAGTCCTAATTGAAGCATGGGTTAGTTCGAAAGCATACTGTTACAAAAGGTATCCTGACTCCTGTAAGGCTTTGCTCTAAATATTGTGTTGAGTTTGTCTTATAAAAAGTTTTCTTCTAAAAAACATATTTTTCAAAACTTCGAGACAAGCATAAACTTTGCATTATTTGAATATCGTTGTTTGCACATGTTTATTTGTTTGACAATGAAGAAATTCACAACAGTGAATGTTCGGAGGAACGAAAGCTCTCTTAGTGAATAAAATCACTTCAAGTGGGATGACACTCTCGTTGCAAAAATCTCCCATCAACAAAGGGGGACTTGGTTTGGTATTGTCCAGTAAATCAGGGGCAGTCCAGTCAAGATTTCAACAAATCTTTCAAAGTTCAGTGAACCTGGGGCAGTCCAGTCAAGATTTCAAGAAATCTCTCAATTGCAGATTAACCTGGGGCAAGTCTCCCTCACCATCACTTGGGGCATTAAAACATCAATCTCAACAAAGGGTTACGTACAATCCAAGTTTCCTGGCAGTGCCACAAGCATCTGATAATAGGGGAAGTGATGGACCTCTCCGAAATATTTTTGAAAAGAAGTTCAAGCGTCCTCGAGAAGTTTATCACCTCTCTAAGCAGACCAGCAGTCATGGGTTTATTTCCCTAACATTTGTCAAGGATTTGTTCTCCACAACAAAATTACATTTCAAATTGACGGTCGTTCAAAATTTCTTTCATCACCTGTTGGAAGCCACGGTCATTCAAAATTCCTTCATCACCTGTTGGAATTTACGGTCGTCATCAAAGATTCCTTCATCACCTGTTGGAACTTACAGCCACCAATAGAATAACGGACAACTAAAGCTCCTAAAAATATGTTCCTCTCAAGAATGAAGACTCTCATCCTTGAAACCTCAGAAGATTGGTATACTCCCAACTTCCTGACCCTTAACAGAATGAAGATTCTCATCCTTAAAACCTCAGAAGATTGGTATACTCCCAACTTCTTGACCCTTAACAGAATGAAGATACTCATCCTTAAAACCTCATAAGATTTCTATACTCCCAACTTCATGACCCCTAACAGAATGAAGATTCTCATCCTTAAAACCTCAGAAGATTGGTATACTCCCAACATCCTGACACTTAACAGAATGAAGATTCTCATCCTTGAAACCTCAGAATATTGGTATACTCCCAACTTCCTGACCCTTAACAGAATGAAGATTCTCATCCTTGAAACCTCAGAAGATTGGTATACTCCCAACTTCCTGACCCTTAACAGAATGAAGATTCTCATCCTTAAAACCTCAGAAGATTGGTATACTCCCAACTTCTTGACCCTTAACAGAATGACGATTCTCATCCTTAAAACCTCAGAAGATTGGTATACTCCCAACTTCCTGACCCCTAACAGAATGAAGATTCTCATCCTTAAAACCTAAGAAGATTGGTATACTCCCAACTTCTTGACCCTTAATAGAATGAAGATTCTTATCCTTAAAACCTCAGAAGATTGGTATACTCCCAACTTCCTGACCCTTAACAGAATGAAGATTCTCATCCTTAAAACCCCCGTGGATTGGCATACACCCAATTTTCTAACCCAAGACCTGAATGAAGATTCTCATTATGGTTTTCCCAGTAGATTGGCATACAACCCAAACTCCTGATTTCCCCAACAGTGGTCCCAGGACTTCTCATTTTTAACGATCAAAGGATTTTCAATCCCCAGCAGCAGTCAAGGGTTTATTTTCCCCGACAGCAGTCAAAGATTTCACTATCTCCAATTGTCAAGGATTTATCTTCCTCAGCAAGACAACTACTCAGCTTACATACACATCCATTACATTCATATATCATAAACATTGATGAAATACAGTTCATTACATCATACATATCATACAACATGACTTTATGTTTTAGCTAACATTTTACCCTTTTCAGGACAAAATTAAAAGGCTATCGTTAACAATTAGTCAAATACAGTACATATATACCCCAGACACGGCGGTCATTCTACTACTCATTCAGACTTCAGCAATCCGATACAGACTAGATATGCTCTAGACACGGCGGCCATTCTATCTCTCATTTAGATTCAACTATCAACTTCAAGTTCAGAGGCGTTCCAAACACGGATGCCATTATGGCCTTTGCACTAGCAGTTTGATTTTCCCCAGTGCATTCTCCACGGAAGTCATTCCGTCACTTATACAGATCTCAATCACAGTTACAGTTTCAGATATACTCTAGACACGGAAGTCATTCTCCTACTTATACAAAGCTCAACCACAGTTATAGTCTCAGAGATGTTCCAAACACGGATACTTTTCTGATACTCATTCTCTCACCTACAACATACAGTTCAACAAACATTCTTGGATGGCATCTTTAAGCCCATCCCCGACAAGATTCGGTCACATCTCCAAATGGAATCTTTAAGCCCATTCCCTCAACTTTGCTTTGACAAGTGCAAATTTTTTGGGCACTCTAGTGTCCAATCATCTTTTACCTTCGAGTCGCGAACGACAAAATTGCCAATCTAACTCTTCAGGTTCAAGAAGATTGAACAGGGGAAACTGTTGTACCCCAAAATTTGCCCTCACGTTTTCAAGAAATCACAACTTCAGGGTTTTCCCTGATTTTTCAGATTGGCTCAGGAATTGATCAAGCAGACTTTTCTTTGACAACAAGTCCAGAATTAGGGTTTCCCTTGATTTTCAGATTGGCTCAGGAATTGATCAAGCAGACTTTTCTTTGACGAAAAATCTGGAATTAGGGTTTTCGCTCGTATTTCTCAGAAGAAATTGAATCCACGATAATTCAATTGACTGTTACATTATTTTTACGCTTGTTCCAGATTACCGGTTGTTTCTCAAAACCTAAATATCTGGGATAGGAGCTGAGGCTTTGTTTGAAACTTTGAGGCATTAGGTTTGATCAGTGGAGTGAAAAGGGTATGGAATGCTTGTTTGTTTAACTGTACAAAGCATGGTTAATTGGAGTGCCCGGCGTATTGTGATTAATGCGAGATTGCGAGACGACAAAGTTTGTTGATTTATTTCATCTGGATTAAAGATATTGGGATACATTTCCAGTTATTTTAATTTAAGAGTTTTAAATAATTAAATAGGCAATACAAGGAAAGAATGGAATATTTGACAGTAGAAAATTCTTATTTGACAAAGACTTTTATTTATTTATTTCAAATATTGTTACAAATGTTATTTGAATATTGTAAATTTATAATTTATAGTGTTTACAATAATATTTATTACAATAAATGAAAAGAAAATAAATCTAAAGCCTAAATCTCTTGAAATCTTCTACTTTTACTGCATCCTCCATTATTCAACTGGTACTTACCTGCAAAGGACAGAAGAAAAAAGAAATCAGTGCAGTTAAACTGAAAAACATTTTCAAGCAGATAAATATAAAGTCATCATTAAAGCTTGTTGGCCGTAATCAGATTGTTATTGGCTTCATCATGTTTTACTTGTCCTCTTTGCAAATCACAAGAAGATTTCTCTTCTTGGTTCACAAAGAGGAAAGTAAAAATAATTTGCAAGCATACAATTAAATGCAAAGATATAAGGCAGCAAGGCAAAGCAAACTAGATTCCCAAACTGCATTAGTCAACCAAAAGCAAACTAAGTTGCAAAACTGTTAAACCAAGTACACAAAGCTGTCAAAGCAGAAAAGTTGTCCAAGAAAGTACACAAGCTGTCAAAGAAAGCATACAATGCAGGAAATATGGAAACAAGTACAAAATGCAGGAGAAGAACCAAGTTACAAGCAAGCAGGCTTGTCAAACTTATCATCATATTCTGGCCAACAAAGCTTTTCAGAATAAAAATACATTAAGCAATTTAAAATGCTTTGATGGAGAGAGAAAGAGAGAATCAGAAAGAAGGTTTTGCAGTTTTGGCAGGCTTAAAAGATATAAGAAAACAAGACTGTAAACAGTCATAAAAAAAGAGATCGAGAAATATATTGCAAAAAACTCCAAACTAGCAAACTAACAGAAGCTTGCTTAAAGCTTACCAAGCCTGCTTCCAAACTGAAAAACCATTCAAACCTGTCAAAACTAAAAACTTACCAACAATCCTGCAAAGACACAAGCCTTTCAAGAAAAAACAAAAACTTGCAAACCAACACTACAAGTTTGCAAAACCAACTGCAAACTGCCTCTCAAAACTCAAACATCAATAGCAAAAAAAAACTGTCTCCAAACACAACCTGCCTGCATAACCTGCAAAACTGCTTGTAAACACAAGCACAACAAATCACCAAGCCTGCATAACCTGCATAACCCACAAGCCTGCTTCCAAATCAGAAAAACACAAACAAATTGCATGATCTGCAAAAACTCACAAGCCAAAGCCAGCTTCCAACTAAAACCTGCAATACAGGTTTACAAGGCTGCAAGCTTGTAAACACAAACAAAACTCAAATACTCATCAGCCTGCTTCACAAATCACACAAACCAGTTCAACCTGTAAAACTTCCTTCCAAATACTCAGGCCAATAAACCAGTGAACAAAACTGCTAAACCTTCACCAAAATCCAAAAAAAGCCACAAACTGTAATAACCCTGTTTGCTCAACAAAAAAAGCAAGACCATAACAGTGGTTTTCAGTTTCACCATCATCAAACATCAATGAAAATCCAAACAACATAGTCTCAGAATTCATCATCATCAACGATATACAACAAAGAGAAAAAGGAAGAGTGTAGAAGCAAAACAATAAAGAAGATTCAGAAGCATAGTTTTCAGAAAACATCATCATAAAACATTCATCAACAGAAACATAGCAACAACAAAGACCAAATCTCAGAATACTTATTCATCATTAACCAAAACAAAGAACGAACAAAGTTCATCATCAAAAGCCAACACTCAAAGAAGAGGAAGAAGTCCAGAAGTGAAGCAAAACGATATAGGGTTTTCAGAAATAATATCATCATCAAACAATGAAAAGATACAAAATACCAGCGCGCAATCGTCACGGTCCTCCTTCTCCGGCCACCAAGAGCGCCGCCGTTCCAAGCCCTCTCTCCACCATCCCCTATCCAGAAGTGAAACCCAAAAGGTATTATTTTCTTTTCCCTCAATTTTCCTACATCTCATGCATGAAATATCAAAGATCAAACATTGCAAAACATAAATGTCCAAGAGAATCAAACATGTAAACTGGAAAAACCCTAAAGAATCAGAACAAGACAGAAAAATATACCTTTCGAACCATCGCTTTGCACCGTCGTGGAGAGGAGAGGACAGAAATAGCGTTTTGGTGGCCTGAAGCTTGGAGGACGAAACAGTTGCTCATTGGATTAGAGAGAAGATGAGAGACGAAGAAGAAAGGAGCGGCGTCGTTAGAATGTAAACCCTAATTCCCAAACGAATGAAACAAACCTAAACAAATGTTGTTCAACCCACATGGGCCTCCTCCCAAACCAAAACATGAAGCCCAACACTGAATGGCGCCCACCCCCCTTTTTTTCTTCAATTTGTTCTTATTCTTCATTTCCTTATATTGGGCCATCCAAAAACATTTGTTTAGGCCCATTATCTTTTCTTTTTTTATGTTTTTAAAACTAACACTTTTATCACTTTATTTTCATATTTTATAATATAATTCTTCTTTTCTTTTGTTAAAAAACATATATACACATTAAATAATTCTCCTTAATATTTATTACATTTAACAAAACAAAAAAATACAAAAGTAATGGAACTTTAACTTAAATAATTTTTCTTGTTCTTTAAAACTCTTTACTTACATAATCCATAAAAAATGAAAAAAATATTAATTATACTTAATTTTTCTTAGGTTAAAATATTTTATTTGATCATTTGTAAATAAATACACGCATCTCATATTTCTTTGATTTTCATTATCTTATACCTTGTTATAATTTTACATTGAGAATGCGACAGTTCGATTTGGTTGTAATATATACTTGGACATTACTATTCTGATAAGACTCATCCCCATTTGTAAACATTTGTACCCCCATTCCCGGATACTTATTTGTAATAACTTAGACTTTAAATTCCCGCAATTTATCGCTTTCCATATACTGTATAGTAATTAGGGTTTGTATGCGAAGATTCAAAATCAATCGTTAGATGACCTAATACAAGATAAATGCATGGAAATCAATACACAATTCACACTTGCACCTCTAAGGTAACTTCACTTGTTGCCTCGGAAAATGCAATCATGTCCCTCGAGTATGAGACACTCTAGCAAATGACCCTTTGATAATCAAAGATCGTAGTTCCTCGATGACCCTCGATGTTGCCTTCGATAAAACGATCTCGTCCCTTACAAAATTGCTAGAGCGTCTCACAAGTTGCTTTCAATGATTGTATACGATGACCCGTGCCTGTCCCGTTTAACATCCTAACGCAAGGTTGTTCACCAAATACAATGGTGAAACAACACTGTTAAAAGGGTTAAAAACATAAGAAAAATCTTTGAGTAAAATAGGGTAGACAACTCTTAGTTACTTGATCAAAAATCTTACAAAACATCCTTGCCATTTCAAACACACTTCACAACACAACTTCAAAACAATTTCAAAAACAACTTTCAAAACATTGAAATATCTTTTCAAAAAGACACACACCTTTGTATATATTCAAACAAGAATCATTACAAAGGTTTCCTAGACAAGGCATCTTTTTCAAAACATTTTCAAAACCATACACACAAAGCACCATTTCAAACAATTGAAAAGCAAAGGCAAGTGATCTAAAATAAGTAACTAAGAGTCCATGGAAAACCATGGATAAAAAGGGTGCTAGCACCTTCCCTTTTGATAATCAATCCTCCAAACCCAAGAAAACATCTCAAAGGTCTTTCCTGAGCTTTTTGACCTTTCCTTTGGATAAAATAAAAAGTCGGTGGCGACTCTTTCTAAACCGAACAAGTGCGAATACAAACGCAATATCCCAAGTCAGTTCTCCCACCGTATTACACAAGGCTTGGAATTGGATGGAAACAAACTTGAGGATCCAGGGTGATTCTTTGAGAAATGAGAGGGCAAACTTTGGGGTGCAACAGCTACCCCTGTTCAATCTTCTTACACCTGAAGAGTTAGATTGGTAAATCTACCATTCGTGGCTTGAATGTGCAAGATGATTGAACACTAGAGTGCCCAGAAAATTTGCACTCGAAGATGTGTTAGTTGATTATGTAGGGAATGAGCTTAAAGATTCCATTTAGAGAGGTAATGGATAGTTGTTGGAGATGGGCTTAAAGATGCCATTCAAAGGTGATTGTATCTGGACTGTATTTGAAGGAATCTGGAGTAAGTATCAGAATGTCAGCCATATCTGGATCGCATCTGAACTGTTTCTAGAAGAGAATCTGGAGTAAGTATCAGAATGTCAGCCATATCTGGATCGCATCTAAACTGTCTTTAGAAGGAAACTGGAATAAGTATCAGAATGTCAGCCATATCTGGGTCGTATTTGAACTGTTTCTAGAAGAGAATTTGGAGTAAGTATCAGAATGTCAACCATACCTGGATCGCATCTGAACTGTTTCTAGAAGAGAATCTGGAGTAAGTATCAGAATGTCAGCCATACCTGGATCGCATCTGAACTGTTTCTAGAAGAGAATCTGGAGTAAGTATCAGAATGTCATCCATATTTGGATCGCATCTGAACTATTTCTAGAAGAGAATCTGGGGTAAGTATCAGAATGTCAACCATATATGGATCGCATCTGAATCGAGAAGGAACCTAGGTAAGGTTGCTTCGTGAGGAGTTTGGGTAAAACTACATCTGAACCAAGAAGGAACCTAGGTAAGGTTGCTTCGTGATGAGTTTGGGTAAAATTACATCGGAACCGAGAAGGAACCTAGGTAAGGTTACTTCGTGAGGAGTTTGGGTAAAACTACATCGAAACCGAGAAGGAACCTAGGTAAGGTTGCTTCGTGAGGAGTTTAGGTAAAACTACATCGGAACCGAGAAGGAACCTAGGTAAGGTTGCTTCGTGAGGAGTTTGGGTAAAACTACATCTAAACCGAGAAGGAACCTAGGTAAGGTTACTTTGGGAGGAGTTTGGGTAAAACTACATCGAAACCGAGAAGGAACCTAGGTAAGGTTGCTTCGTGAGGAGTTTGGGTAAAACTACATCTGAACTGAGAAGGAACCTAGGTAAGGTTGCTTCGTGAGGAGTTTGGGTAAAACTACATCTGAATCGAGAAGGAACCTAGGTAAGGTTGTTTTGTGAGGAGTTTGGGTAAAACTACATCGGAACCGAGAAGGAACCTAGGTAAGGTTGCTTCGTGAGGAGTTTGGGTAAAACTACATCTGAACCGAGAAGGAACCTATGTAAGGTTGCTTCGTGAGGAGTTTGGGTAAAACTACATCTGAACCGAGAAGGAACCTAGGTAAGGTTGCTTCGTGAGGAGTTTGGGTAAAACTACATCGGAACCGAGAAGGAACCTAGGTAAGGTTGCTTCGTGAGGAGTTTGGGTAAAACTACATCGAAATCGAGGAGGAACCTAGGTAAGGTTGCTTCGTGAGGAGTTTGGGTAAAACTTCATCGGAACCGAGAAGGAACCTAGGTAAGGTTTCTTCGTGAGGAGTTTGGGTAAAATTACATATGAACAAAGAAGGAACCTAGGTAAGGTTGCTTGGTGAGGAGTTTGGGTAAAACTACATCTGAACCGAGAAGGAACCTAGGTAAGGTTTCTTTGTGAGGAGTTTGGGTAAAACTACATCGGAACCGAGAAGGAACCTAGGTAAGGTTGCTTCGTGAGGAGTTTGGGTAAAACTACATCGGAACCGAGAAGTAACCTAGGTAAGGTTGCTTCGTGAGGAGTTTGGGTAAAACTACATCGGAACCAAGGAACCGAGAAGGAACCTAGGTAAGGTTGCTTCGTGAGGAGTTTGGGTAAAACTACATCGGAACCGAGAAGGAACCTAGGTAAGGTTTCTTGGTGAGGAGTTTGGGTAAAACTACATCTGAACCGAGAAGGAACCTAGGTAAGGTTGCTTCGTGAGGAGTTTGGGTAAAACTACATCATACCGAGAAGGAACCTAGGTAAGGTTGCTTCGTGAGGAGTTTGGGTAAAACTACATCATAACCGAGAAGGAACCTAGGTAAGGTTGCTTCGTGAGGAGTTTGGGTAAAACTACATCGGAACTGAGAAGGAATCTAGGTAAGGTTGCTTCATTTGATCATGTAGATTAGTTGACCTGTTTGGTTTTGGGAATTGATTTTCCATTAATTGTATGCATATGTGACATGTATAACTGATGGGACTGCTGATGATAATTGTCTTTCCTGAGAAGATAACAGGGTTAATTATATGCGATGCATGAAATGCATGGTGGGATGATGTTCTCAAAATAAATGAGATTATGATGTATGCGATATGTATGTGCATGTCATGATGTATGAACATGAAATGCTATTTGTCATACCCCAATTTTTGACCTAATATCCCTGCTTCATCTGCATTATTTTTTATACACATCAAGGTCACAGAATACGTTAGGTTTCAAACGTTTCGCCTTCGAGCTTTGACCGTGTAGAAATTATCGAGTGTTGTGAGAATTTTATGAATGACTAACTACTAATCAAGCACAAAGTGCATGTTTTGCTATTTTATTTTCATGTGCAGGAAATAGGTCTGAAAGAAGAGCATCAGACGTTGTACGTCGATCAGGATTTCGAGTCTCAGAACAGAAATATTGTCGTTCATTAATTTCCAAAAGACTGGTTCATCAAAGAATTTCAGAGAATTATGCGTTTATTTCCACATTCTGTCCAGCAAATGGTCTCCGTTTTCTCTGAATATTTTTCAGGAAGAACAGTCAAAATTCTACCGGCTTTGGTTCATGTGTGTTTCACATTGTTCTAAAATACAAGAAAAAACAGGTTATACCGTCATTTTCAATTTCTAGGACCAAAAGTCATCTGCAAATTTTCTCATGACGCGGGTTAAATTGCCGAAATGGGATAATTAAATTCAAAACCGTTCTAGAAGAATTTATTTGGAATATTCGGAATATTTGGAATTTCCTTTATTTGAATCCAAGTGATAATTAAAGAGGAGCTATCAAGAGATCTCATTCAAGAATATTCATTTATCACATGGAATATTTATTCAAGATTATTTTTGTGATTATTTTTGGTGGATCTACATCATGGTTATTTAAATACATTGAAGTATTATTTCAAGAAGTTAGTAGGGAATTCTATTTAATTACATGAGGAATTTTATTTGGTTACAAAATTAATCCATGTGATTTATTTGGATTTCTATTACAAAAGTGCAAGATTAAAGTCCAAGACTTGCATTATTATTTATTCTTCACTCAATAATTCATCCAAGTATTATTCAATTATTTCCCAAATTTAAATGGAAGATCTTGAATTTTTATCAAGATATATCAAGATTCATGTTTATGTGAAGATTCAAGATCATTCATAACTATCCAAAGAATGGAAAATATATTGAAGAATGCATGTTTATTCATGTTACAATTTATTGGAGTTTATTACAAAGTTGCAAGAAGCTACAAGTTTGTACAAATGTATTTTCAACATAAAAAATTCAGCAAAGTTGCTAATGAAGTCCATGTTTGCAACCTTTCTTCAAGCCCACTTTTGCTGCATTTTTATTGGTCTACAATGCTCCAAATAACCTGAAAAAACAGCAAAGAGAAATGTTGTAAAATGCTACAAAACAGTAAAAAAAACAGCAACATACTGCAACTCCAAGTGCTGCCAAAACCTGCTCCAACCTGCATCAAAGTAGCAGCAATTTGTATCAAAATGGTTAAAATGAATGGTAGGAACAAAGCATAGAAACAGCTTGCCAAAATAGTTCAAATTTCTACTGTTTTTTCCCCCTCAAATCCCATATACTTCACTATAAATAAGAGCCTTTGTCAACACAAAGAGGAGAGGAAGAAAAATTCAGCAAGTAAGAAAAAACCAGAAAAATAGAGTGTTGTTCTAAAGGTTCAGCAAGAGTGAAAACAGAAAAGTGGTGTTGTTCTAAAAAAAATCCAGCAAGGAGAAAAGATAGCAAACTCAAGGAAGTTTACCATTTTGTTAGAAGCCCCATCGTAGAGGCTCCGATAGGTATTATTCTTTTTCTCCTCTCTATCTACTGTTGCGTATGTTCATGCTTGAATCACTTGTTGTACCATTTTTTTCTTTGCCATGCAATATTTGCCTTATCATTCTTTTCATTGTTGTACTGTATTTAAGTTGAGTTGCTGCATGATTGTTAGCATTTTAAACATGTTAGTATTCATAATATTGATAATAATAACAAGTATAATAAAAAGCTTACTTCTTCCGTCGCGTAATACCAATTTATCGCTTGCTGTCCAAAAATACTTGTTATCCATCTTTGTTGTCCAAAATATTTTTACTTTCAAAAACACATTTGCTGTCCAAAACACCTTTGCTGTCCAAAATATTTTTGCTATCCAAAACATTTTGCTATCCAAAACATTTTTGTTGTCCAAAAAAAGCTTGGTTATCCTTTTTGCTGTTACAAAATCTCAAAGTCCACAAAGTATGTTCCTGTTACAAATATTTAACAAAATATGTTGCTGTTACAAATATTTAAAAAAATATATTGATGTTCCAATATTTTAAAAAATATTTTGTTGTTACAATATCCAATATAAAAAAAAACCATTTGTTCCAAATATCCATAAAAACCATTTGTTCTTAAAATCCAAAATCCATGTAAGTATTCAATCAATTTTTTATTTATTATATTTCTTGAATAAAAAAAAATAATAAACAAAAATAGATATGACTTCTTAACTTCCTCGAACAGAGTCCTCCCTCTCATCCATCATCCACCATGTTCACGACCAGCTCAACCGAGCAACACCAACCATCTCTGTTCGCGGCTACCTTCCACCTGCTACTCAACCAGTCACGTACCCCACATGATTCATACTCCCACACAGAACTCCCGTCCGCCTCTGCATTTCCATCCGTCAACCCAAAATTTCCGCTCGTAAAAACCCAACCAGATCTCCGCCGATCTCGTTTCCCTCCTCGCTCATGACTTCCTCCGTCGCGCCATTTTCTCCACTCACTGTTTTTCTGAGATTTGGAATGTACGAGAGAGAGATAAAATTGGTTTGAAGTTTTTTTTGTTATTTTGCTTACGGTAAGTAAACGATACAGAGAGAGAGAGAGAGGAAAGTGGATTTGTGTAATGGAGAGAGAGGAGGAAGAAAAGAAATCGGATCTGTAATGGTGATGCCAAGAAGAGGGAGTTCGGATGTGTGAGAGAGTGGAGGAAGAGAGTGTTTTCGTGAAGAGAGAGGAAATGTCGTTCTTGTTTGCATTAACTCTTTGTTACTGCTTTTGTTTTTTTTTCTTTGAAAATATTAATAATAATTTATTCTTTTCCTCTTCCCAAGAGCAATAATAATTTTTTTTATTGTTTCCTTCTCCCAAGAGCAACAGCAAGCGCGACGCCCCCTTGCCTCCTAGGGTTACATCATTTTTCTTTTCCTTTTCCCTCTTTGACCCAGTGGCCCATTGGGCCTTTTTTGATCCAATGGAATTTTTTAATTCTTTCATTAATTTTTTATTTGAATCATGTTAGTTAATGAATGACAGCATGGTTCAGTTGGCTAAGCATATTACCAGTAATCTAAAAGACATAATTATTAATTGTTATAAAAAACACATAAAAAAGTTTAATTAAAATTCATCTTTATTTATTTTTTGTCAACATACTATTTAATTATTATATTTATTTTGTGTTGTTGTTTATTTAATTATTCAAAAATACATATTTCATGATTTAATTTTTGTTATGTGTTTAATTGTTAAAAATCTATGATTTCGTAATTTAATCTTCATGTACTTTTGATTATTTATTTAATCGTTAAAATGCATGCTAGTATGGTTTAAATTTCATTAGTAAATTGTTCAATTGTAATTTTAATTAATCGATCATTAATCCGTATATCTTTCGTCCGTCTCAATCCAAGGGAATCGTTTAAATTTTTGTCGACTTCATGTCATCAAACACATAGCGCGAATACCCTCACTCATCTTCCGTCTATTATTTTGTTTAAAACTTAAGATAATTTTCCCAAAATATTCAACCTTTCAAAACTCCTACCTTTTAAGTCAAAACTTCGACGTTAAGTCGCCGTATCTTTGAAAACTCGTCCATACCCATTTTTGGCCAAACAATTTATTTTTTAATCAAACAAACTTTTTTAATAAACAAATATTTCAAAAAGGTTCCTATAGAATACTATAGATACATTGGGTGCTAATACCTTCCCATTGTATAACCAACCCCCGAATTCTAGACCTCTTTTCAAAATGCCTTGTATTTTCATTACTTTTAAAGTATTATTTTACGTTGCATACTTTAGGGTTTTATTTCGCTCTTTTCCCTTTTCCCTTGGAAATAATAAAGCGCGGTGGCGACTCTTGCTTTTTGTGAGACGAATTAATTAATAGTTCGATCTCCGATTTACCCCACTACATTTTTTATCGCTACAGAAATGACGACTCTGCTGGGGACAGATTGACCTCTTGCTGGTCCATCCCTAAGTGGGTTAAGCCTAGTTTGTTTTATCTGTTTTATTATTATTTTATTTGTTTGATTATGTGTTTATATTGGGGTTGTTTGGGTTTTTTGCAAAGGACGAATCCTATACCCGGATTAAGTTACACTTAAGAATAGGACAGGCGGTATAGTCATGTTAACTTTGAGGGAGTAATCCCGAAGAAGGAGGCATGAAATCCCCCACTCAGTGGAAGGCCCTTCTGAACGTAGTATTTGTTCACCGAGTAATCGGGAAGACATTATTATTTTCGACCTGGGAGCCAGAGAAGCTGAGAACCGTAGAACCCTAACCCATCTTGGCCTTTTAGGTGTAGCGCGGAGACTATAACATAGTAATCCGGAAGTAGTTGTCACGCGATGCTACGCTCGGATGAGTTTCTCTTGAGAATATTGCTAATTATTGAGTAATCAAGACGTTGGTAATATCCGAAGGAGGAATGTAGACTCCGGGAACTCTTAGAACCTTGTCTTACAGGTGTGATTAAACCGTTAGTACATACCTTGGGGTGGGCTTTACCTTTGACTCCATGCTCGAAGCATTGAACCTTTGAACCCCATATTTGTGAACTTGTGTGTAACTGTTGCATTATCATTCATCCATGCATCCATCAACATTTTTTGTAAAAACTTGTTTTTCAAGGAACTTAAGAATGATTTTTGCAGACATCTCAGGTACTATTATTATGGAGTTTGGAAGAAGAAACACTCGAAGTTATAGTTTTAAGGAGCCCGATATTGAAGAGCTGAAGAGTTTGATTCCTGAGATCGAGAACCCGACGGAGTTTCATAAGAAATATGGGTCCATTATACCTCTCATGAAGCGCAAGATGAAGGAAGGCATCCTTAGTACGTTGGTCCAATTCTATGATCCTTTGTATCAATGCTTCACCTTTCCGGATTACCAGCTAATGCCCACCTTAGAGGAGTACTCCTACATACTTGGTCTGCCGATCACCGACTGTGTTCCTTTTTCTGGCTTAGAAGAGGAACCCAAATCTCACGAGATAGCGACCATCACCCACTTGAGGAAGTCAGAGATAGAGGAGAACATGACTACAAAAGGGGGAATCCGAGGCTTATCTGCGCAGTTTTTGTTGAAGAAAGCTCGTCATTTCGCTGAGATAAAATATATTATTGCCTTTGAAGATGTCTTTGCTTTACTCGCTTATGGCCTATTCTTGTTTCCTAACATTGATAAGTTTGTGGATATCAACACCATCAGAATTTTCTTGATTGGAAATCCAGTCCCTACGCTGCTAAGAGATACATACTACTCCATCCATCTTCGAAACTCTTATCAAGGAGGGATGATTATTTGTTGTGCACCGTTGCTGTATCAGTGGTATGTTTCTCATCTACCTAGGTCTGATGTTTTTTGGGATCTCGAGAAGCAGCCGCGATGGGCGCCAAAAATTATGGCTCTCGCTCCTTTCGACATTGATTAGTATAATTGATCCTACTATGACGTGAAGATCATCGATAGCTGTGGTGCTTTTCCTAACGTGCCTCTTCTTGGTACGAAAGGAGGATTTAACTATAATCCTGTTCTCGCGCGCCGTCAGTTTGGATACCCGATGAGGGACAAGCCGAACAACATCCATGTGAGTGGTTTCTTTCTACAAGAAGGACAAGATCACCAAGCAGCTAAGAAGGAGATCGAAGGAGCTTGGCGTCACATCCATAGGAAAGGAAGAGACATGTTAGGACAGAGAGGTGTTGTTTCTTTAGAGCCTTACTTACAATGGGTTCGTGCTAGGGCTTGTGCTCTCAAGATGCCTTATAAACCCGAGAAACCTTTATTCCCTACTGTTGCATCGTCATCTGCTGATATCCCTATCAAGAATATGGGAGAATACCAAGGAAATCTGGCTAGGATGAAGTCCAAGAGAGATGCTTGGAAAGAAAAGTATAATATGTCAGAATATGAGAATCGGGTCCTGACTCGACAGCTAAAGGAAAAGGAGGATTTGCTATTTATTCAAGACGGCTGGTTCATTGATCATGATGAGAAGCTTCGTCAAAAGGATGCTTTACTGAAGAAATATGCAAGTGAAAGGAAGAGAAAGAAGGAAGATTCAGTAAGCGTTGCTCTTGTTCCTAATCCACAAAAGAAAATCATCGATCAACTGGTAGCTGAGAAGAAAGAGATGGAAGACTTTTATGAAGAGAAGATCAGGAAGCTCCAGTTACAGTTGGCATTCGGTCCTTCATCTGATGATTCTGAGTGATCTTTAGTTCTTAGTTTTTTTTATTACTGATGTCATTTTGTAAAACTCTGTAAAAGGGCTTCATGTTCCAAAGTTGTAATTTAATTATTTTATTGGGTCGTTGTCCCAAAGTTGTAATTTATTACTTTTTATTGTTGGGTTGTCGTCCCAAAGTTGTAATTTATTGTTTTGTTGTTCCAAAGTTGTAAGTTGTAATTTACCGCTTTTGATTAATGAAATGAGTTTTCGTTGTTCCAAATTCCTTTACCATTGATGTGTGCAAAATTATCAAAGTTCCTTGAAAAAAAACTATCAAAATGAATGATCATTTGCATCGCATATCATGCATCATCCAACATTCCACTTCACATGTTTTCTAGAGTCTTATCCTTGTTTCTTTTTCCACTCCGATAGATTGTCAAGCTGTCTCATCGGTACGATACCCGAGCCAATCGTCAGAGGAAGATGGAAGATCTGGAACAGGAAAACCACGAGCTTCGCGAGGAGGTTGCTACCCTTCGTGTAGGAATGGAAAAGTTAACTGCGCTAGTGGAACGTTTGATGGCTGCTCAGAATCAGCCATCGACTGCAGCTGCTGAGATTCAGACTTCAACTATTGTGGTTTCTGAGATTGTCACTGTTCCAACATCTGTGCCTCAAGTCAATTCTCCTCTTCAACATCAGATGCCAAAAGGTTTTCCGTGGGGAATGCCTTATAACTTCATGCCAGAAGGGTATCAGCCTGTCGTACAACCTTTGGTTCAACCTACTGTGTCCTTTCCTTAACCAGAGATAACTATTGTGCCGCCTGTAATTCTGTCTGTGGCATCTTTCCCTCAACCAGTGATGACAATTGTCGCTCCTGTGGTTCATTCTATGCCATACATGAATGAACCTGCTTATCATGTTGAGCCTGCTGAAAGTCTGGGTCTTTTCGATAGAATGGAGGAATTTCAAGACCAGTTTCAAGAGATGCAGAGGGAGATCAGAGCGCTGAAAGGAAAAGATTTATTTGGAAAGAATGCTCATGATTTGTGTTTAGTTCCAAATGTAAAAATTCCAGCCAAATTAAAGTGCTGGACTTTGAAAGGTATAAAGGTGATTCGTGTCCGTGGAGTCATTTAACTATGTATGTAAGAAAGATGTCTACATATTCTGATGATCATAATTTGTTAATTCACTACTTTCAAGACAGTTTGACTGGTGCCGCTCTAAAATGGTACATGGGTTTGGATAGCACCCAGATCCGTAATTTCAACGATCTTAGTGAAGCTTTTGTTCGCCAGTATAAGTACAACGTCGACATGGCGCCGGACAGAGATCAACTCCGGGCGATGTCCCAGAAAGACAGGGAGTCCTTTAAAGAATATGCCCAGAGGTGGCGCGAGATTGCTGCTCAGATTTATCCCTCTCTTGAAGAGAAAGAAATGACAAAGATCTTCCTGAATACTTTAGGTTCTTTTTATTATGAAAGAATGATTGCCAATGCACCCAGTGATTTCACCGAGATGGTAGGTATGGGCATGCGGTTGGAAGAAGGGATTCGTGAGGGACGTTTGGTTAAGGAAGGAAGTCCATCTAGCAGTATCAAGAAGTTTGGAAGTGTTTTCCCTAAAAGGAAAGAACAAGATGCCAGTGTAATTTTCCCTGGGAGACCAAGGAAAGGCTATTCACATGTTGCGGCAGTCACTCCGGCTGTCCGCCCAATGGTGACCCCAACTCATCAAACCCCACCAATTCAGCAACGGCCATTTCAACAGCAGCCTCGACAACAGGCTTATCAATTTAATAACCAGAATCGTTCACCAAGGAAACCACAATTTGATGCCATTCCCATGACTTACACTGAGTTGTTCCCCGCTCTGATCAGGAAGAACCTCATAACGATGAAGCCTCCTCCTGTCGCACCAAATAGTACTTCTCTGTGGTACAAGGCGGATTAGTTCTGTGAATATCATCAAGGGTCGTCAGGGCACAACATTGAAAATTGCTTTGCTCTAAAGGCGGATGTGCAGAGGTTGATTAAGAACGGTATCTTGTCTTTCAAGGATGTTAACCCGAATGTTAGAGATAATCCTTTGCCTCGACATGGAGCAGCATCAGTGAATATGGTGGAAGGTTGTCCGGGAAAGTTTCGAGTTTTTCAAGTTGAACACATAAGAGATTCGTTGATCAGGTTACATCAGAGCTTAAGAAGACTTGCCTTTTTTAGGCATCAGCATGATTATGATGTTTGTGAATTTTGTTGAAGAGAAGTCGATTGCCCTATTATGAAGGAGGATATTAAAAAATTGTTAGACCAAAGGGTTATCACTATTACATATGACAGAGATCCGGCAGATGAAGTGAATGTTATAATACCGCAATTCAACTTGCTTGAACCAGTAGAGATCGTTTATGACAGTCAGACTGCACCTGTTTCTCCTTTGATCATTTATCCACCTGGTCCTGTGCCTTACAACTCAGATCAAGCTATACCGTATAAGTATAATGCCACAATGATCGAGAACGGGGTAGAAGTTCCTATACCGACAATGCCATCTTTTGTTAACATCGCTGATGTGAGTAGAGTTACGAGAAGCGGGCCTATCTTTGCAGCAGTACCTTTGAAGAGACCAGAAGTTCAAGTCAGGAGGCCCATACCGGTAGAAATTCTGACGAGAAATGTTGAACCCAGGGTTGAGATGGGCCGATCCAATGAACCTATCCCACACCCCGATGATGATGATATTCTGAAGATCATCAAGAGAAGTAAATATAAGATTGTGGACCAACTATTGCAAACTCCTTCCAAGATTTCTTTGCTTGCTTTACTGAGAGATTCTGGTGCCCATAGAGAATCTTTGATGAAGGTCTTGGACCAGGCATTCATAGATCATGATGTGACGGTTGACCAATTTGATGGAATTGTGGGAAATATTACTTCGTGTAACAATCTTGGTTTCAGTGATGAAGAGCTTCCGGAGGAGGGAAGGAACCATAATTTGGCTTTACATATCTCAATAAGTTGTGGAAATGATACTTTATCAAGTGTGCTGGTAGATACAGGTTCGTCGTTAAATGTAATGCCCAAAACTACATTATCTCGACTTTCATATCAAGGTGCTCCCATGAGACCTAGTGGGGTAATTGTCAAAGCGTTTGATGGTTCTAGGAAGACTGTCATTGGTGAAGTGGATCTTCCTATAATAATTGGTCCTCATACTTTTCAGATCACTTTTCAAGTAATGGATATTCGTGCCGCCTACAGTTGCCTATTGGGTCGTCCATGGATCCATGATGCAGGGGCAGTCATTTCCACGCTCCATCAGAGATTGAAGTTTGTAAGGAATGGAAAGCTGGTAATGATTGGTGGAGAGCAAGCTATGGTGGTAAGCCATTTGTCATCTTTCTCTTTTATCGATGATGATGAGGATGTTGGAACTCAATTCCAAGCTCTATTTGTTGCTAATAATGAAGTGAAGAAGCAAGGGACATCTATTTCTTCTTTTGAGGATGCGCGGCGAGTGGTTGAAAGTGGTTCGGCTGAAGGTTGGGGCCAGGTGTTAACTTTTCCTGAGAACAAGTCTGGAGAAGGTCTTGGTTTTCATCCCGTGTCTACAAGAGTTAAGCAGGATACAATTACCCGTCCGATACAAGAAGTTTTCCGAAGCGCAGGTTTTATCCATCCAACTCCGCCTGAAGTTGATGCTATAATAGGAGACGATTATGAAGAGGATTTATCTGACTTTGTAACGCATGGAGTGGTTTGCCAGAACTGGATTGTTGTTGATATTCCTATTGTGATGCACATTTCTGAGTAATGTTTTGTTCTATTTTTGAAGAAAAAAACTTTCACTCTGCCTAAGGCGAAAAAGTATTTATGTCGGGCTATTTTGAAAATAAATCCTTTTGCTCTGCCCAAGGCAAAAGAGAGGATGTTTGGGCTCTTTGTTTCAAGTATTGCCAATCATGAATAAAAATGTTATTTTGTCCACTACTGTTTTATTTTTTACTTTTTTTGGGAAATAGTATGAAAATTAATTGGTAGTAATAGGAAAATATAATAATCTTTTGTTTTATTTATACAACATTCATATTAATCGATTTCTAAAATAAAGCATAATCATATGTGCAGATTAATCCATGACTTAACCATTGAAAACAATGACCCTATGCCCCCTCCCAACTTTGAATTCCCTGTGTTCAGAGCCGAGGAAGAAGATAGTGAAGAGATTCCTGATGAAATTTCCCGTTTACTTGAGCACGATGAAAAGACTATTCAGCCATTTGAAGAGCCTATAGAGATGATCAATTTAGGTAATGAAGAAGATAAAAAGGAAGTCAAGGTCGGAGCATTGCTTATCCCAGAGGTCAAAGAGAAAATGTTGGAACTTCTCAGAGAATATGTTGATGTGTTTGCTTGGTCCTACCAAGACATGCCAGGTTTGGATAACAATATTGTGGAGCATCGTTTGCCGTTGAGACCTGAATGTCCGCCGATTAAGCAGAAGTTGAGAAGGACTCGTCCCGATATGGCTGACAAGATCAAAGAAGAAGTTCAAAAGCAAATTAATGCAGGTTTCCTTGTTACATCGGTCTATCCTCAATGGTTAGCCAATATAGTGCATGTTGCTAAGAAGGATGGCAAAGTTTGGATGTGTGTAGATTATAGAGATCTGAATAGAGCTAGCCCAAAGGATGATTTTCCATTACCACACATTGACGTATTGGTCGACAATACCGCAAAGTTTAAAGTCTTTTCTTTCATGGATGGTTTCTCTGGTTATAATCAAATCAAGATGGCACCAGAAGATATGGAGAAGACAACTTTCATTACACCTTGGGGAACATTTTGTTATCGAGTAATGCAGTTTGGTCTGAAGAATGCTGGTGCAACGAACCAAAGGGCCATGACTGCCCTGTTCCATGATATGATGCATAAAGAGATAGAAGTGTATGTAGATGACATGATTGCCAAGTCATAAACTGAAGAAGATCATTTGGAACATTTATTGAAATTATTCCAGCGTTTGAGAAAGTATAAACTCCGTCTGAATCCCAACAAGTGCACTTTTGGTGTCTGTTCTGGAAGACTTCTGGGTTTCATTGTCAGTCAGAGAGGTATTGAGGTAGATCCTGATAAAGTCAAAGCTATTAGGGAGATGCCCTCACCCAAGACAAAAAAAACAAGTAAGAGGTTTCCTTGGGAGATTGAACTATATTTCTAGATTCATATCTCATATGACTGCTACCTGTGGGCCAATTTTCAAGCTTCTCCGAAAGAACCAAGGATGTGTGTGGACAGAAGATTGTCAGAGAGCTTTTGATAGCATCAAAGAATATTTACTTGAACCTCCCATTTTGATTCCTCCAGTGGAAGGAAGACCTTTGATTATGTACTTGACTATATTGGAAGATTCCATGGGATGTGTGCTTGGTCAACAAGATGAGACTGGAAGAAAGGAACATGCCATTTATCATCTGAGTAAGAAACTCACATACTATGAGTCTCGATACTCAATGCTTGAGAAAACCTGTTGTGCTTTAGTTTGGGCTGCTCGCC
Organism: Vicia faba; assembly: GCA_948472305.1. Taxonomy (NCBI): domain Eukaryota; kingdom Viridiplantae; phylum Streptophyta; class Magnoliopsida; order Fabales; family Fabaceae; genus Vicia; species Vicia faba. The sequence continues at coordinate 59,898,823 of OX451739.1, forward strand.
GTCTGCGCCAGTATATGATTAACCATACCACTTGGTTGATCTCCAAAATGGATCCGATCAAGTATATCTTTGAGAAGCCCGCCTTATCTGGAAGAATAGCCCATTGGCAGATGTTGTTATCTGAATATGACATTGAGTATCACACTCAGAAAGCAATCAAAGGGAGTATTTTAGCCGATCATTTGGCTCACCAACCAATTGACGATTATCAATCCATCAAGTTTGACTTCCCAGATGAAGATGTTATGTACTTGAAAGCTAAAGATTGTGAAGAGCCGTTACCCAAAGAAGGACCTGATCCCGACTCCCATTAGGGTTTGATATTTGACGGAGCTGTGAATTCTTATGGAAATGGAATTGGGGCAATCATCGTCACTCCCCGAGGTACTCATATCCCGTTCACGGCGAGATTGAAGTTTGACTGCACGAACAATATGACTGAATATGAGGCATGTATTATGGGTCTCGAAGAAGCAGTGGATCTAAGGATTAAGATTCTTGATATTTACGGAGACTTGGCATTGGTAATTAATCAAATCAAAGGAGAATGGGAGACTCGTCATCCTGGTCTGATCCCTTACAGAGATTATGCTAGAAGATTGTTAACTTTCTTCAACAAAGTGGAATTACATCATATCCCTAGAGATGAAAACCAAATGGTTGATGCTTTAGCTACTTTGTCTTTAATGTTTCAAGTGAATGGTTGGAACAATGTACCTACAATCAGAGTTATGCGCCTCGACATACCTGCTCATGTATTCTCAGTAGAAGAGGTCACCGACGACAAACTGTGGTTCTATGACATTAAACGTGTTCTTCAAACTCAAGAGTACCCGCCCGGGGCATCCAATAAAGATAGGAAGACGTTAAGGAGATTAGAAAGCAGTTTCTTCCTCAATGAAGAAGTGTTATATAAGAGGAATTATGACATGGTCTTACTCAGATGCGTAGACAGACATGAAGCAGACATGCTGATGCAAGAAGTACATGAAGGATCCTTTGGCACTCATGCCAACGGACATGCCATGGCTAAAAAGATGTTTAGAGCTGGTTACTATTGAATGAAGATGGAATCTGATTGCTGCAAATATGTGAAGAAATGTCATAAATGCCAAATTTATGCGGACAAGATACATGTGCCACCGACCCTCCTCAACGTTATCTCTTCACCTTGGCCTTTCTCTATGTGGGGCATTGATATGATTAGAATGATTGAACCCAAAGCTTAAAATGGTCATCGTTTCATCTTGGTAGAGATTGATTATTTTACTAAATGGGTGGAAGCAGCATCTTATGCTAATGTAACCAGACAAGTGGTAGTCAGATTTATCAAGAATCAGATCATTTGTCGATACGGTATCCCGAGCAAGATCATCACTGATAATGGCTCGAATTTTAATAACAAGATGATGAAAGAGATTTGTGAAGAGTTCAAGATTGAACATCATAACTCTTCTCCTTATAGGCCGAAGATGAATGGGGCTGTTGAAGCTGCTAACAAGAACATCAAAAAGATTGTCCAGAAGATGGTGGTAACTTATAAAGATTGGCATGAAATACTTCCGTTTGCTTTACATGGATATCGTACTTCAGTTTGAACTTCAACAGGCGCAACCCCATTTTCCCTAGTTTATGGCATGGAAGCAGTACTCCCCGTGGAGGTTGAGATTCCGTCTATGAGAGTTTTGATGGAAGCTAAACTTTTTGAGGCTGAATGGTGTCAAAGTAGATATGATCAGTTGAATTTAATTAAAGAGAAGAGATTAACAGTGTTGTGTCACGGTCAACTATATCAGCAGAGAATGAAGAAGGCTTTTGATAAGAAGGTTCGACCACGCGAGTTCAGAGAAGTTGACCTCGTGCCCAAGAAGATATTATCTTTCCAACCTGATTCTAGGGGCAAGTAGGCTCCGAATTATGAAGGACCGTATGTCGTTAAGAAAGTTTTCTCTGGAGGTGCCATGATTCTCACGAATATGGACGGTGAAGAGCTCCCGCACTCTGTAAACGCCGATGCAGTCAAGAAGTATTTCGCCTAGGTTTGAGTTGACAGTTCGCTAAGTTGAAAACCCGAAGGGGCGGCTTAGGCAGGCTTTTGGTCAGACCGACTGTGGCATTTGAACACATCTCGGAATTCGAAGTTGTTAGGGAGAATAGTGATCATTGTTTTTGTGTAACCTTTTTCTTTCATTGTACTATTTCCCAGATTTTTGTAAACCATTGGAGTCGCATTATTAGCGAACTACCATCTTATTAATGAAATTTGAGCATTTATCTTTTTTGTGGGCAAAATTTCAGCTTTTACGGCAATATTTGAAACAAAGTTATTTAACGCATTCCTATTTTTAAATGTGTTGTGAATACTGAAAGGAATATTAACAGTTGTTCCGAAGATGGTCAAGCCATGAAATGAAAAACAATACAGTAATTTATCCTTACATGATGAACATGTTTTCTTTCAAAATCGTCATGAGGTGTTGGTTGTGTAACTTGCGTTTCTAGCGGTACTAAGTTTGGTGACTCCCCAACAATTCCGGTTAAGCTTTGTTTTGTTTATCTTTATTTGAGCGAATCTCTGAGGTGTGGTACATTTTGTATCATGTCAGTGGTCTATTGGTGATTAGAAGATTGGATTTGAATACTTTTCTCCCGGAAGATTTGAGCCTTGTAGCGTGATACGTTCTGACGTTGCTTTTTGGTTCCAATTCCAGTTATTTTCCGTCTCTTTAAGATTGGCCAAGTATTTATTATTTCGTGATATCTTATCACCTTCAAGATATTCCATATTTCTGTTTTGTCAGCATAACATTCATTTACTTATTTACACTTATATCACGCATGCATATTTACACTCGTCGTTGATTTTGGGTCGTATATTTTGTTTATGTTTATTCAGACAGTGTACATGTTCTTTCCAAGTAGAATGTTAACGTAGGCAGAAAATGTGCTTCCTTTCTAATTCCCCCAGCTGAGCTAACCCTCGTGGATAAATTTTTGATTTAGCCTTCCTTGTCCATCTCTAGATAGGATGAATCCCCAATCGAGTTATTTTCTCATTGAGTGGAGTCTTGTTTGACTGTCTTCTCTCTGGTTTATTTCTAGAGGGAGTTTTTGTCTCTTGCATATGCTATCTCGTGGTTTTCTCCAGACTAGGCAACCTAGATGAAGGGTGCATTTATTTTGCGCATTTAAGTATTTGATCTCCTCGGGAAGGATCTATTCATGGTTCCCTTTGACGAAGATTTTATTCTCTAGTGGTGTTATCACAACTTTCTGCTGAATTATTTTTGGAAAATGGCAAGCGGCGGTCTCTTCATGAGCAACTTGTGCGTTATTATTATTTTTGGAAAACGGCAAGCGGCTGTCTCTTCATGAGCAACTTGTGCGTTATTATTATTTTTGGAAAATGGCAAGCGGCGGTCTCTTCATGAGCAACTTGTGCGTTATTATTATTTTTGGAAAACGACAAGCGGCAGTCTCTTCATGAGCAACTTGTGCGTTATTATATTTTTGGAAAACGGAAAGCGGCGGTCTCTTCATGAGCAACTTGTGTGTTATTATTATTTTTGGAAAACGGTAAGCGGCGGTCTCTTCATGAGCAACTTGTGCGTTACTATATTTTTGAAAAACGGCAAGCGGCGGTCTCTTCATGAGCAACTTGTGCGTTATTATATTTTTGGAAAACGACAAGCGGCGGTCTCTTCATGAGCAACTTGTGCGTTATTATTATTTTTGGAAAACGGCAAGCGGCGGTCTCTTCATGAGAAACTTGTGTGTTATTATTATTTTTGGAAAACGGCAAGCAGCAGTCTCTTCATGAGAAACTTGTGCGTTATTATTATTTTTGGAAAACGGCAAGCGGCGGTCTCTTCATGAGAAACTTGTGCATTATTATATTTTTGGAAAACGGCAAGCGGCGGTCTCTTCATGAGCAACTTGTGCATTAATATTTTTGGAAGACAGCAAGTGGCAGCTTCTTTATTTGAGCAGCTTGTATGTTATAGTATTTTTTGGAAGACAGCAAGTGGCAACTTCTTTATTTGAACAGCTTGTATGTCATAGCATTTTTGGAAGACAGCAAGTGGCAGCTTCTTTATTTGAGCAGCTTGTATGTTATAGTATTTTTTGGAAGACAGCAAGTGGCAGCTTCTTTATTTGAACAACTTGTATGTCATAGCATTTTTGGAAGACAACAAGTGGCGACTTCTTTATTTGAGTAGCTTGTATGCTATAGTATTTTTTGGAAGACAGCAAGTGGCAGCTTCTTTATTTGAACAACTTGTATGTCATAGCATTTTTGGAAGACAGCAAGTGGTGGCTTCTTTATTTGAGCAGCTTGTATGTTATAGACATCCTTTGACGACAAAAAGTGGCAGCTTCTTTATTTGAGCAGCTTGTACCTACAACCATATTATTATTTCAGCATTAATTGGTATCCCTCCAAAAAAAATTTTGCAGGAAAATTTGTTGTGAGTCTTTGCCTTCAGAAGTCGGTAGTTCGTTATCAGTAAAATTGATACATCTTTTGTCTATCTTTGACCTCAGGTTGTGAACACACCTTTATCTAGGGTCAATAATCTGTTTGTTTCATGGCCTATGCAAGGCGCCTTCTTTATTAGGGCCAAAGGTCGTATTCTCTCAAATTTTATTCGCCGTTAAGAGTTTATCATTCGAAGTCGATGGCTCATTTCCCCAGTAGTGTATAATCTATGTTCCTGTGGTTTGTTGGTGTTTGGTTTCTCCAGCATTATCTTGTCTCATACAGTATCTTTCTCCATGAATTTAAATACTACATTCATATCATAAACATAATGGCGGTATCTTAGGGCAAAAATTGCGCATTATGTATTTAAGTACCTTCAATCTCGTCGAGACGAAGATTTTAATCTTCATATCTCTGGATAGAAGAGACTTAAATAGGGTCAGCTGTCATACCCCAATTTTTGACCTAAGATCCCTGCTTCATCTGCATTATTTTTTATACACATCAAGGTCACAGAATACGGTAGGTTTCAAACGTTTCGCCTTTGAGCTTTAACTGTGTAGAAATTATCGAGTGTTGTGAGTATTTTATGAATGACTAACTACTAATCAAGCACGAAGTGCATGTTTTGCTGTTTTATTTTCATGTGCAGGAAATAGGTCTGAAAGAAGAGCATCAGACGTTGTACGTCGATCAGGATTTCGAGTCTCAGAACATAAATGTTGTCGTTCATTAATTTCCAAAAGACTGGTTCATCAAAGAATTTCAGAGAATTGTGCGTTTATTTCCACATTCTGTCCAACAAATGGTCTCTGTTTTCTCAAAATATTTTTCAGGAAGAACAGTCAAAATTCTACCGGCTTTAATTCATGTGTGTTTCACATTGTTCTAAAATACAAGAAAAAACAGGTTATACCGTCATTTTCGATTTCTTGGACCAAAAGTCATCTGCAAATTTTCTCATGACGCGGGTTAAATTTCGCCGAAATGGGATAATTAAATTCAAAACCGTTCTAGAAGAATTTATTCGGAATATTCGGAATATTTAGAATTTCCTTTATTTGAATCCAAGTGATAATTAAAGAGGAGCTATCAAGAGATCTCATCCAAGAATATTCATTTATCACATGGAATATTTATTCAAGATTATTTTTGTGATTATTTTTGGTGGATCTACATCATGATTATTTAAATACATTGAAGTATTATTTCAAGAAGTTAGTAGGGAATTCTATTTAATTACATGAGGAATTTTATTTGGTTACAAAATTAATCCATGTGATTTATTTGGATTTCTATTACAAAAGTGCAAGATTAAAGTCCAAGACTTGCATTATTATTTATTCTTCACTCAACAATTCATCCAAGTATTATTCAATTATTTCCCAAATTTAAATGGAAAATCTTGAATTTTTATCAAGATATATCAAGATTCATGTTTATGTGAAGATTCAAGATCATTCATAACTACCCAAAGAATGGAAAATATATTGAAGAATGCATGTTTATTCACGTTACAATTTATTGGAGTTTATTACAAAGTTGCAAGAAGCTACAAGTGTGTACAAATATATTTTCAACATAAAAAATTCAGCAAAGTTGCTAATGCAGTCCATGTTTGCAACCTTTCTTCAAGCCCACTTTTGCTGCATTTTTATTGGTCTACAATGCTCCAAATAACCTGCAAAAAACAGAAAAGTGAAATGTTGTAAAATGCTACAAAACAATAAAAAAAACAGCAACATACAGCAACTCCAAGTGCTGCCAAAACCTGCTCCAACCTGCATCAAAGTAGCAGCAATTTGTATCAAAATGGTTAAAATGAATGGTAGGAACAAAGCATAGAAACAACTTGCCAAAACAGTTCAAATTTCTACTGTTTTCCCCCCTCAAATCCCATATACTCCACTATAAATAAGAGCCTTTGTCAACACAAAGAGGAGAGGAAGAAAAATTCAGCAAGTAAGAAAAAACCAGAAAAATAGAGTGTTGTTCTAAAGGTTCAGCAAGAGTGAAAACAGAAAAGTGGTGTTGTTCTAAAAAAAATCCAGCAAGGAGAAAAGATAGCAAACTCAAGGAAGTTTACCATTTTGTTAGAAGCCCCATCGTAGAGGCTCCGATAGGTATTATTCTTTTTCTCCTCTCTATCTACTGTTGCGTATGTTCATGCTTGAATCACTTGTTGTACCATTTTTTTCTTTGCCATGCAATATTTGCCTTATCATTCTTTTCATTGTTGTACTGTATTTAAGTTGAGTTGCTGCATGATTGTTAGCATTTTAAACATGTTAGTATTCATAATATTGATAATAATAACAAGTATAATAAAAAGCTTACTTCTTCCGTCGCGTAATACCAATTTATCGCTTGCTGTCCAAAAATACTTGTTATCCATCTTTGTTGTCCAAAATATTTTTACTTTCAAAAACACATTTGCTGTCCAAAACACCTTTGTTGTCCAAAATATTTTTGCTGTCCAAAACATTTTTCTATCCAAAACATGTTTGTTGTCCAAAAAAAGCTTGGTTATCCTTTTTGCTGTTACAAAATCTCAAAGTCCACAAAGTATGTTCCTGTTACAAATATTTAACAAAATATGTTGCTGTTACAAATATTTAAAAAAATATATTGATGTTCCAATATTTTAAAAAATATTTTGTTGTTACAATATCCAATATAAAAAAAAAACCATTTGTTCCAAATATCCATAAAAACCATTTGTTCTTAAAATCCAAAATCCATGTAAGTATTCAATCAATTTTTTATTTATTATATTTCTTGAATAAAAAAAAATAATAAACAAAAATAGATATGACTTCTTAACTTCCTCGAACAGAGTCCTCCCTCTCATCCATCATCCACCCTGTTCACGACCAGCTCAACCGAGCAACACCAACCATCTCTGTTCGCGGCTACCTCCCACCTGCTACTCAACCAGTCACGTACCCCACGTGATTCATACTCCCACACGGAACTCCCGTCTGCCTCTGCATTTCCATTCGTCAACCCAAAATTTCCGCTCGCAAAAACCCAACCAGATCTCCGTCGATCTCGTTTCCCTCCTCGCTCATGACTTCCTCCACCACGCCGTTTTCTCCACTCACTGTTTTTCTGAGATCTGGAATGTACGAGAGAGAGATAAAATTGGTTTGAAGTTTTTTTTGTTATTTTGCTTACGGTAAGTAAACGATACAGAGAGAGAGAGAGGAAAGTGGATTTGTGTAATGGAGAGAGAGGAGGAAGAAAAGAAATCGGATTTGTAATGGTGATGCCAAGAAGAGGGAGTTCGAATGTGTGTGAGAGTGGAGGAAGAGAGTGTTTTCGTGAAGAGAGAGGAAATGTCGTTCTTGTTTGCATTAACTCTTTGTTACTGCTTTTGTTTTTTTTTTCTTTGAAAATATTAATAATAATTTATTCTTTTCCTCTTCCCAAGAGCAATAATAATATTTTTTATTGTTTCCTTCTCCCAAGAGCAACAGCAAGCGCGGCGCCCCCCTTGCCTCCTAGGGTTACATCATTTTTCTTTTCCTTTTCCCTCTTTGACCCGGTGGCCCATTGGGCCTTTTTTGATCCAATGGCATTTTTTAATTCTTTCATTAATGTTTTATTTGAATCATGTTAGTTAATGAATGACAGCATGGTTCAGTTGGCTAAGCATATTACCAGGCCATGTCTTTTATTCTTTTGGCCATATTTCCCTTTCATTTAACATACTTAATTATATTAATTTAGTTTGCTGTATAATTATTAATTGTTATAAAAAGCACATAAAAACGTTTAATTAAAATTCATCTTTATTTATTTTTTGTCAACATACTATTTAATTCTTATATTTATTTTGTGTTGTTGTTTATTTAATTATTCAAAAATACATGTTTCATGATTTAATTTTTGTTATGTGTTTAATTATTAAAAATCTATGATTTCGTAAGTTAATCTTCATGTACTTTTGATTATTTATTTAATCGTTAAAATGCATGCTAGTATGGTTTAAATTTCATTAGTTAATTGTTCAATTGTAATTTTAATTAATCGATCGTTAATCCGTATATCTTTCGTCTGTCTCAGTCTAAGGGAATCGTTTAAATTTTTGTCGACTTCATGTCATCAAACACATAGCGCGAATACCCTCACTCATCTTCTGTCTATTATTTTGTTTAAAACTTAAGATAATTTTCCCAAAATATTCAACCTTTCAAAACTCCTACCTTTTAAGTCAAAACTTCGACGTTAAGTCGCCGTATCTTCGAAAACTCGTCCATACCCATTTTTGGCCAAACAATTTATTTTTTAATCAAACAAACTTTTTTAATAAACAGATATTTCGAAAATGTTCCTATAGAATACTATAGATACATTGGGTGCTAATACCTTCCCATTGTATAACCAACCCCCGAACTCTAGACCTCTTTTCAAAACGCCTTGTATTTTCATTACTTTTAAAGTATTATTTTACATTGCATATTTTAGGGTTTTATTTCGCTCTTTTCCCTTTTCCCTTGGAAATAATAAAGCACGGTGGAGACTCTTGCTTTTTGTGAGACAAATTAATTAATAGTTCGATCTCCGATTTACCCCGCTACATTTTTTATTGCTACACTATTGTGACATGTCCGAGTTTGGGAAACTAAATCCCTAACTGTTGTTGAAGAGTAGGTGAGTCTTCAAACTTTTCTTAGAATATTTCCACCAAGGATTCCTGTTTTGTTGAGGAGAACTCCACCGGAGAAAGTTGAGAACTCTGTGGAGAGTATTGATTCCTTCTTGGGGGGAAAATTAAGAGTCTCGGTTGTCCGTTGCTCTACTGGGGAGTCGAAGTTGAACTAATATCTGGTTGGGTCCAGGTTTCACAGTAACTTGCCGGGGATTGTAGATTAGTCTACTAGGGAAGAGGAGTTGTGGTCCTTTGATTTATAGTAGTTGGAGAGGCAAAATCAACCTGGGGAATCTGTAGTTTGTTGGGGGAAATAAACCCTGTTGTCGGCCTGCTTGAGTGGTGACGACTTCACTGGCAGAAATCCTCGAGGATTCTTGAAGTCGACTCCATTGGGGAAAGGTTTTCAGAGATTAAACTCTTGTTGGGAGTCATCCTATGAGAAGGATTTTGGGGAGATTTGTCACTGCCCCTAGTAGCAAATGTTTGTGGTATTGCCAAAAATGTTTGATTGTACATAACCCTTTGCTGAGATTGACGTTCAATGCCCCAAGTGACGGAGATGGAGACCTGCCCCCGGTTACTCTGCAATTCTTGAGAGATTTCTTGGAATCTTGACTGGACTGCCCCAGGTGTGCTGGATAGTGACATGTCATGTCCCCCTGTTGATAGGAGATCTGTTATAGGAGGCGTCTTCCCGCTTGAAATGATTTTGTTCACTGAGAGAGTTTTTGTTCACTGGATCTTCCTTGTGTGAATTTCTCTGCTATCAAACAAATAGCCATATGAAAACAACGATATTCAAATAATGCAAAGTTTATACTTGTCTTGAATTTTTTTTTGAAAATGCGTTTTAGCGAGTAAAGAAATTTTGTAAGAAAAATTCAACTCAGGATTTTGAGTAAAGCCTTATAGGAGTCAGGATACCTTTTGTAACAATATGCTTTCGAACTAACCCATGCTTCAATTAGGAATTTTGAAGGGTTGTAACGTGGCTTGGTTCACGGTTTAAGAAACAAAGGATAAAGGCTCAAAGTTTATTTGTACCCACCCGCTCTTCGTGATGTTTTTCAGTACTAATCTAAGTTAATTGTATGTTTGGATTCCAATTGAGTCTTGGAATGACATTTTAGTGATGGTTCAAACAAGTTAAGTTTGTTGGAAGGCAGTCATTTTTGCAACATTTTTCGTGTTGTTGAGGATTTGTAGTAACCTCTTTTTGATTTGTTATCACTGATTTTTACCTGACTGTTCTTGTTTTGAGATTACAGTCAGCGGGATGCCCCAGTTTTCTTAAGTCTCCTTTGTAGGTTTTGACTTAGTGGCCCTTTATTTTTTGAGAGATAATGACTGCCTATGTGATAGGGAACCATCACCGTCTTTTGATTCCATAGAAATGTTTCTTGACGTAATTCGTTGTATTACGAGATGAGATTTTGCGGCTTAATGCGCATTTGAATTAACTGAGAGACTACCCTGCCCTAGGTTTTGTTTAAAGGTTTTAATTTTGCGAAAAAGAAAAACTTCTACTTCTTTGGCTCGAAGGGGTTGACTAGGGATTATCTTCCTTATAACTCCAGTGTTTAGGATTTTAAAAAACGCCTCTACATCGTCAGCAAGTTTTTTTCAAAAGCATACTGTATGAGATTATGGCATTTTTTTCGTCATCCTCCCTCTAAAGGCTTGTAACTTTTAGCAAGAGTTGAATGTCAAAAAGAGAGTAAAAAGCATAGTTTAAATGTAATGAAAATGAGTGGATCAAATCAAGACAAACATATGCAATGCATTAATGAAACAAAGTTTGACATTAATAGATAATTGTTTCAATAACAAAAGAAATTACAATTGAAAATTCAAATGAACAAGACGCTCTCAATGATTTGGCATAGGAGCAGTGATCACGTTTGGAGTCTCCGGAGGGTCGAATTCGATCTCCTTGGCATCAATCATATTCTGAATCTTGTATTTCAGCGCCCAACAATCATTAGTATCATGCCCTGGGCTGTCAGAATGATAAGCACACCTTTCCTCCAGATTGTAGTTAGGAGAGGAAGTCTTCGGATTCGGATGAGGGTTTATTACCGTAATCAGCTTCATCTTTGACATGTGTTACGATGCTTGTGACAGTGGCATGTTGATTTGGGTGAACTGCCTTTGAGGTCTTTCCACCCTTGGCTGATTGTTTCTTTGTTATGGTCGTTGTGCGTGTGCCAAATTAGAGATCAGCACTGCCCCCACAGATTGGTGGTAGTCTGTCTTGCTACGCCCCTTCTGGCCGTGCACAACATTGGCTTCCCTCTTTCCACCAAATGACTTCTTTACTGAACTTGAAGAGACATCCTTTTGTATTTTGCCGCTTTGAATTCCAGCTTCTACTCTTTCCCCAGTTAGGATCAGCTCGGTGAAACCAGCTGATGAACTACTGATCAAGTGATTGAAAAATGGACCAGATAGCGTACCCAGAAACATATCAACCAACTCCCTATCAGACAACGAGGGTTGAACTCTCCCAGCCAAGTCTCTCCATTTTTGCTCATAATCTTTAAAACCTTCACCTGCACCCATGGACATATTCTAGAGTTGAGTACGAGTGGGAGCAAGGTCGGCATTATACTGATACTGCTTGTAGAAAGCAACAGCCAGATCTTCCCAGTTTCGGATATTTGCTCCCTCTAGCTGGTAGAACCATTCAAGTTGAGTCTCTGACAGACTATCTTGAAAGAAGTGAACCCATAGATTTCTATCAGCTGTGTGGGGCTGAATCTTCCTGACATACGAGCGGAGATGGAGTTTTGGGCAGGACACCCCATCATACTTGGGAAAAACTAGAGCTTTGAACTTTTGCGGGATGACCACTCCCGACACCAAACCCAATTCTTCAAAATCCAACCCAGGTATCCTCTGAACTTCCATGGCACTCAAACGATCCTCTAACTGTTTGTATCTATCCTCGGCAGGAGGATATTGCTCATCGTTATAATCAGTATCATTGTCAGAGACTGCAGGACTAGGGTCATTTCCCCCTTCTTGGTTCTCCCCTTCCTTGGATTAAGAAGTCAGATCAGTTTGTTGCTTCAACCTTTCTCCAAACCTTCTGCCCATATTCAGAATACCGACAACCTTCTTCTTCTTCTTCTTCTTCTTCTTCTTCTCTTTCAGAATGAGAGCTTTCAAATCCTCTTGCCCATTTGCCAGATTGGTGAACATTTGTTGGAACTGGGCGTTCTGTGCTTGAAGGTCCTTGATGCTTTATTCGAAAGACATTTTTGCTGAAATAAACAGCAAAAAAGATGAGAAACCTGTAATGGTACCTGTAATGATGTGTATGATATGCATGCAATGGTTTCAAGGATCTCGCGGGGTAAACAAGAAACTGTTAGAATTTGATTGCAGCTTGATTGAAGAAACTTCGTATCGTTGAGAGTCCTTCTTCAAGAGTCAAGCTCACCATATCGAGTGGGTCATAGCCCTTGACTCAAATTGTTGTACTTGATCTTTGACGGTGTTTAGAGGAAAATAAATCCTCTTGCCCCCTGGTAGACGTCTGGTTCAACGTGACCCTGCATCATAGGCCCTCGAGATCCTTGAAACGGCTATTGAAAATGCTATGGTATGATGTTATGATGTTATGTACAGATATGCGAGGTAAGCAAGTTTATATACAAATAATCATATTCACACAAAGCAAACAAATCCTTAGTTTTAGGCTTGCATGGAATTTGTAGGTGAGTACCCTCTTGAAGTTTAGTTGGCTCAACCTGTCCTAGTTAATAGTAATCGGGTTCTAAGGGATCTCAATATCACTGGCCTTTCCCTTAGGCATTGTCTCAGCATAATCAATCTTTTCTTGCGGCTGGGATATCCCAAACGTCCAGCCTCAATGAGTGTAGTATCGAGTATCAACCAATTTTCAGCTTTACACCGAAACCGGTTATCTCACTACGTCCTAATGGCCGAGTTTGTTCAATTAGGAATCTAAAGTCAGTTAGTGCTTTATGACGCCACTCAGCGGCCCCGTATTCTCCTCGATTCACCACGAGGGATACCGGTACCCACAAATGCATCACACTAACATAGTCATTGTTTCAACCATGTCGGTCTACGCTGTAAAGTTTCCACAATCTATTGCTATTTACCTAAAAAGGTGACCCAGATCCGGGTGGAGGATCAAAGCAAGCCCAAACAGAGAACCATAATGTAAAGCATATAAATCAAACAAAGAAAGCAAGTAAATATGATCTAACCCTAAGGTAACCCCACTTTTAAGACTTTCCCCAGCAGAGTCGCCAGTTCTGTGACGCGGTGGGAGAACTGACTTGGGTGTTTGTGTTTGTGTTCGCAAATGTTGCGGTTCAGCAAGAGTCGCCACCGACTTTTATTTTATCCAAAAAGGAAAGGTGAAAAAGAACATGAAAGACCTTTAGAGATGTTTTTTTGAGTTCGGGGGGTAGATTATGAAAAGGGAAGGTATTAGCACCCTTTTCATCCATGGTTTTCCATGGGCTCTTAGTTACTTTCTAGATCACTTGCTTTTGTTTGAATGTGCTTGTGGTTTTTGAAAGTATTTTGAAAAGGCGCCATCATTTAGGAAAACTTTATAATAGTTCTCGTTAGTAAGAACGTATATAAAGTGTTGAGCTTTTGAAAATATTCCATGTTTGGAAAGTGTTTTGAAAGTGTATGTGATTGTTTTTGAAAATAGTAAGGATGTTTATTTTGAAATTGAGCAAGTAATTAGGAGCAATTTACCTACTCAAAAGGTCTTAGGTGTTCTTTTCCTCCTCCTTTAGACGTTGTTATCTTACCATTGTTTTGGTAATAAGCCCCATCGTTGGATGTGAAAGGACTGGCATTGGGTCATCGTATGACTATGATAGCAATGTTGTGAGATGACTTAGCATTTTTCTTTAGGGACTAAGATCATTTTTAAAGGAAACATTGATAGCGTCATCGAGGGACTATGATCTCGCTTTTTCGATTTGTTTGTGCTAATACATCCCACATGCATAACATGACCATTTTTGTAAGGCAACAAGTGGAATAACCCTAGGGGTGCTAGTGTGCAAGTGTATTTGATTTCATGCATTATAGTCTTGATTAGGGTGATCTATTTGTTGATTTTCATATCTTGCCATACACACCCTAACTACTAGCATTTACATTCGAAAGCGATAAATTGCAGAAATGTAAAGTCCTACGCTATTAAAATATTGTAGGGATAGGGGATACATATTTACAAATGGGGGTTGCAAATAAAAATAAGTCCTAAATTACTATTACAACCATATTTAAATGTACAGTATAAGAAAGAAAAAAGGATTTGTTTGAAAAATGTTTTTGTCTTAATGAAAAAGAAATAAAATATTTTTATGTCTTTTTATGTTATTATTATAACTGATGAAAAGGGAAATAAATGAAAGACAGAAACAACGTGTTAATGTATGCAAAATAAACAAGGATCCGAAGTTCTGAAGTCAGGCGCGTGATGACTCAGAAAGGAATGTCAGAAGTTCTGGATTGATACACTCTGAGGTCCTGCAAGACACGTTAGAGGGAAAACACAGAAGTTCTGGGTGGTATTCAGACAGTGGGCCACAAGTCAGAAGTTTTGTATTACACTAAAACAGTGAGGAGATATTAGCAGTTCAGTGTGTTATCAGCATGTAAAAATCAGAAACTCTGAGTTTGTAAAAACAGCGAATGGAAACATCAGAAGTTCAGTGTATTTGACATGTAAGGAGAACATCAGAAGTTCTGTATTGTGCTAAGCCAGTGAGTGAACATCAGCAGTTTGGTGCGTTATCAGCATGTAAGAATCAGAAGTTTAGTGTGTGTTAACAGTGAGGAAAATCATAGAAGTTCTGTATGTTAAAACAGTGAGGAGAACTCAAAAGTTATGTGTGTGTTAATAGTGAGAAAAATCATAGAAGTTCTGTATGTTAAAACTATGAATGAACATCAGAAGTTTTAATTCCATATTTCAACACTCAATCAACACATCAGTAATCTATTCAGTTTTCAACAATCAGCAAGTCAGAAGGATAAAAGAACAACATTTTACAGAAGTTCTAATCCTAAATTTGAACCTAGCCCTAATCAAGAAACTCTGATCCACAGTTTTTTCTACTTATGCAATGATATGAACAACATCAATACTATGATATCTACATGTTTAATGATGTTCTGAATGAAAAAGATGCAAAGTCCGAAAGAATTACCTTGAACCTGGAACATGGGCTTGGAGCTTTGAGCTGCTACCTTTGGATGTTCTGGAATCAACAAGAGTAACGAAAGAGGAAGTGGCAAGCTCTTTGATTCAAAAGGAAGAACAAAGGTTTGGTTTTCTGTTTGGGATTTCTGGATTTTTTATGAAGGTTTCAACTTCCTTTTTTCTCCCTTTTTTACCAATCTCTCTTCCAAAGCCAACCTCTCCCTCAAAGCCCAACCCCTTTGAACGTGTGATGGAGAAAAGTATTTATAGATGGGTTTGTTGTGGTTTTTGGGGGGAAACAAATGGGATTCAAACCTTTTTGGTATACTGCTCCCTTGCTTTTTCATCACTGTTTTGGTATGCTAGTTTGGTGAAATCATAGGATGCAGGCGTAGGCTGAATTAGCTGTTGGTCATAGGTCTGCAGCGGGTTGTATAAACAAGGTTTTGGGATTTGGTCAAGTTCTGACCAAAGCGTTGAATATAACCTTCATATGCTAAAGCGCTACCTTGTTCTTGAAGCAAGCATGATGGTTGTCAACAGGAATTAAGGAAAAGCAAAAAGTAAAGTATGGGATTAGTACCAAAGTTTGCTATCCCAAGACAGTAGAGGTACACGTGGTGAAAATCCTTTGGATAAAGACTCAGAAAGTGGTTGTGAGCATTAATGAAGATGAGACTTATCACAACCAAAAATCCTGCAACGTGAGATTCTACACCAAGGCTTAGTTCTGGATCAGAAGTTCTGCTTCAGCGTAGCATCCAACCTCTGATCTTTGTATCTTCTGGCTCCAGCATGTTCTGAAGGAGTTTCCAGGCTCTCCAGTAAGTTTGTAACACGCTTTGTAACCTTTTTGAATTACCCTGGCAAACTCTGACTGAACTTTTGTGAAAACTTGCCCAGAAGCTCTGACGAAACTCTGTCTTGAGAATATCCAGAATTTGTTGAGTGTTAGGGTGATAATCTGGTCAGAAGTTCTGAAATTAAACACTTAGAAAAATTTCTAAGCATTTAGAATTTGACTTTTCCAAAGTAAAATTTGACTTTTGAATTTCTTGATGAAACAAAACTTCATATTCCAACATGTCTTGATGAAATATGATTTTTTTGAGATTTGATTTTGATTCAAAAGTCAAAGTTTGACTTTTCAGTGTGCAAATGACCATTTTGCCCTTGTGAGATATTTTCTTGGAAAATTTGTAGTTCAAGGCTTGGAATTGGATGGAAGCAAACTTGAGGATCCAGGGTGATTCTTTGAGAAATTAGAGGGCAAATTTTGGGGTGCAACACATGACTTCAGGGCAGTTACAATATTTAATAAAATTTTGCGAGAAATTAAACACTAAGCTATTACGATTTTTATACAACCTATACAATTGTCTAAAAATAAATAGCAAATAAATAAAAATACATGTTAAAAATTATTTTTTTTAAAAAAACTTAAATGTCTAAAATGTCACATTTTATTTTTTTTGTATTTTGGGTTAATTTTAAGCATTTAGAAAATAATTAGTTATCTAATTCTAAATTAATTACAAAGTTAATTAATTAAAAAAAACTAAGTCTAATAAAATTGATTTAAAAATATGTCCAAAATTAGATTAATTAATAAAAATTCTAAGACTATTTTTTTTTTATGGATTAAAACGCTTAGTGGAAAATTAAATACGAAAATAAGTAAAAATAATGGAAAGTGGAAAAGATTAGAAAACAGATAAAAGATGGTTGCAAGAGCCCGGGCTCGAACTCACGCCCTCTCCTTTTCCGAGCAAGAACACTACCACTGCGCCATGAAACAAATAGAATTTTATGCCCTAACAATGGCATATTGTATTCCTCATGTTAAAACTTGCATGTAAGGCTTCAAACTTGTTCTAAATAATCATGCTAAGCAATCTGAATTGTTAGAATCGGTTAACAATGTGTATAATTTGTAATACAAATAATCAAAACTAATGCAAACTGGACATGGCATGTATGCAAGTTTTAGGAACAAATAGGCATGGAAAGTTACCTATTCTCACCTTGGAGATGTTCTGGAAATGACTTAAGGTGGTGGTTTGGACTGAATCAAACTGGAACTTGAGATTCAATGGTGCAATTTCTTTGAAAAATTGTGATTTTTGAGACTTTTCTTGAGGCAAAATTTGCGTGTCTCGTTGTAGTGTGAGGGCTTGAATATTTATAGAGGAGGAGATTTAAGTCACTAAAGAAGGAAAGAATCATGATATCATGGTGTTACCAAAAATCAATGAAACATATTTTTTAACTTGCCACTTTTGAAGATCCTTGTCTCAAACATGTCTCTCACGGTTTTGGCAAGCTTTTAATGAGGTTTTGGGCCTTCTAGAAGATGTTCAAATGATCATAGTCCAACATTAACCCAACTATTTATTATTTTTAATTTAATTCTTTTAAAAAATTAAATAAAAATTTAAATAAATAGGATAAAAAATATGACCATGTACCAATGGACTTGGAGGTCTTTTATCATGTCATAAACATGTTTGATCCTCAAAAGTTAGGCCCATTAGTCCAAAAATTTAAAATTGGTCAATTGAAGTTTCATGCATTTCTAAAAAATTGTCCAATTTGTGCCAACCATATCTCTCAAAATGTTTGTCATATGAAGGTGACCTTAGACTTTTGGAAACCTCAAGATGTCCCCTATAACTCTCACTTTGGTCATTTTTCATTTGAAGTCTTTATCTTGATGTAAATTGCTTTGACAAAAAATGTCTTGTTGTTGACTTTCAAAATGACCTGTAATGTTTTTGCTCATATCTCTCAAATGTATCATTTTTTGGACTTGAGCTTAGAGAGTCAAAGCTATAGAGGATTGAATTTCCTTCAAAATGGGCTTTGGTTGAGAAATTTCTAATGAAGCATGTGAAAGTTATGCTTGGTCAAAGTTCAATTGACTTCTCCTAAAGAAAACCCTAATTTAGCAACTTTTGACCTTTGATGAATCTTGAGTTTTCTTGATGAATCATGATCAACCCTTGAAAAAATGATGAATGTGACTTAAAAATCTTGATGTTGATCAAAAATATTGAAGTTTTACTGTATGTGAACCACAATTGACTTTTTGTCCAATACAGTTGACTTTCACTCATCTGAGCAATTGATTGTGCAAATTGATGATGTAAGGCTTGAAACTTGATATGAGGATTCTTTGAAGCATATGAGGAACCATGAAACTCACTTGAGGCATTATAAGTTCAATTTTCTTTGAGAAAACCAAAACCCTACTTGTAGGCCACTACTTAGGAGGAGGGTTCATCTGATCAATTCTTGAATAGTCTTGAGTGTTTGAGACCCTTAGGAGAATGAGGAGGTATCTTAAAATAATTTGTATTGAAAATGGGAGGGAAAATTTTGGGATACAACAATACACATATAGCCAAAACTCATGGATCAAATGAAGGTAGATGGGTCCATGCTACATAGCAATCTAGCGAGACCATCCTTAAAGGGTGAAGCTTTCAGCGAGACCGAGATCAGCCATGCTGAGTCGAGGAAAAATTTCACAGATGAGTTCCAGAACTTCTTTGAAACCTTAAAAGGTTCTTACGACCATTGGAAGATGGATAATGGATGAGGGAGAGAGAAAGAGATTGGAAAGGTATGGGATAGGTTGGGATTTAAATAGATGGGAAGGAAGTGTAACCGACTGGCTAAAAAATATGAGCAGATTGTAAAAGATACTGAAACATTGATCCTAATAAAAGAGACTTAAAGTGATGGGAGTAAAGAACGAGTGCCCATACACGTGATGGAGGACGAAAATACACTTGGATTAAGAAAGGGTATATCTAGTTTACATTCCTTATTCCCAATGAACCAGTTAACTAAATCATTCAAAGTAAACAGGAAGAAAATGTGCGAAGATAACTTATCAAGATATACAGAAAATGGTAGCAGCATGCTAGAAAACTAAATAAAAAAAGTCAAATACTTAAACAACCAAGTGAAAGATTATTTTTAGACAAGAATCATGTATATGATACAGATAAGAGACACATTTATGCTTATCAAGGATTAATACTAATTCCTAGAATTACAACTCCTCTCTCATCCTAAACAATATACTGCAGATTAAAAGATAGATCTAAATTTGTTATGACTGATAATATAGAGACTTTTTCTCAACAAATCAGATTCTAACTGGTAGAAGAGACGGGTTGAGATTTTGTCAAAAAGAAAACATTTAAATGAAAAACCTTATGTTTTCACTAAAGATCTAGTTTTAGATTATTCATCAAGAGATACCTTCAAAAGAGATAGTTTATGTCTGAGCCTCTTCATAAGAGTTTGAACATAAGAAGCTTATGTTTGATCATCTTCTGAGTTCTTCACTTCTTAAACTTTAGTAGAAGTTTAATTTCCTATCTTTTAGAAGAGTTTTCCTTCTTCAAAGCTTTTGATATATCTTCTCGAGACAATGTTGATTTGTTCCATAACAGCTTGCAGCAGTTGTCTTTCTTCAGTTGATAATCTGTAGACTAATTGTTGACCTTTCCTTCTGATGGAGAGCTTCTGACGAGGGAAGAAGAATTCCTTTTCTATCAGGTACTTGAGCCTTCAGAATCCTGAGAACTTAATTCCAGAAATTTTGTCTTCATGTTTCCGATTCTTACCCAGAGTTTTGATTTCTCTACAGACCAGACTTTGAACGAGAAAAGCTTTATATCATTTAAGTAGAAGACAACTATATAATTTTCCCTTGATGGGTCTCTATACACAGTTAAGTGTTTGATTCTTGAATCAACAATAGAGTTGGGCTCTGATACCAATTGAAGGTAGAGAAACACAAGAAAGGGAGGGGGTTGAATTGGGTTTATAAAAAACATTTCCCTTTAGAAATTATGAGCACTCAAATGATAATAACAATAAAGACAATATATATTAAAGGACACAAGTGACTATCCAGGTTCACCTTAACAAGTTTAATCTTGTCCACCCCCTCAAGGATGATTTCGCCTTCAACAAGGACTTAATCAACTATAACCAAACTGATTATAAATTCATGGGCAACGACCGACGACTAACAACTATTGTCACGTTCAATGATCCAACCAGATATAACGTTCATTGACCCAATAAGATCAAATCACTTAAAATCTCCTAACAGGATTTCACAATAATCAGCAGCCAGTGTCTTCTTGAGATCAGACCTTCACTCAGTCACTCAAGGAACCTTTCAATGATATGTTCATTAATCCTATTTAACGAATATAACAATCATTGAACCAATAGAATCAGATCACTTAAGATATCCTATCAGGATTTTCCATAATGACTGCAACCATTATCTTCTTGAGATCACACTTTCACTTGGTCACTCAAGGAATCAATCAACAACAATTGATAAGGTTTTTGTGTTTACATGTTTGCTTTTTCTAAGCAGGTTACACAAATGATTTAAGCACGTATTATTTAAAACATTTTCGAGCAATAAATCTAATGTTAAAACAATTTACATGATGATATTAGAACTATAACACAATACGAGCAACAACTCTTGTGTTCATTACAATGTTCTATCCAAATGTATTTGATTAGAAGATGGGTAGTATCTTGTAGTATTGTTCTTCTTCATCTTCTGGTTGAGAAATTTACAAGCAACAAATCTTTGCTTCTTTTGAGATCTACCAAGATGTATATGATGATAGTTGGAGTAGCATCTTGTAGTCTTCTTCTTTATCTTTCTTTCTTTTCTCTCATTTCTGTGTAGTGGTCTTCAGCATGTTTAGCTTTGCAACTTTGACAGCTTCACCATCCACAACATTTCAGCTTTGTGGCCATGAGCACTTTTCTCTGAATCTTTGATCTTCTTTTATAGCCTTAAAAAGAGAGACGTTGTGAGGATATAAAAGTCTTTTCCTACATCAACGATTAGTTCTTCAATGGATAGAATAAGGTGTAACAGTTTAGACAATATAAAACAATATTTTCTGTATCCTGTCATTTTTCAATGATAGCTTTCCAACTTTTCTGTGAATAATATTTTTCTTAATAAGTTTGTAAATAGAGATCCGTTAAGTAAAGAAGGATAGCTGGAAATCCAATCGTTTGTTCTCAACGCTCATAATGAGAATGGTTGACAATACAGTGCAAAAGGACTATCCTTACGCCACCCTAGAGGGTAGAGGTTAGAAATACTTTATGTACCTTTTGTACACCATCACACGTTAACCATTTGAACTTCTTCTTATCTTCAGAGGTTTCAGATAATTTAAATATTTGAAGCTTGTTGTAGAAGAATCACTCTTAAGTCTTAGAATTTAAGTCTTATAGTCTTCAGAACATGTCCTATCAAAACCTTGTCTTCAGAGTCTTCAACACTTGGTTGTAAGAACTTGCTTTTCTTCAGATCATCATAACTTGTTCAGCAGAACCTCGTCTTTATAATCTTCAAAACATGTAACGCACAGAAGAAAAGCTTTAGAAGGCCTCCAAAGCTTAACCACCAAGTCACGATCAAAACCTCTTGTACTAAAGTTCCTAAGAATCGTTGCATAAGATGAATTCTATAATCTTGACTTCAGTGTAAGATGTAATAACATGTTTTCTTCTAGTAGTGTATGTTAAGAACCTGATGACGTCACACGCCTTGATACTAAAGTTAGAATATTACAACAGCAACTACACATTAGAACGAAACCATTAGAGTATACAATTATTCTCTATGATATCATATAAAGTTATCATCAAAATCTTAAGGCCAGATGTAGAAACACTTCTTGTTCTTACATATACTACATCTACATTCAATTTGATAAATTTTATAAATTTAAGTTTAAACTATATAAATAGACCCCATTCAATATAATAGCACTACTATTATTTTCACAATTTGGATTTGGTGTAATCATACAAAATCAATTCTTTTACCGATAAAAAAGTAATAGTAAATGTCATTATCACACCATATCAAATTAGCATTCATAAGTTAAATAACAACAAACATATACTAGTACAATATTTTTACACGATTTACAACAATAAAATTATCAGTATACATAATGATTTTCGTAAAATAAAAATATTTCATTTCAACTGCTATATTGGTTGGAATTGTTGCTGAATCAAGAGCAGTAGAGCAAAAATCTGCAGACAATCCAATATTACATTTTTTTAAATAATTTTATACTTTAATTAAAATTTAACACAATACTACTAGTACTTTTCTATGGATTGAAGGTCAGAAACTTATACAGCAATGAAAGTTACACTATTTCCTCCAACTTCAGTGGAATGAAAGCTTGAAACCACACATTATTACAAAAACTATTCTAATGAAAAAAATTTACATTAATCAAACAAACATATACCCATAACAAAAACTTTATCAAATGATAGTAAAATATCACAATCACGGTGATCAATTGAGTTGTCAAACACACAACCAGTGACATTGTTACTATAACATATAATTGATATATCTGATCACAATATAAATTTAAATGAAAAAAAATTCATGATGAAATTGGTTGAAGAAAATACACCTACATGATGAATTTGTTTATCGATAACAATGACAAAGTTGGATGCATTTGTTTATCTGAAATCCATACTTCTAAAATTCAATGCCGTTAATCTTGGTAACAATGACGAAGTTTGATGAAGATTAATGAAATGGACTCTTGGAAATATTGATTTTGAATTTCTGCTCAATCATGAAAAAGGAACTTCAAATATCTGCAAACAACTTAATATTCCATTGAAGACTGGAAAATTGGAACAGAAAAATTAATCTGAAGTTTTTGAAATAAAAACTTAAATAGACCAATGGAAGTCCAAATTTTTTATTGGGCCACTTAAATTACAAAAATCAAATTAATGCAATGAATCAAATAGAAAAGACCCAATATATTATGTAAAAGTCCAAAAAAAATATATTAAATATAATATTTTAAACTTTTGAAAAGAAATCAACAAAAAAAAAGTCATAAATACAAGTCAATAATAATTTACTAATGACTAAAAACTTCATTTCTTCATGGTGGTCAAAAACTCACTTACCCACCGTATTTATTGTCATCTTTGGAAAATTCAAATATCTAAGCAAATGACAAAAAAATATATTCTTGCTTTATTTCTTTAATTTTCTTTTCTGGGTCTAGTGGTTTGATTGGTAATATCATTGTTGTTGGAGCACAAAGAAGATAAAAGGCAAAAAGAATATTTACTGATAGCTTCAAAAATAAGGATTTACAATGAATTACAATAACCTACTCCACTAGGCTATTTATACACACAAATTAAATCTAAAATATATCTTCTACAAAGATATAAGAAGATCTAAGATTTATATCTTCTAACAAAGATATAAACAATCTAATATTCCTAAATATAAACAAATATCTAATTAAATCTAAATTAATTCTAACATCATCCCTTAATTTATATTCACCCAAAACCGACAACACCAATTCCATCCCTTAAACCAAAAAATTGATCAGTTTTGATAGCCTTTGTCAGAACATCTGTTAGCTGCTTCTGAATGCTACAGTGCACAACCTCTATTATTCCATTCTGAACTTGATTCCTCAGAAAATGATACTTGGTCTCAATATGCTTGTTTCTCCCATGCAACACTGGATTCTTGGCAAGATTGATTGCAAACTTGTTATCAATCATCAGCTTCAGAGGTTTATTTACCTCAATCTTCAGATCTTTCAGCAAGTTCAGAATCCACATAGCTTGACATGCAGTCAGAGCACCTGCAATATATTCAGCTTTACAGGTTGACAGAGCAACAACAGGCCGCTTCTTAGAACACCAAGAAATAGGACCTCCCAGAAATTTGAATAAGTACCCAGAAGTACTTCTTCTGTCAACTCTATCTCTGCACCAATCAGAATCAGAATAGCTCAAAAGTTCTGATTCGATCTTTCTTCCAGACGGAAATAACACTCTATATTTCAGAGTTCCCTTCACATACCTCAGAATCCTGACTGCATCTTGGTAATGGGACCACTTTGGTTTGCTCATAAATCTGCTAACCATTCCAACTGCATAGCAAATATCAGGTCTGGTATTACACAAATATCTTAGAGAACCAACCATCTGTTTGAAGGTTGTAGCATCCACATCCTCTCTATCAGAATCAGAATCCAACTTCTGATTCATATCAGCAGGTGTGATAGCAACCCTGCAATTTTCGAGCTCAAATCTCTTCAGAAGCTATATTTCATACTTCATCTGATGTAAAATGATTCCTTTCTCAGAGTATATAAATTCCATCCCAAGAAAGAAACTCATTTTTCCAAGATCTGTCATCTCAAACGCATTCATCAGAACTTTCTTGAACTCAGCTATCTCTTGTTCAGAACTTCCTGTGAGTAATATGTCATCAACATACAAACAGACCATAATCATATTACCTTCTGAAGTATGCTGAACATAAACACTATACTCCATCTCACACTTCTGAAACCTTTGTTCCTTGAAAAACGAATCAATCTTCAAGTTTCAAACTCTGGCCGCTTGCTTCAATCCATACAACGCTTTGTGTAATTTGAACACCATACCTTCCTGATTCTTTTTCTCAAATCCAGGAGGTTTTGAAACATACACCTCTTCTTGTAATAGACCATTCAGAAATGCAGATTTTACATCTAAATGCATCAGAGGCCAATTCCTGTTAGCAGCTATTGCAATCACTAGTCTGATTGTTTCATGTATCGCTACAAGTGAAAACACTTCAAAGTAATCCAGCCCAGGCTGCTGTAGGAAGCCTCTTGCTACTAATCTCGCTTTGTGTTTGCCAATTGATCCATCTGGCTTTAGCTTCTGCTTGAAAACCCATCTGACGCTGATGGCTTTCTTGCCTTTTGGAAGTTCTGTCAGCTTCCAAGTCTTGTTTCTCTCTATAGCATCAAGTTCTTCTTTCATGGCATGTAACCAAACTTTGTGCTTAAGAGCCTCTTTTGTACTCATGGGTTCAGAGTCTACTAACATTGCACACTGAATAACTTCTCCTTCAGAGTTTACTTCAGTGTCAAGCAACATGTCAAACTCTATAAATCTTCTTGGGATGCTTCTGACTCTTTGTTGCCTCTGAACTGGACCTTCAGAACTTTGGATACCAGAACTTTCCCCTTCAGAAGATCTTGCTTTAGAGTTTTGACTTTCTCCATAACCTTGATTGTCTTCAGAGTCTGGATCACCATCAGAGTCATAGCCACTACCTTCAGAAATACCATCTTCAGAAGTTGGATCACCTCTGCCTTCAGAAGTTCCTCTTTCAGAATCATGATCATCGCCAAAGGCGGAATTTCCTTCAGAAGCTCCTCCTTCATAGGTTCCACTTTCAGAATCATGATTTCTACCAGAAACATGATCATCTTTAGAAGCTTGTCCTCCAGAACCTACGTCTTTAGAGTTTTCCCTTCTAGAAGCATGATCACCACCAAATTTTGGATCATCATCAAAATTTGGATCAGAATCAGATTCACCATCTGACTCACCTTCAGAGTTTCCAGAGTCATCATCTTCTGACTCTTCTTCAGAAGCAGAATCTTCTTCAGACTCAGAATCTCCTTCAGATTCTGACTTGTCTTCAAATTCAGAGTCATCTTCTGACTCTAACTCGTCTTCAAAAACCTCAGATTCTGACTTATCTTCAAAATCTTCAAAGTCGTCATCTGATTCTAACTCAGAGTCATATTCTGATTCTGACTCATACAAAATCACTCCTTCAGAATCAGAATATTCAAAGTCATATTCTTCTTCCCCTTCAGAATCAGAAAATGATAATTTCATTGGTTCCTCATCAGATTCATAAGCCATAAATAGCACAGGTTCATCATCTGAATCTCCTCTGGCTACATTTGCTTCTTCTGACTTTCTTTCTTTGTTTGACCAGTAATCTTTGGCATAGTGATAACACAATTTTATATAGTATATTTGATTTAATTTTCATAGATAATGTTAGTATTTTTATTTAATTATTTTATTTTATTTCCATATTACGCCGGTATTTTTATTGTTTCAGGTATTTTATTTTAATTAGACAAATTGAGCAAAGTGAAGAAATTAAGAGAGTTATTGGACTAAACATGCAAGAAATGAAGAAAAGGGGTGTGCAAAGCAAAAATGATGGATCAAAAGGTTTATTATCTCCAAACTGGGCCCAAACGAAATCAGGCCCATGCAAGCAAGAGAGCCCTAAAGGCACGTGCAAGAGTGAGACGCACGTCTCAACTCTTCTCCTACAATTTAGGCGCCCGCCTCAGACCCTCTCCTTAGTGGGAGGCGCCCTTCTCAACGTGGTCAAAGGGGATGAGAAAATCTGGGGACGACCACCTCCACTCAAAGCAGTTAGAACGAGAAATTTGGGGAAAAGTGGTACGAAAATATCTTAAGAGGTGGTTACATTCTACCTCTATAAAAGGACATCAGGAAATCAAAATTGGGACCGTTTTTCTTAGCATTATTTTTCCAGTTTCAGAATTTACCTTCCCGCATTATTATTTTTTCCATTGTAATTCAGTTTCCAGCAGTTATTTTCCAGCCAGTTCCTTTTCGAATACTTAGATTTTATTTCTGTTGAAGAACCGGGATTTTTGTACGAATTGATTCAAGCTTCAAGAATTATTTCCAGCATTTATTTAATTCAGGTTTCTTATTTACATCGCTTTAATTTATTTAATTAATTATTTGCATGAGAGATATTTATTTAGCCATGAATTTATTTACGAATGTTAATTCCTTTAATGTATTCATGTCTGCTTTTATGAGTATGTCTGGCTAAATTATTTAAATATCGGTATGTAACGAGTTAAATTGAATGGATCCGGAATAAACAGGCTTGATTATATTTTATAAAATAAACACTTTTTCTGATTTAGTTATCTAATTTATTTTGTTAAAAGAGGTTTAGAAACCAACAGAGTGAAAGTTTGAGGCTAATAAACTGACTAAGATTAGAAACCAATAGAGCGACAGTTTGAGGTTTAGAATCAGATAGTACATACTAGGTATTGTTTTTAAAGACTGCGACAGCATTTTAAAACTAATTAAACTTTATTTATTTTTAAAAAGTAATTTTAAAATCAATGGGATAGCGAAAGCATACATCAGAGTTTAAAATTATAATTTACTTCAATAGAGCGAAAGTTTGAGAATAGATTTTTGAATAAATACTTTTTGCTGAAAAAGATATTATTATCATTTTTAGAAAATAAGCCAGTGGAAAGCCGGATTCTTTAATGTTAACGAAGTACATACCGATATTCGCATTACTATTATTTCAATTAGAATTAAGTTTTATTACCCAAAAATTCCCCTAATCAATTATTCGATAGCTATAGCTTTACACAGTAGTTTAGGTTACGTTAGTTCGATTTATAGTCCCTTAGGTTCGATATCTTTTAAAACTACGCGATAGGGCTGTATACTTGCAGTCTCCCGATTAATTTAGACGATAAAGTCGCGATCAAGTTTTTGGCGCCGTTACCGGGGACTATTTAAGTTGATATCGTAATTTTATTACGAAGTATAGACTATAGCAACTATTTCTTTTCCCTCTGTGTATGCCAAATACTCGCTCTCAAGGCGCGCCTTTGCATATACCTATATACGATATCGAGCGTTACCTTAGATTAAGAAGACAAATTCAAGAGTATTTAGAACGCAACAACCTTCCTTCGACCAAACTTCCTGACGTTGAAGAACTCAAGAAGATGGCTGATCTACCTGATCCTGCTCCTCGTCCTCTTAAGGACTACGTTGTTCCTTCTCAAGCAGAGCCTCATAATAGTATTGTTGCTCCTGCTATCGCTCGAAACGATTTCGAGCTAAAACCTTCGCTTCTTTCCGCCGTTCAGCAGAACCAGTTTTCTGGAGCTCCTACTGACGACCCGAATCTTCATCTGTCAGTGTTTGTGCAGTACGCAGACACTGTGAAAGCGAATGGTGTTAAACCCGAGGCGATACGATTGCGCCTATTTCCTTTTTCTCTCAGAGACCGAGCTCGCGCATGGCTCCAATCTCTTCCTTCCAACTCCATCACCACATGGGATGAGTTGAAGAAAGTCTTCTTGGCTAGATATTTTCCTCCAAGCAAAACTGCTATGCTCAGAGCCAATATCAATGGTTTCAGACAAAAAGACAATGAATCACTCTTTGAAGCTTGGGAAAGTTATAAAGACATGCTTAGACTTTGTCCTCATCATGGTTTAGAAGAATGGCTGATCATTCACACGTTCTACAATGGTCTCATGTATAATACGAGATTGACTATAGACGCCGCAGCTGGTGGCGCACTGATGAATAAACCATATACTGAAGCAAGACAACTTATCGAAAGCATGGCTCAAAACCATTACCAATGGGGTACGGAGAGAGTTAGCGTAGATAAATCTCAAACGAAAGGTGCCATGGTTGAAGTGAATAGTCTGGATCAAGTCAACGCTAAAGTGGAAGCTCTCACTCAAAAGCTCGAGAATCTTACCACCGCTCCCGCAGCTACTGTTGCTGCAATTTCTCAAACTTGCGACTTATGTGGTATTCAATCACATCTTGCTCCAGAATGCCCACTTTTAACAGGAGTTCCAGTTGAACAAGCGAATTACGTACAGGGTAATCCTTACAGCAACACATATAACCCTGGCTGGAAGAATCATCCTAATTTTTCATACAAGAGTAACAACGCGTTATACGCACCTGGACAAGCTCCTGCTACACCACCTGGTTATCCTAAGGCTATTCCAAATCATCCTAATAATGGTCCTAATACGTCTAATGCTCCTAGGAAGTCTAATTTGGAAGTCATGATAGAGCATTTCATCGCTACTCAATCCCAAACCAATAATACTCAATCCCAGACTAATAAGGATGTTCAAAATCAGAATATACACATTAATGAGCAGATTAAGAAATTATCTAACAAGCTTGATGCTTTAGCTACACATAATAAAATGTTAGAAACACAAATCTCTCAGGTAGCTCAACAACAAGCGGCTTCTGCTGCTCCTGCTGGCTCATTTCCTGGACAGCCTCAACCTAATCCCAAAGGACATGCAAATGCTGTTATCTTAAGAAGCGGAACAGAGTATGATGGACCTGTAGATCCCAGAAACAATAGCCCAGCTATGCAACAAAATTATGTTAAACAATCTGAAACTAAAGATAAAGAAGAAAAGGAAAATCAGAGAGATAATAATGAAGATACCACGCAAAAAGATGAAACTTATGTACCCCCACCACCTTATAAGCCTCGTATCCCATACCCTCAAAGGTTAGCTAAAACTAAGAATGTGGGTCAATTCAAGAAATTCGTGGATCTTCTGAAACAACTTAATGTTACAATTCCTTTTACCGAAGCTATAACTCAAATGCCCTCCTACGCTAAATTCCTTAAAGAGATTCTATCCAATAAGAAAAAGCTAGAGGATAATGAAACTGTCATGCTTACTGCTGAATGTAGTGCAATTATTCAAGACACAATTCCTCCTAAACTCAAAGACCCTGGAAGTTTCTCTATTCTATGTGTAATTGGCAAATTTGTCATAGATAAAGCTTTATGTGATCTTGGAGCCAGTATAAGTGTGATGCCGTTATCTATATGCAAGAAACTTGAAATGGGAGAACTCAGACCAACCAAAATGTCAGTTCAATTAGCAGATAGGTCAATTAAATATCCTGCAGGAGTTCTCGAGAATGTTCCTGTACGCATTGGCCAATTCTATATACCAACCGATTTCATTATTATGGACATAAGGGAGGACGAAGTTACCCCAATCATTCTTGGAAGGCCTTTCTTAGCTACAGCCGGTGCAATTATAGATGTAAAAAGAGGAAAACTTACTTTTGAAGTAGGTGAAGAGAAAATCGAATTTATCCTCTCTCAATTCCTGAAAGCACCTGCAATTGAAGATACTTGTTACTTCATGGATATCATCGATGAATGTAGAAAAGAAGCTGAGCTTGAAAATGAAGACAATCTCGATGAAAATCTGAGTAGTAATCTAAGTGAATGCTTAGCTATAGCACCAGATCCTACACAATGTTTAAGGAAACCACCCCTAGAACTCAAAACACTTCCTAAAAATCTAAGGCATGAATTCCTAGATCCCGAACTCGAACGACCAGTGATAGTCAATGCAGAACTTGACGAAACTGAAACTTAAAAACTTTTACAAACTCTGAGAAAATATCCAACAGCCTTAGGATATAATATCACTGATCTTAAAGGAATAAGTCCCTCTATCTGTATGCATCGCATTATGCTAGAAGAAGATTGTAAAACTTCAAGAGAACACCAGAGGAGACTAAACCCGATTATGAGCGAGGTTGTGAAAAAGGAAGTTATGAAGTTGTTAGAAGCAGGAATCATATATCCTATATTTGATAGCAAATGGGTTAGCCATGTGCATGTTGTACCTAAGAAAGGAGGTGTCACAGTAGTCGAAAATGAGAAAGGAGAAATCATAACTAAAAGAGTCGAATCTGGATGGAGAATGTGCATCGATTATCGAAAACTTAACAAAGCCACCAGAAAAGATCATTTCCCTTTACCATTTATTGATCAAATGTTGGAACGTTTAGCTAGACACTCTCATTTCTGTTTCTTGGACGGTTATTCAGGTTTCTTTCAGATACCTATTCATCCTAATGACCAAGAGAAAACAACTTTCACATGCCCTTTTGGAACCTTTGCTTATAGAAGAATGCCATTTGGTTTATGCAATGCTCCTGCAACTTTTCAAAGATGTATGATGGCAATATTTGTTGATTTTCTGGACAATATTATGGAAGTCTTCATGGACGATTTTTCCGTCTGTGGACAAAACTTTGAAGAATGTTTAGAAAATTTAGAAAGGGTATTAGAACGTTGTGTGAAGGTTAATCTAGTGCTTAATTGGGAGAAATGCCATTTTAAGGTACAAGAAGGAATTATTTTAGGACACATTATATCCAAAAGAGGAATTGAAGTCGATTCTGCTAAAATCGAAGTTATTGAGAACCTTCAACCTCCAAAAACTGTTAGAGAAATCCGAAGCTTTTTGGGACACGCCGGTTTTTATCGACGATTCATTAAAGATTTATCTAAGATA
This sequence comes from Vicia faba, assembly GCA_948472305.1. NCBI lineage: Eukaryota > Viridiplantae > Streptophyta > Magnoliopsida > Fabales > Fabaceae > Vicia > Vicia faba. The sequence goes on from OX451739.1 coordinate 59,930,241, forward strand.
ACTAAACCCCTAACTGAGCTATTAATGAAAGACGCTGAATTTATCTTCGACGAAAAATGTTTAGAAGCATTTCAAACACTTAAGAAAGCATTAATTTCTGCGCCTATCATGCAAACTCCAGATTGGAATGAACCTTTTGAAATAATGTGTGACGCAAGTGACTATGCCGTAGGAGCTTTTTTAGGACAGCGAAAGGATAAAAGACTCCACGTCATATATTATGCAAGCAGAACCCTGGACAAAGCGCAGATGAATTATGCTACAACCGAGAAAGAATTCTTAGCAGTGATCTTCGCATTAGACAAGTTTCGTTCCTACTTAGTAGGATCCAAAATAATCATATACACTGATCATGCTGCTATTAGATATCTCCTAACCAAAAAGGACGCTAAACCTAGACTCCTGAGATGGATATTGCTACTGCAAGAGTTCGATTTAGAAATCAAAGATAAGAAAGGAACCGAAAACGTGGTAGCAGATCATCTCTCTAGACTAGAAAAATCTTAAACATGAACAAGTGCCGATCGATGATGAATTCCAGTATGATAAACTGATTTCCCACTTGGAAGACACAGAACCAGATAAACTCATGGAAACCACCTTAGCCGTCTCCTCGGTGCCTTGGTATGCCGATTTCGTAAATTACCTCGCTACAGGCATTTTACCACCTGAACTTACCTACCAACAGAAGAAGAAATTCTTCCATGATCTTAAACAGTATTATTGGGATGAACCTTTACTTTTCAAGAGAGGTCCCGATGGAATTTTCCGCCGATGTGTGCCAGAAGAAGAGATTGAAAACATTATAAAACACTGTCATCCTGCACCTTACGGAGGACATGCGAGTACATCCAAAACTTGTGCAAAGATCTTACAATCCGGTCTCTATTGGCCTAATTTATGGAAAGACGTACATGCCACCATCTTAAAATGCGACAGGTGTCAACGCACCGGTAATATATCTAGACGTGACGAAATGCCACAAAAAGGCATTTTAGAAGTCGAAATCTTTGATGTGTGGGGGATAGACTTTATGGGACCCTTTCCATCTTCATCCGGTAACAAGTATATACTCGTGGCTGTGGATTATGTCTCAAAATGGATCGAAGTTATAGCTTCTCCAACAAATGACACCCGAGTGGTACTTAAGCTGTTCAAGAACATAATCTTTCCTAGGTTCGGTGTACCCAGACTCGTTATAAGTGATGGTGGATCTCATTTCATTTCCAAAATCTTTGAAAAATTATTAGGAAAATATGGAGTTCGACATCGCATAGCTACACCTTACCATCCTCAAACTAGCGGACAAGTTGAAGTTTCAAATCGCGAGATAAAACAAATCCTTGAAAAAACCGTCGCTACGTCCAGAAAGGACTGGTCCTTTAAACTTCACGATGCTTTATGGGCTTATAGAACTGCCTATAAAACTCCCATCGGTACTACTCCTTTCAAGCTTATTTATGGTAAGTCATGCCATCTCCCAGTTGAGTTAGAACACAAGGCCTATTGGGCCATTAAGAATCTGAACTTAAGTTACACTGCCGCTGGAGAGAAGCGTATCCTGGATATTAATGAATTGGAAGAACTTAGACAGGATGCGTACGAAAATGCTAGGATTTACAAAGAGCGCATAAAGAAATGGCACGATAAGCATATATCTAGGAAGAATTTTAACATAGGTGACTTAGTATTACTATTTAACTCACGATTAAAATTATTTCCTGGAAAATTACGATCTAGGTGGTCCGGACCTTTTGAAATTACTCGAGTTTGTCCAAGTGGTGCAATAGAGATTAAGGGACCTTCGATTGAACCGTTTATAGTAAACGGGTAGCGTTTAAAACATTACCATCTAACTGAACTCGAGGGAAATTCTCAAACGATAAATCTAGACGAGCCACACGCTCGATTAGAAGCCTAGTCTTTAGTTTTATTTGTTGAGCTTACGACATAAAACAAAGCGCTTTGTGGGAGACAACCCACCGTTTTTTTTTATATATTTCCTTCTTCTTATTTTTCATTTCTTCTTTAGTCTATTTTTAACAAAAAAACAAAAACAAAAATATATCTATTTCTTTTCTTTATCTATTCATTATATTTCTCCTCTTTGTCTTATTTCTTTCTATTCTATGTATTTTTTTCTTCTTATCGGCATTTGGCCAATGCTGATCTTCTTTATTTTCTTCTCTTCAGGATACTTCTTGCTATTTATTTCTCTTCCCACTATGTCTCGAGTTGACGATATGCCAGTTAGTTTCAGAGGAAGAAATCAGCGCACCAAATATGGAGTTTTATTCGAGCGTGAGATGTTACCTACTATCTACCCTCATCACGGTGCTATGACTGCTCTTGGTATTCGTGATAGTGTGCTTTTTCTGCTGAATCAGATTGGGTGGGATAGTTCACACTTGATGACTTGCTATGCCACTTATCGGAACCTCACTTTGGAGTGCCTCAGCTCTTTGATATACTTTCCTACTCATGGGTTAGCTTTACGCTGTAGACTTATTATCTTCAGACTTTTTGGCATCACTTTCAAGTTTAACCATAAGGAATTGGGTGAGCTTCTTGGTTTTCCTAATGGCATAGGAGTTTATCATGAAACTCAGGAGGAGTATCTTGGATTTAGAGAGCTTGACTATTTTTGGGGATCTATTTCTGGAATCCTTAACCCTGAGCCCGAGGACTTTGTATCAGAGAATATCCATAATCCGGCCTTCAGGTATTTCCATAAGATTCTGGCCCACACCATTTTTGGAAAACCCCAGAATGTCACCACTGTTTCTAAGGATGAGTTTTTTATCATGTTTTGTGCTTCGCAAAACCGTCTGGTTAATGCGATCACTTATCTGATCCGTACCTTTGTGGATCTCATTGATACTGATCATGCACCCATTCGGATGGGAGGTCTCGTCACTATGATTGCAAATGTTGTTGGACCTCGACAATCCTTTAAGCATCTGAATGCTTTTACTGGTATTACTTGCATGACCATCGAGTTCTGTTTCAACACTGGTATAATTGGTGATCTTGGCCCGACTCAGTTTACCTTGTTGATTAATGGTCAAGTTATGCAGTTGTTTACCTTGCCTAACCCTGCTACGAGTGTGCATAACAAAGCCAACTGGCTTTTTGGTCTTGATCAGCAGCCTTCTCCGCCCCGCACTCCTGAGACTCCGCAAGATTATGAGGTTTTGGAAGATTCTGAGGAAAGATCCCACTGCTCCTTCAGGTTATTATGATATGGGCCCTCCTCAGCACGATTCTACCGCTCACTCTGTTGCTCCTGACACCGTTATGCATGAGGCTCCTACCATTGATTATGCAACTGCCATCCATGCTCTCCAGGTGGAGCATCAGGCTTTGAGGAACGATTTGACTAGTTTGCGAGCCGATTTCTTTGGTTTTATGGATATTGTTTCTGCGCAATTTCAAGAAGTTTTCGCTTACTTTCATTCTTCCTCCGCTTCTAAGGCAGGACCATCTAGTAGCTAGAGCTTTTAAGTAGTTCATTTTATTTAGTTTAGCTTAGTTTGATTTTATTAGAAATTGCAATATTTTCGTTATGCTCTTTTTATTATTATGTTTTACTTTCCAAATACTTGATTCTTAAATTGTAAGCAACTTTGATCCTCATTCTAAAAGCAATTCATGTTATTTTCTTATAATTATAATGTTGCAGCTTAATATATTATATCATATAAAAATATTATGTTATAAGAATATTAGCATTACCCCTCGTCATTCACACTGTTCCCAACAAGCTGAGACGCACGCCTCAGCCTAACACGCTGACTGGAGACGCACGCCTCCAACTGCGCCATGCAGCTTTGAGACGCACGCCTCACGCGTGGTCTCCTATGTCAGACGGTCGCCTCAGCAATGTTTAGTGCAGAGTAAAAGTTGGTCTCCTTGCATTTACTTGTCTTGTCCGTTTCGTTTTCCCATTCACCCCCAATAAATTCAAATTCAACACTCTTTATTCTCATTCAAATTATATTCTTTCCATTTCCCACCATTAATCCCCATTCAAATTTTCCCCTCCATTTTCCAACACCCACTTATTATAATTTATCACTCTTCACTCTCACTCCACTATAAATACCATTCATCCTTCTTTCTCATTTCACAACATTTCTAACCATCTCTATCATTTCCCCTCCTACACCCATATTTTCTACCTTTTCCCTTCTTCAACCCATATCCATCTATGGCTCCACGAAACAACCAAAGACAAGTTAAGCCCGACCGCCCACCACCCGACCTATCCAATATCATTTTCCGCGATAACGACGACGGCCAACAACAACAAAAGTATAAAAAATTCTATACCCGTTCCGTCGTTCCTATAAAATACGTAAGTTCTGAGTGTTTGGAAACCTTAGGAATGACCAATAGCATCGTATTCATGCTCAATAACACTGATTTAACCAGTCTCTGCAAAAACCCATGTCCAACCTATGAACCACTCGTGCTTGAATTTCTTAGTTCCTTCTCTTACACAACACCTGTCGACGATCCCTACACAACCGGAACCGCCAATTTCCGCATGTTTAACCAAGAGTACTCTCTTGATCAAGAAAGAGTCGCTGAACTCTTATCTTTCACTCGCGGCGAGCATGTTCATTACAAGACTTTCGACGATGACCACGATCTTTCTTGGGATCAAGTCGGTTTCTCCTTATGGAATGATCTAACCGGTCAAACCACGGAAAGTTGGCGCGACCTCTATGCTTCTCAAATACATAACCCTGCATTAAGGTACTTTACGTCTCGTACAAGAAGTACAACGTGACCAACAAGAGATGCGACGCGAACAACAACAATATGCCTTTCGCCATGATCGTAACCTCGAATCTTTGCAAGCTCGCATAGCAGACGCACTTCATCTTAATGATTCTAATTCTGACGTAGGACGAAGACCTCGTACTAGAGGACGAAGAACAAGAGCTCATGATTCTCAAAGCAACGAGTGATCGCCTTTCTATTTTCATCTGATTCTCCTTTGTTTTTTATCGCATTGAGGACATTGCTCCTTTTAAGTATAGGGGAGTCAGATCATTTCCTTGTTCATTTCTATTTCCTTTGCTCTCTTTGTAGTATTTTTCCTTTTATTTCTTTTCTTGTATTGCAAAATTTCAATTCAATAAAATACTTATTTATGCAAATTTTAATCTCTTATGCAAAAATTTGTGCTTACTCGAATTCCCCCTATTTCTTGAGCCATAACGAATAAAATACAACAATTTTAACACGCATTTATAAACATTATTCAACTAGTATTAAGGTTGCCTATTATAAATACAAATTCGAGCAACTTAGCAAAATTGCTATTGTCTTAATACTTCAAAACCCCCGATGTGTTGGATCGATTTAAGTACTTATTATACCAAAAACTTTAAAACTTAGTTTTAGATTAGCCCCGAGTAGTTTATTAAGCAGTCGGCACCGCCATAAACACAAACTACGTGGAGAGCTGATGAATATAAGTGATTGATCAAATATTCTTAAGAAATTGCTTTTATCTGAAGATGCACTTATTAAGTTAGATGGTCCTTACCAGATCATTTAATCCAACAGTTGCAGAAACTATAAATTTAAATGCAAAATAATCCATTATAAATTGGTTCAGTGGTCCCTGGTGCTGAACTTGGTAGGGCGAATTACGGTTCGATCCCCCGCAATTTTTAATTGGAAAAAGGGAGTACCATATGATTAAATTACCAGAACTCCTATCTGGCTTACTAAGATCAAATTCACTAACCAGTTACTCCACTATGTGCGTGTAAGGTAAAGGGCTTAATGTGATTGCGCTAGAATGAAAACGGGTGAAATAAAACATAGTATTAGGTTAAGCTATAATGACATGACTTAAATTGGTCTGCTTAAATGGGGTTGTCCAGTGTTCCTACGGTAACTTTGGTGTTTAAGTTTGACTTAAATTCTCTAACGAAAAATTCAACTTGCAACCTGGTACGAAGTGATGTATGTTCTTATATTTGTGTTTAACTGTGCGTCAGTGATTTTCATTTTTTTTTCTTTTGCTTGAGGACAAGCAACGGTTCAAGTATAGGGGAGTTTGATAACACAATTTTATATAGTATATTTGATTTAATTTTCATAGATAATGTTAGTATTTTTATTTAATTATTTCATTTTATTTCCATATTACGCCGGTATTTTTATTGTTTCAGGTATTTTATTTTAATTAGACAAATTGAGCAAAGTGAAGAAATTAAGAGAGTTATTGGACTAAACATGCAAGAAATGAAGAAAAGGGGTGTGCAAAGCAAAAATGATGGATCAAAAGGTTTATTATCTCCAAACTGGGCCCAAACGAAATCAGGCCCATGCAAGCAAGAGAGCCCTAAAGGCACGTGCAAGAGTGAGACGCACGTCTCATCTCTTCTCCTACAATTGAGGCGCCCGCCTCAGACCCTCTCCTTAGTGGGAGGCGCCTGTCTCAACGTGGTCAAAGGGGATGAGAAAATCTGGGGACGACCACCTCCACTCAAAGCAGTTAGAACGAGAAATTTGGGGAAAAGTGGTACGAAAATATCTCAAGAGGTGGTTACATTCTACCTCTATAAAAGGACATCAGGAAATCAAAATTGGGACCGTTTTTCTTAGCATTATTTTTCCAGTTTCAGAATTTACCTTCCCGCATTATTATTTTTTCTATTGTAATTCAGTTTCCAGCAGTTATTTTCCAGCCAGTTCCTTTTCGAATACTTAGATTTTATTTCTGTTGAAGAACCGGGATTTTTGTACGAATTGATTCAAGCTTCAAGAATTATTTCCAGCATTTATTTAATTCAGGTTTCTTATTTACATCGTTTTAATTTATTTAATTAATTATTTTCATGAGAGATATTTATTTAGCCATGAATTTATTTACGAATGTTAATTCCTTTAATGTATTCATGTCTGCTTTTATGAGTATGTCTGGCTAAATTATTTAAATATCGGTATGTAACGAGTTAAATTGAATGGATCCGGAATAAACAGGCTTGATTATATTTTATAAAATAAACACTTTTTCTGATTTAGTTATCTAATTTATTTTGTTAAAAGAGGTTTAGAAACCAATAGAGCGAAAGTTTGAGGCTAATAAACTGACTAAGATTAGAAACCAATAGAGCGACAGTTTGAGGTTTAGAATCAGATAGTAGATACTAGGTATTGTTTTTAAAGACTGCGACAGCGTTTTAAAACCAATTAAACTTTATTTATTTTCAAAAAGTAATTTTAAAATCAATGGGATAGCGAAAGCATACATCAGAGTTTAAAATTATAATTTACTTCAATAGAGCGAAAGTTTGAGAATAGATTTTTGAATAAATACTTTTTGCTGAAAAAGATATTATTATCATTTTTAGAAAATAAGCCAGTGGAAAGCCAGATTCTTTAATGTTAACGAAGTACATACCGATATTCGCATTACTATTATTTCAATTAGAATTAAGTTTTATTACCCAAAAATTCCCCTAATCAATTATTCGATAGCTATAGCTTTACACAGTAGTTTAGGTTACGTTAGTTCGATTTATAGTCCCTTAGGTTCGATATCTTTTAAAACTACGCGATAGGGCTGTATACTTGCAGTCTCCCGATAAATTTAGACGATAAAGTCGCGATCACATAGTGACCAAAGTTCCTGCTACAGTAACACTGAACATTCTTCTTTTCAGACTTCTCCTTTCCCTTATGGACATTCTTCTGCCTATCAGAGTTTGAAGCTTCTAACTTTTGACCACCATTAGTTCTCTTCCTGGCTTCTGACCAAGTCTGTTTCTGATGCTTCTTACTAGAAGTTACTTTCAGAGCCTGCTGCTCTACTTCCCTCTCAGAAGTTCTTGCAGTCATACTCAACTCATGCGCCTCTAGACTACTTTGCAGCTCTTCAACTCTCATGGTGCTCAGATCTTTGAAATGTTCAATTGCTACAACAATGTAATCAAACTGAGAAGTTAAAGATCTCAAGATCTTCTCAATAATTACTTGTTCAGACAGAGTTTTTCCACAAGCTTTCATCTCATTAGTGATCAGAATCACTCTAGAGATGTATTCAGAAACCTTCTCGTTATCCTTCATGTTGAGATTCTCATATTGCTTTCTAAGAGACTGAAGCTTCACCTTCTTCACTGATGCGTCACCACCGTAACATCTGACCAGTGTGTCCCACACAGCCTTTGCTGTTTCAGAATCAACAATCTTCTCAAACACATTCACATCCACACATTGATGGATGTAGAACAACGCTTTCTGATCTTTCTTGCTCAGCGTCTTCTGTGCTATCTTCTGGGCCTCTGTTGCGTCTGTTTCTAACAGATTATAACCATCAGTGACAAGATCTAACACATCTTGAGAACTAAATAACACGCGCATTTGAATCTTCTAACGATTCTAATTTTTGCCATCAAATACTATAAGCTTGGAATGAATATCGCTGTTTCCGTTCATCTTCTAACAATTGTGTCAATTTAGGTTTGTAAATAGATTTTAACAAACTTTTGTTTAAACTTAAAAAATATTAGTTTATTTGGGAGCTATTTAGAACCAAAAGAAAAATTGATATGTTTTGTGGGTATGTTTTTTATTTTAAAAAGGAGGAATATTTTGCATGTGTTTTTTGACTCGTCACTTTTATATAAAATGTAATTTTTAAAATATATTTACCAAGGTCAGAATTTTCTAAATCATAATTTATTTAGATTTGTGAACTTGATTATGAAGATGGTAATGAAGATGAAACAATATTAAATAAAATTAATTTTCAATGATTTACATACAGTTAAAAGTGTGATATTTGTCCAGTTTAGACATTTAAATTTAAAATTTAATATAATAAAATAATTAGAATAACAGAAGTGTAATTATAAAATCTAAAAATAATAAATATTATTTACTAAACAAATATACTCCACTATTATTATGTTGCTAAATACATTACTACATTGTCCATTCAAACATACATATGAATAAAAAGAAAAGCAAAAGCAAAATGGAATTGTATTGCACATGCACATGATATAGATATCCTAATAGTGACAGGTGTAAAAGTGTGCGATTCCTATCTAGGAATCATTAATTGTCTCAAAGTGAGCAAGCCTATTGTCTGATAATCTTGTAGCATAAGCAGATTTCTGGTATTCAAACCATGTAAACTCTCTATATAATAATATTTCATTTCCTTTTAAGAGACATGGCAAAGGTGCAATTTTCTCTACCAAAGGTGGACCACAGAAATAAATCATAGAGAGTCTAGGTTTGAAACCATTTGTTAAAACTCTGTGCCTCACACTTTTGAATCGTCCATTAGTCATAACCTGTTTTCGTTTTGTGGATAACAAATGTGTCAGAATCACAAGCCAAAAAAGGTGGCATGCATTATAAATAAATACAATACCCCATTTCAATGTAACACTATTAAAACTTGTTGACATGACAAGACTAGAAATATTTTCATCACATGGGGACATTTTATTTCATACTACTAAATAAGTAGAGTGTTGAATTGGAAAGAGTACAATGATAATAAACAAATGAATCAGAATTTATTCAAAAAGCTACTAACTCTTCTGAAAAAGTATGAGTTTATCTTTATCCACATCTCAACTATTTCATATCTTATCTAAATGAACAGGAAAAACTTAAATAAATATTTCATTTTTGTGTAAAACTAAATAAAACACTTCCTCTTGGCAAATACTATCATAAAAATAAACTTTTTTTTTATATTAAAAAAACCTGAATAAACTAAATATTTTTTATTTGATAATTTAATCAATGAATATTACATTTAAAGACTGAGATCCCATTAAAAATATTTTTGACACTCAAAATATTAAGATTATAATAGTAATATTTAATAAATATGTCTACAATTTTTGAATTGTCTTGTAATTATGTTTGATTTTTTAATTTTAAAATTTTAATTGGAGATTACCCTCTATTCATTATTAAAAAAATATTTTTAAATATATCAAATAATCAATAAATTAGAATTATATATAAATCAAATATATTAATTATTTAATAAACTTAAAAAATACTTTTTTTTAATACTTTTTTACAATTCTATTTATAAAACAAATTTACATTTTATATTTATTGTATAGGAAATGTATAAGATGTATATGTTGTCTAAATATATTTAAAAAATAGACATTTTCTTTGCAAATAAGACTAGAGTAGAAGTAATAAGCATTGAAAAAGAATATGTTTAGAGTAATATAGTTTGATTACTTGTATTATAAGAAAAGAGTGATTGGTGATTTTTTTACCTGAAGAGAATCACCAACATTAACAAAGAAGGAAGTGTGATCAGAAGGCACTGAAATCCAAGTCTTATCTTTGAGACAAATTTGAAAACCACAAGTGTTGTTTGATCTCAACAATGAAATGATTTGTGGATCTGTGTGTTCACCAAAACCAATCACATTTTCACCATCATTATCATTATCATTATTATTCAACCTTGACTCAGGACATGGAGGGTAATGGTTAAGCCTGAATATGCAATCACTGTCCTTATCATTTACAAGCTTGCTCAACACATTCTTTTCTTCAATGTTCAACCCTTCAGCCATAAATTCAAGAATCTCACATCCTAACTTTTTCACACTTGACATGTAATCACTCAACAAACATCTGCCGCAACAACAACAACAAAACCATAAATTTAATATTTCTTTCTATTTTATTTATAAGAAAAAATTTACTTTTTAGATTCATTAAAAATACAACATACAACGTATCTGATTTATATATTGTCCAGATACATTAATTATATTTTGTGTGTTCGAGAAGAAAAAACATACCGAAGCTTCTCGGAATCTTTACCAAAAGCAGGGGAGAGTTTGAAGGAATTAAAATCTTGATTATTTGTAAGAAGAAGATATTCAACCCAACCAATATCACCATTTTGTCCAATTTTCTTGTTTCCATACCCAAATGGATTAGCTGGTCCTGCTTTTTCCTTTTGATCAAAAGCCATGGAAAAGAACTTGTCAGCTTCAGATTCCAATGAAGAGATAGATTCCATAGAGACACCGTGGTTGACAACCTTAAAGAATCCAAACTCTTCACAAGCTTTTACTATGATGTTCTTTGCATCAGGTTTGGAGAGATCCACTATAGGGATTTCAGGTATGAATGTGGTTTGTTTCAAGTTTCTTAGACATGGATATTGCTCTCTTGTTGATTTTGACAACACAACCATTTTGAAGATGTTTTTTTTTTTTAAAGGAGTTTTGGGATAGTGAATGAATGTATGAAAGAGGTTTGGGGTAGTTCTCTATTTATATATTTGAAAAAGTGAAGTTGTGGGGATGATATTAATGTTATTATTAGAGGAAGAAAGAAGTTTGGATTACTCCTCTTCTAATATAGGAATAAACTTATTTTACAAGCAATGGAATTATAGTATTATTATGAGTTTTTATCATGGGTACAACCTTTAGTCAAAATAAATAAATGAGTACAACTTTACATATTAGGAAATTATTAATGGAAGATTTGTTTTCAACCAATAAAAACATTGCACTTTCCTTTTTGACCATCAACTTCAACTCTTACATTAGCGTGGCATGTCAAACTACTTCACTAGCACTCATTGCAACACTATTGCAAACAATTGACCATACTTAGAATTAGGGTTGGCCTTGAGTCCGAACAAAATCCACAACTAAAGACTTTAAAAAAATAAGAGTCTCAAAATTATTTTTTATAAATTATAAATTTGAAATAAATATATAAATATTGATTGTTTAACTAAATATATAATATAAGTTAGTAGTGTAGTGTAAAAAATTTGTTTTGATTCAAAGGCTAATGATTTAATCTTTGATGTATAAAATATCGGGGACGACCCTGCTTAAAATTGAGAAGAGCATGTATCCAAAAAGTGTACACAAAATCTACACTAAGACACACAAAACCCGCTTAGAATTTAGAGTCGCAAAGTTATATTGCATCAGAAAAGTTTATCATTTTTCTTTGATGATTGTTGGTATATATATGATCTCACATATTATGTGTCCATAAGACCTATTGATTGGTTAATAAGACTCATATGTCATTGTCTACTAGAGACTATTTAATTGAAATCAAGTCTTTTGTTTCTTTTTCTAAGATCGATCAGTTATGACTATTAATTTGTCTTAAATGCTCGTGTTAAAATGCACTAGTCGAAAGTAAGATATGTTAGCATTGAGTTGATTGACTTGAATTTGCCCATTAAGATGAACTAGCTCAATCCTGCCCCATAAGCTTCTTAAAACTGAGGTGGGTACTATTGATTCTTGGTTTGGATTTAACTTAAATTAGTGGATCGTAAACAATCTCTCAAACATGAGGTCTATAAGAGCGAGATGTTTTCAAGGAAAGACTTGAATGTACAAAAGGAAAAATGAAGCTAGCCAAAGTTACATTGATGGAATGAATAACGACTCTTGGGATCTTTATCAAGGAAACCAAGGAGCTAACGACTCAAAGAATGATAAATTGCTTGGTCGATATAACAGGGGGCAGTGGATAGTAAATAAGAGGACTGAATTAAAAACACCTAACGTAGACACCCTTAACAAAACTCAAAAGAAGAGACAATAAAGAAGTTGATCTATAAAGAAAATGAAGCAAACTTTATAACTCATTGCTAAAGTTCAAAATCAAGATGGTAAAAATATATCTTTTCTTGAGGTACTAAAAGAGCTAGACAACTCATAAATTAAGAGATATCATGTTATCCGCTCATGAGGTTAGTACCCAGAAAATACAAGTCACACATGAAGTTGCTTCTAAAACGAAAGAAAATGCACTTGATCCAAGTCTCACATGCCTGAAGCTAATAACTGATGATAAACACCCTATAGTCATTTGACTAGAAAAATATGGTCGCATCGACTAACTTATTGGGGTTATACGATATTAAATGGGGAAAATGTTTTAAAAATGAAGATGATTCTCTAATAGAAATATGGATCAACAAAGATACTAACATCGCCGTGGGTGAAATACAAGTCTCGATTAGTTTGATCCATCTTGAGAATTTGGCACAGAGTCCTTTTCGAAGGAGCTTGAATGAGACATATTTGTTGAAGACTTTGAGTGTACTTCCTTGGTTAAGGCTAATGAATATGAAAGTATGTTGTTTGAAAAAACTTCTTAAGATATGGTTATACATCTTATTGAACCATGTTAATAATACTACCATTGAACAAGATGATGACATCAATAACTAACTTGACATGTTGTTATTTCAGTTACACGGTAGTTAGAATCTATTTAACCATATATATAATGTTGTAATCATTTTCTAATAAATGAGAATCTATTTTCTACCATGTTCATTTTGAGTTCATAATATGGCGTCATAGCCCAAATCAATGAACAAACTTCATTTCTCATTCGATTCCCATCATATAGTTGAAGATTCTTCATTGTTTCTTCTTTGACCTTCATCTCTTTGATGAAGCATTTTATCATTTCTTGACTCTTCTTTCATTCTGTCAACAATTCATCTTCTTCTCCGCATCTGATTTTGTTGATTTTTTGTTGTTTCTCATCGTTTTCCTCATCGATCTAACATGCCTATGCATATTGCACCAAACTGACAGCTTGATGATTCAATTTACTACATTCATCCAAGTGAAGGTCCTAATTCATTTACAGGTACTCCAAAGCTTGATGGCTCCAACTATCTCACCTAGAATAGATCCATGCAACATGCATTATGCGCCAAGGACAAACTGAAACTCATTAATGGCTCTATTTAAATCCTTGATAAAGATCACCTCAATTTCATTCAATGGCAACATTGTAATCACTATTATTTCTTGGACAATAAATTCGGTTAGTGATAAAATTTCTTCTACCATTCTTTTCCATGAAAATGATGTTGATGCTTGGAATGATTTGCATGAAAGATTTTCCAAAGCTGCTCGCATTCACATCTTAACTTTTCCTTCTACAATTAATAATTCGAAGAAAAATTCAAGATTTGTTATGGAGTATTTCCTTGAGATTAAAGGATTTTGGGAAAAGCTTAATTCTCACAGGCCCATATGCACTTGTGCTCACAGATGCAGATGTCATGCAGTGAAAAAGGCTCACAAACATCGACTTGAGGAACAAGCTATTCAATTTCTCACTAGATTAAATGACAATTTCCCTGCTGTTTGGACTCAGGTTTTGATCGTGGATCCTTTACCCTCAATGAATCACATTTATTCCCTTGTTGTTTAAGAAGAAAGTCATCACAAGAATACCACACTTGTTGATGATGCATTTATTCTTGTTAATGCTGCTCAAAGATCTGATTTTAAGCATAAGGGTGGATTTCACAACATGAAAAATGCTCATAGGGTTGTCACCTTCTAAAATAGGACTGGCCATACTGTTGATTTTTGTTATCAAAAGCATGGCCACCCAAATTTTAAAAAGAATAAATCATCTGTGAATGTAAGCCAAGTGGAGAATCCTTCAATGGATGCCATTACAGATACCTCTAGTGCGAATAATCAGATTCCTATTACTCAAGCTCAATATGATCAACTCATCAACTTGTCACAAACCTCAAGTATCTCTGCACCTACTGTCAGTTCCACCATAAATCAAGTATCTTCTAGAATAAATTCACCTGATCAACTTTCAGGTATTGTTTGTAACATTACTTACCGCTCAAGTAATTTCCCTCATTCATGGATTTTAAATTCCGGTGCCAATGATCATGTTTGCTCCTCTTTGAATATGTTTAGTTCATACTACAAAATTACCCTTCCCAACGGATATTGCACAGTTGTCCAATATGCTAGTAATGTTAGTTTTACACCTGTTTTATATCTCAACCATGTCTTATTTGCACCAGAGTTCAATTTAAATCTCATTTCCATTTCCAAATTGTGCCATAAATTGAAATGCTCTGCCAAATTTTCTGTTGATCAATGTCTATTGCAGGAAATGAATACACATAGAATGTTTGGTTTAGGTAGAAAAGATAATGGATTTTATATCTTGCAAATAAAGGATCATCACTATGAAGAATTCCCCTCATCTTACCAAGCTCAACATCAACTCAAGTGTTACAACTGGTTTTAAAATATAGACTCTCCACCCTTAATTTTTATCCTAAGGAAGGGAATATAAAGGTTAATCCTAAAAAGTTAGAGATTCTATGTTTCTTGACTCGGTTATAGATGAAGGGAAGGTGTTAGGCACCCCTAATCTACCATGTTCACAAGAATACTAGGGTTAGAAGCGCGATCTTTAGGAAATAGGGTTTTAGTGTTTTATTAGAGGAACTCGCCATGATTTTAGTCGTATGCCTATGTATCCTCTTATGAGGAATCAGGGTCCCAATTCGTAGTTTGCAGTTGGTTGGTGTTTTTTATGGATTGCGTAAATTTGCTTTCGAATTTATCCTTGAACCTTGTCTGGGTTGTAAATTGAGTGAGTGTAGACGCAGTTTGCAGTTAATTTCGAAAGAAATTCTCCTTAATCCTTTTTCGAAAATAATTTTGAGTTTTTTTAATTATGTTAGTTGAAAAATGTTTTGATGTTGGTTAGCTATTTTAATGTTATTATTAGTCGTAATATTAGGTAAGACATAGAGCGCAGAGTCTGATATAGTCTCCTCATCATGTGGCTAGATATTGACCACGTGTCACCCATTGGTGAATTGCATGAATCTTAATTATTCGATTATAAATAATAAACTGGTAGACGATGTATCGACCGATTTAGTTACTCAAAGATAGACATCATATTATTTATAGAATGTTTAATTAATTTAATTAACATCATTCTAAAAATTCATCTAAATGATCTATCCTAACAATCGATTAAAATAGTTAACTAAATTTTAGTCTAATAAACAAATATCAATAACTAATTAAAGGGGTGTGAGGTTTAATAGAGAGGGTAGTATAAAATTAAATATGACCTTTTAAGACCAACCCAAAACAAACCTTAATTTGAATTAAATAAAAAAAAGATAATAAATGAGAAAAATGGAAAAGGTTGAAGTAACATGATGTTTTTAAGGTTATACTTACACCAAAATAAAGTGAACGTTAAAACAATTTGTAATCTTTGACTTTTTCAAAATTAACACTCATACCATAAAAACCAAGACATGTGGCTTCTAATAATATAAAATAAATAATAAATTAACCAATGAATTAAAATATAGAAAAAACACAACAATATTTGTTTCTCTCTCATTGGTGATATCATAATAATGAACAACAATAAACAACCCATTCTTTTTTATCAAGGATAGCAACAACAACCAAAATCCCATGAAATTATTCATCATTTTTTATAATAAAATAAAACATGCTCATATCAGAACATCAAGTTCAAAGGGAAGTATGTCTACCTTGGTTCCTTCAGGTTATTTCTTCTTGGATTTCTTTTCCTTGGAAACAAGATACGACGAACAAGACGACAAACAAGCAAAATAAAATTATGATGTTTCAATTATTTGTCAATTTTGCAGGTTGTTTTGACAGTAAGGATGTTAGTGAAATTGTTTGGATTATTTATTATAAGAGAATTTAGTCAAAACCGAAAGAAAAAATAAGATTTAAAAAGTGTGTGTTAAAAATTGGTTGAACCGTATTGTATGTATTGGGTAAATTTAGTGTAATGAAAAAAACAACAAAAAATTTGGTGAAAAATTAGTGTTATATATGGATTGGTGTACAAAGAACAAGATTTAAAACAAGGTGTCTATGAAAAAAAAAGTATAGAAATTTATAGTGAATGGTACTGTATGGTTTGTAAGTGGATTATAAAATGTGAAAAACTTCTATATAATATGAATGTATTTCTTAAATAAAAAAAATAAAGTTAGAAAAATAAAATAAGGATTTTCAAAAAAGGGTAGGTTAGAAATTGATTAATACTGATATAAATTAAAAAGCAACAACCATCAGACATCATTATATGGTTGAAAAAAATAAACAAGTAAGAATTGAAAAATCAAAAACAAAAGAGAGGAGCCTCAAATTAAATCATCAGCCAAAAGTAATTTTGAAAAAAATGATAGACGTTTTGAAAAAAAACCAAGTGTGGTTTCTTTGTTAGTAAAAGTGTCAATGTTGATGGTGAGAAATTGTAGTTTTGTGGATCTCTAGAGGAATTGTGTGTGAAAAGTTGTTGTGAGAAATTCTGGATGTTGTGAATCAAAAACTAGGATAAACTAAGGTCTATTTATAGACTTGAATTAGGTTAAACAAGACTTAGAGACTAAGTTATCCAAAATGCATTAAAAGCCTAAGCCCGATTTCCAAAAAAGAAAAGAAAATTAGTAACAAAAAGAAATAGAAAAAATGTTAAAAATGCAACATACAAGATTCGAACCCGCAACCTCATACTTGCAAGATGTTGATGTATCATTCTACCAGAGTTTGAATAGAGAGATTGAAGAATAAGTTTGACCTAGATATGACGACGCAGATAATTCACCAATACCTAGAAAATAGATCGTAGTTTTTTGCGTATTTACCATGACCTAGGAGGTAAACAACACAAGTTGAAATATTATAAGGATACAATGTACAACGTTCCCATGGGTACAAAGAGTAGGCATAGATGATGATGTATCATCTTACCAGCGTTTGAACCAAAGTTTTTGATAGAACTTAGACACGAAGACACAGATAACTCGTCAGTATCTGAGAGATTGTATATTGTCTTGCGTATTTACAAAAATATAAGTTTTTTGAAAAAAAGTTGACTTACATAGTAAGTTTTGGTTTGATTTGATTTTATCTATTCATTGCAACCTAAGGGATGGATAAAACAAAGTCTGATAACAACATTGTTGGATGGAGACTGATGCAATGGATTGCGCATATTTATTCACATATTTATCGCAACCTAGGGGATATATATTTGAAAAGCTTCCTAACAACATTGTTGCATGGAGGATGACACAATGAGTTATATTGCCGACTTCGTCAAGTTTACTACAACCTAGAGAGTAAACAATCCAAGGATGAGTTCACGTATTCATTGCAACCTAGGGAATGAATAATATGAACTGACAATTCACACATCTACCACAACCTAGGGGGTAGATGATTGAAAAAAGCTTGATAACAACGTCGCTGCATGGAGACTGAAGCAATGAGTTATATTGCAGATTTCCCACATCGCTGCAAGGAGACTGACGCAATGGGTTATATCGCAGAGGAGGAACATGTGTATTTATCACAACCTAGGGGATAAGTAAAACAAAGTTTGATAATACATCGCTGCATGGAGACTGATGAAATGGATTACGCACATTTATTCGCATATCCATCACAACCTAGGGGATATATAATTGAAAAAAAAGCTTGATAACTACATCGCTGCATGAAGACCGAGGCAATGATTTATATTACAAATTTCACACATTGCTGCATAAAGACTGACACAATGGGTTATATCATAGAGGAGGAAACACATTGATGCATGGAGACTGACACAATGAGTTATATTGAAGATTTCGCACATTGCTGCATGGAGCCTGACACAATGAGATATATCGCAGAGGAGGAAACAAATTGCTACGTGGAGACTGACGCAATGAGTTATATTGCAGATTTCACATATTGTTACATGGAGCCTAACACAATGAGCTATATTGCAAAGGAGGAAACACATTAATGCATGGAGACTGACGCAATGAGTTATACTGCCAATTTCACACATTGCTGCATTGAGCCTAATGCAATGAGCTATATCGCAGATGAAGAAACACATTATTGCATGGAGACTGACGCAATGAGTTATATTGTAGATTTCGTACATTGTTGCATGGAGCCTGACACAATGAGCTATATCGTAGAGGAGGAAACACATACTGCATGGAGATTGACGCAATGAGTTATATTGCAGATTTCACACATTACTGGATAGAGCTTCACACAATAAGTTATATCGTAGAAAAAGCTTAATAACAACATTGTTGCATGGAGACTGGTGCAATGAGTTATATCATAGAAAAAGCTTGATAATAACATTGCTGCATGTAGACTAATGCAATGAGTTATATCGCAAATTTCCCACGTTGCTGCATGGAGATTGACACAATGGGTTATATTGTAGATTTCACACATTGCTGTATGGAGCCTGACATAATGAGTTATATCACAAAAGAGGAAAAACATTGCTGCATGGAACCTGACGTAATGAGTTATATTGCATATTTTGCATATTGTTGCATGGAGCATGACACAATGAGCTATATTGCAAAGGAGGAAACACATTGTTGCCTGCAGCTTAGCACAATGAGTTATTTTTTAGATTTCGCACATTGCTTCATAGAGCCTGACGCAGTTAGTTATATTATGGATTTAACACATTGTTGCATGAAGCCTGATGCAATGAGATATATCGCAAAGGAAGAAATACATTGCTGCATGGAGCCTGACACAATGAATTATGTTACAGATTTTGCACATTACTGCATGGAGCCTAACGTAATGAGTTATATTGCAAAGGAGGAAACACATTGCTGCATGGAGCCTAACACATTGAGTCATATTACAGATTTCGCACATTGTTGCATGGAGCCTAATGCAATGAGATATATCGTAAAGGAGGAAACACATTGCTGCATGGAGCCTGACACAATGAGTTATATTGTAGATTTCACACATTGCTGCATGGAGCCTGACGCAATGAGCTATATTGTAGAAGAAGCTATTTTTTATGATCAAATCTTAGATAACTAAATCAAAGATGAGATCGGTTTTTTATCGGTTGTGTCTGTTCTCAACCAAGGTAATTGTTTTGCATAAAAATGCTAGGTTTGAAGATTGAAACCGAAGTTTCACTGATGATGCTAGTTGTGTCTGTTCTCAACCAAGACTATCATCATGAAGAAATGAACCCCAAATTGACTGATGATGTCGGTTGTGTCTGTCCTCAACCAAGACTATAAACAGGAAGAAATAACCCCAAAATTTGTTAATGAAGCCGGTTATGTCTGTTATCAACCGAGGCTTGATCAACATGATAACCAAATGAAATTGAATGTTTTGAGAGGTTCGAACTTAGAATGTTTGAACTTGATAATTGCAAGTGAAATTCCTGGAGGCTAGTCATGACTAGGCCTTGTATGAATCGTAGGTAAGCTGCCTAATGAAATTTTGATAGCGGTACCTTTGATGATTGTGTCCATTCTCAACTGCGGTAGCTATAGTGATAGCAAGATGAATGGATAAAGATGAGCTTGGATTTTAATTTGAGTTTATCTTAGTTGATAGTCATGCCTTGAGATTTTTTGCAGTTTTCATGGGCATATATGATTGAATGTAATGTATGTATGTATGTGTGTGTATGTATGTATGTATGTATGTATGTATGTATGTATGTATGTATGTATGTATGTATGTATGTATGTATGTATGTATGTATGTATGTATGTATGTATGTATGCATGTATGTATGTATGTTTGATATGTTTATGCTTGATGCATGCATGATGCATGGTATATATGCTTAACATGATAATATTATGAATTAAAATGATGCGATGATTGATAAATGCAATGCCCATTTTATTTGAACTGCAGAATTAGTGCCTAAGGAAGGCTATCAGCCAAGAACTATTTTTTGTGAGAAGCCATACCAATTAGGTGCTGAGCTTTTGAAAAGATGTGCCAGACGGGAACTTGGCTTTGCACCAACGTTAGTAGGACTACTGGAATAGTATCAGCTTGGTGGCTTGGAAAGGTGAAGTGGATAGCAAGGTTGCTAACATTGGTAAGGTTAGCTAGAGATATTAATCCGGTGATTTGGAAAGTTTAAGGCTACTCACGACTTTTACATAAGGATTCTTACATATGGACAAAGAAATGAGGTTGTGTGAAGTTGCTCACGTCTTAGTTTGACAAAGAACGCTTGTATCATAGACTCACCGAGAGAGATAGTTAGAGAGATATTAGAGATTATAACAGTGAGTCCCCTAGAAATTGACTCTAGATTTTTACGGGGTCCTAAGTCTTGGTCTATGATATGTCATGTATACATGCAGATGCATGCGTTAATGCATAGAATGACCGACTAATGCATGTAATGGGTGACTTGGATATGCGTCAATGGATGTTGAAATTTTGATGTGCCAGTGAGAATTGGGCCCTCTGTTAGATCCATGCTATCTGAAGTAATCAGTCGGTTGAGATGTCAAGCATAGCTTGATTTTGGATCAAAGTAACATAATGAATGCATGACAATGATTTATGCAAACTCATGTGCTTTTGATTGATGCCCCTATGATGGGTCATGGATGATTAAAGCGTAGAGGTTTGCTTATGCAACAAGGTTGCTTGTTACATGATGGTTGAATGTTATGCTATCATGATTTCCCGATACTCGATTTGAACTCGAAGATTGCTTGATGTATGAGAAAGACCCACTGGAGGTTATGAAAGTACGCGAAGAGCTTGCCCCTATATGGACTGTCTTTCCCTAATTTGTTGGTAGGGTCTTGACGGAGATTCTCTTTGATATGAGCTTGGAAAAAGTTTGATCATAATGTGGAGACCCCACTATTTTGTATTATGCCCCTGATTAAAATACTCTTGAAAATGCTTGGCTTTGATAAACCATTTTAAATCAACTCCTTTTGACCAAGCCTTGCAGTGGTTTGCCCCACCATTAAAATTTTGAAAGAGGTGCCCCTGAATCTCCTGGATCTGGAGGGATTACCCTCAGAAGAACTTAGGCCTCACCCTAAACTTGACATAGATTGCCCCAAGTATTCGAAGCTTGAAAAGTTTGTACCTGAAATTGCTTGAAGGGGAATTTGGACCCTACATGCAGTAGGATGGACTTGGTACATACGACCCCAACATTTGAATCTTGGAAGGTTGCCCATGATCATGAAGCCCTTTAGAGGTTTGTTATAGTAAGGAAACCGAGTCATACCCTATTATGATATGACTTGATTAAGGAATGCTCCTTCGAAAGACATGCCCCTGATTAAACAACGCTTTGAAATTTGATCCGAGTTGATTGAATCTCAGAATGATCACCCATTGTCAATAGTATCTTTGTGTGATATACCCCTACGATGAATAGTATTTTCCCCTATTTATAGGGGTCCTCTTAGACGCTTTGCCTCAGTTAGAAGCTTCTTGGAAATGCTTCTTTTTATTAGACCCTCTTTTGAAATCTCCTTGATGCTAAGTATTGATTTGTAAATAAAATTGTACATTTTGAAAAGTAATCCTAATGTGATGCACATGCAAGTTCTTGAAATCAAAATTAATTATGGAATAGAAATGGATGATTAGAGATAGATATTCGAAGAAGCGAAATAGTTAGAAATAATTTGAACAAACATATGAGTCATTTTAACACAAATCTTGTTAAGTATGCTTTCATAGTGAACCTAGCTTCAATTAGGACTTTTGAAGGTTGTAATGTGGCCATGGTTCGTGGTTTAAAAAAAGGATATAAGGCTCAAAAAAATTTTAGCCCACCCCATTCTCCTTGATGTTCTCCAATCCTAAGTTCAATTAATCCAACAGATACGTTTATCTCCAACATAAATTTTGTACTCATGCCGATGATGAGAAGCATAGATAAAGTTCAAGCACTGTTGGAAAGCATTCATAAGATCTAAGTGTTTAGGAAAAACCTTTGAAGTGGCAGTCACAAGACTGATCTCCAATTTTGTTTTCACTCCCTTATTTTTGCATGGACCGAGTTTTTTTGAATTTTTTTCGGTCCATCGGGATGCCCTAACTTTTGCCTAAGTCAAATTTTGATTTCCTTTGACTTAGCGGGTTTTATTTTTTCTTTTGAACTTCTTTTTTCTTTTCTATTTTGACACTTGTGACTGTCATGCTGATTGTAATAAGCTTCGTCTTCATCATTTCCTCTATCTTGATTGATGTATTGAGGAAGAAGACGTTGTGGACTTTGTCTTCATTGATTCCTAAATCTTGGATGATGAACGCAAGGAAGATGATATGCTCGAACCTTTGATTAGATTTTTCTCTCAATGATGTAAAGATATATGCTTGAACCTTTTCTTAGGTCGTTTTGATTCTGCTGGGATTTGAATGCATCATCGAATTAATTGAAATCTACCCTGCCCCTGGTTGAAATTAAAATTTTTTTATAGAAAAATAGAACAGAACTCCAACTCCTGGCTCGAGGGGGTTGACTACGGATTATCTCCTTATATCTATATTGTTTGAGAAGTGAAATAATTCCTTACATCGTCATCTTGGTCTTACCATTGAAAGCATAATTTAGAAAAATTTAGTTATTTAGTTTTCATCCTTCTCCGTCGAAGTTTGTTAAAGACAATTTGAAAATGGAGAAGAAGAGTGAAAATGGAAAGTCATTAATTATTTATGGAAAGTGATGAAAGATGAAGAGTGAAACAAATGAATTGATTTCAAAAACATGCATGTTCATTTTATTGGAATTAGTGATCCAAAGATACAAGTTCACACCAAATACAACTTAGCAACAATTTGAAATTGATAATGTCTAATGACCATATCGAAGAGCTTTTTAGTTTGATCCACTTGACATTTAGGATAGCTTTTAGATGTTCTTGGACTTGTCAAAGTATATGGGTGACCCTTGACTTTTCTTGGGCATACCAATTTCGTTGATAGGGCAGTTGCTCTTGATGTAGAGGAATCACCATTGGTAGTGGCATTTGAGGTGTTGTGTAGGCCTGTAGTTGTCGTGGTGAAGGACTTCCTTCTCTCCCCAATAAGACTTGCAGGACCAAGATCCGTTTAGTCTCCAATAGATAATATTCTTCTTATATAGTTTCAGACTTTCTTAAGTTTGTTTGCGAGTATCAAGAAATCAACTAGCATATAGATGATAGTTGGATAAGGGTAAAGGTGAAATGCATTAAGTGAAAATGCATGTGTAACACAGTGGGAGAACTGACTTGGGTATTTTGCGTTTGATCGCAAATTTTGTGGATAGCAAGAGTCGCCACCGAATTTTCTTTTACCCAATAAGGAAAGGTTAAAAATAACAGGAAATAACTTTCGAGATTATTTCTTGAGTTCGGGGGGTAGGTTATGAAAAGGGAAGATATTAGCACCGTTTTCATCCGTAGTTATCTACAGGCTCTTAGTTGCTTGCTAGATCACTTGCTTTTCTTTGAAAATGTGCTTGTGGTGTGAGTTTTGATAGTATTTTGAAAATGTCTTTGTAATGGCTCTCGTTTCTATAAGAACGCGTACAAAGTGTTGTTTTGAAAATGGTTCAAAGAGGTGTTTGTGGAATGTGTTTTTGAAAGTGATTTTGAAAAGGTGTCTTTGTAATGGTTCTCGTTTCTCTAAGAACGTGTATAAAGTGTTTTAACTTTTGAAAATGTTTCAAATGAAAGTGTGGGTGTATAAAATGTTTTTGTTGTGAGCAAATGAGCAACTAGGAGCACCCTACCTACTCAAAAGTTCTAATTTGTTCTTTTCCTCCTCCTTTAGATGTTGCAATCTTACCATTAGTTTGGTAAGATTCCCCATCGTTGGATGTGAAGGGACGGGCGTGAGACGTTTGTATAGTTATAGAAGGTAACCTATGGGACATTTTAGCAATGTCGTTTAGGGACTAGATCGTTTAAGAAAGGCAATATTGAGGGTCATCGAGGGACTACGATCTTTTATCAAGGGTCTTTGCTAAAACGCCCATATTCGAGGGACATGACTATTTTTCCGAGGCAACAAGTGGAATTACCCTATGGGTGCATGTGTGAATGGTGTGTTTGATTTGCATGCATTTAGTCTTTGATTTGGGGTTGTCTACTTGTTATTTTTATCTTGCCATACATACCCTATCTTACTAGCAACCATACAAAAGTAATAAAATGCAGAAAGATAATATCCTACACTATTACAACCATATTTAATTGCATGAAAATATAAAGGCAAAAGTAAAATAAAAGCAAGAAAAATGGGTCTTTCGATTTAGGCAGAAACACCCTTCGATTCTGCATTTTCTTGCTTCCTTCGATTTAGGGTCTGGAGTCAGTGAAGTCATGCCCTTCGATTTGCTTTTCTATCTTCTTCGACTGGGGGCTGGAACCAGTGTAGGCGTAATCTTCCTTTCCTCCTCCTTCGACTAGGGGTTGAAAGTAGTGAGGGTGTGCCTTTCTTCTGGGCCTGCATGTCAGTGTGTTCGAAGCAAGTGTGTGTGTGATGAACATGTCTGTGTCGAAGCATGTGTGTACATCGAAGTAGGTGTATCGAAGCATGTATGCAACGAACAGGTGTGTGTTGAAGCACGCATTCTTTACCTTTCTGTTTGATCATGTCGAAGCCTCAAGGCTTTGTATCAAAGTATGCATATTTTTTACTCCAACATTTTTAGGGTCTATATAGATTAGTTCTTTAAAGGAAAACACAAAAGATTAACATCGAAAGCCATGGTTATTACATATTGGACTCGAAGATGAATCAATAAAGATGCTTGAACTGAAAGAGTTAAAGTCAGAAATGTAAGTTCATATGCGCCTAATAGGGGGGGGTGAATTAGGTTCTTTAAAACTTTTTTTGAATTGTATGAATATTTTTGCACGAGTTTCTTTTCTTTCTTTTTCTGATAAGTGATGAAAGCAGTAAATGCGGAAAGTAAAGAACACAGAGATGTATCCTGGTTCCCCTTACAGTCCGAGAGTACTCCAGTCCCCTTTCAACATGAAAGAGATTTCCTTATAGTTGGTAATGTGTACAAAGACTACCAAACAACCAAGAACAATCCTCTTGGACCAAGAACAATCCTCTTGGATTTTCACTAAGACCACAAAGAGAACAATCCTCCCTAAGTGTCTTTCTTGTTTCCAACAATCCTGAAAACAAGGATACAATAGTTTGTTTGATTTGTATAAGAGTTTGAAAGATGAAAGAGCAATGTCAATCACTTGATTGATCTTTTCTATTCAATATGAAATTTAAGATGGAATACTCTTCTAAGTGCTCAAGAACAATTTTTAGTATGCATATGAAAATGATGAACAGAAATCTTGAGTATAGAGAGTATGATCAAAAGAATAGAAAGTAATAGTTGTTAGTGATTGTTGTTGTGTTTTCAAAATTCTAAATAAAAATAATTTATAGTGTAGTAATACCTCTTCAATGAATCATACCAATGTTTAAACCATTTTTACTAGAAAAAATATTTGAAAAGATACAAAGATTGCCATGAAAAGGTGTTACAAAAAGTTGTTGGAAAAATGAAAATTTTCAAAATCTGAAGCACAACAACCGGTTGCACTAAAGCAACAACCGATTGCTGTAAAAGCAACGTTAAAAATTTTGAAAAATATAACTATGACAACCGATTGTCATTGAGGAGCAATCGGTTGCTCATAAGCCGACGTTCAAAAAATTTGAAAACAGAACACATGACAATCGATTGCTGCTAGATGACAATCGATTGTTTGTCAAAACAGAAACTTTTGTTTTTTGAATACAACCGATTGTCCTAGCATGACAATCGATTTCTTATGTACAAAAATTGAAAAATCATTATTTTCAAAGATTTTGAGCAATTTAAAACATCCTTCTTCAATCATACATAGTATATACTCAAAATATCATTTTAATAAAGTAAATGCATAATTAAAAATAGTTTTGAGCACTAAGAGCATAAGATCAAAAATTCCATATACCTAAAGCCATAAGTCTTGAAATGTTGATCTTGATCAATGAATCTTGCTTGAGATAAATCTTCTATCTTGATCCATTCATTTTTGCATGCTAGCTTGTCTTCATCAAAACATTTGGAAAGCTTGATTTCACAGTCTCCCCCTTTTTGATGATGACAACCATTGCTTGAAGTTTGGAGTTCATCTTGGTTTTCTCTAATCAAGTTGTTTAAAAACTCCCCCTAAGTCAAAGACTCCCCCTTGATCTATTGCATGAGGGTTTTAAAGATTGCTTTCTTGCTGCAATTAGGGTTAGAGAAACACAAAAGAAACTACAAAGTCTTATCCCCCTTTGTCATTAGCAAAAATGAATGGGAAAGAAGATCATAAAATTTTGCACATAGAAACAACATAGCATAATAAAGTTTGCATACATAGATATAACAGAAACAAAGTGCACAAAATGAAACTAGAAAAACGACATAAAACATAAGAACATAAAGTACTAAGAAATATAATAACTTAAAAACTAATCATCCATGCCTTCAACAGAGTCGTCATCATCTTGATCTTCACCATCATTGCCTTCATTGGTTTGAGGTTGAATGAAAGGGTAATGATAGGGTTGAACTTCATAAGGAGGGACATTTGTATGGGTGTGATCGGTGGATCTGGAACTGACTGTTTAACGCTGGTTCGCGAAATGTCGCGGAAGCAAGAGTCGCCACCGTCTTTTATTTTCTCCAAATGGAAAGGACAAAAGCACAGAAAAATTCCTTATAGAGATTAGTTCTCGGTTCGGGAGGTAGATTATAGAAAGGGAAGGTGTTAGCACCCTTTCTATCCATGGTTATCCATGGGCTCTTAGATACTTGCTCATTTGTGTTTTCAAAATTGTTTGTTTGCTTTTTCAACTGTGGGTTTTAAAAAAAAGTTTCTTTGAAAATTTCAGTTCGACTCTTGTATCAGTCCTCAAGAGTGTTTGAAAAGTTGCTTTCGAAAGCTTTTTGAAAAGTGTCGGTGTGAAAAGAAGTTTTTTTTTATTTGTTTTGAAATTAGAGCAAGTATCTACAAGTTCTCTACCTACCCTAAGGAATCCGTCTGTGTAAATGTCCTTAAAGTAGTGCCATCCCACCATTGAGAGGTAGGTAGCACCACCGTTGGAGGTG
Organism: Vicia faba; assembly: GCA_948472305.1. Taxonomy (NCBI): domain Eukaryota; kingdom Viridiplantae; phylum Streptophyta; class Magnoliopsida; order Fabales; family Fabaceae; genus Vicia; species Vicia faba. The sequence continues at coordinate 59,958,036 of OX451739.1, forward strand.
TTTGGGTCAATTCGAGGGTTCGGGACGTGGTGATCACCAGAGCAATAGGAAGACACCTTAGAAGCTACCCTCATGCCATGTTCATGGACATGAGGACTTACTAAAACATCCTCTACTCGACGACCACCTTTCGAGGGGCAAGGCAACAGTGAGGCGTACCCTAGGGGTGGTGTGTGATTTGTGTGTCATGTTCATTTATGTTTATCTTGTTCATGCATTGGTGGTCTACGCGTTATTTTTATTTTTGACATTCATTCTTTCATGCAAGTTATTAACAGTTAAAAGATGCGGAATTAAAAGGTCCTACGCTATTACAAAGGCGCGGGTCTACATCGCCAAATTAATTCAAGACCCGATTTGAAATAAAGTAAAAATGCGGGAAATAAATGTCCTAATTGATCTATTACATAGCTTCGGGAGAATTACATGAAATCTATAAAAGGAAATAAAATAAGCGCGCAGAATAGAATTGTGATCGAATGCGAGGGCGTTGGGCCCTTTTAAGGAAATTAAATTGGAATCATGAAATTGATTAAAAGAAAATAAAAGAAAGAATTTTGGAGTTTTTGCATTTATGGAGTTTAATGAGAATTAATGGAATTAAAACCTAATTCTAAACTATTTTTAATTTATTAAAAAAATGTTTAAGTTTGTACCCTAATTTTAACCTAATTATTTAATGGCAAATTTATTTACAAAATAAATAATTAATTATTAATAATGGTAAAAGAAAAGAAAAAAGATAAAAGTAATTAAAACCCTAATTCTACATTTTTTAGTTTATTAAGAAAAATATTAGAATTAAACCTAGAATTAAAACTAAATTAATTAATAATGTTTATTTACAAAAACATTTAAATGAAATATATTTATATTTTTGTCTTTTCTGATTTTTTTTGTTATTTTTATATTAAAGAAAAATTAATTTGGAGGAATTAAATGAAAACAAATAAATTAAAACAAATAAATAATTAAAAAAAAGAATGAAAGAGAGAAATGCAAACAGGAGGGGGTTTGTTGACCCAATGGAGGTGTTTTTGTAGCAATCAGGCCCAATCAATTCCTGGCCTTATTTGACTTTTAATGGCCACGTAGAGAATAGCTGACTAAGGTGCATGGTGGAATGCAGATGCTAGCCACTGGATGGACGTTCATGGACACTTGGCAATCCATTGATGAGAGTGCATGGTGAACCTCTAGGCGTATTGATCACCTGAACATGGAAAAGTGAAAAACGTAGAGAAATATGGGGGACCTGGGAATCGAACCCAGGTCCCAAGGCTTGCCAGCGCTACATTCCACCAACTGAGCTGCTTTGTCACTTTGTAATAATAATGGATAACAATTAATATATAAAAAACAAAACGCTAATGCTATTAATCAAAGAAAACGCGCTGAAATTTGAATAGCCCTATCACCGGTTGACAACACGCCTTCTTCTTCGTTGATTCTTTGTTTCACCTGAAAAAAGATACATCAAATAGCGGGGGTTTTGAACCCCCACTAACCACTGCACAAGAAAATAGCGATTAAGCCATACTCAAATATAAAAAAGGCGCGACTAGTGATTCTGGATCGTCTAAGTGCGCTGAGTTCAATGGTGTAGGTCTCATGTCTCAATTTTTCCAGAATAAGGAAGCCCCAAATTTAAACCTCTGAAAACCTAGAAGATGTTAATGGCATTTTTCTATACAAGCATTATTAACTCAATTCAATGATACCATGAGGTTCGGTGAGTCCATATTAGTGTAAAACAAGCATTGGAATGTATGAATATGTCCTATAGATCAAAACACGAGTATGCAATATACCAAGAACAAGAATGCTCTGTTTTATCGTTTCTTGAGGTTAGAAGCTGTGGTTTTGATCCAGAAACGTTCCTTGAGGCCTTGGCAAGCTATTGGAATCAATACTTTTCTTTGAATTGTGCTAGAATGCAGTTTTCAGTTTTGAAATTTGGACAAAAAATGCAAACTTGGTTTTTGATATGAGGCGCAGCTTCAAGGTTCTTTGCACTAGGGTTAGGTTTTGACTTATGTATGGGGCGAATTAGGGTAAAGATTTGAGTCAAAAAGCCTTTGCATTGATGTATCAAATATTTGATTTTCAATGAATATTTTCAAATCTTTTCCACATGAATAACATGCCAATTTGCACCAAATCTTCCCTTTTTTGATGTGCACGAGATCTTGAGGTTTTGATGAGTGATTATACTGCATAAAAATATTCAAACACATTTGTTTAGTATTTTTTTTCATATTTTATTTAATTAAATGAATTAATGTTGATAAAAATTCAAATAAATAATAAAAAATGATGAAATAAATCCCCTTTGGGCCAAATGGTCGTGCATAGCCTTTGGATGATGATTCTTGGAAGAATTTGTGGCCCATTAGCAATTTTGAGGCATTTGAAGCAAAGTTGACTTTTCAAAATTCCCAAAAATTTCCCAACTTCCACAAGGCACATCTTGCTCAATTTTTAAGCTTTGATCATGTTCTTGGACATTTTGGAAAGGTCTTGAAGTCCTATAACCAATGCCTTTGGTCCCATGTCATTTTAATTTACCAATCTCAAGTTATTGCCTTTTACTTAAAGTCCCTTTTTGTTGACTTTTGAAAATGACCTATAATGTTGAAATTGATAACTTTTTGTGAGAGCATTTCTTGGACTTGAAGTGTGAAGAGGAGTTGTAGGAAATGTATTTCTCTTCAAAATGAGCTTTGGATGGAATTTTTCTGATGAATCATGTGGAAGTTATGCCTTGGTCAAGTTACAGTTGACTTTTTCAATTGTCCAAATATGGAAACTTTTGCATCTTGAGACTTTTTGAGCCATGCCTTGAGAATCATGATCAAGAATTGATCAAGTGATGTTTGTGGCTTCAAAATAAGATGTTGACCAAAATTTTGAACTTTTGACTGTCAAATGACCATTTTGCCCCTATAGTTGACTGTTGAGCAATTAGGGTTTTTGACTGTGCAATTTTGTGCTGTAAGTCTTGAAACTTGGCATATGGATGCTTGACCATGTTTGTAGGCATGTGGGACTTGATTGGACCCTTGGAAACTTCAATTACTTTGCCAGACCCAAAACCCTAGTTTTTTGACTGTTAGGAGGCCTTTGAATTGTGCAACCCTTGGGGAGATTTTGAAGCATGCTCTTTGCAAATTTTGAAGAATATGGGAGGGCAAATTTTGGGGTACAACAATGGGCATAGAGATGAGAAAATTGAGTGTTCATGTTGTTGTTCATGTATTGAAGGTAGTCAAAAACTTGATTGAAAGAGTTTTCCATTGGTTGTGGAGGTTGGTTTTGAAGTGGTTGTTCTTGTGGAGGTTGGTTTTGTGGAGGAGTATGAATGTATGTGATGGTTCTATTAATCAGATCAAATTTGACGCCGGTTTTGGTATTACATACTTTCTTCGGAGTGATTTCATGTTTGGGGTAAGTCATAGGCACCATGTATTCACCAGACAAGGGAACATTGAACTTCTCAAACTCAAGGGTAAGCCAGGAGTCATAAGGAAGAGCAGAAGCATTTTCATTATGTAGTGCCAAATGATGTAGAATCACATAAGACCAGTTGATTTGAATCTCATTCTTCATCGCATACAGAATCTGCATCTCACAATCGTTAATGTTGGAAATGTTTGAGAACTTTGGCATAACCACATACGCCAAAAAGTAGTGGATCAAACGATCATCAATAGTGAGAATTCCTGCAGACCAAGAGTTCCTCTCTGGAGTTCCACCAATAAGCCTTTGCCTTTTCTGAATAAAATCACGCTCGGGAATTCTTGCAATTCCATAGTAGAAGTCTCTTTTGCTGTAGCCAGGCAGATTTGCATTTGAGAGAAGTTTAATGCAAGCATCATCATGTGGAATACCCAAAGCTTCACCAAAATTCTGCACTGTGAGTTCTATAGGAACCCCTTTGACATTTGAAATCATGCATCCTCTAGTAATGGTTAGTTTGCTGTAGAAAATCCTAACCAAAGTGGGGTAAATGGGTCCATTAACACCAATTAACTTGTATATCCCTTGAGATCTAAATAAAGCTGGAAAACTGAAGCATTCGGAATAGAAGTTGTCAAGATTATCGAACCTTGGTAGAAGAATCGTCATCTTCTGAAAGTGAGACACAAATCTTTCCCTTTGGATTCTTGATGGAATGATTTTTGAGATATCATCACCTTGAGATGAGGAAGAAGCTTTTCCCTTGCCTTTCTTTGATGTTGACATGGTGAGGGATGAGAGAATTGGAAGGGGAAAAGGGTATTTGGTGTTTGTAGGTTTCTTGAGACAAAAGAGGATATATGCAGTTTTTAGGTTTTGGTTGGGCTTTTATAGATGGATAGGCATTCAATGGATAGGTAAGGCATTCAATGGTTTAGTTCAAAACAATAAAGACTTGTAGCATAGAGATTCTTGAGTGTGTGACTATCCAAAATATTGTGTCATAGGAAAAGACTAAGCATTAAAAAGTTGTTGACCAAAACACTTAAAACATTCAAAAAGAGAATAAAAATCTTGTACAAAATAAATAATAGTAATGGCAATGGAAGAGAAAGAATAAAAGAGAGTGTAACTGGAAAAAAATAAAAAAAATTCAAAATTTTGAACTGTGCAATCGATTGTTGTTTGATGACAACCGATTGCACCCTTTGAGAATTCAACAGGGGCGAACAAATTGAGAGAGCAACCGGTTGTCGTGGAGTGACAACCGATTGTTGTGAAAACAGAAGCTAAATTTTTTTAGCAACAACCGATTGTCACTCTATGACAACCGATTGTCATTAGTGAAAAAGTGAAAAAATACTTAATTTTTGGGGATTTCATGGTCATATATCAAAAATTTAGTAATAAAAACATGGATCATGATATATTACCATAAAGTTAAGATTAAGATCATAGCCATGTGCCTTAATTAGATAATGTCATTTTCGTCCAAGATACCTAGCTCTCTTCGGATCTTGAAGAATGCTTCTCTTGCCAACGGTTTAGTGAAAATATCTGCTAGTTGATTATGCGTATCCACGAAGGTGACTTCGACATCTCCTTGAAGTACATGATCACAAAGAAAGTGATGTCGAATGTCGATATGATTTGTTCTAGAATGCATCACAGGATTCTTTGTAATGTTGATTGCACTTGTGTTGTCACATCGGAGTAGAATGCATCCAAGGTCGAGTCCGTAGTCACAGAATTGTTGCTTGATCCATAGAATTTGCGTACAACAACTATCCGCTGCAATATATTCCGCCTCGGCCATACTAAGAGCCACACAAGCTTGTTTCTTGCATGCCCAAGAGACTAATGCATTTCCCAAAATGTGACAAGTGCCACTTGTGTTTTTTCTATCTGTTTTACATCCTGCATAATCAGCGTCAGAATAACCAATTAAATTGCATATATTACCTTTTGGGTACCATAGGCCGACATTGGTTGTTCCTTTGAGATATTTCATGATTCTTTTTACCACAATGAGGTGAGATTCCTTCGGGTTTGCTTGAAATCGTGCACACAGACATACACTGAACATGATGTCAGGACGACTTGCCGTCAAGTATAACAGTGAGCCAATCATGCCTCGATATTTAGTAATATCAATGGAAATACCAGATTCATCTTGATCAACATAAGTACCGAAGCCCATTGGCGTGTGCATTGATTTTCAATTATCCATATCAAACTTTTTCAAAAGTTCCTTGCAATATTTTGATTGATTGATGAAGATACCATCTTTCAGTTGCTTAATTTGCAATCCAAGGAAATAGTTCATCTTGCCCATCATAGACATCTCAAATTCTCCTTGCATCATCAACAAGAATTCTTCACACAAATCTTTGTTAGTTGAACCAAATATAATATCATCGACATAGACTTGTACTAATAAAGTGTTACCTTTGATCTTGTTTATGAACAAGGTCTTATCCACTTTACCTTTCTCGAAACCTTTTTCGCATAAGAGTGTACTGAGTCTGTCATACCATGCTCTAGGTGCTTGTTTTAAGCCATAAAGAGCTTTTCTCAACTTAAAGACATGTGAAGGATTCTTGAAGTCTTCAAAGCCCAGGGGTTGTTTGACATAGACTTCTTCATTGATGTAGCCATTTAAGAATGCGCTTTTGACGTCCATTTGGTAAAGCTGAAAATTCAATGAACAAGCGTAAGCAAGTAAAACACGGATAGCTTCTAACCTTGCAACCAAAGCGAAAGTTTCTTCAAACTCAATTCCCTCTTCTTGGTTGTATCCTTGGGCTACCAATCTTGCTTTGTTTCGGACAATTATACCGTTCTCATCAAGTTTGTTTTTAAACACCCATCTGGTACCTATGATGTGTTTGTCACTTGGTCTAGGAACAAGTTCCCAAACTTGATTTCTCTTGAACTGATTTAATTATTCTTGCATATCAATCATCCATTGGTCGTCTCCTAATGCGTCGTCTACTTTGGAAGGTTCGATTTGAGAAACAAACTCCATGTTCAAGCAAGCATCTTTGAGGTTCAATCTTGTTGAAACGCCTTGACTGATGTCACCGATGATTTTATCAATAGGGTGATCTCTATGGGTTCTCCATTCCTTAGGTAGATCATTGACATTTGATTCTTCCGGAATTTGTTTTTCTTGTTGTTCCAATTGATTCTCATTGTTGGTCTTGGAGCCATCTTCTTGAGGAATATCTTCATCCGATTTTTCATCAAACTTACCAAGGTTGTCTTTGTCGTTGTTAAGGACAAAACATTTGCAACCAAAGATATGAAGGAATGAAATATTTGGTTTCCTTCCTCGAAAGAGTTCATACGGAGTCTTCTTCGAGATAGGTCGAATATTAACTCTATTTCTTACAAAGCATGTCGTGCTTACAACATCCGCCCAAAAATATTTTGGAAGGTTTGAATCACTAAGCATTGTCCTTGCAAGTTTAATAAGAGACCTATTCTTCCTTTCTACAACTCCATTCTGTTGAGGAGTCCTTGGTGCTGAGAAATTATATGATATTCCATGTTCTTCACAGAAATCTTCAAAGGAGGAATTCTGGAATTCTCCACCATGGTCGCTTCTTATGGAGGCAATAGATAGTGACTTCTCATTTTGAATTTGCTTTGCATATTTCTTGAACGCCTTGAATGCATCATTTTTCTGCACTAAAAAGAGTGTCAAAGTATATCTAGAAAAGTCATCAACAATAACTAGAGCGTATACATTACCTCCGAAGCTCCTCGTTCTAGAAGGGCCAAACAAGTCCATATGAAGAAATTGTAGTGGCCTAGTAGTGGACACCACATTATTGGATTTGAAAGTTGATTTTGTTTGCTTTCCCTTTTGACATGCATCGCAAAGTCTATCTTTGATGAACTTTATCTTAGGAAGTCCAACAACAAGGTTATTGTTAATCAATTTGTTTAAATGCTCCATATGAATATGAGCGATTCTTTTGTGCCATAGCCATGAGTCGTTGTTGTTTTCCATGATACATTTAACCTTCAAAGACAAATCGTTAAGGGAAATCATAAAAATATTATTTACTCTTTTACCTTTAAGTTTAGCCTCATGCGTGACTTCATCTTCTATCAAACATTCATCTTTAGTGAACTTGATCTTGAAGCCTTTGTCACATAGTTGGCTAATACTTAGAAGATTGTGCTTTAGTCCTTCGACATAAAGAACATCTTCAATTGATGTGAAAGGTGGACCACCAACTTTGCCTATGCCAAGAATCTTTCCTTTGTTGTTATCTCCATACGTCACATAACCCTTGGCCTTAAGCGTTAGATGTGAAAATTTGTCGATATCTCCCGTCATATGCTTGGAACAACCACTATCGAGATACCATAGATTTGAAGTGGTCGTCAAGCTTACCTACAAAACAAGATTAGGTTTTGTTAGGTACCCAATTTGCTTTGGGTCCTTCATAATTAGTTCCTTTCTTAACCCACACATAATGGCCATTTGCCATGCCAAAGTTTCTAACATAACAAGCATTAGGTGTGTGTCCTCGAATACCACAATAAAAACAAGTAGGTTCAAATTTACTTCTATATCTAGAAGGATAAGATTTCTTCTTAGAGGGTATTTTCTTTTTAGGATAGTGATGAACTATTTTGGGAGTGATTTCTTTCTCTTTGGTTGGTTGATCGCTAGCCTTGACAAAGATAGTGTTGTTGGTACTTGGTTTTGAAAATTTTGAGTATCCAAGACCACTTTTGTCATTTGAGTATCTTTGTTGGCTAAGAACACCTTCCAATCCAATTTTTCCTTTTTCATATCTTTCAAGAACCCTTTTCAATTGGACAATTTGGAAAGAGAGAGATTCACACTTTGTGCATACAAAATTCTGTTTTTCATCACTAACTTTTTGCTTTTCATCTTTGAGATCTTTTTCAATAGATCCACATTTTTCTTCCAACGATGAAATTTGTTTCTTTTATGATGAGATAGTTTTGTACAAAATTTTGCATTCATTTAACAGTTCATTTATAGCACCTTGTGCATCACTATCAAAAAGAGAGAATACGTTACTAACCTCATCATCTTTGCTTTCGGAGTGATGTGAGGCCATTAATGCATGATTGGCACTTTCGTCGCTATCGGAGTCGGATGACGAACTCAGTTCAACATCTTCCCATGCAACATATGCTTTCTTATCTTTTGATTCCTTCTTGCCTTTGTAGCCACTTTTCTTTGAAAGTTTCGGACAGTCCGGTTTGATGTGACCTTGTTTACCACATTCATAACAAGTAACTTCTTGTGTTGATGAGGATCCTTCCTTCTTCTTGAAGTGTTTCTTCTTCTTTGAGTGAGAGAAGGCTTTGTCATTTTTACCAAAGAATTTTCCAAGTCTTCTAACGAGAAGCATGAAGTTTTCATCTTCATCAGGATTATCTTTCTTTTCGTCATCCTTGGAGTCAATCTTCAAGGCAATGTTCTTAGACTTCTTTTCTTGATTTTCACGCTTTTCCAATCTACCAAGTTCTGTCTCGTATTCTTGAAGTTTCCCGAACAAAGTTGCGGATGTCATAGTAGCGAGACTCTTCTTTTCTAAGATTGCCATTACTTTTGGTTGCCATTCTCTATTCAAGGATCTGAGCATTTTTAGGTTCAATTCATCATTAGTCAATGTTTTGCCAAGTGCCCTTAGATGATTTGTTAGATGCACAAATCTCTTTTGTAAATCAAGAATGGATTCTCCGGGTTGCATGCGGAACAATTCATATTCTTGACTTAACGTATTAAGTCTTGATCTCTTAACTTCAGTTGTTCCTTCATATGTTTCAACCAGTGTATCCCAAATTTCTTTTGCCGTTGTGCATGCTGAGACACGGAAGAATTCATCCATACTAAGTGCGCTTTGAAAGAGGTTTATTGCCTTTTTGTCATACATGACCTTTTTCTTATCATCACCATCCCATGTAGTTTTAGGCTTTGATGAACTAACGCCATTTACTACAGTTACCAGAACAAAAAGACCATTTTGGACAGCATCCCATATTTCTTCTCCTTGTGCTTCTAGATGAGCCTTCATACGGATCTTCCAGAAATCAAAATATTCACCACAGAATAGAGGAGGCTTGTTGCTACTGCCACCGTCTCTGAACACATAATTGTTGTTTGCGGAAGCCATTCTGGATCTAGTAGGAACAAGTTACCTATAACCTGCTCTGATACCAATTGTAAGTTCAGATGCGCCTAAGAGGGGGGGGGGGGGGGTGAATTAGGTTCTTTAAAACTTTTTCTGAATTGTATGAATATTACGAGTTTCTTTTCTTTCTTTTTCTGATAAGTGATGAAAGCAGTAAATGCGTAAAGTAAAGAACACAGAGATGTATCCTGGTTTCCCTCACAGTCCGAGAGTACTCCAGTCCCCTTTCAACATGAAAGAGATTTCCTTATAGTTGGTAATTTGTACAAAGACTACCAAACAACCAAGAACAATCCTCTTGGACCAAGAACAATCCTCTTGGATTTTCACTAAGACCACAAAGAGAACAATCCTCCCTAAGTGTCTTTCTTGTTTCCAACAATCCTGAAAACAAGGATATAATAGTTTGTTTGATTTGTATAAGAGTTTGAAATATTAAAGAGCAATGTCAATCACTTGATTGATCTTTTCTATTCAATATGAAATTTAAGATGGAATACTCTTCTAAGTGCTCAAGAACAATTTTCAGTATGCATATGAAAATGATGAACAGAAATCTTGAGTATAGAGAGTATGATCAAAAGAATAGAAAGTAATAGTTGTTAGTGATTGTTGTTGTGTTTTCAAAATTCTAAATAAAAATAATTTATAGTGTAGTAATACCTCTTCAATGAATCATAGCAATGTTTAAACCATTTTTACTAGAAAAAAATATTTGAAAAGATACAAAGATTGCCATGAAAAGGTGTTACAAAAAGTTGCTGGAAAAATGAAAATTTTAAAAATCTGAAGCACAACAACCGGTTGCACTAAAGCAACAACCGATTGCAGTAAAAGCAATGTTTAAAAAATTTGAAAAATATAACTATCACAACCAATTGTCATTGAGGAGCAATCGGTTGCTCATAAGCCAATGTTCAAAAATTTTGAAAATAAAACACATGACAGTCGATTGCTGCTAGATGACAATCGATTGTTTGTCAAAATAGAAACTTTTGTTTCTTGAATGCAACCGATTGTCCTAGCATGACAATCGATTGCTTGTGTACAAAAATTGAAAACTCATTATTTTCAAAGATTTTGAGCAATTTAAAACATCCTTCTTCAATCATACATAGTATATACTCAAAATATTATTTTAATAAAGTAAATGCATGATTAAAAATAGTTTTGAGCACTAAGAGCATAAGATCAAAAATTTCATATACCTAAATCCATAAGTCTTGAAATGTTGATCTTGATCAATGAATCTTGCTTGAGATAAATCTTCTATCTTGATCCATTCATTTTTGCATGCTAGCTTGTCTTCATCAAAACATTTGGAAAGCTTGATTTCACAAGAAAGGCTTACCTCAAAGCTGGTGTGTGGGTTTCGAACTTGAAGTGCTGCGTGGATGGTTCTGGAATTCGAAGAGTTGTCACAGGGGGTTTGCTTTTGGTTCGAAGAGTTGCCACAGAAGATTGTCCTTGAGTTTGATTAAACTTCTATGTGTGTGTGTGTGTGTGGGGGGGGGGGGGGGGTTCTGGATATTTGATTTATAAGAGTTGGAAAGATGAAATAATGGATTTTGATCATGTGTTTGTATGTGCAAGTAGAGTTAATTTTTTGAGTGACCAAAAATTACAAAGGTTTTGTTTCCCAGCTCTCTTTTCTCTCCCCCAAGCGTCTCCAGCCCCCTTTGGTGTTGTGAAGAATAGTTTATTTATATAGGATCTTTGTTGTGGTTTTGGGGGGAAAACAAATAACATTTGAACTGTTTAGGTATATTGTCCCCTTGTTTTCTTCTATGCAACTCTTATGTACCCTTTTTTGTGTAAGTTTGGGATTGAGAATATGCAGACTCAGCAGTATTTTGGAGTGTTGTGGCAGCTTGGTGTAGGACTATTGCATAGTAGTACAACTGGCTTGGGCTTGGCAGTATATAAGACTTTTGTAAATAAACATCTTGAATACTCCCCCCTTTCGTTTTGATCACTTCGACCAGACTCATCACCAGACAACACGTTCATTTCCAACAATGTGTGTTCTTCGAATGGACCCATTATATGTCCTTCGAATCCACCAATTATGATCCATAGTGTTGAAGAGTTTAGAGGTGTAATCTAAGTATGTTGCTTCGAAGGGTCTAATTTCCCAACTTGTGGATCGAAGGAGGTTACCTTGAAGAAAATCACATGCCCATCTTGTGGATCGAATGGGGTCACCTTGAAGGAAATCACATGCCCAACTTGTGGATCGAAGGGGGTCACTTCGAAGGAAGCCATATGGCCAGTTTGTGGATCGAAGGGGGTCACTTCGAAGGAAGCCATATGGCCAGTTTGAAGCTTGTGACTGAAGGGAGACTACATTGCCCAATCAAACTTTGCTAAATTGAAGCCAACTTGTTTCTTTTTTTGACCTAATCGAAAGGCACATTAACATCTTCAAAATTTTACATTTTCTTTATTTCGTTAAACATGTTTTTGTAATCACACATGCGAGAGAAATCTTGAGAAAATGAGAGGGCATATTTTGGGTTACAACAACTGCTCCTGTTCAACCTTCTTGAACTTGAAAAGTGAGAATGGCTCGTCGCCATTTGTAGCTTAAAGGTCGAAGATGATTGAACACTAAAGTACCCAAAAATTTGCACTCGATGACGTGTTAGTTGATTGTGTAGGGAATGAGCTTAAAGATGCCATTTGGAAAGATGACGGAGTTGTTGGAGATGGTATTATAGATGCCATATAAAGATGATTGTTGACATCAATTAGACTAAGTCTAAGTTTGACTTTAACTGGAAAAGAATCAGAATAAATCTTGGAGCGATTTATCTGAACAAGAGAAAATGTCTACCGGGAAGGAATCAGGATAAACCATTGAGAGGTTTAAACTAAACCAATAGAGGTCTTGAATATTCTTTAATTTATGATGGGCCTGTGTAGGGATGATATAGGAGACATATGAGAGGGAAGCTTGTGTAGGGCTGCTTTAGGATGAATCCATGTGAAACTTCATCTATAATTTTAAGAGAAGGAACCCGGGTAAGGTTGCTTTAGAACGAGTCCGTGTAAAAATGTATCTGGAAATGAGAAGGAACTTGGGTAGGGTTTCTTTACGATGAGTCAGGGTAAAACTGCATCTGGAAATGAGAAGGAACCTGGGTAGGGTTGTTTCATGATGAGTCAGTGTAAAACTTTATCTGGAAATGTATGAGAAGGAACTTGGGTAGGGTTACTTATGATGAGTCCGTGTAAAAATTCATCTGGAAATGTCTGAGAAGGAACCTGAGTAGGGTTATCTCATGATGAGTCAGTGTAAAACTTCATCTGGAAATGTATGAGAAGGAACCTGGGTAGGGTTACTTCATGATGAGACCGTGTAAAACTTCATCTAGAAATGTATGAGAAAGAACTTGGGTAGGGTTACTTCATGATGAGTCTGTGTAAAATTTCATCTGGAAATGTCTGAGAAGGAACCTGGGTAACGTTACTTCATGAGGAGTCAGTGTAAAACTTCATCTGGAAATGTCTGAGAAGGAACCTGGGTAGGGTTACTTCATGATGAGTCCGTGTAAAACTTCATCTGGAAATGTATGAGAAGGAACCTGGGTAGGGTTACTTCATGATGAGTCCAGATAAAACAGCATCTAGGAATGAGAAGGAACCTGGGTAGGGTTGCTTCAACTTGTCATGTAGATAGTTGCCCTGGTTTGTTTCAGGTATTGATCTTCAATCAGTCATCCATGGATAGTTATCTTGTCTTGTTATAGGTATTAATCTGGAACTGTTGAAAATTGTTGACGATAATCATCTGTTGTTTGGTCTTTCCTGAAAAGGTAAAGAGTCAGCTGTATGCAATGTCATGATATATGAAATGTGTGGCGTAATGATGTTTCTTAAAATAAATGAGATTGTGTTGTATGTATTTATCATGTATGTAGATATGATGCATGCAATGTTGTCGGAGTGTAATTTTGTCTTGGAAAATAAATCCTTGATAGATGCTGGGGAGCCTCGGGAAGTTAAAACACGGATGGCCATTGGGGATGAAAGGTATGCACACCTTTCCAGACTTTGCTTTTTAGAATGTTTCCGGTGGGGATTCATGTTTTGTTGTTTGAAGAGAAACTCCATTGGAAAATTTTGATCTTGAGAAAGAAAACTCTGTGGAGAGTGTTGATTCCTGCTTGGGGAAAGGAGTCCAGGAGTCTTCATTGTTCGTTGCTCTATTGGGGAGCTATTGGAGATTGTAGGAAAGTCTACTGGGGAAGAGGAGTTGTGGTCCCTTGATGTGTGATAGTCTGAGAGGCGAATTCAAGCTGGGGGAATCTAGCCGTTTTATTAGGGAAATAAACCCTGTCGCCAATCTGTTGGAGAGGCATTTTCTTTTGGCAGAATTCCTCGAGGGGTCTTGATATTAACTCAGTTGGGGAGAAGTTTTCTGAGATTGAAACTCTGGCTGGGGATCATCCTATGAAATGGACTTTGTGGGAGATTTGTCACTGCCCCTAGTAACAAGTATTTGTAGTATTGCTAGGAAACATTTGCTTGACTGTATACAACCCTTTGTTGGAGTTCATATTCAATTCCCCAAGTGACTCGGATGCAAATCTGCCCCGGGTTTTTCAACACTTCTTGAAAGATTTCTTGGAATCTGGACTTGACTTCCCCATACGTATTGGACAGTGATCACGTCGTGCCCCCTGTTTATAGGAGATTTGTCATTGGAAGTGCCATCCCATTTGAAGTGATTTTGTTCACTGAGAGAGATTTCGTTCGCTTGAAATTCGTCGTGTGAATTTCTCTGTTTGTCAAACAAATAGCTATATGCAAACAGCGGTATTCAAATAATGCAAAGTTTATGCTTGTCTTGAAGTTTTGAAAATGCATTTTAGAAGATAAAAGAATTTTACAAGTATGTGAATTAAAATCAGGATTTAGAGTAAGCCTTACAGGAGTCAGGATACCTTTTATAACAATATGCTTTCGAAATAACCCATACTTCAATTAGGACTTTTGAAGGGTTGTAACGTGGTCTAGGTTCACGCTTTGAGAAAAAAAGGATAAGACTCAAAGTGTATTTGTACCTGCCTATTCTTCACGATGTCCTTCAGTCCTAAACTCAGTTAATTATGGGTTTGAACTCCAATTGAGTCTGGAATGATGTTTTGGTGATGGTTCAGACAAGTTAAGTTTGTTGGAAGGCAGTTATTTTTTCCATATTTTCCATGTTGTTGAGGATTTGTCGTGTCTTCTTTTGATTTATTATCCTCGATTTTTCCTGACTGTTCTTGTTTTTGAGATCACAGTCAGCAGGATGCCCCAATTTTTCTTAAGTCTCCTTCATAGGTTTTGACTTAGTGGGATTTTCTCTTGAGAGATAATGACTTCCTATTGGATAGGGAACCATTGCCGTCTTTGGATTCCAGAGGAATGTTTTTGATGTAATTCGTTGTATACGAAGTGAATGTTTGCGACTGAATGCGCGTTTGAATTAACTGAGAGACTACCCTGCCCTACGTTTTGATTAAAGGTTTCAGTTTGTGTAAAAAGGAAACTCCTACTTCTTTGGCTCAAAATGGTTGACTAGGAATTTTCTTCCTTATAACTCCAGTGTTTAGGGATTGAAGGACCGCCTGTACATCGTCAGCAGGGCCTGTCTAAAAGCATACTGTATGAGATTATGGAATTGTTTTCGTCATCCTCCCTCTAAAGGCTTGTAACTTTTAGCAAGAGTTTAATGTCATAAAGAGAGTAAAAAACATAGCTTAAATATAGTGACAACAAACGGATGAATTCAAGACAAACATATGCAATGCATTAATGAAACAAAGTTTGACATTAGTAGATAAGTGTTTGAACAACAAAAGAAATTACAATTGAAAATTCAAAATGAATTAGAACGCTAAATGATTTGGCATGAGAGTGATGATCACATTGGGAGTCTTTGGAGGGTCGAACTCGATCTCCTTGGCGTCTATCATGTTTTGAATCTTGTATTTCAGCGCCTAACAATCGTTAGTATCATGCCCAGGACTTCCGGAATGATATGCACATATTGCATCAGGATTGTAGTTAGGAGAAAAAGTTTTGGGGTTTGGATGAGGTCCTATCAACGTAATCAGATTCATCTTCAAAAAGTGTTGCAGTGCTTGAGACAGTGTCATGTTGATGTTGGTAAACTGTCTTTTGGCTCATCTTGCCTTTGTTGATTTCCTCTTTGTTGTTGTCACCGTGATGCAGGATCGGAGATCAGGACTGCCCCCACATGTTGGTCGTGGTTTCTCTTGTTATGAACCTTTTGGCTGTAAATAGAATTAGACTTTTTCTTTCCATTGTATGGCTTTTTCTGAGTATCAGAGGATGTAGCTCCTTGGATCTTTCCGCTTTTGATGCCAGCTTCGACTCTTTTTCCAATCAGTATTAGCTCAGTGAACCCGGTCGAGGAGCTTCCGAGGTGATTGAAGAAAGGTCCCGTCAAAGTTCCCATAAAGATGTCAATCATCTCCCTATCAGTTAAGGGTGGCTGCACTATGCTTGCCAAGTCTCTCCATTTTTGGGCGTACTCTTTGAATCCCTTGTTGGAACACATGGTCATATTTTGCAATTGCACACGAGTTGGTGCAAGATCAGCGTTGTATTGATACTGCTTGTAGAAAGCAGCAGCCAAGTCCTCCCAAGTATGAATGTCAGTTCCTTCTAACTGATAGAACCACTCTAGTTGAGTTCCAGCCAAACTTTCTTGGAAGAAATAGACCTGTAGCTTCCGGTCAGCAGTGTGAGGCTGAATCTTGCAGACATATGACCTCAGATGCATTTTACGATAAGAGATCCCATCATACTTGGAAAAGGTAGTGATTTTGAATTTTGGTGGGATGACCACTCCAGAAACCAAACCTAACTCTTCAAAGTCCAAGCCAGGTATCTGCTAAATCTCCATAACATTGAGGCGATCCTCTAACTGTTTGTATTTATCATCAGCGGGAGGACATTGTTCCTCAGAGAAGTCAGGTTCATCTTCATCAGTCCTCGGGTTGTTATCTCCTTCTTTTGCCTGATTGTCCCCTTCGGTTGACGGAGTTGAGAGACTTAGAGTTCTCTTGACTGGTCCTCCACGTCTTCTTCCCAAATTCAGGACGCCTACTGATTTCTTTGAATTTTTATTCTTGTCTTTGAGAAGAAGAGTCTTCAGGTCCTCTTGCCCTTTAGCCATAGCCAAGAACATTTGTTGGAATTGGGCATTTTGTGCTTGGAGATCCTTCACTGTTTGTTCCATATCCATCTTACTGAAATAAACAGTAGGAAGATAAGGAGACCTGTATGGGAGAAACCTGTCATGATATGATGCATGATTTGTGGATGCATGTTTTCAAGGATCTCGCGGGGTAAATACAAGAAGATGTTAGAAGTTGAATTTTGATCAACAACTTTGATTGGGTAACTTCGTATCCATGGATGTCCTTCCATGAGAATCAAGCTCACCATGTCAAGTGGGTCATAGCCCCTGACTCAAGTTGTTATACTTTGATCTTTGATGGTGTTTGGTTAGAAGAAAATAAATCCTCTTGTCCCTTGATAGATGTATGGTTCAACGTGACCCTACATCATAGGCCCTTGAGATCCTTGAAATGACTATTGAAAATTCTATGGTATGACGTTATGTACGAGTATGCAAAGTAAGCAAGTTGTTTATGTATAAATAGTCATATACACACAAAGCAGATAAGTCCTTAGGTTTAGGCTTGCATGGGGTTTGTAGGTAAGTACCCTCTTGAAGTTTAGTTGGCTCAACTTGTCATAGTAATAGTAACCGGGTTCTAAGGGATCTCAATATCACTGACCTTTCTTTTAGGCATTGTCTCAGGTTAATCAATCTTTTCTTGTGGCCGAGATATCCCAAAAGTTTGGTCTCAATGAGTGTAGCATCGAGTATCAACCAATCTTCTGTCGGAACCAAAGTCAGCTACCTCGCTACTTCCTAATGGCTAAGGATGAGTCAATTAAAGGTTCTAAAGGTCAGTTAGCGCTTAATGATGCCACTCAGTGGCCCCGTATTCTCCTCGATTCAACACAAGGGATACCGGTACCAACAAATGCGTCACACTAACGTAGCCATTGCTTCAACCGTGTCGGTCTATGCCGTATAGTTTCCACAATCTATTGCTACTTACCTAAATGGTGCCCCAAGATCCGGGTGTAGGATCTTTAACAATAACCCAAACAAGGACCCAAAATATAAAGAAATCAAGTCAAACTATGAAAAGCAAGTAAAGGTGATCTAGCCCTAAGGTAACCCCACTTTTAAGTAAGTCCCCAGCAGAGTCGCCAATTTTGTAACGCGGTGGGAGAAATGACTTGGGTGTTTTGCATTTGATTGCAAATGTTGCAGATAGCAAGATTCGCCACCGACTTTTCTTTTATCCAATAAGGAAAGGTTGAAAAGAACAGGAAAGACCTTTCGAGAATATTTCTTGAGTTCGGGGGGTAGGTTTTGAAAAGGGAAGGTATTAGCACTGTTTTCATCCGTAGTTATCTACAGGCTCTTAGTTTCTTGCTAGATCACTTGCTTTGGTTTGAAAATGTGCTTGTGGTGTGAGTTTTGAAAGTATTTTGAAAACGTATTTGTAATGGCTCTCGTTTCTATAAGAACGCGTACAAAGTGTTGTTTTGAAAATGGTTCAAAGAGGTGTTTGTGGAATGTGTTTTTGAAAGTGATTTTGAAAAGGTGTCTTTGTAATGGTTCTCGTTTCTACAAGAACGCGTACAAAGTGTTTTAACTTTTGAAAATGTTTCAAATTAAAGTGTGGGTGTATAAAATGTTTTTGTTATGAACAAACGAGCAACTAGGAGAACCCTACCTACTCAAAAGGTCTAATTTGTTCTTTTCCTCCTCCTTTAGATGTTGCTATATTACCATTGGTTTGGTAAGAAGCCCCATCATTGGATGTGAAGGGACGGGTGTGAGACGTTTGTATAGTCATAGAAGGCAACCTATGTGAACTTTTAGAAATATCATTTAGGCACTAGATCGTTTACCGAATGCAACATTGAGGTTCATTGAGGGACTACGATCTTTTATCAAGGGTCTTTGCTAAAACGCCCATATTCAAGGGACATGACTATTTTTCCGAGGCAAAAAGTGGAATTATCCTAGGGGTGCATGTGTGAACGGTGTGTTTGATTTGCATGCATTTAGTATTTTATTAGGGGTTGTCTACTTGTTATTTTTATCTTTCCATACATACCCTATCTTACTAGCAATCATACAAAAGTAATAAAATGCAGAAAGATAAAATCCTACACTATTACAACCATATTGAATTGAATGAAAATATAAAGGCAAAAATAAACTAAAAGCAAGGAAAATGGGTCTTTCGATTTAGGTAGAAACACCCTTCGATTATGCATTTTCTGGCTTCCTTCGATTTGGGGTCTAGAGTCAGTGGAGTCATGCCCTTCGATTTT
Source organism: Vicia faba (assembly GCA_948472305.1). NCBI lineage: Eukaryota > Viridiplantae > Streptophyta > Magnoliopsida > Fabales > Fabaceae > Vicia > Vicia faba. The sequence continues at coordinate 59,977,130 of OX451739.1, forward strand.
CCTTTCTGCCTCCTTCGACTGGGGGCTGGAACCAGTGTAGGCGTAATCTTCCTTTCCGCCTCCTTTGACTGGGGGTTGAAAGCAGTGAGGGCGTGCTTTTCGTCTGGGCCTGCAGGTCAGTGTGTTCGAAGCAAGTGTGTGTGTGATGAACATGTCTGTGTCGAAGCATGTGTGTGCATCGAAGAAGGTGTATCGAAGCATGTATGCAACGAACAGGTGTATGTTGAAGCACACATTCTTTTCTTTTCTGTTTGAGCCTGTCGAAGCCTCAAGGCTTTGTATCAAAGTATGCATATTTCTTACTCCAACATTTTTAGGGTCTGTATTGATTAGTTCTTTAAAGGAAAACACAAAAGATTAACATCGAAGGCCATGGTTATTACATATTGGACTCGAAGATGAATCAATAAATATGCTTGAACTGAAAGAGTTAAAGTCAGAAAGGCTTACGTCAAAACTGGTGTGTGGGTTTCGAACTTGAACTGCTGCCTGGACGGTTCTGGAATTCAAAGAGTTGTCACAGGGGTTTTGCTTTTGTTTCTAAGAGTTATCACAGAATATTGTCCTTGAGTTTGAACAAAATCTATGTGTGTGTGTGTGTGGGGGGGGGGGGGGGTTCTCGATAGTTGATTTGTAAGACTTGGAAAGATGAAATAATGGATTTTGATCCTATGTTTGTATGTGAAAGTAGAGTTGATTTTTTGAGTGAGCAAAATTTACAAAGGTTTTGTTTCCTAGCTCTCTTTTCTCTCACCCAAGCGTCTCTAACCCCCTTTGTTGTTATGAAGAATAGTTTATTTATAGAGGAGCTTTGCTGTGGTTTTGGGGGGAAAAACAAATAACATTTAAACTGTTTGGGTATACTGTCCCCTTGTTTTCTTCGATGCAGCTCTTATGTACCTTTTTTTATGTAAGTATGGGACTGAGACAATGCAGGCTCAGAAGTATTTTGGAGTGTTGTGGCAGCTTGGTGCAGGACTGTTGCATAGCAGTACAACTAACTTGGGCTTGGCAGTATATAGGACTTTGGTCAACAAATATCTTGAATATTTCACTATTTCGTTTTGATCACTTCGACCAGACTCATCACCAGAAACAACGTTCATTTCCAAAAATGTATGTTCTTTGAATGGACCCATTATATGTCCTTCGAATCCAACAATTATGATCCATATTGTTGAAGAGTTTAGAGGTGTAATCTAAGTATGTTACTTCAAAGGGTTTAATTGCCCAACTTGTGGATCGAAGGAAGTTACCTTGAAGGAAATCACATGCCCAACTTATGGATCGAAGGGGGTCACCTTGAAGGAAATCACATTCCCAACTTGTGGATCGAAGGGGGTCACTTTGAAGGAAGCCATATGGCCAGTTTGTGGATTAAAGGGGGTCACATCGAAGGAAGCCATATGGCCAGTTTGAAGCTTGTGACTGAAGGGAGACTACATTGCCGAATTGAAGTTTGCTAAATCGAAGCCAACTTGTTTCTTTTTTTGACCTAATCGAAAGGCATATTAACATCTTCAAAATTTTACATTTTCTTTATTTCTTTAAACAGGTTTTTGTAATTACACATGCGAGAGAAATATTGAGAAAATGAGAGGAAAAATTTTGGGGTACTACAGCATGAATGTATGTAAATGCATGGGTATGCACAAATATTTTTTTGGCTTTTGGGTATGCAAAAAAGTTTCATGGATATGCAATGTGATACAAACGTAGTATGGGGGTAGACATAGAGGTACCCTATACAAGTTTAATGGTAGATATGGAAATGATGATGTCCTACACTGACTCAGAGATTGAGACATGCAGGAACTCCTTGAGGATAAAGAAAGATGAAGAAGAATCCCTACAGGCTAGGGATTATAACAGAGTGACGAGAATTCCTACACGCTAGGAATTGTGATAGACAACTAAATGGTTGAGATGAAGGTTGGATTTGAGGGAATAGCATGGAAGAGAAGCACATGGTGACTAGTCAACAGTCACCAGATCCTATGGCCTGATATAAGCCACATGGCGTGCATTAGCGAGGACATCCTTTATGGGAAGATGAACAAGATCCTATAAGATCTCTAAGGATAATATCAGACGAAAGGGGATCCCTACCAGCTAGGGATTAAGATTTTCAAAAGAAAATACCTACTGGCTAGGGGTTATATCATAAAATGATGGAAGCCCTACGGGCTAAAGATAATATTGGAAGAAAAGGTAACTCTTGCGGGTTTAGGGATTGTAGTGGATTTTGTGAAAGGTATCCTTAGTTTGTAGGTTCCTAGTATTGGCCTACGGATATTCTAACCTCACTATGAGGTGGTTTCCTTAAGGGTATCATGAATAAAACTAGAGGGGAAGGCACAAGGGACTCCCTTAAGTGGAGCATCTTTGCAGGCCGAAACTTTTGTCTCTAGGCCAGGAAAGGTTTCATCATGAGATTTTAGATTAAAGGTTATACAAAGAGTCATAGATGTCATTCCAAAGTCCTACATTCCAATAGGATCTCTCTTGAGAGGTATTCCTTTTGCGGAATTTCACCGACTCTAGGCGAAGTCGTAACATAAACTCATAGGGCTGATGTAACCCCTTGGCTAATAGACGAACCTTTCTTCTAAGGTTTTTTTGAAAATATTTTTGAAACATTTTAAATCCCTCCACAAATATAATATGATAAAATAAAATAAGCAAAATAACTGAATAAATAAATAAAGCAAAATAAAGAAAAACCAAAAATATGAAAAACCCTGAAACCTAAAGGACAGACTTCTAAACCTAGGGTTGAGTCCCCGGTAGAGTCGCCATCTATTGCAACTGGTTTTAAAATACATAGTCTCCACCCTTAATTTTTATCTTAAGAAAGAGAATATAAAGGTTAACCCTAAAAAGTTAGAGATTATAGGTTTCTTGACTCGGTTCTAGATGAAGGGAAGGTGTTAGGAACCTCTCATCTACCTTGTTCACAATGATACCAGGGTTAGATGCACGTTCTTTAGGAAATAAGGTTTTAGTGTTTTATTACGGGAACTCGCCTCGATTTTAGTCGTATGGCTATGTATCCTCTTATGAGGAATCAGGGTCCTAATTCGTAGTTTGCAGTTGGTTGATGTTTTTTATGGATTGCGTAAATTTGCTTTCGAATTTATCCTTGAACCTTGTCTGGGTTGTAAATTATGTGAGTGTAGACGCAGTTCGCAGTTAATTTAGAAAGGAATTCTCCTTAATCCTTTTTCAAAAATAATCTTGAGTTTTTTAATTATGTTAGTTGAAAAATATTTTGATGTTGGTTAGCTATTTTAATGTTTTGATTATTCGAAGTATTTGGTAAGACATAGAGCGCGAAGTCTGATATAGTCTTCTAATCACGTGGCCAGATATTGACCACGTGTCGCCCATCGGTGAATTGCATAGATTTTAATTGTTCGATTTTGAATAATGACCCGGTAGACAATGTATCGACTGATTTAGTTACTCGAAGATTGATATCTTATTATTTATAGAATATTTAATTAATTTAATTAATAGAAATTCATCTAAATGATCTACACTAACAATTGATTAAAATAGTTAACCAAAATTTTAGTCTAATAAGAAAATATCTATAACTAATTAAAAATAAATTAAGTGTTTAAGGTTCAAGAATTAATTAAAGGGGTGTGAGGTTTAATAGAGAGTGTAGTATAAAACTAAATATGACCTTTTTATCCCAATCCAAAACAAACCTTAATTTAAAATAAATAATAAATATAGATAATAAATGAGAAAAATGGAAAACATTGAAGTAACATGATGTTGTTAAGGTTATACTTACCCCAAAACAAAGTGAACATTAAAAAAATTGGTAATATTTTACTTTTTTTTAATTAACACTCATAACATAGAAACTGAGACATGTGGCTTCTAATAATATAACAAAATTAATAATTAACCAATGAATTAAATTATAGAAAAAAACACAACAATATTTATTTATCTCTCTCATTCGTGATATCACAGTAATGAACAACTCTTCTTTTATCAAGGATAGAAACAACAACCAAAATCCCATGAAATTCTTCATATTTTTTATAACAAAACAAAACAAAACATGCTCAGTAAAGAACATCAAGTTTAAAGGGAAGTATGTCTACCTTGGTTTCATCCGCGATGGGTGAAGGTGTACTGGTGGGAGGATTTGACACGGTTTTAAATGGCGGTCGCAGGAGATGTTGTCGGCGGATCTGAAAGTGGGAGGAACTTCATAGGAGTTATTTTGTTTCTCCAAATAGGAATCATGTATCAGAGGGAGGCATGATGATTTGTACACTTGATGGTGGTTGAGTAATGATGCACGGTAGGTGGTCATCACTTGCGCAACCTGAGGCATTCGACGTAGGGTGGCAAAAAAGATAGGGGAGTGGTGGTCGCGGTCGACGGAGTGTGTTAACGGCGGTACAGAATGATGGATGTCGGAAGTGGAATGGCTAGCAGTTGCTGTCGGAGATTGGAGATTGCTGTGTTGCAATTTAAAGCTGGTGGCGGATTAAAAGCGAGGTCGTTCTCGCGAAGGAGTTACCAGTACAGTGGATGTGCCATTTTCCTTCAGCTTATTTTATCTTGGATTTCTTTTCCTGTAAAATAAGATACGACGAACAAGACAATAAACACGCAGAATAAAATTATGATGTTTCAATTGTTTGTCAATTTTGCAGGTTGTTTTGACAGTAAGGATGTTAGTCAAATTGTTTGGATTATTATAAGAGAATTTAGTCAAAATTGAAAGGAAAAATAAGATTGAAAAAGTGTGTATGTTGAAAATTGGTCGAACTGTATTGTATGTATTAAGTAAATTTAGTGTAATGAAAAAAACAAAATTTTTTTGGATGAAAAATTAGTGTTATAATATATATATATATATATATATATATACATATATATATATATATATATATATATATATATATATATATATATATATATATATATATATATATATATGGATTGATGTACAAAGAACAAGATTTAGAACAAGGTGTCTATGAAAAAAAGTATAGAAATTTATAGTGAATGGTATTGTGTGGTTTGTACGTGGATTATAAAGTATGCAAAAAAAGCTTCTATATAATATGAATGTATTTCTTATATAAAAAACAAAGTTAGAAAAATAAAATAAGGGTTTCCAAAAAAGGTAGGTTAGAAATTGATTAATACTAATATAAATTAAAAAACAACAACCATCGGACATCATCATATGGCTGAACAAAAAATAAACAAGTAAGAATTACAAAATCGAAAACAAAGGAGATAGGTCTCAAATTAAATCATCGGCCAAAAAGTAATTTTGAAAAAAATGATAGAAGTTTTGAAAAAAAATCAAGTGTGGTTTCTTTGTTGGTGAAATTGTCGATGTTGATTGTGAGAAATTGTAGTTTTGTGGATCTCTAGATGAATTGCGTGTGAAAAGTTGTTATGAGAAATTCTGGATGTTGTGAATCAAAAACTAGGACAAACTAAGGTCTATTGATAGACTTGAATTATGTTAAACAAGAATTAGAGACTAAGTTATCCAAAATGCATGAAAAGCCCAAGCCCGATTTCCAAAAAAGGAAAGAAATTAGTAACAAAAAGAAATAGAAAAAATGTTAAAAAAGCAACACAAAATATTTAAACCCGCGACCTCATACTTGTAAGCTTCATTCTTTACCAATTGTGCTATATTACTCATTTATAAATAAACTCAATTGAAAGTATATGAAAGGTGTGCAAATATTTGTTATTTTAAAAATACACATAATTTGAAATAAATTATTATATTTTTAACTGAACTTGAAAATAAATATTTATAGAACCCCAAAATACTAATGTAAATCAATATAATTTTATAAAAATCCAAGTTCGAAAATAAATTTTGACCGTAGCACTAAGGGAGGGAAAATTTGGGGTATGACATCAAGCTCCCCACTCAGGCCAACACATGTCATACCAATGATTTATTTCCTTCACCACATAGCCTAAACATCATAATTCCCAATTCTAAAGTGCATTCTTCTTTTGATTTTGATACTCATGCTACACGTGATATTTGCCATTTAGCGAAGAAAAGAAAGTTGCTTTATCACTCAAGTAATTCCATTGCTTCCCGTAAATTTGAACTATTATATTTTGATATTTGGGTCCGTTATCCATTCCTTCCATACACAACCATAGATACATTCTAACCATTCTTGATGGTCATGCTCAATTTGTATGGATAATTCTCTTACAATCTAAGTTTGAAGTATCCACACAAGTCCAAAATTTCATACTATGATTATTAATTAGTTCCATGTCACACCAATAACTGTTAGGTCAGATAATAGACCTGAGTTTTTGTTACACTAATTCTATTCATCCAAAGGCATCATACATCATAGGTCTTGTGTTGAAAATCCTTAACAAAATGGCCAAGTGGAAAGAAAACACCAACACCTTTTGAATGTAGGAAGAGTTATCCTATATCAGTCTAAACTACCAAAAACATATTAGTCTTAGGCTCTCCAAATTTCCACCTTTATCATTAATAAAATTCAAACACCCATTCTTCAAAATAAGTCCCCTTACTAAATACTCCATAACATCATCCTTACCTTAGACACATTTAAGGTGTTTGGATCTATTTATTATGCCTCAACACTTAAAGTTCATAAAACCAAGCTAGACCCTCTGTTGTACCCTAATTTTTACCCCTAATATCCCTCTATCATCTCATATCAACTCAATCACAACAAGATCACACTAGGGTTTGGTTCTTCTCCTTATCTTTAGCTTTGCTCATGGGAAATCACCAAGCACCTTGAATTGTATTTTGTGATCATATATGTTTTGTATTGATTAACTTTTAACTAATAGACACAATGAATGTTTTCCCTAACTGATGACATTATATGTGAAAGCACAACATATTCCACCAAGTTGATCTATAGGTTTATGAGTTTATTTCCATGCCTTTTTCAACAAATTTTCATTGAGATTAAAGCTTAATCATTGAAGATGCTTTGAAGTAATATCATGACAAAGTATATTATGATTTATCATACCTCAAGTTGTCAAAGATAGTTCAAATATGTAAGGGTTGGTTGAAGAAATTTTGACCTAATTGGATAAGTTCTTGATTTGTTGATCACAAGTGCATATTTCCCTCAATTCTTGGAAGTGGTTATGGTTGCCATGGTTTCTAATTATCGTCCTCAACAACTTCTATTTACATGACAAAAGTATTTGTACAAGAAAGCTTGTCAAAATTGAAAAGGGTTTCCAAGGAATTTTGTTGCTCTATGAGCTAGGGTTTTGAACTTCTAAGGGCTATATCTTGCTCATCTTTGGTATTTTTGAGTGATTCCAAAGTCATGATCCTATTTAAAGAGTTATAAAAAACTCACTTCAAAAGTTTCAAGAAAATTTAATGTGGAAGATGCCTAATGATTGAGAAAGATTACAAGTCCTCTAGACAGGCCATCAAATTCCCTTATGTGACTTAAAAAGATTATAACTTGGTCAATTTTTATATCTTTGAGCCCATTATTTTTCCACAATGATCTTAAAGGTGTGAAATTCAACCCTTATTTTATGTGCTAAGATTGAAAATAGGTTGAAGATGCCCTAAGGATGCAATAGATTATATGTCATCTCATGAATTTTCACCAAATTCACAAAGTCCTAACTTTCTCAATTTTTGGAGTTTTTGAATGGTTCAAGTCTCAAAATGTCAATCAAGAGATCTACTTCATGCCATATTTTTTGGTAAAGAGCAAATTTTAAATGGAAGAACATGTTTGGATGCAAGACATTATAGGTCATTTTTGAAGAAAAACTTAGAATTTTTCTAAGTACAAAAAGTCAGCATCTTTTTCTCAACTTTGACTCATCACAACTTTCAGCTCAAATTTCCGTTTGATTCCATTCTTTGCACATTGTAAAGTTTGTGATCTCATTTTTCCAACACACCAAGAATCAAGTCATAAAGCTTCCTGAATTATGCACACCATGATTTCAAAGTTGGTACCTTGGAACTGAAGTTTCTCAAACAGTCAGAATGCAATTTCCATAATTTGACTTCTAATCACAAATTTGTGCATGTTTTCTAAACATGTTTAGCATAAGCGTGTGAATGATTTAGAGAGTCAAAACGCATCATTTGGATGCGTTTTGATGCACGTGTGATCACACTTATCTCATGAAAACATGTATGCATGATTTCCATTCAAATTGCATCATTCACCCCTCCTCTTGATTCCATTCACTTCTCCTATAAATATAGACTCTATCCCACTCATTTTCGTAAGCTTAGATAGCCAGAATCAACCTACCAAACTTTCTCATTACCCCACTTTTCTGCAATTTCGAATTTGGTTTTACAACTTTCCTCAATCCATTTTCTTTATCAATTTCTTCATCCTTGAACTTCACTGAAGCTAACAGAGGAATAACCAAGGTCTAAGGCTTTCTAAATTGTGATAGCCAAGTCAACTTTCAGAGCTCTAAATTTGAACTTCAATAGGTAGATTCCTTCACCAATTCTCTTAAACTTTGGTACTGTAATGAAGCTCTCATCATTCTGATTCTAGTCGCAACATTTGTTTTCAACTTGAAGTGAGTTTTGGCTATGAATTTTCAAATCCCTTTTAAAATCTTTCCTTCCAAAATGATTGAGCTACACCTTACATAAATTTTTCGCGAGGGTACCATTGGAATCATCTTGAAGAGACAAAGCGAATGATATCGGTCTCGAGCTCTAATTTTTCCATTTCAGAGACCTGCAATTCACGTGGCTGGAGGTTGAAGATGACTAATGTGTCATCTCTCAACCAATGATATCATGCCACTTGTTTTTTTTATAAAATTCTGATTTTAATAAATGATTAAGTGTTTTATTCACTAATATCCATGATATGCATAGCGCGCCAGATCCTTTTGATCTGATTACTAACGCGTTTTGACATTGGTCCAATGGTCTACATCTTTTTGGTTTTTTATTTTATTTTATTTTATATTTTATTTGTTTTAAACTTCAAAAATTCATTTTAACTTCAAAAAATCTAAAAAAATTCTTAAAAATACTTTTGATTTTTCTCTTCCTGATTATTATTTTTTCACAATTCTATTTTGTATTTTGATATTTTTTATATTTTTCACTTCATTTGAGTTATTTTAAATATTTTAAAATACTTTTCTTAATTTCTAAATTCTGAAAAAAAAATATGGAAGGATCCAATGAACTCTTGACAAATATTTGTGACCTCATTTTATTTTTTATTTATGACTTTACTATTTTTCACAATTATTGGTTTATTTGCCTATTTCTTTTAATTTTAAAAATCTCTTTTAATTTTCAAAATAGTTTCTGACTTTAAAAAATTACCAAGACTTTTATAAAAATATTTGAGCTCATTTATAATTTTTCTATGGTCTCATTGAATTTTTCTTGGATGTTTTGAATGTAGTTGCTATTTTCCCCTTTTATTTTCATTTAAAACCATTTTAAAAATCTTATTTTTTTCTTTATTTTTTAAATACAATTTTATTTTTGTTTATATTCCGGCTGATCTTGAACTATGAGATTTTGATCATGAGATTCATTAACATCATTGGATCTTGGGTGTTGAGTTTAACTCTACCAATATGGATGAATGATTTTAATGATAGATTGATTAAATTTTTGGTTCAAATATGGTTTAATTCTTATACCCTCCCTCCCTCTTCATCTTATCCCCTTCTTACTTGTACTACATGTTATTGGTGAATAATTTACATATCATTTCTCTAAACATATGGTACATAGATTACTATTGACCGACCTCAAAATAGGTGCGACTTCTATATAAGTCCACTTACGATTGCTTAACATAGCGCTAATTTTTGTCCCGATACCATAAATGATCATTCGTGGCCCAAACCTATGTTTGCAAGCCCAAGTATGTTAATTTGAAACTTTTGATCCAATAATCTTGTGATACATTGTTAGGAGGCTTTGGTCTTATCAACCCTCTAATGAATCTTCATAAGTTTTGGTCAAAGTGAATCACTTAAACATCATTGATCATTTATTGTTGTCTTGAGATTTTGAAATGAATGATATACTTGACAAAAAGAAAATGAAACTTGTCATTGAGAGGCTTTGGTTTTATCAATCCTCTAATGAGTTTCAAATGCAAGTTTCAAGATGGTCATTCATCTAACCTCTAATTTCTAACAATTGACTTTATTTTATGCATTTACTTTATGCTCTTTACTTTAAGCACATTTATTTTAGCATTTACATTTCATGCTATTTTCATCTTTGCTCACTTGAGCATTTACTTTTATTTCATTTTATTTTGCTCACTTGAGATTTTCATTTCTTTTTAAAGATACCTAATAATTAACTTGAACCATAAAAAACTTTAATGTTACTTGAACTATTTGGTCACTATCCTTGGTATTATGGAGTGATGAACTTCTTGGGCTTATAATTAGAGACTTTGGCCTATCTTGAGACCTTATGACTTCTATTTTTATTTTGTCTGGAATTCTTGGGGTTTACCCTGAGACATTGGGTTGTTTGTTCTCTTTGTGTGCAGGTTATTCTGATTATATGCTTTTTCAGTGATTGGGAACTCATTTTTATACAACTGTTACTCTGCCCACTTTTTGTGAAGACTTAATGAAAATGAAGCTTGGTTTTCTTAAGAGGTTTATTATCTTTACCTGTGTGGTTTCAATCGAAATAATGGGAATTCTACATTGACTCATTGTGTCAAGTGTTGGCTTCTTATCAGTTCGACGATTATTTTCTCTAGCTCTTACCTTATGCTTTAGGGTAGCCCCTTCATCTCCTCCCACTTTCTTTAATTTCAAAAATCTTTTTCCTCCTTTAAAAGCTCTTCTTGTTTTTAAACTTGAATGCCTTTCACAATAAACTTGGCTTTAGGTCCATGCCCTTTTCAAATTATTTTCTTAATCAAACTTTAACCAACTTAATAATACCTTGACATTTTTGTGAGAAGACTAAAAGCCAATCAATCTCATTCAAACCATTTAGCCACTTTGGCTTTTTACCTTAAAATGTTTCTCAAAAGATGAGACTCCTATCAATCCTTGTAGCGATGAGAGCTACTATACTTCTATGATATATAGTGAAGTGAGATATTTTCCACTTGGGTGTTGAGTGAGGCTTTGTTGATTTTAAAATCCAAGCCATATCCTCCACTTTGAGATGATACAAATTCTCCTTCTCATAATTGCGGGTAGTAAGTATGTTTTCCACTCGGATATGACAATGATGTATCGTCTTTTAAAATTAACTAACACACTTGTGTTTTAAATTTTTTTAAAAGGTGAACTACAAGTAACCTGATACCCCATTGCACGGAAGGTGGTACATAGGCTCTAAAGATTCACAACCGCGGCGGGTGCAGAAATCATAAAAAAATACTTCTTTTCTTATCTCTACAATCTATTTTTATACAACATTTATGGCCAAAATACACAGATTTTCAAAGAGGTTCCTGCAGAGTACCGTAGATGTTTAGGGTGCTAATACCTTCCCTTTACATAAGCAACCTCCGAACTTAGATTCTCTCCCCTTATTTTTGGGTTATTCACTCTTTTCCCTTTCCTTTGGAAATAATAAAGCGCAGTGTCGATTTTTATTTTAATCTGTGCGAGTCAAGTCAATCCAATGGCTTAGTCTCAACATTTCTACTACTACAGAAAAATGGAGACTTCACCGGGGAAAGATTGACCTATTGCTGGTCCATCCCTAAGTGGCTTGAGCCTATCTTTGTTTATCTATGTATGTGCTATTATTTGTTTTATATTATATGTTGTATATATCTTTGTCTGGTTTTTCCTAGTTTTTAGGGTGTTTGGTGATTTCTCATAAGTCCTCTACCCGGACTTGGGAAAACTTAAGATATGAAGGGTTGTATAGTCATGTTAACTTTTAGGGAGTAATCCCAAAAAAAGAGACATGAGATCCCCAACTCAGTGGAGGCCTCTTTGACTGTAGTTTCATTTACCGAGTAATCGGGAAGACGTACTGCTTTCGACTTGGGAGCCTGCTGAAACTGAGGACCGTAGAACCTTTAACCCTTCTTGGCCTTTTAGGTGTAGTGCAGAAGCTATGACCGAGTAATTCGAAAATGCTTGTCACATGATACTACGCTCATACTAGTTTTTCTTGAGAATATTACTAATTACCGAGTCAATCAGGATGTTGGTAATATACGAAGGAAGGATGTAGACTCTGGGAACCTATTAGAACCTTGTTCGGCATGTGATAAACTATTAGACCATACCTAGTGGGTAGTACCCTTGACTTCATGCTCGTGACGTCAAACCTATGAACCCCCCATGTTTGTGATCTTGTGTGTGATTGTTGCATCATGCATTCATGCACCCATGAGCAACTTTTAAGACATTATGGTTCAAGGGACATAAAGTTGACTCTTTTTTAATATCTCAGGTACTTTTGACCATGGATTTTGGAAAAAGAAAGTTTTGGAAGTTCATTTTCAAGAATCCCAAGATAGATGAGTCGATGAGTTTGATTCCCGAGATCGAAAGTTCTACAGATTTTTGGAGGAAGTATGGGTCCATCGTGTCTCTTATGAAGCTCAGGATGAAGGAGGATATTCTCTCGACTTTGGACCAGTTTTATGATACGATGTATCGATGTTTCACCTTCCCCGATTATCAAATGATTCCTACATTAGAGGAATATTCTTATCTACTAGGTTTACCTGTTACTGATCGTGTTCCTTTCAGCGGCTTGGAGGGGGAGCCAAAATCTCATGAGATTGCTGCTTTGGTTCATTTGGGGAAGTCTGAGGTAGAAGCCTACATGACTACCAAATGAAGTATTAGAGGATTACTCGCTCAGTTCTTATTGGAGAAATCCCGCTACTTGGCTAAGATGAAGAGTAAAGTTACTTTTGAGGCCATTTTTGCTCTACTTGCCCATGGGTTGTTCTTATTTCCGAACATCGACAACTTTGTGGATGTTAACACCATTAGGATCTTTTTGATTGGGAATCCAGTCCCTATATTACTAGGGGATACTTATTACTCCATTTGTCTTCTGGATTCTTATCATGGAGGGATGATCGTATGTTGCACGCCTTTGTTGTATCAGTGGTTTATTTCTCACTTGCCTCAGTCTGATTCTTTATGAGATATCAGAAAGGAACCTCGTTGGGATCCGAAGATTATGGCTCTTACTCATTCAGATATTGTTTGGTACCATCAAGCTTACCATGATGTAGAGATTGTCGATAATTGTGGTAGTTTCCCCAATGTACCTCTTCTTGGTACGAAGAGAGGAATCAACCACAATCCTGTTCTTGCATGAAGATAACTTAAATATCTGATGAGGGATAAGCCAAATAGTATTCATCTGATTAGTTTCTTTCTTAAAGATGGAGAGAATCATAAGGAAGCTAAGGAGCAGATTGCAAAGGCTTGGCGTCATATTCATAGGAAGAGTAGAAAGGACTTGAGACCTAGAGGGGATGTTTCTTTGGAGCCTTATCTTCAGTGGGTACAAGCAAGAGCCATTCAATTGAAGATGCCATATTCCCATGAAGCACCTATGCACGATATCTTTGTGAAGACTGTTAGAACATAGTTTGATTCTACAACCCTTAGTTAGAGTTTTGATGATAACAAGTACAAAGAACTAATGACAAACACAAAGAACAAATATGCACCCTAAAAATTATGTTGTGTGTATACAAAAGTTCTGACCATAGAAGCATCAGAAGATAATCATAAGAGCTACACGCTGAAGCAATCAGAACATGCGCTGAAGATTGATGACCATAACCTGCGCTTAAGCAAAGTATACTCTGATTCTGAACAAGAACATGTTAATCCAAGTCATCAATATTCTGAAGCGTCATCAGCAAGTAAGGAAATAAGATTCTGAAGCGTTACTGATCATTCAAGACAACATCAATTCTAACGGCTTCTTTCAGACATGATCTTCTCCAAATGGAAAGTGTGTTAATGACATTAAACATGCTTGATGATCAACGTTATTCCACTGCCTATATAAACAAAGTCAACATTCAAAATCAATGACGATTCGCTACATAACCACTCATGCATATTCAAAACTGCAAGCAATATTCTTTACATTTCCAAGCTATAATCTTGTGTAAATTATCACAGTTGTGATAAACAGTTTTTGTAAGAAAAACAACAACACACATCTTGTATAATAGTTTTGAAACAATGTTCCTTGAGATTAACCGGATTGTGGTTGTACTCAAGAAGACTTTAACAGTTGTTAAAGTAGTGATTGTAATCCTTTTGAGATTAGTGGATTAAGACCTTGTTGGAGAGAGGCGGAATCACCTTGACGGGTGGACTGGAGTAGTTTGAGATCAAATGAACTAGGATAAAAATACTGTGTCGTTGAGCTTTTAATTTCAAGTTTTCAATTCAACCCCCCTTTCTTGTGTTTTTCACATCTTCAATTGGCATCAGAGCACCTGGTTCTAAGCTTAAACACTTAACCGTGTCAGTACAAGATCCAAGCTTCAGAAAAACACTATGGTGGGAACAAGCCAAAACATCAGCAATGACAACCATGAAGACAAGGACAGATTCAGTGGCAAACCTCCAGTCTTTGATGGAGAAAAATTTAACTACTGGAAAGACAGAATTGAGAGTTTCTTTATGGCCCATGATGCTGATCTGTGGGACATGGTGACTGATTGATACACGCACCTAGTGGATGGACGTGGTCAGAGGATAGATAGAAAAATGATGTCTGATCAGCAAAAGCGTGAATTCAGAAACCTCCACAAGGCCAGAACAATACTCCTCAGTGCCATCTCATACTCAGAATATGAGAAAATATCAAACAGAGAGACTGCCAAGAACATGTTTGACTCTCTAAGAATGACTCATGAAGGCAACATTCAAGTCAAAGAAACCAAGGCCCTTACGCTCATTCAGAAGTATGAGGCATTCAATATGGAATATAGTGAATCAATAGAAACTATGTTTTCAAGATTCCAAATCCTTGTTGCTGGACTGAAAGTTCTTGACAAAGGGTATTCTACTGCTGATCACGTTAAGAAGATCATCAGAAGCTTGCCCAAGCAATGGAGGCCAATGGTCACAACACTTAAGCTAGCCAAAGATCTCAACAAAATATCTCTGGAGGAACTTGTCAGCTCCCTCAGAAGTCACGAGATAGAGCTAGAAGAAGATGAGCCTCAATAGCAAGGTAAGCCACTAGCTTTAAAATCTAACATAAAATATGACTCTAAGGTTTTGCAGGTTGTGGAAGAAACTTTTGATGGATCCTCATCAGAAGAAGATGAACTGTATCTCCTCTCCAGAAGGGTGAACCAACTATGGAAGCAGAGACAAAGGAAATTCAGAACTCCTAGAAGATCAGAGAATCAGAATGAATCCTCCTCCAGACACAGAAAGTCTGAGTCTTCGTCTGGAAACAGAAGATCTGAAGGTTCTTTAGGATACAAAAAGCCAAATAACAAGGACATTATCTGCTATGAGTGTAACGAGCAAGGGCACTACAAAAGTGACTGCCCAAGGCTTCAGAAGGAGAAGTTCAAAAAGAAGTTCTTCAAAGAAAAGAAGAAAAGCCTCATGGCTACATGGGATGATTCTGACACCTCTGAAGCTGACTCAGAATCAGATGATGAAAGAGAAAACATAGCTCTCATGGCAAACGTATCAGAAGACAGCGAAGCTTCTGGTTCAGACTCAAAATCAGACACTGAAGAGGTATTTCCTGATTTTACCATAAATTTTACTAAGGATGAACTTGCAGAAAGCCTAAATGAAATTCTAGAAAGGTATCAGTAAATCAGAGTCAAATTCAGGAACCTGAAAAAGAATCTTGCCTATGACTTTGAAAAGTATGAGAGTCTCAGATTAGAGAATTCCGAGTTAAAAGAAAAAATTTCAAAATTAGAAAATGATTTGAAAAACTCTCAGAAGGAAACAATCTCTGAAACTCCCAGTAATGCTGATGAGATCATCAAAGAGTATGATCACAGCTTTCAGAAGTTTCTAGCTAAAAACATAGACAGAAGCAAGATGGCTTCAATGATCTATGGAGTTAGCAGAAATGGCAGAAAAGGGATAGGATATCAAGGTAAGGTATCTACACCAAAAAATTCCATGGACTTAGCTATAAAACGCACACCACTCAATTCACATTTTATATATGGGCACACACATGACATAAAATACACAAGTAGTGATTATTCTGTCAAACTAAAATTCAATCAGAATTTTGGTAAAACTAACAAATCAGGACCCAAGAAAATATGGGTACCTAAGGATAAAATTATACATGTAGCAGATATCTTTAGCAGCAAGGCTAAGACACCAACAATGGTACCTGGACTCTGGCTGCTCGCGACACATGATGGGAAGAAGGCATATGTTCCAAAATCTGGAACTTAAGCCTGGAGGCTATGTGGGCTTTGGAGGTAATCAGAGAGGAAAAATCATTGGCTCTGGAACAGTAGGTAATGGAAATCTTCCCTCTATAAATAATGTATTATTAGTTGATGGATTAATGCATAACCTGTTATCCATAAGTCAATTAAGTGATAATGGTTATGATATAATCTTCAATCAAAATTCATGCAAAGCTGTTAGTCAGAAAGATGGGACTATCCTATTTAATGGAAAGAGGAAAAACAACATTTATAAAATAAAACTTTCTGAACTAAAGAGTCAGAATGTAAAATGCCTACTTTTTGTTAACAACGAGAAATGGGTCTGGCACAAAAGATTGGGGCATGTTAGTATGAGAAGAATATCTCAGATTAACAAACTCAATCTGGTCAGAGGACTTTCAAAATTGAAGTTCAGCTCAGATGCTCTGTGTGAAGCATGTCAGAAAGGCAAATTTGCAAAACCTGCTTTCAAATCCAAAAATGTTGTTTCCACCTCTAAGCCATTAGAACTTCTGCACATTGACTTATTTGGACCAGTAAAAACTGCTTCAGTCAGCGGCAAGAAGTATGGGTTAGTAATCGTAGATGACTATAGCAGATGGACATGGGTAAAGTTCTTAAGACACAAGGACGAGTCACACTCTTTGTTTGTTACCTTCTGCAACCAAGTTCAGAATGAAAAGGATCTTAGAATTGTCAAAGTCAAGTGATCATGATGGAGAATTTGAAAATAAAAATTTTGAATTATTTTTTAATGAAAAAGGCATTTTGTATGATTTCTCTTGTCCTAGAACTCCCCAACAAAATGGAGTTGTAGAATGAAAGAACAGAACATTGCAAGAAATGGCCAGAACCATGATCAATGAGACTAACATTGCTAAGATCTTCTGGGCAGAGGCAATTAACACAGCGTGTTACATTCAGAATAGAATCTCCATAAGACCTATTCTGGAAAAGACTCCATAAGAATTGTGGAAGAACAGAAAGCCCAACATTTCTTATTTTCATCCATTTGGATGCACCTGCTTTATTCTGAATACAAAAAATTATCTGAACAAGTTTGACTCTAAATCACAAAAGTGTATTATGTTAGGATACTCTGAACACTCAAGAGGGTACAAAGTATACAATACAGAAACACAAATTGTTGAAGAGTCAATCAGTGTTAACTTTGATGATAAGCTTGACTCTCAAAAGTCAAAGCAGAATGAATTCCTTGCAGGTATGGAAGTTGAACTCATAGGTACTAAAAACAACTCATCAGAAGGTCTTAACAGAGACGATCCCTCAACATCAGAAAGAGTTACTGCAAGCAATCTAGCACATTTTGTTGATCAACTTTAGAAAAGGCTATCCAGAAGCAGCATTGATCACCCAGAAGATACAATATTGGGAAAGAAAGATGATCCAATCAGAACTAGATCAATATTCAGAAACTCTGAAGAATCCCTCATGGGATTGGTCTCTCTGATTGAACCAACAACTATTGATGAAGCACTTCTGGACAATGATTGGATTCTGGCAATGCAAGAGGAACTGAATCAATTCACCAGAAGTGACGTATGGGATCTGGTTCAAAGGATTCAACGTCATTGGAACAAAGTGCGTGTTCAGAAACAAACTGAACGAGCAAGGAGAAGTCATCAGAAACAAAGCACGACTGGTAGCACAAGGTTATAGTCAGCAAGAGGGGATAAAATATACACAAACCTTTACTCCAGTCGCCAGGTTAGAATCTATCAGACTTTTAATATCATTTGCTGTAAATAAAGGCATCACTCTATATCAGATGGATGTCAAAAGTGAATTCTTAAATGGCTATATAGATGAAGAGGTATATGTGCACCAACCCCATGGGTTTGAGAATTCCAAAAATCCAGAATATGTTTTCAAACTGAAGAAGTCACTCTATAGTCTGAAACAAGCTCCCAGAACTTGGTATGAAAGACTAAGTAACTTCCTGTTAGAAAAGGAATTCACCAGAGGGAAAGTGGACACAACCTTATTCTGTAAGACAGTTAAGAATGACATGTTAGTATGTCAGATTTATGTTGATGACATCATCTTTGGATCTACTAAACCCTCTCTGGGAAGAGAGTTTTCTAAATGTATGCAGGCAGAGTTTGAGATGAGCTTGATGGGGGAACTAAAATTATTTCTGGGCATTCAGATAAACCAAACTCCAGAAGGAACTTACATTCATCAGAGTAAATATGTCAGAGAACTTATGAAGAAATTTGATCTCTCAGAATGTAATCCCTCAAAGATTCCAATGCATCCCACGTGCATTCTGGAAAAGGAAGAGGTAAGTAAAAAGGTAGAACAGAAGGTCTATAGAGGTATGATTGGTTCTCTTCTCTATCTGAAGGCTTCAAGGCCTGACATTTTATTTAGTGTTTGCTTATGTGCTAGATTCCAATCAGATCCTAAAGAAACTCACTTAACAACAGTTAAGCGAATTTTCAAGTATCTGAAAGGTACTACTAATCTGGGTTTGTTTTATAGAAAGTCAAATGATTACAACTTAGTAGGATATTGTGACGCTGACTTCGCTGGAGACAGAATAGAACGTAAAAGCACTTCTGGAAGCTGCCGGTTTCTGGGAGAAAATCTGATCTCATGGACCACCAAGAGACAATCCACAGTAGCACTATCAACAGTAGAAGTTGAATACATAGCAGCTGCTGGATGTAGCACGCAAATGCGCTGGATGAAAAGTCAACTTGAAGACTTCAACATATTTGAGAGTAACATTCCTATCCTCTATGACAATACTTCTGCTATTTGTCTCAGTAAAAATCCAATTTTGCATTCTAGGGCTAAGCATATAGAAATAAAACATCATTTTATTAGGGACTATATTCAGAAAGGGATTCTTAGCTTAAAATTTATTGACACAGACCATCAATGGGCTGATGTCTTTACAAAACCTCTTTCTGAAGATAGGTTTAACTTCATTCTGAAACATCTCAGCATGAAGCTATGCCCAGAATAAATTGTTTTATTTATATATCCTAACCATCAGAACTTTATTATTTTCTGTGAACTACTGATCAACCTGTCTTCAGGGTTTAGAAGTACAGATTGCATCAGAATCTATCCATGAAGATATGAATGTTTCATTTCAAGGATAAAAGTGTGCTGTTCACATAATCAAACAGTTATCATCCATTCATCAGCTACTTTCTGAGGCTGAACACGCATTCACTTTTCTGAAAGGTCAAAAGCGCTGTTTGGGTGCATTGAGACACATGTCATGGGTAACCGTTCCAGTATCTTTCTGAATCCCCTAATTTCAGCTGTCATTAATGCTTATAATCATGACTAATTATTTCTATCTCTTACTGTTTACGCTTTCAGGAAAAACTATTTAAACTCAAATTTCACTTTTTACATTCACTTATTTTTACTCTCTAAATATTTTCTATCGTTTCAAGTTCTTATTTTCAAAAACCCCTTTCATCTCCCTCAAATCTTGTGTGAACAATGGCTTCTTCAAGCGATCAAAACATCAGTACTCAGGAATCTGCTTCAATGGAATAGTATGAAGAACCTTACAGAACGCTCCTCACTCCTATTAATAATCTAGAAGTTCTCTCTGAACTGATTGTTGATTTTGGGAGTCTTTAAGAAAATGGCTTCAATCTGTATGATGACGTTACTGCTCAAGGATGGAACAAATACTTTGACCGTCTACTGGGGCCAACATTTCCAATTCTTGTCAAAGAATTCTGGATACATGCTTCTTCTTCAAATCATCAGGTTACCTCTGTTAGAACATAGTTTGATTCTACAACCCTCAATTAGAGTTTTGATGATAACAAAATACAAGAATAAATAAATTGTAAGATTTATATATAAGACATATATGCTACTTAAAATTATGTTGTGTATTTACAGAAACTCTGATGGAATTAGCATCAGAAGATCAGTATCAACATCAGCATTAGAAGATATGTCAGCATCAGAAGATCAATAACATGTGCTACACGCTGAAGTTACCAGATCATACGCTGAAGACTGATGACCAGAATCTGCGCATAAAATACTCTGACTCTGATCAAGATCCTTACCAAGTCATCAGCACTCAGAAGCGTCAGAATATGTTAAAGCCAAGAACACTCTGATTACCATAAGCAGAGGACACTCTGAAGCGTTACTAAGCATTCAAGACAGATTAATTACCAACGGATTTATTCAAGACAAGATCTTCTCAAAAAGGAAAGAACGTTATTATCATTGAAAGTGTTTTATGGACAACAACGTATCTTTTCCTTAGCTATATAAACAAGTCAGTGTGAGAAAAGAAACGACCAATAATCTTCACGCATATACACGCCTGAGCTAACAATCTACACACACACACTCATACAATTTTCTAAGCTTTCCAACCACGCCTACTCTACCGCTCTAGCAAATCCAGTTTCATTCTAAGCTTAATATTGTGTATTATCACAGTTGTGATATATAGTTTTGTTAGAAAACATTAACACACCTTTTGTTCAATTATCTGTAAGAGAATTTCCTTGAGATAAACCGGTCTGTAGTTATACTCAAGAAGGCTTTAACAGTTGTTAAAGTAGTTGTGTAATCAGTTGATTATAGTGGATTAAGACCTCGTTGGAGAGAGGCGAAATCACCTTGACGGGTGGACTGGAGTAGTTTGAGATCAAACGAACTAGGATAAAAATACAATGTTGTCTAAGCTTTCGATTTAAGATTTACAATTCAACCCCCCTTCTTGTGTTTTTCACATATTCAACCTCTTATGTCATGAGGAAGAAAATTGTTATTACAGAAGACCTAATTTTAAAGCTTATTGGTTACAATGGTGGAGGTGTCAGATGCATTGACATGGCTGAGAGATGCTCTGACGTAAGTTCTATTGCAAGGGAAATTTTTACTCATGGACTTCCCTCCAGCAAAATCAGAGATTTGAAGGATCACCATAGAATTTGGGCAAGAATCATTCTGGGGTGTATCAACCACAGGAAGCCAACTAACTCTCCTGATTATATCAACAGTGATCAGCAATTTCTGATCTATTTCATTGCCAAGAGGACTAAGGTAAACCTCCCACACTTATTGTTTAATCATCTTAGAACTAGTGTGAAGGAAACAAGAGAAGATGAACGAACCAAGAGGGAATGGATACCCTTAGGAAAACTCATATCAGATATTCTGATAGAGAATAGGCTGATAGAACATTTGACTAAAGCCCAGGAAATCAACACTTTAGAAGCAACCGCTGGGAAGCCCCTGAACGCTAAAAATATGAAGAAGATGAAAATCATTGAGAATATCAAGAAGGAACCTACTATTACTTCTCATGCAACCATCACTTCAAGAAGGATACCTCTGGATGATTTTCCTCTATTTTCTGATATTGACTCCAAGCCAGAAATAATAGTCAGATATCTGGATGCTTGCAAGGAAGATGGTACTGCACCAGAAATCAATATCCATGACTTACACAAGGCTTCTCTAGAAGTTGCTTTAAAGAAGATTAAGAAGAGGAAAGCTGCAGCCGAAGGACCATCTCAAAGGACTCCAAAAGCTGCCAAAAAGAAAGGTAATCCTTCCTCTGTTTCTGTTATAGAATCAATAAATATATCAACATCTGAAGTCATGCCTACTCAACCATAACATCCAACTCCACAAACATTTAAAGACTTTGACATAGGGTTTGATCCATCAGAAACTCTAGGTCTGAATGAAACTCACTCCCTTTCTCATAATCCAAATCCTGAACAAACCCAACCAGAACTTGCCAAAATTCTGTCTGATATTGATTCATTTGACTAAGACTTTTCAGCTCCCGTACCACAAAATCCAAATTCTCAACTCCCTGAAAATCCAAACTCTGATACCACACCAGAAATTCCGCAACCTCACTCTCCACAATAAGAAATTTCACCTCAACCTGAAATACAACAACCAGAAGCTCAACCTTCTGAGAATCAATCTTCTGATATCCGAACCAGAACCTCACCATGTTTTAACAAACCAATCTAAAGAACTTCATTCAGATTCTGATATAATCCCAATACCTGGAATCACAGAACCACTTGCTATTTGCATGCCTCTTACCATCCACGACATTCCAGAAATCCCTTCATCTCTGGAATGCACACCACCGAATTCCCCTACCAGTCCAATCATCATACCTGACTCTCCCACTTCTTCACATACTAGCCGTCCAGCTGATAATTTGAGACTTGTCATTGATCCAATCTTGCTGGAAAGACTAACCTCCACATCTCTCAAAACTACCATTCCCAAACCCAAACAAACTAAAACCACATCAGACCCATCAGATGTTGGTACAAATTTGTTGATTTTTGAAACAAGAATACATGAATGGATAAACTCTTTGAAGCATGCTAGTCAAGAGATGACTAATCCTGCTGCTTCTGATTATATATGGACAAGATTCAGAAACTGGTTTAGTTCTGAAACGCTGAAGCTGAAGGAACAGTGTTATGAACAGGTTCATCAGAACTTTAGTGATAAGATGAAGGCTCTTCAAGACCAAGTTCTGACCCCACTGTTCAAGAAAGACATCCTCTCTCTGGATAATGCTCCCTGGACAGAGCATCATCCCTCAGATGAAGTTCAACCAAAATCAGGAAGTCTCTCCCTGACTGCTGCTCCAGAAGACTTGATCACAACAGAAGAAATGGTTCACTCTGAACAAGCTGCAGAATGCACTGAGCAACGTCCAAGTCCTGAAGAAACTCCAACACCCTCCTTAGTCATACAAACTCTCGAAGAGTTGAAGAAAGAAAATGCTTTAATCCATGCAAGGTTGGATAAGCAAGAGGACACGAACAAAGAGATTAAAAGCATTTTGGGAAAGCAAGATATTTTCAATAACGGTTTACTGAGACAGAAGTCTCAAACATTCTGAATTACTTAACCTCTATCGTCTGAAAAGTTTGAACAAGTACAAATTCTGATGAAAGATGCAGTTAAACTCTGATGCTCAAGGAACTTAATGGAAGTAATCAACTCAGGGGGAGTTTCTCTTAAACCTTTTGTTCTTTATTTTTAATTGAAAAATCTAGTTTTTGTCATCATTAAAAAGGGGGAGATTGTTAGAACATAATTTGATTCTACAACCCTTAGTTAGAGTTTTGATGATGACAAATACAAAGAACTAATGACAAACACAAAGAACAAATATGCACCCTAAAAATTATGTTTTGTGTATACAGAAGTTCTGACCATAGCAGCATCAGAAGATAAGCATAAGAGCTACACGCTGAAGCAATCAGAACATGCGCTGCAGATTGATGACCATAACCTGCGCTTAAGCAAAGTAAACTCTAATTCTGAACAAGAACATGTTAATCCAAGTCATCAATATTCTGAAGCGTCATCAGCAAGTAAGGAGATAAGATTCTGAAGCATTACTGATCATTCAAGACAACATCAATTCCAACGACTTCTTTCATACAGGATCTTCTCCAAATGGAAAGTGTGTTAATGACATTAAACATGCTTGATGATCAACGTTATTCCACTGCCTATATAAACAAAGTCAACATTCAAAATCAATGAAGATTCGCTACATAACCACTCACGCATATTCAAAGTTGCAAGCAATATCCTTTACATTTCCAAGCTATAATCTCGTGTAAATTGTCACAGTTGTGATAAACAGTTTTTGTAAGAAAAACAACAATACACATCTTGTATAATAGTTTTGAAACAGTGTTCCTTGAGATTAACCGGATTGTGGTTGTAATCAAGAAGACTTTAACAGTTGTTAAAGTAGTGATTGTAATCCTTTTGAGATTAGTGGATTAAGACCTCGTTGGAGAGAGGCGAAATCACCTTGACGGGTGAACTGGAGTAGTTTGAGATCAAATGAACCAGGATAAAAATACTGTGTCGTTGAGCTTTTAATTTCAAGTTTTCAATTCAACCCCCCCTTCTTGTGTTTTTCACATCTTCAAAGACCACTCCTCCCCTTTTGGATGATAAGGAAGAGCTTCAGCTTACCCTAGTCAAGATGCAACAGGAGAAAGAAGTTTGAAAGAATAAGTGTCATACTTTAGAGATATCCTACCAGGAAGACTTGAAGGAGAAGGATGACCTAATTGAGATTCTTGAGAGTCGTGCTGTAGAGATGATGGAGAAGTAAGAGGATTTATTTTCCTCTAGCACTAAATCAGGACTTAGTCATTCACTTCCCGACTCTGGCGATTGGAAAGAGGTTGCCGACAGGTATGCAGAAGAGAACAGGTAGCTAAAGGCTTAGATTAATAGACTCACAGGAAAATGTCAGCGTGTAGAATGATCTTCATCATCTTTGCTTTCTTAAGGTTTTTAGATTATATATTATTTTTGTACTTGGGATTGTTGAAACTTGTACTGAAAAAGTTGTAATCTGTTTTGAAGTTATTGTAATGACATTTTCAGTATTTCAAACGCGTTAGTACTTTAATATTTTCAAAATTGTCTATAATTCTTTGAATCCCTTGAATTACTAATAAATCATGTGCATTGCATATCATGTATCATCTTGTACATATTTATTGCATTTATTTTCATACAGAAGTTCATACCCAAGAGGAAATGAGAATTTTGTAGCTCCGTTTAAAGATGCTTAACAAGTAGTATGTAATGTCCCTAGTAAGGTATGAGGGTAGATTGTTGATCCACCTATAAATAAGAATAGAGCTGATTTGGGTTTCTCTATGAAGAATGGTAAAGGTTAGAATATGAAGTCAAAGTATGCTTTGAGCAAATAACAGGATATCTTTCGTAGCGGGGGCTATCTTCATCCAATTGTTCCTAGGATCAATGCTATTGTGGAGGATGAAGAAGAGCAAGAGATGCCGAACTATGTGACGCACGGAGTTAGAGTCCAGAATTGGATCACCATTGATGTTCCCTCTTGCATTCACATCTCAAAGTAATTTTCTTTTGTTAATATTTTCAAAATATCTTTCACTCTGCCCAAGGTGAAAGTTGATATTGTATGGGCTTATCTGTTTGCTTTGGTCCTTAAAATCAATAATAAAAGTTGTCTTTGATTCCCAAATTGTATCTTTATTTTCTGCTTTTTCTTGGAAAATGGTAATAAAAAAAAACTTTCAAAATAAATAATAATTGTAATCTACATAATCACTTGCTATGTGTGTCAATTTCTAAAAGCAATCATAAATCATATGTGTAGATTAATTAAAAAACCTGTTAAATACAATGACCATGCACCCTCTCCCAAATTTGAATATCCTGTGTATGAGGCCGAAGAAGAAGAATATGATGAGATTCTAGAGGAGGCTTCATGGTTGCTTGAGCGTGAGGAAAGTACCATTCAGCCATATAAAGAGTCGTTGAATATGATCAATTTGGGTTCAGAAGAAGATCCAAAGGAAGTCAAGATTGGAGCAATGCTGCATCCCAATGTAAAGAACAAGATGATTGAATTTTTGAAAGAATATGTGGATATCTTTGCTTGGTCTTACCAAGACATGCCTGGTTTGGATACCGGTATTGTGGAACATCATTTGCCGCTAAAGCCAAAGTGCCCGCCAATCAAGCAGAAGTTACGAAGAAGTCACCATGATATGGTAGTGAAAATTAAAGAAGAAGTGTTAAAGCAGATTAATGCCGGTTTTCTTGTGACATCAGTGTACCCTCAGTGGATTTCCAATATTGTCCATGTACCAAAGAAACACAGAAAAGTTTGCATGTGCGTATAGCGATTTAAACAAAGCAAGTCCAAAAGGTGACTTTCCATTACCATATATTGATATATTGGTTGACAGTACAACAAAATTCAAAGTATTCTCGTTCATGGACAGATTTTTTGTATATAATAAAATTAGAATGGCTCCTAAGGACATGGAAAATACAATTTTTATTAAACCCTGGGGAACATTCTCTTACAGAGTGATGCCCTTCGGGTTGAAGAACGCTGGTGCAACGTACCAGAGGGCTATGATAACCCTATTCCATGATCTGATGCACAAGGAAATTGAGGTATATGTTGATGATATGGTTGCCAAATCCCATACTAAAGAAGGGCATATAGAGGATTTGTTGAAATTGTTTCAGTGTTTGAGGAAGTATCGTCTCCGCTTGAATCCAAACAAATGCACCTTCAGTGTTCGATCAGGGAAATTGTTATGTTTCATTATTAGGCAAAAAGGAATTGAAGTTTATCTTGATAAATTCAAATAAATTCAAGAAATTCTTACGCCAAGGACTAAAAAACAAGTTAGAGGCTTCCTTGGGCGATTGAATTACATTTCCAGATTTCTCTCCCATATGAATGGAACGTGTGAACCGATCTTTAAGTTGTTAAAGAAAGATCAAGGTTGTGCATGGACAGATGATTGCTAGAGGGAATTTGAAAGTATTAAAGAGTATCTGTTTGAACCTCATATCTTGCTCCCTCTTGTTGAAGGAAGACCATTGATTATGTATCTGACAGTGTTAGATGATTCTATGGGTTGTATTTTGGGACAACAAGATGAAACAGGGAAGAAGAAATATTCCATTTATTATCTCAGCAAGAAGTTTACTGAATGTGAGTCGCGGTATTCTATTCTAGAAAAGACATGTTGTGCTCTGTATTGTACCCCAAAATTCGCCATATCATTTCTTAAGATATTTCCTACAAAGATCTTTGATGCCTCAAGTTTGCGCAAGTATCGACTAGGTCAAACAATCTCCTCAACACTAATGCCTCAAATTAGGGTTTGAGTTTGTACAAAGGCAGTCAGATTACTAATGTTTCAAATGACTTTCATGGATTATTATGGACCTTCAGGATTACTTCTGTCAAGTTTCAAGTCTTGGACCATGATTTTTCAAGAAAGTCATTCAAATTATCAAAAGGGCAAAATGGGCAAAATTAGGGTTTTGACTGAAAATGATTGAACTTTGATTTTTGACCTAATACCTGACTTATTGGTTGGAAGCATGATCTCAAGGATCCGAGTGCGTCATTTTGACCTAATCACATATTTTAATTCATCTCTTGAGATCAGTGGATTGATAGACGAGATTCGGTCAACTGATGGAAAAAGTCAACAATGCACTAAAAAAGTCAAACTTTGACTTTTAGACCAAAATTGGGTCCCAAAAATCACATTTCATCAAGACATCCAAAATATGAAATTTGATCATCAAAAATCAAGAAAGTCAAAAATCTAACTTTATAAGACTTGGAAATTTTTCTAAGTATTTTCTATACTTGTTAATTTCATTGCTTCATGACATCTTTTCACTACAATTCAAAATAATTCAAGATGTCACAAATGATTCAAGATGTTACAAATAATTCAAGTTATTACAAAGTGGAATTTTTGCAAGAGTATAAATCCTAGGTTTGGTCTTGTTTGAAATCTTCCCCTTTGACTCAAACCTTGCCACTATGCTGCTCACCAACATGCTTTGTCTTTGTTATAATCTGCATAAATTGGTCCATAATCTGCTGACTGCTGACAATGGACTTGGTTTCTCCGATGCTGATTTGACGTCTAAAGGAAGAAAGGATAATGATGCCCTGCATGTCTCTATTGAGTGCAGGGGCACTACCCTGGCTCATGTTCTAGTTAATACAGGTTCGTCTCTAAGTGTTCTACCCAAGGGTGCTTTAGATAGATTGGATTGTGAAGGATTGACTTTGAAGCCCAGTAATATTGTGGTGAGAGCTTTTTATGGTTCCAAGAGAATGGTACACGGGGAGGTAGACATTCCTATTAAAGTCGGTTCCCAAACTTTTGGCTTGACTTTCTATGTTATGGACATTCGCCCTTCTTACTCTTGTTTGTTGGGATGCCCTTAGATTCATGGGGTCGGCGCTGTCACTTCCACATTGCATCAGATGTTAAAGTATCCGGTTAATGAAAAGATTGTTACAGTCCATGACAAAGAAGAGTATATGGTGAGCCATCTGAACTCTTTCCGATATGCCGAGATGGACGGTGAGTTCACCGAGACCCCCTGCCAGAATTTTGAAGAGGTTCCTCATACAATTGTTATTACCAAAGTTGCTACCGCTGCTCTAGAGATTACAAGACCTCCACTGAAGATGTCTTATCTAAAAGATGCTAGGTGTGTAATTGAAGAAGGTGGGTGCACTATTTGAGGCCAACTACCTGACATCCTATATAAGTCTGACAAATTTGGTTTGGTTTTCACTTCAGGAGCTCAAAAAGTCATTCATCGTGCTCACGCTAGAGGACCACCACCATGCATCAGCAACCATGGAGTCAATGTTGCAGAAGACACTGATAGTGACTGTGACCTGGACAATTGGATCTTCCCTGCTACCAACGATGGACTCAACAATTGGACGGCTAGAGACTTTGTTCTTGTTACTTTCATCTAGGAGTAATTGTATTTTTGTTTTTTAGGATATGTAATGTTTGAACAATTTAAACTCTAAAGCCTTATGTCTTACCCAGTGCATAATGGTCTATTTGCGAGGGTTATCATGTCACTTTCATATGTCATAAATAAATCATTGGATGTTTTGCATACAAATTTTGTGCTCTTTGTCTTTATTTTCTGTTTTTACTTTATCAAAATGGCTATGATCTCTTACACACACACATATCAAACTGCAGATCCACATCCACTATGGATCCCATTAATAACGGTTCTGCTATTTCCAGTTATGACTTTGAAAACCCGATCTACCAGGCTGAGGACGAAGGTGAGGAAGGTTGTGAAGTACCAGGAGAACTCGCTAGACTATTATAACAAGAGGAAAGAGCAATACTACCTCATGAAGAGCCAGTCGAGATGGTAAACTTGGGTGCTGAAGAGGATAAAAAGGAAGTCAAGATAGGTGCCAACTTGGAGCATAATGTCAAAGAGAGGTTAATCCAGATGTTACATGACTACATTAAGATCTTTTCGTAGTCATATGAAGACATACCGAGGCTGGACACTGATATTGTGGTTCATCCTCTACCAACGAAAGAGGATTATCCTGTAGTGAACCAAACGGTTCGTCGTATGCGTCCTGAGATGTTAGAAAAGATCAAGGATGAAGTTATGAAATAGTTTAACGCCTGGTTCTTAGCTGTTACTTCTTACCCACAATGTGTTGCAAACGTGGTACCGGTACCTAAAAAGGACGGCAAGGTGCGTATGTGTGTGGATTACAGAGATTTGAATAGGGAGAGCCCCAATGATAACTTTCCACTTCCCCATATTGATGTTCTGGTTGATAACATTACACATCATAAGATATTCTCATTCATGGACGGTTTCTCCGGGTATAATCATATTAAAATGGCACCTGAAAATATGGAGAAAACGACTTTCATCATGCAGTGGGGCACCTTCTGCTATAAAATCATGCCATTTGGGTTGAAGAACGCTGGAGCAACCTATCGGTGTGCTATGGTAGCCTTGTTTCACGATATGATCCATCACGAGATATAGGTTTACATCGACGATATGATAGCCAGGTCTCAGACTGAAGAAGAGCACTTAGATCACTGGTAGAAACTGTTCGAAAGACTGAGGAAGTACAAGTTAAGGCTGAATCCGAACAAGTGCACCTTTGGAGTAAGACCTGGTAAGCTCCTAGGTATCGTTGTCAGTAGAAAAGGCATTGAAGTAGACCCTGCGAAGGTTAAAGCTATTCAAGAGATGCCAACTCCCTGCACCGAGAAGGAGGTTATGGGATTCTTGGGAAGTCTAAACTACATTTCCAAATTCATTTCCCACCTAACCGCTACTTGTGAGCCAATCTTAAAATTACTAAAGAAAGATTAATTAGTGAAGTGGAATGACGACTGCCAGACTGCCTTTGACAGAATCAAGGAGTATATTCAAGAACCTCCAATTTTGATGCGGCCGGTTGAAGGAAGACCTATGATCATGTATTTAACAGTATTAGAAAATTCAATAGGGTGTGTGCTGGGGAAGCATGATGAGTCTGGTCGAAAAGAGCATGCAATATACTAACTTAGCAAAAAGTTTACTGACTGTTAAATAAGATACTCACTGCTCGAGAAAACTTGCTGTGCTTTGGCATGGGCTGCTCGCCGACTAAGACAGTATATGTTGATGCAAACCACTTTATTGATATCTAAAATGGATCCTATCAAATACATATTCGAGAAGACCGCTCTCTCTGGAAGAATAGCAAGATGGAAAATGGTCCTTACTGAATATGACATTCAGTACACTACCCAAAAAAGCAATAAAAGGAAGTGTACTAGTTGATCATTTGGCTCATCAGGTTGTGGGCGACTATCAATCCATGAATTTTGAGTTCCCAGATGAGAACATCATGTTAGTGACTGATTGTGAATAATCTGGATCAGACGAAGGACCTTAAAGAGGTTCCCCATGGACTATGTTTTTTGGATGAGCTTCTAATGCACTTGGAAATGGCATCGGTGCTGTGATCATATCTCCCGAAGGCTGTCATACTCCTTTCACTTCCAGGCTATGTTTCAATTGTACCAACAATATGGTTGAATATGAAGCATGCATTATGGGCCTCAAAGCTGTTATCGACTTAAGAATCAAATTCTTTAGTGTATTTGGAGACCCGACCTTGGTAAACAGTCAAATCAGAGGAGAATGGGACACAAAGCACCTAATCTCATCCCTTATTGAGAGCATGTATTGACACTGATTCCACACTTTGAAGAATTTACCTTTGAGCATTTTCCACGATAAGAAAATCAATTAGCGGACGTACTAGCTACTATGTCATCCATGTTTAAAGTTCGATGGGGTGATGAGGCTCCTCAGATCAATATTTAGAGATTGGACGAACCAACATACTATTATGAGGTTGATACTAAAGAATTAGTGGACAATCCTTGGTTCCACGAAGTGAAAAGATACCTCGAAGCCCAAGAGTATCCTGAGGTAGCTTCCGTTAATGATAAGAAGTTCCTAAGAAGGTTCTCTACCAAGTTTTTCCTCAGTAACAGAATCCTCTACAAGCACAACCACAATTCTACTTTGCTTTGGTGTGTAGACAAGAGTGAAGCAGAGAACATTATGGAAGATGTGCATGAAGGTACCTTTGGAACCCATTCTAGTGGGCACACAATGGCTAAGAAGATTATGAGGGCGGGGTACTACTGGTCCACTATGGAATCAGACTATTATCGGCATTCCCGAACTTGTCACAAGTGCCAGATCTATGCTGATAAAGTACATGTGCCTATGGTTCCCTTGAACGTCTTGACTGCTCCTTGGCCTTTCATAATGTGGGGCATCGATATGATCAGAGAGATTAGACCTACCGCTTCTAATGGGCACCACTTCATCCTGGTTGCCATTGATTATTTCATAAAGTGGGCCGAGGCAGCTTCATTTGCTTTTGTTACCAAGAACGTCGTGGCCCGATTCATCAGACATAACCTTATCTGTCGGTATGGTATTCTATAAAGAATCATCATAGATAATGGTACCGATCTCAATAATAATATGACCACCGAGCTCTGTGCACAATTCAAGATTAAACATCATAACTCTTCTCCTTATCGGCCGAAGATGAATGGCGCTGTAGAAGCTGCCAATAAAAACATCAAGAAGATCACACATAAGAAGATGGTGACATAGAAAGACTGGCACGAGATGTTACAATTCGCTCTTCATGGTTATCGTACCTCAGTACACACGTCAACAGTGGCAACCTATTTCTCTCTGGTATACAGTATAGAAGCTATCCTACCCGTCGAGGTTCAGATCCCTTCCTTGAGAATCATGAAGGATGCATGTTTGAATGAAGACAAATGGGTTCAGACTCAACTTGACCAATTGAACCTGGTTGACGAGAAAAGACTAGCGGCTGTTTGTCATGGTCAGATGTACCAGAAACGTATGATCAAAGCTTTTAACAAGAAGGTCAGACGTCAGGAATATAAAGTTGGTGACCTAATAATCAAGCGCATTATCCTGCCACAAGGTGATCCCAGGGGAAAATGTCCACCCATATATGAAGCACCATTTGTGATCAAGAATATATTTTCTGGTGGAGCCATAATATTAACCACTATGGACGGTAACGATCTTTCGCATCCTGTAAACACAGACATAGTTAAAAGATACTAAGCATAAACAGAGATTCGCTAGGTTGAATGGCCTAGGAAAAATTAAGGGCATCATGATGAACCAAAAGGGTTTGGGCAAAAGTTAGGGATATATATATGAAAAAAATATGTACACCCGGCAAGTCGAAAACCTGAAAAGGCGGCTTGGGCAAAAAAGGGTATCCCGGTGGACTGAAAACCTGAAAGGGCGGTGTTGTACCCCAAAATTTGCCCTCCCATATTCCTCAAGATATGTAAGGAATCATCTCCAAATGGTTCAAAATGGCTCAAGGGTTAGACAGTCAAACCATCTCCTAAGTAGTGGACAGCTGAAATTAGGGTTTTGGTTCTTTCAAGGAATTTGGAGTTTTCAATGGTTCAATCAAGTCTCATAGGCCTATATACATTCCCTAGCACCTACATGCCAAGTTTCAAGACTCACAATGCCAATTTGCACAGTCAAAAGCTCCATTTGATCTACAGTCAACTGCAAGGGCAAAATGGTCATTTTGCAGCCAAAAGTCAGAATTCTTGGTCAACATCTTATTTTGAGTTCACAATCATCATTTGATCAAGTCTTGATCATGATCCCACAAGAATAGCTCAAAAATCATCAAGATGCAAAAGTTACTATATTTAGACAGTAGAAAAGTCAACTGTACTTTGACAAAGGCATAACTCTTTCATGGTTTATCAGAAAAATTCCATCCAAAGCTCATTTTGAAGAGGATGAAATTTCATACAATCCATCTTCACACCCCAAGATCAAGAAATGCTCTCACAAAAAGTTACAAATTTTTACATTATAGGTCAATTTCAAGAGTCAACAAAAGTACACTTTGAGTCAAAGGCCATAACTTGAGATTGGTAAATCCAAATGACATGGGACCAAAAGAATTGGCTAGAGTACTTCAAGGGCTTTCCAAAATGTCCAAGAACATGGTCATATGATCAAAATTGAGCAAATTATGCATTGGAGAAGTTGGGCAATTTTCATGAATTTGCAAAAGTCAACTTTGCTCAAAACACCTTCTTTTTGCTAATGGGCCTCAAATCTCTTTTTGAAACTTCACCCATGACCTATGCACGACCCACCAAGTTAAATTGGATTTATTTTCTTAAATTTATTGATTAAATGGATTTTTAATACATATTAATTCATTTAATTAATTTAAATCATAAGAAAATAAAAGATTTGATTCTTAAATCAATTTGTGAACCAAATATGATCCAAATATGCTGACCAGATCGTGCACAAGCTAAAAGATACAAAATATCCAATTTTGGCAACTTGTTCAATCATGAAAAATCAAGAATATTTGATTTATCAATCAAAGATTTAATCTTCAATGCACATGGGCATGGGTCCAAATTTTGACCTAAATTGATTCCCTTATATGCAAGCAAGCCAGGCATAACCTAGGACACGACTGAAAAACTGCAGAAACGGCCATACCAATTTCAAGAAATTCCAAGAAAACTCAAAACTTGTTCTTGCATTCTAAGCCAATTCAAGGTGCTTTGTCCATCCAAACACATTGCAGGAGGTACCAGGAGTGATTTGCAATCAAATTCAAGCACCAAAGCTCAAGGAATCACAAAATACAGTTTCACGGTTTGCACTTATAATTCAAAATCGTATCTCTTAATTCATATGCATTTGACATGTTTTTGTGATTGATTTGCATTGCTAGAGATCATACAAAGCTAATGGAATGATTTAATTGAACCATAGTGCCCTGAATTGAGAGATGCCATGATTGAATTTCTAGGGTTTTCAAGCTTTCAAATAGGGCTTTCCAAACCAGGAAAAATTGGAACCAATGGGATACATGGTTGAATTCGTGAGGCCAAGAAGATTGGAACCCATACCTCGCGAAATATTTATGTTTGCTCTGTGTCTATTCGCTATTTTTCGTGCAGGGAGGTAGTGGAGGTTAAAAACCCCCGCTATTTGATTCTGTTTACACAGAACCAAGGTTGAAGATGATGATGTGTTGTTATCTGGTTGGTCTATTTGAATTAGCGCGCGTTTTATTTTTTTTCCGAGCATAAGCGTTTGTTTGATATATGTTAATTGCTGTATATTATAATAACAAAAAGATGCAGGTGGTTGAGTGGTTGGGACGCAGGCCAATGAGTATTGGGACCTGGGTTCGAATCCCAGGTCCCCCAAAACCTTGTTATTTTTCTTCCACAGGTATTCACGTACAAGTTTCAAAAGGGAGTCCACCATACACTTCAAATCTCAGTACGCCATGTGGCTTCAGGCCGAGATCTAAAGGCCAGATTGGAGCATCCACCATACGCCCTGGTCAACGAGCATGCAGGGAATCACAAAGGTCAATGAGGCTGAAGCATAATGGGCCTGGGAATTTCCAGATTCACCACAAAATCAGGCTCAGCACCCCCTATGAGTTTATTTCTATTTCTTTTCCTTCTTTATATTTCTTTCATTTAATTGTTTTTTATAATTATTACTTATATTACTAACAAATTAATATTTTTATAATAAAATCAGAAGACAAAAAATACAATATTTTTTATTTATTAAAATTATTTTTACCATTTCATCACTTTTGTAAATAAATAACTTAATTAATTTAGTTTCTAATTAGGCATAAGTTTAATATTTTTGCAACAAATTAAAATCAATGTAGAATTAGGTTTTTTAATCATCTTATTTTTTATTTCCTTAAACATTCAAAAACCCAAAAATATTTTTTTTTTCATTTAATTAATTAATTAACTTAGGTTTAAATTCATGTAATTCAAAATAACAAAAAATCTCCTTCTTTCTTAAAAAAGGGTCAAAACCCTAAAACTCTCCGATTCAATTTTTCTCGCGCGTATGATTATTTTTTATTCATATTTTGATCCATATAATTGTATTTGCTCAGAGGATGTAATAGTTTTAACTTAGGACTTTTTACCGTTTTCATTTAATTTTCTGCACTTACTTTTCAAGGGTTTGTTTTTGGCGATGTAAATACCCGACGCCTTGTAATAGCTTAGTTTTATTTTCCGCAACTATTAACTGCTAGATGTATGCTAACTAGGCTATGCATGACAAGATCTCTCTTAAATTAAAATCAACCGTAGCTCACTGTAACATGTACAAAGATAACATAACTGAAACCTGACACACTTGCACATGCCACTCCTAGGGTACGCCTCACTTGGTTGCCTCGACGTGGTCATTGAGTATAGGATGT
Source organism: Vicia faba (assembly GCA_948472305.1). Lineage (NCBI taxonomy): Eukaryota > Viridiplantae > Streptophyta > Magnoliopsida > Fabales > Fabaceae > Vicia > Vicia faba. The sequence continues at coordinate 60,012,818 of OX451739.1, forward strand.
TTTAGAGGTCGTCCTCCTGTCTAAAGATCATAGTTGCCTCGAAACAGTTGCCTCGGATAAAATGATCTAAGACATTAGGGTTACCGCTAAGGCGTCCTAACGTTGCTTTAGTGACCACATGTCCCTTAATCGAATTGACCCGAAAACTCCAACGACGGTGCTACCTACTTCTCAATAGTGGGATAACACTGTCTAAAGGACATTTACACAGTTTAATTCCTTTTGAGTAGGTAGAGGTTCTCAGGTACTTGCTCTTTCAAAACAAAACAAATTTTTCGCACTTACACTTTTCAAACAAAGTTTTCAAAAAACACTTCATACACTCTTGAGGACAGAAACAAGAGTTAAATCGAAGTTTTCAAACAAAACTTTTTTTTCAAAACCCACAAACACAAGAAAAGCAAACTTTTGAAAACACAATGAGCAAGTACCTAAGAGCCCGTGGATAACCACAGATAGAAAGGGTGCTAACACCTTCCCTTTCTATAATCTACCTCCCGAACCCGAGAAACATCTCGAAAAGGAATTTTGCTGTGCTTTTGTCCTTTCCCTGATGGATTTAAATAAAAGACGATGGCGACTCTTGCTTACCGCGACATTTTGCGAAACGCAAACGCGAACCAGCATTCCAAAACAGTCAGTTCTATTTCCACCGATCACAGAACTGGCGACTCTGTTGGGGATTTTATAAGTGAGGTGTATCTTAGGATTAGATCACTTGTGTTTTCAATTGTATGCTTTGTATGCTTTAATATTTGTGGGCTTGTATCAGAGTTTTATAGATCCTAACCCGGATCTGGGGGTACCCTTCTTAGGTAAGTAGCAATAAACTTTGAGGGATCTGTCCGGCATAGACCGACACAGATGAAGCAGTAGCTACATTGGTGTGACACCTTGGTCTGTACCGATATCCCTTGTGTTGGAACGAGGAGAATATGGGTCTTCTGAGGAGTCATTAAGCACCAACTGACCTTAGAACCTTAAATTGACCAACTTGGCCATAGAACAGTAGCAGTATGCTACACTCATTGAGACTAAACTCTCGTGATGGTTCCGGCCGCAAGAAAAGGTTGCCAAACTGGAATTATGACCGATTGAGGGTAGTCAGTGATATTGAGATCCTCTAGAACCCGGTTACTATTTTTAGGACAGGTCTTAACCCACTGAAACTAAAAGAGGGTAGTACCTAAAGCTTCATGCCAGCCTGAAATCTAAGGGCTCTTTTGTGTGACTTGCGTGTCTTTACCATGTTTGCCTTTTGTGAATACTTGTGGTGTGCCTTTACCATGACATCATAACATCATAACATTGCATACATCCTGCATAAGGACTAACCCATTTCAAAGACAAGAAGGTTTCATCTTTGCTCTGTTTTGTAGGACATCATGATGCCCATGCGTAGGAATACTATCTGGCTCAACTTTGTTCAACCACCTACTTTGCTTAAAGAATTGGTTGACAGGATTCCAAACACTACTTCCTTCATCAGGAGGCATGGTTCTCTTCTCGGTTTAGTCACCTCAAAGTGGGACCAACAAATGATGAGTGTCTTGGTCCAATTTTATGATCCGCTATACCATTGCTTCACCTTCCAAGACTTCCAGCTGGTCCCTACCCTGGAAGAATTCTCTGAGTTGCTTGGTATCTCTGTTTTGGAGCAGACTCCATTTACTGGTTGGGAAAAGACTCTCAGGCCTGAAGAGATTGCTGCAGCCCTTCACTTGACCAAAGAGGAGGTAATGGCTAACTGGGAGACTAGAAGTGGAGTTAAGGGCTTTTTGGCTAAGTTTCTGGTTGGCAAAGCTAATTGTTTCTGGAATGACTTAGACTTCAAAGCGTACGAGGACATTCTGGCTCTCTTAATCTATGGTCTGGTATTGTTTCCAAATCCTGACACCTTTGTTGATGTTAATGCCATTAGGATCTTCATCTCTCGGAACCCTGTACCCACTCTCTTGGGTGATATCCTTCATCAGCTCTATACTCGTACTGCCCGAAAACGGGGAACTTTGATGTGATGTGCTCCTTTATTGGCGAGGTGGTTTATTTCGCACCTCCCTAAGTCCGTACTGAAGAACAAAGAAGGAAGGGGCTGGGCTCATAGGATAATGTCTCTTACCAACAATGACATTATTTGGACTCTCAGAGGCTTAGATGAGGTGGCCGTCATTGATCGTTATGGAGAGTATCCTAATGTTCCATTGATCGGAACCCGTGGAGGAATCTCTTACAACCCATGTTTAGCTCTCCGCCAGTTTGGAAGAGCCAGAAGAGAAGGGCCTCATGAGATGTTGATACCTCATATCGTCTTTGATTTTTGGGTAGATAGCGATGAGCTGCGTCGTAGATTCATCAGGGCTTGGGATAGAGTTCACAAATCCGACCCACTTGAGTTGGGACCAAAGACTTCTCTGCCAATGGAGTCATATTTCAGATGGGTCCGCATCCGTGCCCAGAAGTTAGGTATGCCATACGAAGCTGTCAGGCCTATTACTCTTGAAGTTGCTGATAAAGACGGGGTTCCTTCAACTATTCTCCATCCTCATACGCCCACTGATGTTGGCACACTAAAGAGGTCTTGGGCGCAACTGCAGGAAGAACAGGATTCTTATCGGGAGAGGTTCAATGAACAAGAACAGAAGATCCAGAAGCTGACTAAGCAATTGGAGAGCGAGCGGATCCTGAATGATTATATCCGCACTGAGAAGAAGAGGCCATGGGAACACTGATGGACATTTGAGGATTTCTTTTATGGTTTTATTTACTTTTCAGTATTTCCATTCTTGTAACGCCTAAGGGCAATTTGTTGAAAAATTTAAATTCCAAAGTTAAATCTAATAAAGTGTGTTTCCTTTCTTGTTTACAAATTTGAACCCCGATTGTCTTTGAAATCATAAATCATACGCATTTCATCGCATGCACTGCATAAACAGGTACCCTTTTACAGGTCACTTATCTTCTTCGCTATTTATTTCAGCAATCATCATGTCTACTGAACCTTCCACTGAGCAAGCTATAAAGGCCCTCAAGGCCCAGAATGCCCAATTCCAAGAGTTGGTTATGAGCCTTGCCAAGGGTCAACAGGATTTGAAGACCCTAATTCTGAAAGAGAGGAAGAAGAAGAAGAAGAGGACCGTCCTGTTCAACACTGGACGCAGGTTTGGAAATGGACTGCAGAATGAGGTTGATCTGACCACCTCATCTGTAGGGAAAGATAGTCCACAAGAGAGAAGGGTTCCTAGCCCCGTAGTCTCCGACAACGAGACGAATTATGATGAAGAACAGTATCCTCCTACTGAGGATAGGTACAAACAGTTGGAGGACCGCTTGAGCTCTATGGAGATACAAAACGTGCCCGGGCTGGACTTCAGAGACCTAGGTTTATCCTCTAGGGTGGTGATTCCCCATAAATTTAAGGCACCTGCCTTTGCCAAATATGACGGAGCTTCCTGCCCAAAGCTGCACCTCCGGTCGTATGTAAGGAAGATCCAGCCTTACACAACTGATAAGAATTTGTGGATCCATTTCTTTCAGGACAGTCTTTCAGGGACTCAGCTGGAGTGGTTCTATCAGCTGGATGGAGCCAGTATCCATAACTGGGAAGATTTGGCTATTGCGTTCTATAAGCAGTATCAATATAATTCCGACCTCGCTCCTACGCGTACCCAACTCCAGGGTATGTCAATAGGGACGGGTGAAGGATTTAAAGAGTATGCTCAAAAGTGGAGAGACCTTGCTGGAAGGGTGCAACCACCTTTAACTGATCGTGAACTTGTTGATATGTTTTTGGGGACCCTGTCTGGTCCATTCTTTAACCATTTAATTGGGAACTCTTCAGCCGGGTTTACAGACCTTATCTTGATTGGTGATAGGATTGAAGCTGGTATCAAGGCCGGGAAGATACAAAAGGGTGCCTCATCGAGCACTGAGAAGAAGCCGTTCAAGAAAGAATCCAGTGCTGTCTACGGTTCAAGGAGACATAATAGATATGAACACCACCAAGCTGTCAACGCGGTGGTTATTTCAAAACCTGTTGGTGCTCCTCAGCATCACAACCAACAAAGGTGTGAGAGACCTCGAAGGCAATTCACTTGCCTCAGCATGACCTTGTCTCAGATATTGCCGCAGTTACTGACAACCAATCTAGTGACTCTAAAAGAAGCTCCGAAGATTTCAAACATAACATCCCCAAAGTACAATCCTAACGCCCGCTGCGCTTATCACTCTGATAGCCCGGGGCATATTACAGATGATTGTTGGGCTTTGAAGAATAAGGTTCAGGACCTAATCGACGCAAAGGAGATTGAGTTCGAGGCGCCCGAGAGGCCTAATGTTGTGACTGCTCCCATGCCCAAACATGGAGTAAATGCTGTAGAGGAAGACTTGTTTGTAGCCTCTGTGGATGATATCGTTAACCCGCTGATGACCGTCAAGAGGAACCTGTTGCTAGCCGGTTTATTTCCGGGATGTAGTGAAGGTTGCCATCTGTGTTCTGTTACACCTACTGGTTGCCCATCTTTGAAGTCAGGCATCCAAGACCTGATGGATAATAAAGAAATCCTGTTTGAGAAGATTGCCGTTCTTGCCACCCCTACTGAAGAAGTTTCCATTGTTACCATTTTCAACAATTCTCCCAAGGCTTCCACGAGGAAGCCTGTCAAAATTATGCCTGTTCAGAAGATTGCACCCATAATCATCACTGTTCCGGGGCCTATTCCCTACACCTCTGACAAAGCTGTCCCGTGGCACTATGGGGCAAATGTTTACGTTCTTGGAGTCAAGCAAGAGTTTGATACTAATACCGGCATCAACAACATTACTGGGCCAGCCAAAGTCACCCGCAGCGGTAGACTTTTCTCACCTGATATTGCTCCACCAGCTGCCCGAAGACCTATTTTCATCACACCTGCAAGTGTGTCTAATGCCATTCCTGATCAAGTTCTTAGTTCTACCCCTGTCGCCGAATCATCTGACGCTCGGGGCAAAGGGTTCGCCACTGATATGCCTGCCCAAACGGAGGCACCAAAGACCATCAATGTTGAAGCTTCCAAACAGGAGATGGAAGAGATTCTGAAGATCATCAAGAAGAGTGATTATAATGTAGTTGAGCAGCTGGGCAAACCCCCTCCAAGATTTCTATGTTATCACTGTTGTTGTGTTCAGAGGCCCATGCCAAGGCTCTGATTACCTTCTTGAAGACGGCCCACGTGCCACAAGAGACATCAACTGATCAGTTTACCGATTGTGTGGCCAATTTAACTGCTGATAATGGTTTGGGTTTCTCTGACGCTGATCTGACTGCTAAAGGGAAGAACCATAACGATGCCCTGCATGTCTCCATTGAATGCAGGGGCACTACTCTTGCACATGTGTTGGTTGATACGGGATCCTTGTTGAACGTCTTAACCAAGAAAGCTCTAGACAGGTTGGATTGCGAAGGGTTGGAACTAAAGCCGAGTAACATTGTTGTCCGGGCCTTTGATGGGTCTAAAAGGATGGTGCATGGTGAAGTCGATATTCCAATTAGAGTTGGTTCCCAGGTATTTGATTCTACATTCTACGTGATGGACATTCGGCCATCCTATTCTTGTTTGCTGGGTCGTCCATGGATCCATAAAGCTGGAGCGGTGACCTCCACACTCCATCAGAAGCTGAAGTACCCGGTCAGAGGGAAGATTGTGACAGTACAGGGGGAGGAAGAGTACATGGTCAGCCACCTCAACTCGTTCCGGTACATAGAAATGGATGGGGAGTTCATTGAGACCCCATTTCAACACTTTGAAGAGGTTCCTCAGACACTGGCATCAGCCGAGACTGTGGTTGAAGATTCTCCTTTGAAGATGGCTTCCTTAAAGGATGCCCGGGCTGTTATTGAGAAGGGTGAGTGTGCAAACTGGGGCCGACTTCCTGATTTCATTCAGAAGACTAACAAGTTTGGTTTGGGTTTCACTGCAGAAGCTCAAAGGGCTGTTCGTAGTGCATGGATTGGAAGACCTCATGTGTTCATCAGCAACTCGGGAGTAAATGCCATCGAAGATGACGTGGAGGAATCTGAATTCGACAGCTGGATCTATCCTACGACCAATGGTGGACCAAACAACTGGACGGAAAGGGACTTCGTCCCTATTACTTTTGTTACTCAGTAATGTTACTCTTTTGTTTTGAATTTGTAACAGACGATGTTTTGAAACTTTACGGCCCGGTGTCTTACCCGGGGCATCGTGGCTTCATTTGTGAGGGCTTTTGTGTGCCATTGTCATATATCATTAATAAAAGCATTGGACGTTTTTTGAATTTCAAATCTTGCGCTCCTTGTCTTTCTTTATTATATATTGCAAAACAGCTATTTTACACACACTCACATATACAGGTCCCAATCCACTCTGGATCTCACTGGTAACGACTCTGTTATCGCCAGTTATGACTTCTAAAATCTGATCAACTTAGCCAAAGACGAAGGTGAAGATGATTGTGAAGTGCCTGGTGAGCTTGCAAGACTGTTACTCCAGGAAGAGAGGGCCATTCAGCCACATGAAGAGCTAGTGGAAACGGTGAATCTGGGTACTGAGACAGACAAAAAGGAAGTCAAGATCGGTGCAAACCTAGAGCTTAGTGTGAAACAGCGGTTGATTCAGATGCTGCATGAATATGTCGAGATCTTCGCCTGGTCCTACGAAGATATGCCTGGGTTGGATACTGACATCGTGGTTCATCGCCTGCCTACCAAGGAAGATTGCCCTCCGGTAAAACAGAAGGTTCGCCGTATGCGTCCAGAGATGTCCGAGAAAATCAAAGCTGAGGTTATGAAACAATTTGACGTCGGTTTTCTAGCAGTGACTTCTTACCCTCAGTGGGTTGCCAATGTGGTTCCAGTGCCGAAGAAAGATGGTAAGGTCCGAATGTGTGTTGACTACAGGGATTTGAACAGGGCGAGCCCTAAGGATGACTTCCCTCTACCTTACATTGACGTTCTGGTTGACAACACTACTCAGCATAAGGTATTCTCCTTCATGGACGGTTTCTCCGGTTATAATCAGATAAAGATGGCTCCCGAAGACATGGAGAAGACCATTTTTGTTACTCAGTGGGGTACCTTTTGCTACAAGGTCATGCCTTTTGGGTTGAAAAATGCTGGGGCAACATATCAACGTGCCATGGTTGCTTTGTTTCATGATATGATCCATCATGATATGGAAGTATACATCGACGATATGATTGCAAGGTCCCAAACTGAGGAGGAACACCTTGACCATCTACAGAAGCTGTTTGACCGGTTGAAGTTGTACAAGCTGAGATTAAACCCGAACAAGTGCACCTTCGAGGTGAGATCTGGAAAACTACTAGGTTTCGTCGTAAGCGACAAAGGTATTCAAGTGGACCCTGCCAAAGTGAAAGCCATACAAGAGATGCCAGCTCCCAAGACAGAGAAAGAAGTCAGAGGCTTTCTAGGACGGTTGAACTACATTGCCCGATTCATCTCGCACCTAACTGCTACTTGTGAGCCAATCTTCAAGCTACTGAAGAAAGATCAAGTAGTACGTTGGAACGATGAATGCCAGACTACTTTCGAAAGAATCAAAGAATATCTCCAAGAGCCACCCATCCTTATGCCACCGGTTAAAGGGAGACCTCTAATCTTATACTTGACAATACTTGACAACTCAATGGGATGTGTGCTGGGTCAGCATGACGAGTCTGGCCGAAAAGAGCATGCTATTTATTACTTTAGCAAAAAGTTTACCGACTGTGAGACCCGATACTCACTGCTCGAGAAAACTTGCTGCGCTTTGGCATGGGCTGCTCGCCGGCTAAGACAGTATATGCTGACTCACACCACTCTGTTGATTTCAAAGATGGATCCAATCAAGTATATCTTTGAAAAGCCTGCCTTGTCTGGAAGAATAGCAAGATGGCAGATGATCTTGACTGAGTATGACATCCAGTACACAACTAAAAAAGCAATCAAGGGAAGTGTGTTGGCAGACCATTTGGCACATCAGGCAGTGGATGATTACCAATCTATGAACTTTGAATTTCCAGACGAGAATATCATGGTAGTAACTGATTGCGAGATACCTGGACCGGATGAAGGACCTGAGGAAGGATCCCGATGGTCTATGCTCTTTGATGGAGCTTCAAACGCTTTGGGTAACAGTATTGGCGCTGTGATCATATCTCCTAAGGGCTCTCATACTCCACTTACCGCCCGACTATGTTTCAACTGCACCAACAACATGGCGGAGTATGAAGCATGCATCATGGGTCTTCAAGCTGCAATTGACCTAAGGATCAAGTTTCTGAGTGTCTTCGGAGATTCCGCTCTCGTGATCAGTCAGATCAAAGGCGAGTGGGATACGAAACACCCAAATCTTATTCCTTACAAGGAGTATGTGTTGACGTTGCTTCCCCACTTCGAGGAGATAACCTTTGAACATTTCCCAAGAGAGGAGAATCAGTTGGCGGACGCGCTAGCTACGATGTCTTCTATGTTCAAAGTCAAATGGGACAAAGAGGCTTCCCGGATTATTATTTGGAAATTGGATGAACCTGCATATTGTTGTGATCTTGAGATCGAAGAGGTAACAGAAAAACCTTGGTATCATGAAGTAAAGAGGTACCTTGAAGCTCAAGAATACCCCGAGGGCGCGTCTGTTAATGACAAGAGGTTTCTGAGAAGGTTCGCGGCAAAGTTCTTCATCAGCAATGACATTCTTTACAAACGTAACCATGATTCAACCTTACTGCGTTGTGTGGATAAGATTGAAGCAGAAAGGATCATGGCAGAGCTGCATGAAGGTACCTTCGGAACGCATTCCAGTGGACATACCATGGCAAAGAAAATCCTTCGGGCAGGATATTACTGGTCAACAATGGAAGCCGACTGTTATCAGCATTCTCGGACATGTCACAAGTGCCAGATCTATGCTGATAAGGTGCATGTTCCTCCAGTTCCTTTGAACGTCTTGACAACACCTTGGCCTTTTGCAATGTGGGGCATTGATATGATCGACGAGATCCGACCTACGGCATCCAATGGGCATCGTTTCATCCTGGTAGCGATTGATTACTTTACGAAGTGGGTTGAAGCAGCTTCCTTTTCCACCGTAACCAAGAACGTCGTGGCACGGTTCATTCGGCACAACCTGATCTGTCGATACGGTGTACCAGAGAGGATCATTACGGATAATGGTACTAATCTTAACAACAAGATGATCACTGAGCTCTGCGAGCAATTCAAGATACATCACCACAACTCTTCTCCCTACCGACCGAAGATGAATGGGGCTGTAGAAGCAGCTAATACGAATATTAAGAAGATTATGCAGAAGATGACAGTGACCTACAAAGATTGGCACGCGATGTTACCATTTGCTCTTCATGGGTACCGTACCTCAGCACGGACGTCAACAGGGGCAACACCCTACTCCTTGGTATACGGCATGGAGGCAGTCCTGCCCATTGAAGTTTAGATACCCTCTCTTCGGATCATGAAAGATGCAGGTTTAAGAAAAGACGATTGGATCCAGACCCGGCTTGACCAACTGAACCTAATCGACAAAAAGAGACTCACTGCTATTTGTCATGGTCAGACGTACCAAAAACGGATGATCAAGGCATTTAACAAGAAAGTCAGACGACAAGAGTATCGAGTCGGGGACCTGGTAATCAAGCGCATCATTCTACCTCAAGGTGATCCCAGGGGGAAATGGACCCCTACGTATGAAGGGCCATTTGTGGTTAAGAACATCTTCTCAGGAGGAGCGATGATTCTAACCACCACGGATGGTGACGACCTTCCTCACCCCGCCAATGCAGACATAGTAAAAAGATACTACGCATAATTAAAGACCCGCTAGGTTGACTGGCCTAGGCAAAAATAAGGGCTTCCCGGCGAACCAAAAGGGTTCGGGCAAAAATAAGGGATGAAAATCTGTACACCCGGCAAGTCGAAAACCTGAAAAGGCGGCTTGGGCAAAAATGGGTATCCCGGTGGACTGAAAACCCGAAAGGGCGGTCCAGGCAAAAGTTAGGGATTAAGGCGTAACACTATGTCTCATTGGATCACCTCGCATCCGGACTTTGGTATCAACTATCAGGCTCGGACGACACCACTCAATCATATTCATCTCCAACTAAGCAGCAAAGTGATGAGATGCTTGAAGACATAAAGGCGATAGCAGAGTTGGAACCCAGTGGGATTATTCACATAGCTGTTTTGTTTTCTTTTTACAAATTGTAAATTCTATTTGCTCAGCGGCGTTCTCTTACTAGGACGTCAGCCTCTTGTACAAAAGCGCCTATTTACAGGCAAACTTCAAAATCAATACAAGTTCATTTTTCAGACAAATTGCAAATTGTTTTTTCCTTTATCTGTTTTGTTTTGCAAAGAACGTCCAATGTTTATTTTTGATATATGCATTTGACATTAATTGCTGATCATAAATATTTGCATGCGAAACAAAGGACTAATTACTGGTGATATCAGAAGTAGGGGCAATAATAATTGTCTAAGAGGTCTAGTTGCTCTGTCCACCAAGGTACCAAGGTAGGTTCAGCTGAAGAATATGACCAAGATACCTTCACTCCCCGCAGAGTAAGACAGTAATGGTAGCTCTTCCCACTGAGACTTGCAACTACGAAGGAATCAGCAATACTCTCCCCCAAGCAGAGTTAGTCTACCGTCAGTCCCGAAAAGGCTCGGTATTCCCAGAAGGTCTTAATATTCCCCAACGGAGTATAAAGATATTCCCCAGTAAGCGTAAAGAGCATCCCCGATAGTCTTAATATTCCTCAACGAAATATAAGAATGTTCCCCGGTGGAATACAAGAAACCCCTAGTGGAGCCACTTCCCAGCGCAGTCTAAAAAAGCTTCCCCGCCAGAGTTGAATCATCTTCCCCAGTAGATTCTGGAAGCTTGTCCCCTGCAGAATACAAATGCATCTCCTCAGCCAAATTCAGAGGTTATCCCCACCAGAGTCTAACTGGGTTATCCTCAGCAAGTTGCAACTGAAAGATCATCCCCCGCGAAGTTCTTTCTATCCCCCAGTGGAGTTCATCATCAAAATCCCCAACAGAGCTTATCAACGGAATCCCCAGCGGAGTTATCATTAAAATCTCAGCAAAGCATCTCTTCCCACATAGTAATTCCCCGCAGAGTAATATCTTCACCAGTTTATTCCCCAACGGAGTTCTTTTCTCCCGCAGGTTTATTCTCACAACCATCTTCGTTCATCATCCCCAGCGGAAACGAAGAACTCAACACTATTCTCCAGCAGCTCCGTAATTTATTTTCCCCAGCTAAAAACATCACATCTTCATACATCATGACATGCATACGCATCATACAACACAAATCTCATTTATTTTGAGAACATCATGACGCCATGCATTTCATACATCATGACATTGCATACAGCTAACGTTTTGCCCTTTTCAGGAAAAGGTCAATCAAAAGATGGCTACCATCAACCTTTTCAAGTCCCAGTTTAATACCTGTAGCAAGCCAGGAAAACTATCTGTGGACGACTGATTCTAGATCAATACCTGTAACAAGCCGGGAAAGTTATCTACATGAAGAGATTGAAGATCAATACCTGTAACAAGCCAGGAAAACTTTCTTTCTCAGGTCAGAGATTAATACCTGAAACCAGACAGGACAACTATCTTATCGGCCAACCTTTTTAAGTTCCAGATTAATTCCTGTAACAAGCCAGGAAAGTTCTGTGGACGACTGATTGTAGGTTAATACCTGAAACCAGCCAGGAAATTATCTACATGAAGAGATTGAAGAGAAATACCTATAACAAGCAAGGAAAACTTTCTTTCTCAGGTCAGAGATTAATACCTGAAACCAGACAGGACAACTATCTCATCAACCAACCTTTTTAAGTTCCAGATTAATACCTGTAATAAGCCAGGAAAATTCTGTGGATGACTGATTGTAGGTTAATACCTGAAACCAGCCAGGAAATTATCTACATGAAGAGATTGAAGAGAAATACCTGTAACAAGCCAGGAAATCTTTCTTTCTCAGGTCAGAGATTAATACCTGAAACCAGACAGGACAACTATCTCATTGGCCAACCTTTTTAAATTCCAGATTAATACCTATAACAAGCCAGAAAAATATTTGTGGACGACTGATTGTAGATCAATACCTGTAACAAGCCAGGAAAGTTATCTACATGAAGAGATTGAAGATCAATACCTGTAACAAGCCAGGAAGACCATATTTCTTTCTCAAGTCAGAGATTAATACCTGAAACCAGCCAGGACAACTATCTCCTCGACCAACCTTTTTTAAGTTCCAGATCAATACCTGTAACAAGCCAGGAAAATTCTGTGGACGACTGATTGTAGGTTGATACCTGAAACCAGATAGGACAACTATCTACTTGATCATCATCAGGCAACCCTACACCGGTTCCTTTTCTCTTTCAGATGAAGTTTCACACGGACTCATCATCAGGCAACCCTACACAGGTTCCTTCTTTCAACTTACAAGAAACAATCTCCAGATGGCATTTATAAGCCCATCCTTCTACCAACAATCTCCAAATGGCATCTGTAAGCCTATTCCCGACATCACATTGCTGATACTACACCATGCAAGTGCAAATTTCTGGGCACTTCAGTGTTCAATCATCTTCCACCTTCGGATCACGAAAGGCACGCAAGCCAATCTACATCCTCAGGTTTAAGAAGATTGAACATGGGCAACTGTTGTACCCCAAAATTTTCCCTCCCATATTCCTCAAGATATGTCAAGAATCATCTCCAAATGGTTCAAAATGGCTCAAGGGTTAGACAATCAAACCATCTCATAAGCAGTGGACAACTGAAATTAGGGTTTTGGTTCTTTCAAGGAATTTGGAGTTTTTAATGGTTCAATCAAGTCTCATAGGCCTATATACATTCTCTAGCACCTACATGCCAAGTTTCAAGACTCACAGTGCCAATTTGCACAGTCAAAAGCTCCATTTGATCTACAGTCAACTGCAAGGGAAAAATGGTCATTTTGTAGTCAAAAGTCAGAATTCTTGGTCAACATCTTATTTTTAGTTCACAATCATCATTTTATCAAGTCTTGATCATGATCCCACAAGAATAGCTCAAAAATCATCAAGATGCAAAAGTTACTATTTTTGGATAGTAGAAAAGTCAACTGTACTTTGACAAGGGCATAACTTTTTCATGGTTTATCAGAAAAATTCCATCCAAAGCTCATTTTGAAGAGGATGCAATTTCCTACAATCCATCTTCACACCCCAAGATCAATAAATGCTCTCACAAAAAGTTACAAATTTTTACATTATAGGTCAATTTCAAGAGTCAACAAAAGTACACTTTGAGTCAAAGGCCATAACTTGAGATTGGTAAATCCAAATGACATGGGACCAAAAGCATTGGCTAGAGGACTTCAAGGGCTTTCCAAAATGTCCAAGAACATGGTCATATGATCAAAATTGAGCAAATTATGCATTGGAGAAGTTGGGCAATTTTCATGAATTTGCAAAAGTCAACTTTGCTCAAAACACCTTCTTTTTGCTAATGGGCCTCAAATCTCTTTTTGAAACTTCACCCATGACCTATGCACGACCCACCAAGTTAAATTGGATTTATTTTCTTAAATTTATTGATTAAATGGATTTTTAATACATATTAATTCATTTAATTAATTTAAATCATAAGAAAATAAAAGATTTGATTCTTAAATCAATTTGTGAACCAAATATGATCCAAATATGCTGACCAATTCGTGCACAAGCTAAAAGATACAAAAATATCCAATTTTAGCAACTTGTTCAATCATGAAAAATCAAGAATATTTGATTTATCAATCAAAGATTTAATCTTCAATGCACATGGGCATGGGTCCAAGTTTTGACCTAAATTGATTCCCTTATATGCAAGCAAGCCAGGCATAACCTAGGACACGACTGAAAAACTGCAGAAATGGCCATACCAATTTCAAGAAATTCCAAGAGAAACTCAAAACTTGTTCTTGCATTCTAAGCCAATTCAAGGTGCTTTGTCCATCCAAATACATTGCAGGAGGTACCAGGAGTGATTTGCAATCAAATTCAAGCACCAAAGCTCAAGGAATCACGAAATACAGTTTCACGGTTTGCACTTATAATTCAAAATCGTATATCTTAATTCATATGCATTTGACATGTTTTTGTGATTGATTTGAATTGCTAGAGATCATACAAAGCTAATGGAATGATTTAATTGAACCATAGTGCCCTGAATCGAGAGATGCCATGATTGAATTTCTAGGGTTTTCAAGCTTTCAAATAGTGCTTTCCAAACCAGGAAAAATTGGAACCAATGGGATACATGGTTGAATTCGTGAGGCCAAGACGATTGGAACCCATACCTCGCGAAATATTTATGTTTGCTCTGTGTCTATTCGCTATTTTTCGTGCAGGGAGGTAGTGGAGGTTAAAAACCCCCACTATTTGATTCTGTTTACACAGAACCAAGGTTGAAGATGATGATGTGTTGTCATCTGGTTGGTCTATATGAATTAGCGCGCGTTTTATTTTTTTTCCGAGCATAAGCGTTTGTTTGATATATGTTAATTGCTGTATATTATAATAACAAAAAGATGCAGGTGGTTGAGTGGTTGGGACGCAGGCCAATGAGTATTGGGACCTGGGTTCGAATCCCAGGTCCCCCAAAACCTTGTTATTTTTCTTCCACATGTATTCACGTACAAGTTTCAAAAGGGAGTCCACCATACACTTCAAATCTCAGTACGCCATGTGGCTTCAGGCCGATATCTAAAGGCCAGATTGGAGCATCCACCATACGCCCTGGTCAACGAGCATGCAGGGAATCACAAAGGTCAATGAGGCTGAAGCATAATGGGCCTGGGAATTTCCAGATTCACCACAAAATCAGGCCCAGCACCCCCCTATGAGTTTATTTCTATTTCTTTTCCTTCTTTATATTTCTTTCATTTAATTGTTTTTTATAATTATTACTTATATTACTAACAAATTAATATTTTTATAATAAAATCAGAAGACAAAAAATACAATATTTTTTATTTATTAAAATTAATTTCACCATTTCATCACTTTTGTAAATAAATAACTTAATTAATTTAGTTTCTAATTAGGCATAAGTTTAATATTTTTGCAACAAATTAAAATCAATGTAGAATTAGGTTTTTTAATCATCTTATTTTTTATTTCCTTAAACATTCAAAAACCCAAAAATATCTTTTTTTCATTTAATTAATTAATTAACTTAGGTTTAAATTCATGTAATTCAAAATAACAAAAAATCTCCTTCTTTCTTAAAAAAGGGTCAAAACCCTAAAACTCTCCGATTCAATTTTTCTCGCGCGTATGATTATTTTTTATTCATATTTTGATCCATATAATTGTATTTGCTCCGAGGATGTAATAGTTTTAACTTAGGACTTTTTACCGTTTTCATTTAATTTTCCGCATTTACTTTTCAAGGGTGTGTTTTTGGCGATGTAAATACCCGACGCCTTGTAATAGCTTAGTTTTATTTTCCACAACTATTAACTGCTAGATGTATGCTAACTAGGCTATGCATGATAAGATCTCTCTTAAGTTAAAATCAACCGTAGCTCACCGTAACATGTACAAAGATAACATAACTGAAACCTGACACACTTGCACATGCCACTCCTAGGGTACGCCTCACTTGATTGCCTCGACGTGGTCATTGAGTATAGGATGTTTTAGAGGTCGTCCTCCTGTCTAAAGATCATAGTTGCCTCGAAACGGTTGCCTCGGATAAAATGATCTAAGACATTAGGGTTACCGCTAAGGCGTCATAACGTTGCTTTAGTGACCACATGTCCCTTAATCGAATTGACCCGAAAACTCCAACGACGGTGCTACCTACTTCTCAATAGTGGGATAGCACTGTCTAAAGGACATTTACACAGTTTAATTCCTTTTGAGTAGGTAGAGGTTCTCAGGTACTTGCTCTTTCAAAACAAAACAAATTTTTCGCACTTACACTTTTCAAACAAAGTTTTCAAAAAACACTTCATACACTCTTGAGGACAGAAACAAGAGTTAAATCGAAGTTTTCAAACAAAACTTTTTTTTTAATACCCACAAACACAAGAAAAGCAAACTTTTGAAAACACAATGAGCAAGTACCTAAGAGCCCGTGGATAACCACAGATAGAAAGGGTGCTAACACCTTCCCTTTCTATAATCTTCCTCCCGAACCCGAGAAACATCTCGAAAAGGAATTTTGCTGTGCTTTTGTCCTTTCCCTGTTGGATTAAATAAAAGACGGTGGCGACTCTTGCTTACCGCGACATTTTGCGAAACGCAAACGCGAACCAGCATTCAAAAACAGTCAATTCTATTTCCACCGATCACAGGCGGTCCATGAAGAAGTTAGGGATTGAAAGTGTACAACTATGTCCCGTTAGATTGCCTCATAAACATACTTCAGTATCAAGTGTCAAATTCAAATGATACTAATCAATCCAGTCAGATTCGGTCAAGCAGTAAAGTGATGAGACACTCAAAGATATAAAGGCAATAGCAGAATAGGAACCAATGGGATCATTTCACATAGCTGTTTTTCTTTGTATATTGATTTGTATAATTTTCATTCTTACGACGGCATTCTCTTATTAGGATGTTTGTCTCCTTGTACAAAAACCCCTGTTATAGGCAGACTTCTTCATATTAATACCAAAGCTATCTCTTTGAAAGTGCATAAACTATTTGTTTTTATTTTTCTGTTTTGTTTTGCCAAATTGTCTAGTGATTATTTTTAACATATGCATTTGAATATAATCACCAATTACAAATACACGCATAAAAAATAGAAAGACAACTATTAATGGCTTTAAGAAATGGGACAATGTCTAAAGAGCCATCTACAAACCCCCGCAGATACATTCCACAATACATACAGAGACTGAGATGTCCTCCCGTGAAGTCACAGCCATATCTTTAGCATACAACCTATTGATGTCAGAGATTCGAATATCCCCCGCAGAGAAAGGGTCTCCAATCATCTCCCCAACATCTTGAAGAATTCCTCAACATGGTTCATAAACTTCTTGGGTTCCCCAATAGGTCCTCATAAAAATCCCCAAGCAAGTTTACGAATTTTTCTTTCCCCAGTAGAGTTTATTTCTCTAGCCACGGAAGTCCATCTCCCAACAACTCGATCTCAACAAATAATGAAGAATCACATTCTTCATCCCTAACTGAGGTTGTCTTAAAAAAGAGCCGTGTAGATTTCTCCCTAAAGAAAACACCTCCCCAGCAGGTCGTCAAAATATTCTCTTCAACAGGGTTTATTTCCCCAATAAACTATAAATTCCCTAGATTGGGTTTGCTTCTTGGACGATTACAAATCAATAGACAAAACCCCTTAACCCCCAATAGAGTCATTGCAATCTCCAACGGAGCCGTTACTATCACCCGAGGTTACTGTAAAGCCTGGAACTCGACCAAATGATTGTTGACTCCATTCCTTCAAAGCAAGTTACTACAAAGCCTGGTCCCGATCAGATACTAGTTCAACTTCATGTTTTTCAAAGAAAGTTACTATGAAGCCTGGACCCGACCAGATAATAGTTTAACTTCTTCAAATCACTAACAAAACTCCTCCTCCTCAGTAGAGTGGCCATTATTCCCAGTGAGTTGCGGCAAAGCCTGAGATCCGACCAGATAAAAATTAACTTCTTTATCCACAACAAGTTGTTAGCTTCCATTCTCTCCAATCAAGAGATAACTCCCTAGTAGAGAAACAGATAATTAAAACTCCTGAACTCTTTTCCCCAAGCAGAAATCAACACTCTCCATAGAGTTTCCCTCAAGAAAAAACAACGCCTCCCAACGGCTTTCTCCTAAAAAATAAAACAGGAATCCCTAATGGAAGCATTCAAAACAAATAATGAAGAATCACATTATTCATCCCCAACAGCAGTCAGGGATTTATTTTCCCTCATTTCAATGATGCTACAACAAACAATTGATCAGTTCATATATTGCATTCATACATTACTTTGCAAACATCATAGAACATGCATACAAAATACATATAGCACAATATCATTTATTTTGAGAACACCGTTACATAACGCATGTCATACATCATGAAATTGCATACGACTAATTATTTACCTTTCCAGGAAAGATCAACAAACAAATATCATCACCAATTTTCAACAAGTTCCAAATTAATTCCTGAAACAAGACAGGACAACTATCTGCGAACAACTGATTGTATATTAATACCTAAAATAAGACAGGACAACTATCTACATGAGCAGAATAAAGATTAACTCCCGAAACAAGATGAGAAAACTATCTTTCTTTCTCCAAGATCAGAGGCTAATTCCTGAAACAAGCCAGGGCAACTATCTCTACGACCAACAAAAAGCAGATTCCAAATTAATACCGGAAACAAGACAGGACAACTATCTATGAACAACTGATTGTAGATTAATACCTGAAACAACACATGACAACTATCTATATGAGAAGATTGAAGATTAACTCCCAAAACAGGATGGGGAAACTATCTTTCTTTCTCTTTGGTTAGATAAAGATCAATTCCCAAAACAGGACGGGGCGACTATCTTTATCACCAATGGCATGAACTCAAAACAAGACAGGTTTACCAACAAATTGATTATAGATCAATTCCCGAAACAAGACAGGGTGACTATCTACATGACAAACACTTCCTTCAATACATCTACGATTTCAGTATAAATCGACCAAAGATTTATGCTGATACTTCTTCCAATCTCTATCAACAATCCTTTGGATGGAATCTAGAAGCCCATCTCCGACGACTCCCCATCACTTCTGGATGGGATCTATAAGCCCATCCCCGAAAAACTCTCATTCACCTCTCCAAATGGCGTCTTTAAACCCATTCCCGACACAATCAACCACCACATCATCGAGTGCAAATTTCTGGGCACTCTAGTGTTCAATCATCTTCCTCCTTCAAGTCACGAATATCGGACTCGCCAATCTAACTCTTCAGGTTTAAGAAGATTGAACAGGGGCAACTATTGTACCCCAAAATTTTCCCTCTCATTTCTCAATATATTTCCTATAAAGATCTTCGATACCTTAAATTTGCACAAGTATCGATTAGGTCAAACAACCTCCTCAACACTGATGCCTCAAATTAGGGTTTGAGTTTGTACAAAGACAGTCAAATTTCTAATGTTTCAAATGACTTTCATGGATCATTATGGACCCTCAGGATTACTTCTGTCAAGTTTCAAGTCTTGGACCACGATTTTTCAATAAAGTCATTCAAATTATCAAAAGGGAAAAATAGGCAAAATTAGGGTTTTGATTGAAAATGACCGAACTTTGATTTTTTTTACCTAATACCTGACTTATTGGTTAGAAGCATGATCTCAAGGATCCGAGTGTGTCATTTTGACCTAATCGCATATTTCAATTTATCTTCTGAGATCAGTGGATTGATAGACGAGATTCGCTCAACTGGTGGAAAAAGTTAGCTATGCACTAAAAAAGTCAAACTTTGACCTTTTGACCAAAATTGAGTCCCAAAAATCACATTTCATCAAGACATCCAAAATATAAAATTTGATCATCAAAAATCAAGAGAGTCAAAAATCCAACTTTGCAAGACTTGGAAATTTTTCCAAGTATTTTCTATACTTGTTAATTTCATTGCTTCATGACATCTTTTCACTATAATTCAAAATAATTCAAGATGTCACAAATAATTCAAGATGTTACAAATAATTCAATTTATTACAAAGTGTCATTTTTGCAAGAGTGCAAATCCTAGGTTTGGTCTTGTTTGAACTCTTCCCCTTTGACTCAAACCTTGCCAATATGCTGCCCACCAACATGTTTTGTCTTTGTTACAATCTGCATAAATTGGTCCACAAACCAGATTTTGTATCATGCTATAAAAATGATGTCCAAGCATGCTGTATTGCCCACATAACAGCCCAAAACCATGTCAAAAAAGAAGCCATGCTATGCTATCTCTAAACATTGCCACAACACTCCAAAATTGCTGCAAAATAGCCTTGCTATGGTGCTCATAACCCAGTCCAAGCCTGCATTATCTCAGCCCCATTTTTTTTGGACTAAGTTGGCATATAAGAGCCGCATCTAAAAGGCAATGATGCAGCATACCCAAACTGTTCAAATTGTTATTTGTTTCCCTCCCAAAATCCCAACAAAACTTCCTCTATAAATAGACTGTTTTCACAACAAATAAGGGGTTGGTTTTTAGAGAGAGAATAGAGAGTTTTGAAAAGAAAAAAACCAGCATTCGTTGCAACCTTTGCTCATTCAAAAAACCATCTCTACTTTCATTCAAAACAGAACCTCAATCTATTATCCCATCTTAAAAACTCTCCCATAAACCAAGCATCTTATCACATAGAGGTTGTTCAAACACAAGAACAGTTTCTGTAGTGCCATTATCTTCACCCTCCAAACACAAAAGCAGTATTGTACAACTTGATTGAGTTAGTGTGATTCAACATTTTGGGACAACTTCCTGGAGATTCATTGGAACCATCATAGTAGCTGGAAAATTATTTAGATTTAAATCACCAAGTGCAGTCCCAAGGTAAGCCTTCTTAACTTTGAGTTTTTCATTTTTCATACATGATTCATTTTTGAAGATAAAAATGTAATAATCATTGCCCCTTTGAGCTAACCGTTTACTTGCTGTTTATGTTTATCAATTATATGCTGTAAACTGACCCAAACAGACAATAAAACAATGTTTAAGGCAAAAAACTGCAGCATGAGTCGACACATACCCACATGTGTCGACTCATTCTAGTGAAAAAACAGGGCATGAGTCGACACGCAGCCTTATACATCGACTCATACTGTTATCCAGGCCCCAAAACAGAAGGATGAAAGGTGTATGAGTCGACACAAAATGCGTATGTGTCGACACAAATAGGAAATGAGTTGACACATGGCTTTATGCATCGACTCATACTGAGTTGGTTTGGTTTGGCAGGGACAAGGAAAGTTATGTGTCAATGCATAATAACATGTGTCGACACATAACAAATCAAAATACATTTTCCCTTTATTTTACACTTTTTTACATTGTCTTCATTATTATTAGATATGGTTGTAATATTTAAGTTTCTACTTCATCCCCATTTGTAAATTGGACCTCCACCCCCCTAATGATGTAATAGCTTAGGATTTTAATTTCCACAATTTATCGCTTTAATATAAATGGTTAATAATTAGGATTTGTATGGAAAGATAAAATCAACCGCTAAAAAAACCCTAATCTCAAAGATAAAAATGCATGCAATCAAACACACTATTCATACATGCACCTCTAGGGTAACCTCACTTGTTGCCTCGAAAAATTGTCATTTCCCTCGAATATGGGCATTTTAGAAAAGACCCTCGATAAAAAAAGATCGTAGTCCCTCGATGTCCCTCCATGTTTCCTTCGGTAAATGATCTAGTCCTTTACGAAATTCCTAAAACGTCCCATAAGTTACCTTCAATGACTATAGGATCGACCCACGCCCGTACCTTCCCATCCAATGATGAGGCTTCTTACCAATCAATGGTAAGATAGAAACATCTAAAGGAGGAGGAAAAGAGAAAAGACCTTTTGAGTAGGTAGGATGCTCGTATTTTCTTGCTCATCAAAACCATTTTCATACTTACACTTTCAAAAAACTTTCAAAAACAAACATCTCTTTCAACTATTTTCAAAAACCAACACTTTGTATACATTCTTATAGAGAAGAGAATCATTACAAAGTTTTCCGAAACAAAGGCATTTTTAAAATACTTTCAAAAATCCACCACGAACACATTTCAAAACAAATCATTTTTCAAAGTGATCTAGCAAGCTACTAAGAGCACGTAGATAACTACAAATGAAAAGGGTGCTAACAACTTCCCTTTTCATAACCTACCCCCCGAACTCAAGAAAATATCTTGGAAGGTATTTTCTGTTCTTTTCACCCTTTCCTTTATTAGATAAAAGAAAAGTTGGTGGTGACTCTTGCTATCCGCGATATTTGCAATCAAACGCAAAAACACCCGAGTCAGTTCTCCCTCCGTATGACACTCTAGTCTGGGTGGCAAAGCGGTTGCGGCAATATATGTTGAATCATACTACTTGGTTGATTTCCAAAATGGATCTAATTAAGTATATTTTTGAAAATCCCGCTGTTACTAGGAGAATTTCCCGTTGGCAAATGTTTTTGTCTGAATATGATATTGAATACCGTTGCACCCCAAAATTTGCCCTCTCATGTTTTCCAAAGTCTTCCCCCTGCATGGTTGATCACAAACTCTTGCCTAAGGAAAAAGAAATTTTTTGAGTGGTGCTTTAAATACCTTTCGATTGGCATTCTGAAGGAGCATTTCGATTGGCATTATGAACAAGCACTTCGATTGGCATTCTGAAAGACCTTTCGATTGGCATTCTGAAAGACTTTTCGATTGGAATTCTGAAGGAGCATTTCGATTGGCATTATGGACAAGCGCTTCGATTGGAATTCTGAAAGACCCTTCGATTGGTATTCTTAAGGAGCATTTCGATTGGCATTATAGACAAGCAATTCGATTGGTATTCTGAATGAGCCTTTCGATTGGCATTATGGACAAGCACTTCGATTAGCATTGTGTCAAGGCAGCTTCGACAGGCATGTGAACCATGTCCTTCGATTAGCATGAACAACACCTTTCGATTGGCCTATTAACAAAGCCTTTCGATTGGCCTGTTAACAAAGCCATCAATAGGGCACTCAAAAAAACATGTCCGGGTACACTGAACATGAGAAAATGGCATGTTTCCCTTGCAAATATAGAAATAATTAAATGCTGATTGTGGATTTAATTCCTGAGTTAAAGGCCAGATTCTTGCCTTTTCTTTTCCTAAAGAGCTGATTCGACCAGAGTGATTCTGTGCAACTCAAGACAATTCAAAGAAGCATTCAGAAGGCCCATCCGAAGGGTACATAAGAAGTCCATTCGAAGGAGGAAAACCAAGACCAATCAAAGAGTAGGGCCTGAAGGCATTCGAAATTCAAAAGTGTCCAGGTTCATTCAAGAGACATGAATATTTCAAAAAAGGAAATTATTTAATGTGTCTGATTCTTGTCTCATGGATTTAAAGGCCTGTTTAATGGGTTGTCTCTTGCCGTTACTAGACCCCCACACTCCTATAAATACAGGGGCAAGCATGCAGTGCAGAGGACACAAAAAAACACAGAGGGAAAAATAGAGAACAGAACAGGAGAACAAAAAACATTGGAGAGGCGCTGCCCATACAATCCATCAAAGGTTGTCAGAATTTTCCAAGCCAAAGCAGTCCTTCAGATCGAAGGTGCCCACACCCAGAAGCCCTCAGATTGAAAGTGCTCCCATCCAGCCAGTACCCAAATCGAAGATTCAATCTGCTGGTAAGAAAGTGTAAATTGTCAAAACTTTTCATTTTGCATAACACCTCCATATTTTCTATCCAATTCGTTTTGCCATCCTAGACAGAATTCAAGGGCTTGGGTTTGGCCCCAGGTCATGTTCTTCGTTTGCTAACATTTGCTGCAGATTTAGCCTGAAAAGACTCAGCGCACGCAGGATCGAAGGGCCCGGGGTTCGATACCAGGCCCTGAGTTTTATTTTTCTAACATACTTTTGCAGGTATAACATCCCAAATCGAAGGAGACACCTTCTCTGGATCAAAGCTTCCCATAGTCCTCCTGGATCGAAGAAAGCATTTTTCCAAGGATCGAAGGGAAATCCCCTTCCCTGGATCGAAGGCTGTTCATGCCCACTTCCTGGCCCAATCGAAAGAACCATGACCCTGTTTGGATCGAAGCTTCCATTCCCTCCTTGGTTCTAAGCTCCTTTTTTTCCTGGATCGAAGGATCCCCCTTGTATTTTATTTTTGTTTTCATTGACATCTTTTTATCTTTTTAATCAACATAAAATCAATTAAACAAAAAAAAACACAAAAACATTAGGCTAGTTTTTTTTATTAAATTAACTTTGTTAATTAACTTTTTAATTATCTTAACATTTTCTCAAAACTAAAATTTAGTAGATTTAGATCATTTTCTCAAAATAAAATAAAACAACAAAAAAGATTTTATTCTTAGGATTTTTAGAGGTTATTTTCAGATTCGCGCGCACTTATTTTATTATAACTGTCTACCGGTTTGTAATAGCTTAACTAAGACTTTTACACTTTACTGCTTTATTCCCCCAATTTTGGACATGTAAATAACCCCCCTCCCCGAAGCCTTGTAATAGCGTAGGATTTACAATTCCCGCACTTTAAATTCCTGTACATATATTAACTGTTTAGATGTATGCTAACTAGGCTATGCATGACAAGATTAACTCTTAACTTAAAATCAACAGTAGCTCACCATGACATGCAAAGATAATATAACTGAAAATTGACACACTTGCACATGCCACTCCTAGGGTACGCCTCACTTGGTTGCCTCGAACGTGGTCATTGAGTATAGGAAGTCTTAGAGGTCGCCCTCTTGTCCAAAAGATCATAAGCTGCCTCGAAACGGTTGCCTCAGAAAAATGATCTAAGACATTAGGGTTACCACTAAGGCGTCCTAACATTGCTTTAGTGACCACACGTCCCTTAAATCGAATTGACCCGAAAAAGCTCCAACGACGGTGCTACCTACTCCTCAATAGTGGGATAGCACTGTCTAAAGGACATTTGCACAGTTTAATTCCTTTTTGAGTAGGTAGAGGTTCTTAAGTACTTGCTCCTTTTAAAAACAAAACAAAACTTTTCGCATTTACACTCTCTTCAAAAAAACAAAACTCTTTTCAAAACCCACAAACACAAAGAAAAGCAAACTTTTGGAAACATAGTGAGCAAGTACCTAAGAGCCCGTGGATAACCACGGATAGAAAGGGTGCTAACACCTTCCCTTTCTATAATCTACCTCCCGAACCCGAGAAACATCTCGAATGGAATTTTTCTGTGCTTTTGTCCTTTCCTTGTTGGATAAAATAAAAGACGGTGGCGACTCTTGCTTACCGCGACATTTTGGGAAAACAAACGCAAACGTGAACTAGCATTCCAAAACAGTCAGTTCTCATTCCCACCGGTCACAGAACTGGCGACTCTGCTGGGGATTCTATAAGTGAGGTGTACCTTAGGATTAGATCACTTGTATTTTCAATTGTATGCTTTGTATGCTTTTAATTTTATGGGCTTGTATCGGAGTTCTATAGATCCTAACCCGGATCTGGGGATACCCTTTTTAGGTAAGTAGCAATAAACCGTGAGGGATCTGTCCGACGTAGACCGACACGGATGAAGCAATAGCTACGTTGGTGTGACACCTTGGTCTGTATCGATATCCCTTGTATTGAAACGAGGAGAATATGGGTCTTCTAAGGAGTCGTTAAGCACCAACTGACCTTAGAACCTTAAATTGACCAACTTGGCCATAGAACAGTAGCAGTATGCTACACTCATTGAGACTAAACTCCCACAATGATTTCGGCCGCAAGAAAAGGTTGCTAAACTGGAATTATGACCGATTGAGGTTAGTTAGTGATATTGAGATCCTCTAGAACCCGGTTACTATTTTTTAGGACATGTCTTAACCAACTGAAACTGAAAGAGGGTAATACCTAAACTCCATGCCAGCCTAAACTTAAGGCTGTCTGTGTGACTTGTGTGCCTTCAAACTTGAACTACTTGCACATTCTTGTTATCTGACAACATGGGTTCCTTGCAGGTTTTATTTATAGTCCTTATCCAATAATCTGGATTTATTGCAGGGCTTACTTACATCACCTCACACTTTTGCTTAAACGCATAGCATACACATCATAACATCATGCCTTAACATTTCCTTAACCATTTCAAGGATCTCAAGGGTTTGTGATGCAGGTCATGATGAACCAAATGTCTAGCAAGGGGCAAGGGGATTTATTTTCCTCTAGACAATGCCGTCTAGAGATCAAAACATGATAACTTGAGTCAGGGGCTATGACCCACTCGATATGGTGAGCTTGACTCTTGAAGAAGGACTCTCAGCAACATGAAGTTCCTTCAATCAAGCTACCAGATTCAGATTCTAACAGTTTCTTGTTTACCCCGCGAGATCCTTGAAAACATTGCATACATATATCATACATATCATTGCATAACAGGTCTCCCAATACAGGTCTCTCATGTTCTCGCTGTTTATTTTAGCAATGGCTCTCCAACAAGACAACCAGGATCTTCATACTCAAGAGACCCAGTTCAGGGAAATCTTCCTAAATCTATCCAAGGGGCAGGAAGAGTTGAGAACACTCCTCATGGGGAATTTGGTCAAGAAAAGTCCTGAAGACAATAAGGACGAACGGCTGGAACAACTGCAAGCTGAGTTCAGTGCCATGAAAACCCAAATGCTGGGGCAAATGGCTCTTATCCAAGGCTTAGCTCGGGAACAAGAAGAGTTGAGAACCATGATCAACCAACTTCATCAAGACAGATACAACACCATGAAGCAAACAGTCAAGGATAGGGATCAAATCATTAATCAACCTCCAAGAAGACAAGAGTTTGGTATGGTGAAGAATGGACCTCTCCAAGTTGCTACTATCTCACGGGTCCAACAACAATCTTGCCATAAACAACGGGTTAATCAGAGGCCGTTTACCAAGCTCAACATGCCGCTGTCCCAAGCTTTGCAACACCTGTTGAGATTGAATCTGGTGACGTCGGTAGGACCTCATCCGAATCCTAAGACTTTTTCACCCAACTACAATCCTGATGCAAGGTGTGCATATCACTCCAACAGCCTGAGGCATGATACTGACGACTATTGGAAGTTGAAATACAAAATTCAAAACCTGATTGATGAAGGGGCATTAGAATTCACACAAGATGGTCATGCTGAGTTCTTCTACCATCCCTCCAAGACTCACCATTTGAAGTGACAAGTTCTGACAAGAGAGGGCCTTTTGTTTCATTTGAATTTTCAAGTTGTAATTTCTTTTGTTATTCAAACAATTATCTATTAATGTCAAACTCTGTTTCATTAATGCATTGCATATGTTTGTCTTGAATTCATCCTTTCATTACATTTAAACTATGCTTTTTACTCTCCTTATGACATTCAACTCTTGCTAAAAGTTACAAGCCTTTAGAGGGAGGATGACGAAACAATGCCATAATCCCATACAGTATGCTTTTGGACAGACCTTGCTGACGATGTACAGGCGTTTCTTTCAAATCCTAAACACTGGAGTTATAAGGAAGATAATCCTTAGTCAACCCCTTCGAGCCAAAGAAGTAGGAGTTTTCTGTTTTAAACACAAATTGAAACCTTTAATTTAAACCTGGGGCAGGGTAGTCTCTCAGTTAATTCAAAAGATGCGCATTTAAGTCGCAAAACTCTCAGTTCATAATACAACGAACAACATCAAAAGCATTCCTCTAGAATCAAAAGACAGTGGTGGTTCCTTATCTCATAGGCAGTCAATCCCTCAAAAAAGAAAAGCCCACTGAGCCAAAACCTATAAAGGAGGCTTAAGAAAGCTGGGGCATCCCGCTGACTGTAATCTCGAAAACAAGAACAGTCAGGCAAAAGTTAGGGATAACAAATCAAAAGAACGAGGTCGCTAAAAATCCTCAACAACATGAAAAGTGTTGCAAATGATGACTGCCTTACAAAATCCAACTTGTGTGAACCATCACCAAAACGTCGTTCCAAATTCGAATAGAGTTCGACGCACAATTAACTGAGTTTAGGATTGAAGAACATCACGAAGAGCGGGTGGGTACAAATATACTTTGATCCTTTATCCTTTGTTTCTTAAACCGTGAACCAAGCCACGTTACAACCCTTCAAAAGTCCTAACTGAAGCATGGGTTAGTTCAAAAGCATACTGTTACAAAAGGTATCCTGACTCCTGTAAGGCTTTGCCCTAAATCTTGTGTTGAATTTGTCTTAAAAAAGGTTTTCTGCTAAAAAATGCATTTTTCAAAAAAAAAAAAAACTTTGAGACAAGCATAAACTTTGCATTATTTGAATATCACTGTTTGCATTTGGCTATTTGTTTGACAGCGGAGAAATTCACACAACGAATATCCGATGAACGAAAGCCCTATCAGTGAACAAAATCGCTTCAAAAAGGATGACACTTCCATTGACAAATCTCCTATCAACAAGGGGACTTGACATGTCACTATCCAGCACACTTGGGGCAGTCCAGTCAAGATTTCAAGAAATCTCTGAAGAAGTGCAGAGTAACCAGGGGCAAGTCTCCATCTCTATCACTTGGGGTATTGAACATCAATCTCAGTGAAGGGTTACGTGCAGTCAAACATTTCCAGGCAGTGCCACAAACACTCGTTGCTAGGGGCAGTGATAAATCTCCCCAAAATCCTTCTCATAGGATGATTCCCCAGCAAGGGTTTAATCTCTGAAAACCTTTCCCCAGCTGAATCAACCTCAAGAATCCTCGAGGACTTCCCCCAACGAAGATGTCACCTCTCTAGCGGACTGACGACAGGGTTTATTTCCCCAACAACACCAGGATTCCCCAGCTTGAGTTTGCCTCTCCGAATACTACAAATCAAAGGACCACAACTCCTCTTCCCCAGTAGACTACTCTACAATCCTCAACAAGTTACTGTGAAACCTGGATCCGACCAGATGTCAGTTTAACTTTGACTCCCCAGTAGAGCAACGGACAACCGATACTCCTGAACTTGTTCCCCAAGAATGAATCAATACTCTCCACAAAGTTCACAACGTTCCCCAACGGAGTTATCCTCAACAAAACAAGGATCCTCAGTGGAAACGTTCTAAGCAAAGTTTGAAGACATACATACTCTTCAACAGCAGTCCAGGATTTAATAACTCCCCAACACTTGTCAAGAATTTATTCTCCAAGAAAAAATTACATTTCAATAACATTCATAACATATGCATACAAAATACATATAACATGAATCTCATTTATTTTGAGAACATCATTACACAATGCATACATCATGACATTGCATACAACTCACTCTTTACCTTTTCAGGAAAGATCGATCGACAGATAAAAGTCATTTCCTTTTGAGGTAGTAATCATCCAAGATTCCTTCACCATCCTGCTGAGGTAGTAATCGTCCAAGATTCCTTCATCATCCTGCTGAGGTAGAAGTAATCCAAGATTCCTTCATCATCCTGCTGAGGTAGTAATCGTCCAAGATTCCTTCATCATCCTGCTGAGGTAGCAATCGTCCAAGATTCCTTCATCATCCTGCTGAGGTAGTAATCATCCAAGATTCCTTCATCATCCTGCTGAGGTAGTAATCGTCCAAGATTCCTTCATCATCCTGCTGAGGTAGAAGTCATCAAAGATTCCTTCATCATCCTGCTGAGGTAGTAATCGTCCAAGATTCCTTCATCATCCTGCTGAGGTAGTAATCGTCCAAGATTCCTTCATCATCCTGCTGAGGTAGTAATCATCCAAGATTCCTTCACCATTCCTGCTGAGGTAGTAATCGTCTAAGATTCCTTCACCATCCCGCTGAGGTAGTAATCGTCCAAGATTCCTTCATCATCCTACTGAGGTAGTAATCGTCCAAGATTCCTTCATCATCCTGCTGAGGTAGAAGTCATCCAAGATTCCTTCATCATCCTGCTGAGGTAGTAATCATCCAAGATTCCTTCATCATCCTGCTGAGGTAGAAGTCATCCAAGACTCCTTCATCATCCTGCTGAGGTAGTAATCGTCCAAGATTCCTTCATCATCCTGCTGAGGTAGTAATCGTCCAAGATTCCTTCATCATCCTGCTGAGGTAGTAATCGTCCAAGATTCCTTCATCATCCTGCTGAGGTAGTAATCGTCCAAGATTCCTTCATCATCCTGCTGAGGTAGTAATCGTCCAAGATTCCTTCATCATCCTACTGAGGTTGTAATCGTCCAAGATTCCTTCATCATCCTGCTGAGGTAGTAATCGTCCAAGATTCCTTCATCATCTTGCTGAGGTAGTAATCGTCCAAGATTCCTTAATCATCCTGCTGAGGTAGTAATCGTCCAAGATTCCTTCATTATCCTGCTGAGGTAGTAATCGTCCAAGATTCCTTCATTATCCTGCTGAGGTAGTAATCGTCCAAGATTCCTTCATCATCCTGCTGTTGTAGTAGTCATCGAAGATTCCTTCATCATCCTGCTGAGGTAGTAATCATCCAAGATTCCTTCACCATCCTGCTGAGGTAGTAATCGTCCAAGATTCCTTCATCATCCTGCTGAGGTAGAAGTCATCCAAGATTCCTTCATCATCCTGCTGAGGTAGAAGTCATCCAAGATTCCTTCATCATCCTGCTGAGGTAGAAGTCATCCAAGATTCCTTCATCACACATCATTATCAGAAAAGAACTTCTCTGGTTAGATTTATTTCTTCCAGTTAATGACAGGCAACTAAAGACCTCCTCTGGTTAGATTTATTTCTTCCGGTTAATGACAGGAAATCAGAGACCTTCAAATAACAGTCCAGATACGATCCAGATTCAGATATAATTCTGTCACTCATTCAAATACAGTCCAGCAATCATTTCTGGGTGGCATCTTTAAGCCCATCTCCAACAACTATCCACCATCTCTCCAAATGGCATCTGTATTCCCATTCCCGACATCACAATGCTGATATTACACCATGCGAGTGCAAATTTCTAGGCACTCTAGTGTTCAATTATATTCCACCTTCGGATCACGAAAGGCTCGAAAGCCAATCTATATACTCAGGTTTAAGAAAATTGAACAGGGGCAACTGTTGCACCCCAAAATTTGCCCTCTCATGTTTTCCAAAGTCTTCCCCCTGCATGGTTGATCACAAACTCTTGCCTAAGGAAAAAGAAATTTTTTGAGTGGTGCTTTAAATACCTTTCGATTGGCATTCTGAAGGAGCATTTCGATTGACATTATGAACAAGCACTTCGATTGGCATTCTGAAAGACCTTTCGATTGGCATTCTGAAATACTTTTCGATTGGCATTCTGAAGGAGCATTTTGATTGGCATTATGGACAAGCGCTTCGATTGGCATTCTGAAAGACCCTTCGATTGGTATTTTGAAGGAGCATTTCGATTGGCATTATGGACAAGCACTTCTATTGGTATTCTGAATGAGCCTTTAGATTGGCATTATGGACAAGCACTTCGATTAGCATTGTGTCAAGGCAGCTTAGACAGGCATGTGAACCATGTCCTTCGATTAGCATGAACAACACCTTTCAATTGGCCTGTTAACAAAGCCTTTCAATTGGCCTGTTAACAAAGCCATCAAGAGGGCACTCAAAAAAACATGTCCAGGTACACTGAACATGAGAAAATGGCATGTTTCCCTTGCAAATATAGAAATAATTAAATGCTGATTGTGGATTTAATTCCTGAGTTAAAGGCCAGATTCTTGCCTTTTCTGTTCCTAAAGAGCTGATTCGACCAGAGTGATTCTGTGCAACTCAAGACTATTCGAAGAAGCATTCAGAAGGCCCATTCGAAGGGTACATAAGAAGTCCATTCGAAGGAGGCAAATCAAGACCAATCAAAGAGTAGGGCCTGAAGGCATTCGAAATTCAAAAGTGTCCAGGTTCATTCAAGAGACATGAATATTTCAAAAAAGGAAATTATTTAATGTGTCTGATTCTTGTCTCATGGCTTTAAAGGCCTGTTTAATGGGTTGTCTCTTGCCGTTACTAGACCCCAACACTCCTATAAATACAGGGGCAAGCATGCAGTGCAGAGGACACGAAAAAACACAGAGGGAAAAATAGAGAACATAACAGGAGAACAAAAAACATTGGAGAGGCGCTGCCCATACAATCCATCAAAGGTTGTCAGAATTTTCCAAGCCAAAGCAGTCCTTCAGATCGAAGGTGCCCGCGCCCAGAAGCCCTCAGATTGAAAGTGCTCCCATCCAGCCAGTACCCAAATCGAAGATTCAATCTGCTGGTAAGAAAGGGTAAATTGTCAAAACTTTTCATTTAGCATAACACCTCCATATTTTCTATCCCATTCGATTTGCTATCCTAGACAGAATTCAAGGGCTTGAGTTTGGCCCCAGGTCATGTTCTTCGTTTGCTAACATTTGGTGCAGATTTAGCCTGAAAAGACTCAGCGCACGCATGATCGAAGGGCCTGGGGTTCGATACCAGGCCCTGAGTTTTATTTTGCTAACATACTTTTGCAGGTATAGCATCCCAGATCGAAGGAGACACCTTCTCTGGATCGAAGCTTCCCATAGTCCTCCTGGATCGAAGAAGGCATTTTTCCCAGGATCAAAGGGAAATCCCCTTCCCTGGATCGAAGGCTGTTCATGCCCACTTCCTGGCCCAATCGAAAGAACCATGACCCTGTTTGGATCGAAGCTTCCATTCCCTCCTTGGCTCTAAGCTCCTTTTTTCCCTGGATCGAAGGATCCCCCTTGTATTTTATTTTTGTTTTCATTGACATCTTTTTATCTTTTTAATCAACATAAAGTCAATTAAACAAAAAAAAACACAAAAACATTAGGCTAGTTTTTTTTATTAAATTAACTTTGTTAATTAACTTTTAATTATCTTAACATTTTCTCAAAACTAAAATTTAGTAGATTTAGATCATTTTCTCAAAATAAAATAAAATAACAAAAAAGATTTTATTCTTAGGATTTTAGAGGTTATTTTCAGATTCGCGCGCATTTATTTTATTATAACTGTCTACCGGTTTGTAATAGATTAACTAGGACTTTTACACTTTACTGCTTTATTCCCCCAATTTTGGACATGTAAATAATCCCCCTCCCCGAAGCCTTGTAATAGCGTAGATTTTACAATTCCCGCACTTTAAATTCCTGTACATATATTAACTGTTTAGATGTATGCTAACTAGGCTATGCATGACAAGATTAACTCTTAACTTAAAATCAACAGTAGCTCACCATGACATGCAAAGATAATATAACTGAAAATTGACACACTTACACATGCCACTCCTAGGGTACGCCTCACTTGGTTGCCTCGAACGTGGTCATTGAGTATAGGAAGTCTTATAGGTCACCCTCTTGTCCAAAAGATCATAAGTTGCCTCGAAACAGTTGCCTCGGAAAAATGATCTAAGACATTATGGTTACCACTAAGGCGTCCTAACATTGCTTTAGTGACCACACGTCCCTTAAATCGAATTGACCCAAAAAAGCACCAACGACGGTGCTACCTACTCCTCAATAGTGGGATAGCACTGTCTAAAGGACATTTGCACAGTTTAATTCCTTTTTGAGTAGGTAGAGGTTCTTAAGTACTTGCTCCTTTTAAAAACAAAACAAAACTTTTCGCACTTACACTCTCTTCAAAAAAACAAAACTCTTTTCAAAACCCACAAACACAAAGAAAAGCAAACTTTTAAAAACATAGTGAGCAAGTACCTAAGAGCCCGTGGATAACCATAGATAGAAAGGGTTCTAACACCTTCCCTTTCTATAATCTACCTCCCGAACCCGAGAAATATCTCGAAAAGGAATTTTTCTGTGCTTTTGTCCTTTCCTTGTTGGATAAAATAAAAGACGGTGGCGACTCTTGCTTACCGCGACATTTTGCAAAAACAAACGCAAACGTGAACCAGCATTCCAAAACAGTCAGTTCTCATTCCCACCGATCATAAATACCATACTCATAAGGCTATAAAAATCAGTGTGTTGGCAGATTATCTTGCTCACCAACCGGTTGATGATTATCAGTCGATTTAATATTATTTAACTTATGAGGATGTGATATTCTTGAAAATAAAAGATTTTGATGAACCTTTGCTTGGGAAAGGTCCTGATCCTGAATCCTGGTGGGGTATGGTATTTGATGAAGCTGTAAATGCTTACAGGAAAGGAGTTGGTGTTGTGATTATCACTCCTCATGGATCACATATTCCTTTTACTACAAGGATGAATTTTGATTGTACCAATAATATGATAGAGTATGAGGCTTGTATCATGGGTCTCGAGGAGGCCATTGATATCATAATCAAAGTTCTAGATGTGTATGGTGACTCAACTTTGGTAATAAATCAGATTAAAGGAGAATGGGATACTCGTCACCCTAGCTTGATCCCTTACAAAGACTATTCTATAAAATCATTACCCTTCTTTAATAAAGTTGAATTCCATCATATTCCTAGAGATGAAAATTAGATGGCAGATGCTTTGGAAACTCTGGCTTTTATGTATCAAGTAAATACCTGGAATGGT
The DNA here is from genome assembly GCA_948472305.1 of Vicia faba. NCBI lineage: Eukaryota > Viridiplantae > Streptophyta > Magnoliopsida > Fabales > Fabaceae > Vicia > Vicia faba. The sequence continues at coordinate 60,047,045 of OX451739.1, forward strand.
GTGCCTCGTATCATAGTGCAACATTTGGATAGACCAGCCCATGTGTTTACAACAGAGGAGATGTCAGATGAGAAACCTTGGTATTATGATATCAAGAATTTTCTCCAGTCTCAAGAATACTCGGATGGTGCATCAAAAAAAGATAGAAAGAAATTGAGAAGGTTGGAAGGTAGCTTTTTCATCAATGAAGATGTGTTATACAAAAGAAGTTATGACATGGTCTTGCTCAAATGCGTGGATAGACACGAAGCAGACATGTTGATGTATGAGATCCATGAAGGTTCCTTTGGTACCCATGCCAACAGACATTTAATGGAAAAGAAGATGCTTAGGGAAGGTTACTATTGGCTGACAATGAAATCTGACTGTTACAAATTTACAAAGAAGTGCCATAAGTGCCAGATTTATGCTGACAAAATTCTTGTGCCTCTGACACTTCTCAACGTTATTTCTTCCCCGTGGCCTTTCTCTATGTGGGGTATTGACATGATTTGAATGATTGAACCTAAGGCGTCAAATGGACATCATTTTATCTTGGTAGCAATTGACTACTTCACCAAATGGGTGGAAGCAACTTCATATGCTAATGTCACTAAGCAGGTGGTAGTGCGTTTTATCAAGAACAATCTTATATGTCAGTAAGGTGTGCCAAGTAGGATTATCACCGAGAACGACTTGAATCTGAATAACAAAATGATGAAATAACTTTGTGAAGAATTTAAGATTGTCCATCACAACTCATCTCCTTACAGGCCAAACATGAAGGGGGTTATTGAAGCTGCTAATAAGAACATTAAGAAGATCAACCAAAAGATGGTTGTTACTTTTAAAGATTGGCATGAAATGATCCCTTTTTCTTTGCACAGTTATCGAACATTCGTCTGCACTTTAACAGGGGCTACCCCATTCTCTCTTGTGTATGGCATGGAAGCATTGCTCCCTGTTGAGGTTGAGATTCCCTCTTTACGTGTGATGATGGAAACCAATTTGGTAGAGGCTGAATGGGTTTAAAATAGGTTTGACCAATTGAATTTGATTAACGAAAAGAGAATGACAACTTTATGTCATGGTCAGTTGGATTAGAAGAGAATGAAGAAAGCTTTTGATAAGAAGGTCAAGCCTCGTGAATTTAGAGAAGGCGATCTCGTGCTCAGGAAGAACATGTCTTTTAAGGATGATTCTAAGGGCAATTGGACTCATAATTTCAAAGGCCCATATGTTGTTAAGAAAGCCTTCTCTGGTGGTGCATTGATTCTTAAAACTATGGATGGCGAGGAGTTCCCACATCCTCTAAATGCTGATGCAGTCAATAAATACTTCGCCTAGATATATAAAAGAACAGATCGCTAAGAAGAATACTCAAAAGGGCGGCTTAGGCAAAAAGGAGCGTCTCGGTAGGCCGAAAACCCGAAAGGGCAGTCTAGGCAAACATTAGAGACATAAACAGAATGAACTTTCCCGGTAGGTTGAAAACCCGCGAGGGCAATCTAGGAAAAAGATAAGGATTTTCGGGCAACCAACTGTTAGACAAGACTTTATCATTAAAGAAACGATCTTCTTGGATCCTCACCATACTTTAACAGAAGTCACTGCTCAAGAATTCAAAGTTGTTAGGGAGAATAGTGGTCATTGTATTTCGATGTATCTTTTCCAATATATGTTACCATTTTCCAAACTTTGTAATCATCTATGGGGTCTCGCCATTCGCAGACTACCATTCTATTAATAAAGTTTGAGCCTTTATCTAATTCTTTGCAATTCTTATTTTATTCTGCTTATAAAGATTCCATTTATTATTGATAGTAATTTTCAAAACAAAAAGATTAAATAACAAAATTGTTTTTTTTAAAAGAATTTACAAATCACTTTTTACTCTAGATTTTGTGACTCAAGAAAAATAAAAGTGGTGATCCCAAGGATGGACGAACTTAAAAATTTTGGAAGTATATATTCCCTGGGAAGGTTCTCCAAGGTGAATTTTTTCTGGAATGCGTATGAACTTCTTGTGTTTCTCCAATAGATGATACCAATTGATGTATGGCACGGTGTTGGGTCTGTGATCCCATTTCCCCAGTCAAGTCTTGGTTCAATTTGATTTCAAGTTTGCATGGTCTGAAGCTTGTACCCCAGATTCCCCAACAACTAAACAAGGACAATATATTTTTTAAGAAGCGTGGGAATAATTAACAACCTTGTGGGTTTTCTGTCGCCAAGTGTTGGGTTTGATTTAAAATCCCCATAATTTTGATTTATTACTGTATTTTGTTGATTTCTTAGATCCCCATGTGAAACTGAAATACTGCTTCTCTCTAAGAGTTGTTATCCCCATGAAATTTCATAATTTCTCTCCAGTGAAGTTTGTGTAATTATCACTCTTGGTATTGGAGAAGGTATTTCGGGTTCCTCTCGATGATGTGGTGTTGTACTCCTCAATAAAGTCAGCACGGGATCCCCAAGTGATATCTCAACATTGTGGTATTGTTTTTCCCATTGAGGCCGGTATTGAAATCCCCAGTAGAAGTATAAACGTTGAAGCATTTGTTTTCCCTCATTGAAGCCTGTGCGATGTTCCCCGGTAAAGACTGGAGGATGATATTAGATCCAAGTATTTGCACTGATTCTTTTGTCTTGATTTGATTATTTTCGGATTGTGTTTCCTCCCAGTGAAACTAAGCCATGGAACAAGACTTTGTTAGTGTTTACTTTCTTATATATTTCCATCCTGGATGTTATTTAGCCGAGTATTAACTTTACTTGTCTGTTTATCCACAGTATGGTGTGATAGTTTTGTCACCATATACATGATAACATTCATACATGCATCATGCATAGCTGAATTAAATTCATTACTCATTTGTATCCATTGATATTTTATTGGCATATTACCCTATTTGCATAGTTGTGTTACTCTCTCTCCAATAGATTATTTAACTTTAAGAAGAAAGTGTATATTCTTTCGATTTCCCCACTGATTTATCACTCATGGGAGATTTTTAGCTTTAACCTTCCTATTCAGTTCTTTATCTGAGTGGAATGTGATCCCCTTTTAAGTTTATTTCTCATCAGGTGCTATCTCAGTTGACTGTTTCACTCTGGTTTGTTTCTGGTTTGAATCTATGGTCCCCATACACATTATTATTTTGATTTCTACGAGCTTTGAGCTCTAGTTTAAGAATATGCATTTATTTTGCACTTGAAGAGTGTAGTTCCTCAACAGGAATATATTGGAATTCCCCCTAGGAAGCCCTGTTTCTTCCACCAGGAGGTCATTATTTCAACTCTTTTTCATAACAGCAAGTGGAAGTCTCTTTATTTGAACAACTTGTACCTCCCCAATAGGTTTGTTAGTTCCCAGATAAGATTCATGATTTGTTACTCCAATGAATGGTAGTCTCTCCATTATGAGAGATAGTTCATTATTGAGATTCGTTACTCTGATGAATGGTAGTCTCGTCATTATGGGAGAGAGTTCGTTGTTGAGATTTGTTACTCCGATGAATGGTAGTCTTGTCATTATAGGAGATAGTTCGTTTTTGAGATTTGTTACTCCGATCAATGATAGTATCATTATTATGGGAGATAGTTCATTGTTGATATTTGTTACTTCGATTAATGGTAGTCTCGTCATTATGGGAGATAGTTCGTTGTTGAGATTTGTTACTCCGATGAATGGTAGTCTTGTTATTATAGGAGATAGTTCGTTGTTGAGATTTGTTACTCCGATGAATGGTAGTCTTTTCATTATGGGAGATAGTTTGTTATTGAGATTTGTTACTCAAATGAATGGTAATCTCGTCATTATGGGAGATAGTTCGTTGTTAATATTTGTTACTCCGATGAATGGTAGTCTCGTCATTATGGGAGATAGTTCATTGTTGAGATTTATTACTCCAATGAATGGTAGTCTTGTCATTATGGGAGATAGTTCGCTGTTAGATATTTTTCCAATGGATGGTAGTCTCTTCCTTGTGGGAGATAGTTCGTCGTTGAGATTCAAATTACTCTGAAGAAGTTTATTTGTTTCCAGTTGTAAGTATTGATGCCAATCAATTGTTACCACGTCTAATATTGATGTTTGCTGGTATTATCCTACCACCTTTTCCCCCCAGTGGGTCGACATTACCTTTTTTCTATCTTCTCTGCAGTTATCTGTTGATCACTTATATCCTTTATTTTCTCTCCTCTATTTTCAAGTTGATGTTACTTTGTCTACTCCTTGGGATTTACCCCAATAGAGTCGAGTCTTCTGTTTACCAGTGATTTTATTTCCTGGTCTAATCTTCTTTTGATCTTTTGTTTTCTGTATCCCCAGTGGTGTATTGTATCACCCTTGGATATGCTTATTTGCATGCACAATCATAAACATTGCATGGCATCTTAGGGAAAAAAATATGGTTTGTTTTATACTTAAGTATCTTCAATTGCGTCGACACGAAAATTTTAACCTTCGTATCTCCGGATAGAAGACACTTAAATAAGGGCAGCTGTTATACCCCAATTTCCCCCCCTAAGATCCCTCTATCATCTCATATCAACTCAATCACAACAACATCACACTAGGGTTCTGCTCCTTATCTTTAGCTCTGCTCATGGGGAATCACCAAGCACCTTGATTTGTATTTTGTGATCATCTATGTTTTGTATTGATTAACTTTTAACTAATAAATACAAGGAATGTTTGCCCTAATTTATGATATTATAGGTGAAAGCACAACATATTACATCATGTTGATCTATAGGTTCATGAGTTTATTTCCATGTCTTCTTTAATAAAGCTTCATTTAGATTCAAGCTTCATCATTGAAGATGCTTTGAAGTAATATTATGACAAAGTCTATTATGATTTATCATACCTTAAGTTGTCAAAGATAGTTCAAAGATGTAAGGGTTGGTTGAAGAAATTTTGACCTAATTGGATAATTTCTTGATTTATTGATCACAAGTGCATATTTCTCTCAATTCTTGGAAGTGGTTATGGTTGCCATGGTTTCTAATTATCATCCTCAAAAACTTATTTTCACATGAAAAAAGCATTTGTACAAAAAATCTTATCAAAATTGAAAAGGGTTTCCAAGGCATTTTGTTGCTCTAGGAGCTAGGGTTTTGAACTTCTAAGGGCTATATCTTGCTCATATTTTGGTATTTTTGAGTGATTCCAAAGACATGATCCTCTTTAAAGGGTTATCAACAAATCACTTCAAAAGTTTCAGGAAAAGTTTATGTGGAAGATGCCTAATGATTGAGAAAGATTACAAGTCCTCTAGATAGGCCATCAAATTCCCTTATGTGACTTCAAAAGATCATAACTTGGTCAAATTTTATCTCTTGGAGCCCATTATTTTTCCATAATGATCTTAAAGGTGTGAACTTCAATCGTTATTTCATATGCTAAGCTTGAAAATGGGTGGAAGATGCCCTAAGGATGCAACAGATTATAGGTTATCTCATGAATTTTCACCAACTTCCCAAAGTCATAACTTTCTCAATTTTTGGAGTTTTTAAATGGTTCATGTCTCAAAATGAAATTCAAGAGATCTACTTCATGCCATATTTTTTGTTTAAGAGAAAATTTTAAATGGAAGACCATGTTTGGATGCAAGACATTATAGGTCATTTTTGAAGAAAAAGTTAGAATTTTTCTAAGTACAAAAAGTCAGCATCTTTTTCTCAACTTTGACTCGTCACAACTTTTAGCTCAAACATCTGTTTGATTCCATTATTTGCACATTGTAAAGTTTGTGATCTCATATTTCCAACACATCAAGAATCAAGTCATAAAGCTTACTGAATTGTGCACACCATGATTTCAAAGTTGGTACCTTGAAACTGATGTTTCTCAAACAGTCAGAATGCAATTTCTATAATTTGACTTCTAATAACCAAATTTGTGCATTTTTTCTATTTAAACATGTTTAGCATAAGCATGTGGATGATTTAGAGTGTCAAAACGCGTCATTTGGATGAGTTTTGATGCATGTGTGATCACACTTATCTCATGAAAACAGGTGTGCAGGATTTCCATTCAAATTCCATAATTCACCCCTCCTCTTGATTCCATTCACTTCTCCCATAAATACAAGCTCCACCCTACTCATTTTCGCAAGCTTAGATAGCCAGAATCACCATGCCAAACTTTCTTTTGAACCCATATTCTACAACTTCGAATTTGGTTTTACAACTTTCCTCAATCCATTTTCTTTGTCAATTCTTCATCCTTGAACTTCACTGAAGCTAACAGAAGAAGAACCAAGCTCTAAGACTTCCTAAATCGTGCTAGCCAAGGCAAGTTCAGAGCTCTGAATTTGAACTTCAATAGGTAGATTCCTTCACCAATTCTCTCAAACTTTGGTACTGTAATGAAGCTCTCATCATTCTGATTCTAGTCGCAACATTTGTTTTCAACTGGAAGTGAGGTTTGGCCATGAATTTTCAAATCCGTTTTCAAATCTTTCCTTCCAAGACGACTGAGCTACACCTTACATAAAGTTTTCACGAGGGTACTGTGATCGGTGGATCTGGAACTGACTGTTTAACGCTGGTTCGCGAAATGTCGCGGAAGCAAGAGTCGCCACCGTCTTTTATTTTCTCCAAATGGAAAGGACAAAAGCACAGAAAAATTCCTTATAGAGATTGCTCTCGGTTCGGGAGGTAGGTTATAGAAAGGGAAGGTGTTAGCACCCTTTCTATCCATGGTTATCCATGGGCTCTTAGATACTTGCTCAATGTGTTTTCAAAATTGTTTGTTTGCTTTTCAATGTGGGTTTAAAAAAAGTCTCTTTGAAAAATTTCAGTTCGACTCGTACGTCAGAGTGTTTGAAAAATTTGCTTTGAAAGCTTTTGAAAAGTATCGGTGTGAAAAGTATGTTTTGATTTGTTTGAAATTAGAGCAAGTATCCTTGAGAACCTACCTACCCTAAGGAATTCGTCTGTGTAGATGTCCTTAAAAGTAGTGCCATCCCACCATTGAGAGATAAGTAGCACCACCGTTGGAGGTGTTCGGGTCAATTCGAGGTTAGGGACATGGTGATCACCGGAGCAATGGGAAGACACCTTAGAAGCTACCCTCATGCCAGGTTCCCGGATCATGAGGACTTACTAAGACATCCTCTACTCGACGATCACCTTTCGAAAGGCAACAGTGAGGCGTACCCTAGGGGTGGTGTGTGCAATTCGTGTGTCGTTTTCATTTGCATTTGTCTTGTCATGTTTATTAGTGTTCTACGCTTGATTTTAATTATGGTCCATACATTCTTTCATGCTTTTGATTAACAGTTAAGAAATATTTGTGGGAAAGTAAATCTAAGGCTATTACAAATGGCGCGGGTCCACATCGCCAAACTTAAACCGGACCCGATTTGACGGAAAGTAAATAAAGCGAAAGAAATAAAAGTGCGAGCAATTGTTTACACGGCTTTGGGAGAATTACATAATTATAATAAGCGACATAAAATAAATGTGCGAAATTAACAATTAAAAATATGGGCGTTGGACCCTTTTGCAAAAAATTAAATTAATAAGGAATTAAAATAAAAAAATGAAAATTAAATGTTTTTGGTATTTTGTGTTTTTTAGGATTTAAGGAGAAAAATTTATTAGAATGAAATTTGAAATGTAAACCCTAATTCTAGTGTTTTTTAGATTTATTATGAAAATATTAAAATTTTAACTAATTTAAACCTAAGTTAATTTGTGTGCATTTTTTAATTTATGAAAATAAATAAATATTATTATTGTAAAAAAGGAAATTAAAAGGAATAAAATTAACAATTAAACCTAAATTCTATATTTTTGGATTTTTTGGTTATTAAAAGAAATTAAAATTGTAACCTAATTAAAACTAATAATTGCATGTTAATTTAATTATTAAAATAAAATAATCTATTATATTTTTATCTTTTCCTGATTTTTCTGTATTTTTTTTATATATTGTAAAAATAATGAATTAAACTAAAACAATAAAACAAATAAAAATAATAATTAAAAAAAGATATGAGAAAAATAAAAACACTTGCAAACCAGGGTGGGGGTGTAGTCCCAATTTGTGAGGTGTTGATGGTAAAGCCTGGCCCATTAAGATTCAGATTCGTTGACTTTTGTGCAAACATGTGATGCGTTTGACTATGGTACATGGTACTCCTTGGATCTGGGCCATTGATCTGTTGCCCTTGGACGCGTGGAGGTTGATTGCTGGGCGTGTATGATGATCCTGGCTTTGGGCGCTGCATATGAATATTTGATGAAAAACAATATTGGGATAACGTAGACCTGGGACTTGAACCCAGGTCATGAGGGTTACAAGCACATACACCTGCCAGCTGAGCCATTAAGTTTCAATTAATATATTATAGTAAATAAATAACAAAAAGCAAAACCAACGCGTAGTGGAGAGAAACGCGCGCAATTCAAACCACCGAATCACTAATTGACACGACGTTGTCTTCTTCAATTTTCCTGAAACATAAACTCAAAGGCAACAGTTTTAAGCGCGTGGTCTAAGGTAGGTTTACAGAAAATAGCGACTAACGCTATAGGACCAATAAATTAATCGCGAGGCTTGGTCCATGCTCGTCTCAATGCACTGAATCCAATGGTCATGGTCTGGAGCTTTGATTTTTCCTCTTTACAAAAGCCCTAAAATCACAACCTGAAAACCCTAAATTTCACTCATGGCATCATCGTGTATGGCCAGTAAAAATACAATTAAAGGTGCTGGTTAGCTTTGAAACTTCAATGTGAACAAGAATCAATAAACAAAATTCACAAATAACGCGTATAATAGAATGTATGATTATGCAATTTGTTTGATACAGTTGCGATTCTAGGTACCAATTCCTTGCGTTTGGATGGATGATATTGATTGGCACACGTTCAGAGAACCACAATGAAGCTATTGAGACAAGAATGGAGGCTTGAATCGACCTCTAGAGTTGATTTCAGTTTTTGAGTTTTCAAGCAATTTTTCAAGTTTGTACTAGCCTCTTATGCGCAGCTTTCAGTCTCTTTGCCTTAGGGTTGTGATTCTGAATATGTATGGAAGGCATTAGGTTAACAAAACTAGCACAAATCTCTTGCGATTATGGATTAAGGATTTGATTTGTTAAAGATCCTTTTCATATCTTTCCATGTGCATTTTGTATCAATTTGCATCCAATTAGTCCAAATCTTTCCCTATTAACCTATGCACGAAATATTGATGGCAAATTATGCATAAAAAGATTGGTTAAGGTAAGTTTTATATTTTCCACATATTTATATAATTTAAATGAATTAATATTAATAGAAATTCAAATAAATAAATAAAAAATGAGAAAATACTTCCCTTTGGGCCAAGTGGTCGTGCATAGGCTTGGAATGATGAATCATGGAAGAAAAATGGGCCCATTAGCAAATTTAGGTCATTTGAAGTAAAGTTGACTTTTCAAAATTCCCAAAAATTTCCCAACTTCCACAAGGCATAACTTGCTCAATTTTTAAGCTTTTCACATGTTCTTGGACATTTTGGAAAGGTCTTTGAGTCCTTTAACCAATGCCTTTGGTCCCATGTCATTTTGATTTACCAATCTCAAGTTATGGCCTTTGACTTAAAGTCCCTTTTTGTTGACTTTTGAAAATGACCTATAATGTTGAGATTGATAACTTTTTGTGAGAGCATTTCTTGGACTTGAAGTATGAAGATGAGTTGTAGGAAATGTCTTTCTCTTCAAAATGAGCTTTGGATGGAATTTTTCTGATAATCCATGTGAAAGTTATGCCCTGGTCAATTTCAGTTGACTTTTTCAGCTGTCCAAATATAGTAACTTTTGCATCTTTGATGATTTCTGAGCCAAATTTTGAGAATCATGATCAAGCATTGATCAAATGATGTTTGTGGCTTCAAAATGATATATTGACCAAAAATTTGAACTTTTGATTGTCAAATGACCATTTTGCCCCTACAGTTGACTGCAGTGCAATTTAGGGTTTTGACTGTGCAATTTTGAGCTGAATGCCTTGAAACTTGATATGAGGATACTTGACCATCTTTGTAAGCATATGGGACTTGATTGAGCCTTTGAAAACTTCATTTTCTTAATCAGAACACAAACCCTAGTTTTGACTGTATAGGAGACTGTTGAACTGCATAACCCTTGGGGAATTTTGTGACTTGGCTTGGCAATTTCTTGAAGAATATGGGAGGGCAAATTTTGGGGTACAACAGTTGCCCCTGTTCAATATTCTTAGACCTGAGGATGCAGATTGGCTGACGTGCCTTTCGTAATCTGAGGGTAGAAGATGATTGGACACTAGAGTGCCCAGAAATTTGCGCTCACATAGTAGTGTGGTGATGGGGGAATGGGCTTATAGATGCCATTTGGAGATTGCTGGATAGGATGATGGGCTTATAGATGCCATCTGGATGTTGACCGCGTAGGAGATTCCTTAGCGAGAACCTGCATACCTGCAAAAGAAAAATGAGTACCTGACACGTTGCAGGAGCTGATTTTAGATGCTTGGTATAGATGTGCCCTGACTGGTTACAGGAGCTGAGTCTGGAGCTTCAAACGCTGATGAATGAACCAGAGATGGTTACTGCCTTAGTATGAATGGTAAGAGGACCTTGGGTGATTTTAACTTCAACAACGCTCGTTGAGAAAATCTTGGTGGGAAATACCATCTTCGCAGGATCGGGAAGAGAGCCATAAGCAATTATAATCTGAAAGGGAATCACCTCACTCGCCGTCGGAGAGGGGAATCATAGGAAAAGGAATTGTCACCTCACACACCGTCGGAGAGGGAACCATAAGAGACTATCACCTCACACTCATCGTCGGAGAGGGAAACATCTGAACAGGAATTACCACCTCACGCACTTGCCGGAGAGGGGACCATAAGAGATTATCACCTCACACTCATCGTCAGAGAGGGAAACATCTGAAAAAGGACTTACCACCTCACACACCGTTGGAGAGGGAACCATAGGAGACTATCACCTCACACTCATCGTCGGAGAGGGAAACATCTGAAAAGGAATTACTACCTCACACACCGTTGGAGAGGGAACCATAGGAGACTATCACCTCACACTCATCGTCGGAGAGGGAAACATCTGAAAAGGACTTACCACCTCACACACCGTCGGAGAGGGAACCATAAGAGAATATCACCTCACACTCATCGTCGGAGAGGGAAACATCTGAAAAGGAATTACTACCTCACACACCGTTGGAGAGGGAACCATAGGAGACTATCACCTCACACTCATCGTCGGAGAGGGAAACATCTGAAAAGGAATTACTACCTCACACACCGTTGGAGAGGGAACCATAGGAGACTATCACCTCACACTCATCGTCGGAGAGGGAAACATCTGAAAAGGAATTACTACCTCACACACCGTTGGAGAGGGAACCATAAGAGACTATCACCTCACACTCATCGTCAGAGAGGGAAACATCTGAAAAGGAATTACTACCTCACACACCGTTGGAGAGGGAACCATAGGAGACTATCACCTCACACTCATCGTCAGAGAGGGAAACATCTGAAAAGGAATTACTACCTCACACACCGTTGGAGAGGGAACCATAAGAGACTATCACCTCACACTCATCGTCGGAGAGGGAAACATCTGAAAAGGACTTACTACCTCACACACCGTCGGAGAGGGAAACATAGGAGACTATCACCTCACACTCATCGTCGGAGAGGGGAACATCTGAAAAAGGACTTCTGGAAGCAGTATCAGAACGTCACCATATCTGGTTTACATCTGAAACTATATCTGGAAGGAAATCTGGAAGCAGCATCAGAACGTCACCATCTCTGGATCATATCCGAAACTATATCTAGACAGAATTGCGATAGTTTGATAGTAGTCATTTGTATTGATCTTTTTCCTGAAAAGGCAAAACATAATTGTATGCAAAATCATGATGCATGAACTGTATGTCTTCAAAATTAATGAGATTCATGTAGTATGATGCATATGCATGCTATAATGTATGAGGATATGATGTTTATGAATGTATATTTTCGTCGTAGGAAAATAAATCCTTGACGGGTGCCGGGAAGTCACATCCTGGGCTGATGTGGAAGAATAGCTTTTGCTTCCGCTGGGGTTGATAGTTGCAAGTATACCGGTAGGAGAAGATGACTCCGTTGCGGAATAAACTTGGCAAATGGAAGATTCTGCGGGGAGAAAAGATACCCTAACGACCATGCTGGGAAGCAATACTCTGTGGGGGATAGAGATGCTTTGCTGTGTGTTGATGATAACTTGCTGAGGATACCTTGCTGTATTGGAAGTATGAATGGACTTCGCTGGGGATAAGAAAATTGCGTCGACGACGATCTTTCCGTGGCTTTTGGCTGAGGATAACCCAGTTATATCCTGTTAAGGAAATAACTCTTTAAATCAAGCCGGACGACGCGTTCGTATTCTGCGAGGGATAAGCTTCCAGAATCATACTGGGGGTAGACTTATTGTTTGGGGATATGAATTCCATCTTTCTAGGGGAACTGGATTGGACTCTCCTGGGGGAGTATTGAACTGTATTGGTTATGTTCTTCCACGGAACATACCTTGATACCCTGGAGGACAGAACAATCAGATTGCTTAGACCACTCATTATTGCCCCTGTTTCTATGGGGGAGGCATTTATGGGGTGCTGATAGTTGTTGAGGGTCAAACCTTCTTCTGGTAGGCAGATGATAAGATGACGGGACATAGTCGTACGTTTTGATCCCTAACTTTTGCCTGGACCGCCCTTTCGGGTTTTCAGTCCATCGGGATACCCATTTTTGCCCAAGCCGCCTTTTCAGGTTTTCTAACCCTAATTTGCATTTTGAGATTTCTTGGTGAACAAGTTTCATGATTTGGAATGTTTTGATGAAAAATGAATCTTGACTCTTGATTTTGACCAAAAAGTCAAAGTTTGACTTTTCAGTATACAGTCAAAATTGATCAATTGACTGGGAAATTCAACTGTCAATCTTGTGTACTTGGGATCTTTTGAGCTTGATGAATGTGTCAAGACCATTCCATTGAGTACTTGAATCCATATGTGAACTTGGTTTGCCATTGGCTAGGTCAAACAGTCAAAAATTGCCTTTGTGCAGTCAAAACCCTAAAAATGACCATTTTGCCCTTTTGGTGATCTGATCAAATTTCTTGTGGAATTGTGATTCAAACTTGATCAAATGGTCCATGTGAGTTCATAATGTTGATGTGGATCAAATTTCATGAGGTTTGACTGTCAATTGGCCACAGTTGACTTTTCCCCAATACAGCTGATTTATAGGTCAACTGTCCAATTGACTGGGCAAAACTTGGAATCAAGACTTGAAACTTGGTATAGGTAAACTTGGGAGTCCAATATGAAGCATGAAAGTCATCTTAGGCATTTTAGGTCAAAACATCCTAGGGTAAATACAAACCCTAATTTGAGTCCACAGTGCAAGGAGAAGCCTTGAGCAGAGGAAACCCTAACTGCATCTTGATCTCCAAAGGTCTTGTGATGAGAAAATGTTGAGGAGATGGGAGGGCAAATTTTGGGGTACAACAGTTGCCCCTGTTCAATCTTCTTGGACCTGATGAGTTAGATTGGCAAGTTTGCCTTTCGTGACTCGAGGGTAAAAGGAGATTGGACACTAGAGTGCCCGGAAATTTGCACTCGCATGCTGGAGTCTCAACAATGTGGTGTCGGGAATGGGCTTATAGATGCCATTTGGAGAGATGGTGGATAGGGAGATGGGCTTATAGATGCCATTTAGAAGTGTCGATCGCATAAGAGATTCCTTAGCGAGAACCTGTGTATTTGAGAAAGACGGATGTTTTCCTGGTTTGTTACAGGTGTTTGATCTTCAGTCTCCTTATGCAGATATGCCCTGGCTAGATACAGGTGTCGAATCTACAATCGGTTGCTCACAGATGTGCCCTGGCCGGATACAGGAGTCGAATATGGAAATAGTCATCAATAGATATGCCCTGGCTGGATACAGGAGTCAAATCTTTGAACTCTGCAGACGTGCCCTGGCTAGATACAGGAATCGAGTCTGGAAATGTGGTCAACAGATATGCCCTAGCTGGATACAGGAATCGAATCTGGAGCTGTTGTAGTTGATAGATGTGCCCTGGCTGGATACAGGAATCGAATCTTCGAACTCTTTAGACGTGCCCTGGCTAGATACAGGAATCGAGTCTAGAAACTGATCACTCTCAGATGTGCCCTGGCTAGATACAGGTATCGAATCTGGAATTGTGACAGTTGAAGGTAGTCGCTTTTGAGATTGTCTTTTTCCTGAAAAGGCAAAGACGTAAGTTGTATGCAATGTCATGATGTATGATATGCATGATGTCATGATGTTCAACATGAGATGTTGTATGCGTTTCACCATGTATGTAAGCAAGATGTATGAAAATGTGAAATGTTTATGAGTGTAATTTCATCTTAGGAAAATAAATCCTTGACGAACGGCCGGGAAACTGCTCTGTGGAAGAGATACTTGGCCGGAGTTTTGATGAGAGGCCTGTCGAGGAATTTAATGACGGATTCTGCTGAGGATAATGATGATAAACTCCGCTGAGGAACTCCGAATATAAACTCTGCTTGGGAATGCTAAGGGTAGACTTCGCTGGGGATTGAAGGAACTTTGCCGAGAGCGGTCTTCCGTGGCTTTTAGCTGAAGATAACCCAGTTATAAGTCCTTGTGAGGAAATAACTCTGAATAAAACTCGGGCGAGACGTCCGTACTTTGTAGGGGATAAGCTTGCAGAATCTACTGGGGAGGAGCTTTAAGACCTGCCGGGAATGTTGGGCTTCTTCAGGATCGACGGGGGATCAACTTCTCTTGGGGAAAGTATTGCTGAACCTTGTTTTATTCTGCGGGGAGTTAAGATGATTTGGCCACATTTTTCAGTTGAACCTACCTTGGTGCCTTGGCGGACAAAACAACTAGACTGCATTAGACAACTCCACATTGCCCCTGTCTTTGATGTCACTTGTAATTAATCTCTTGTTTTACATGCAAATATTTATGAATCAGCAATTTAATGTCAAATGCATATATCAAAAATGAACATTGGACGTTCTTCGCAAGACAAAACAGAAAAAAGGGAAAATAATGGTAATTTGTATGGACAAGTGAATTTGTATTGATTTAAACTTTGCCTGTGAATAGGCATTTTTTATACAAGAGACTGACATCCTAGTAAGAGGATATCGCCAAATAGTATAGAGTTTACATTTTGAAAAACAAAACAGCTATGTGAACAATCCCACTGGGTTCCAACTCTGCTATTGCCTTTATGTCTTCGAACGTCTCATCGCTTTGTTGCCTAATTTGAAGATGAAGCTGATTGGTCAATGCCGAAATCTGGAGCCAGACAGTTGATGCCGAATTCCGGATGCGAAGTGATCCAATGAGACATAGTGTTACGCTTTTATCCCTAACTTTTGCCTGGACCGCCCTTTCGGGTTTTCAGTCCACCGGGATACCCTTTTTTGCCCAAGCCGCCCTTTCAGGTTTTCGACTTGCCGGGTGTACAAAATTTTTTTTTTTATTCATTTCATCCCTTATTTTTGCCCGAACCCTTTTGGTTCGCCGGGAAGCCCTTATTTTTGCCTAGGTATGTCAACCTAGCGGGTTTTATATTTATGCGTAGTATTTTTTCACTATGTCTGCATTGGCGGGGTGAGGGAGGTCGTCACCATCCATGGTGGTTAGGATCATGGCTCCTCCTGAGAACACACGCTTAACCACAAATGGCCCTTCGTATGTAGGGGTCCATTTGCCCCGGGGATCACTTTGAGGAAGGATGATGCGTTTGATTACCAGGTCCCCAACTTGATACTCTTGCGGTCTGACTTTCTTGTTAAATGCCCTGATCATCCGTT
The DNA here is from genome assembly GCA_948472305.1 of Vicia faba. NCBI lineage: Eukaryota > Viridiplantae > Streptophyta > Magnoliopsida > Fabales > Fabaceae > Vicia > Vicia faba. The sequence continues at coordinate 60,062,920 of OX451739.1, forward strand.
TTTGATACGTTTGACCATGACAGATAGCAGTGAGCCTCTTTTCGTCAATCAGATTTAATTGATCAAGTCGAGTCTGGATCCAATCATCTTCATTCAAGTCTGCATCCTTCATTATCCGGAGGGAGGGTATCTGGATTTCAATTGGCAAGACTGCCTCCATGCCATAGACCAAGGAGAAAGGAGTTGCCCCGGTTGATGTCCTTGCTGAGGTGCGGTACCCATGAAGAGCGAACGGTAACATCTCGTGCCAATCTTTATAGGTCACTGTCATCTTCTGCACAATTTTCTTGATATTTTTATTGGCTGCCTCTACAGCCCCATTCATCTTCGGCCGGTAGGGAGAAGAATTGTGGTGCTGTATCTTGAATTGTTCACAGAGTTCAGTGATCATCTTGTTGTTGAGATTGGTACCATTGTCCGTAATGATTCTCTCTGGGACGCCGTACCGACAGATCAGATTATGCCGGATGAAACGCGCCACGACGCTCTTGGTTACTGTGGCATAGGAAGCTGCCTCAACCCATTTCGTGAAGTAATCGATCGCCACCAAGATGAAGCGATGCCCATTGGATGCCGTTGGTCGGATCTCACCGATCATATCGATGCCCCACATTGCGAAAGGCCAAGGTGCCGTTAGGACATTCAAAGGAACTGGAGGGATATGCACCTTGTCAGCATAGATCTGGCACTTATGACAAGTTCGGGAGTGTTGGTAACAATCGGCTTCCATTGTGGACCAGAAATATCCTGCCCGAAGGATTTTCTTAGCCATGGTGTGTCCACTGGAATGTGTTCCAAATGTACCTTCATGCAGTTCCATCATGATTTTCTCCGCTTCAGCCTTATCCACACAACGCAGCAGAGTTGAATCATGATTCCGTTTGTAGAGAATGCTGTTGCTGAGGAAGAATTTTGCAGCAAATCTCCTCATGAACTTCTTATCATTGACGGATGCACCTTCAGGGTATTCCTAAGCTTCCAAGTACCTCTTCACCTCGTGATACCAGGGTTTTTCAGTTACCTTCTCAGCCTCGAGCTCACAGCAGTATGCCGGTTCATCCAACTTCCAGATTATGATTCGGGGAGCTTCATTGTCCCATTTAACTTTGAACATTGAAGACATCGTGGCTAGTGCGTCCGCTAGCTGATTTTCTTCTCTGGGGAAATGCTCAAAAGTTATTTCTTCAAAGTGAGGGAGCAAGGTCGACACATACTCCTTGTAAGGAATAAGATTCGGGTGTTTCGTATCCCACTCGCCCTTGATCTGATTGATCACGAGAGCGGAATCTCCGAAGACACTTAGAAACTTGATCCTCAAATCGATTGCAGCTTGTAAACCCATGATACATGCCTCGTATTCTGCCATGTTGTTGGTGCAGCTGAAACATAATCGGGCGGTGAGTGGAGTATGAGTCCCCTTGGGAGATATGATTACAGCGCCGACGCCGTTACCCAAGGCATTGGAGGCTCCATCAAAATGCATAGACCATCGGGATCCTTCCTCAGGTCCTTCATCCGGTCCAGGTACTTCACAATCAGTTACCACCATGATGTCTTCGTCCGGAAAATCAAAGTTCAATGATTGGTAATCGTCCACAGGTTGGTGTGCCAAATGATCAGCCAATACACTTCCCTTAATTGCTTTCTGAGTTGTATACTGGATATCATATTCTGTTAAGATCATTTGCCATCTCGCTATTCTCCCAGACAGAGCGGGCTTTTCAAATATATACTTGATGGGATCCATCTTTGAGATCAATAAGGTAGTGTGAGTCAGCATATACTGTCTCAGCCGGCGAGCAGCCCATACAAGAGCGCAGCAAGTTTTCTCAAGCAGTGAGTAACGAGACTCACAGTCGGTAAACTTTTTGCTCAAGTAATAAATAGCGTGCTCTTTTCGGCCAGACTCGTCATGCTGCCCCAGCACACACCCCATCGAATTATCAAGTACCGTCAAGTAAAGTATCAGAGGTCTTCCTTCCACCGGGGGCATAAGAATGGGTGGCTCTTGGAGATATTCCTTTATCCTTTCAAAGGCGGCCTGACATTCATCATTCCAGCGTACCACTTGATCTTTCTTCAGTAATTTGAAGATTGGCTCACAAGTAGCAGTTAGATGTGAGATGAATCGGGCAATGTAATTCAGTCGTCCTAGGAAACCTCTGACTTCTTTCTCTGTTTTTGGAGTCGGCATCTCTTGTATGGCTTTTACCTTGGCAGGATCCACCTGAATACCTTTATCACTTACAATGAAACCTAACAATTTTCCGGATCTTACCTCAAAGGTGCATTTGTTGGGATTCAACCTTAGCTTGTATAACTTGAGTCGATCAAACAACTTCTTCAGGTGGTCAAGGTGTTCCTCCTCAGTTTGAGACCTTGCAATCATGTCATCTACATATACCTCAATTTCATGATGGATCATATCATGAAATAAAGCAACCATGGCACGTTGATAGGTTGCCCCAGCATTCTTCAATCCGAATGGCATGACCTTATAACAGAAGGTACCCCACTGAGTCACGAAGGTAGTCTTTTCCATATCCTCTGGAGCCATCTTGATCTGATTATACCCTGAAAAACCATCCATGAAGGAGAACACCTTGTGTTGAGCTGTATTGTCAACAAGGACATCAATGTGAGGTAGGGGGAAGTCATCCTTGGGGCTGGCCCTGTTCAAATCCCTGTAGTCGACACACATTCTGACTTTACCGTCCTTCTTTGGTACCGGCACAACATTGGCAACCCACTGAGGGTAAGAAGTCACTGCAAGGAACCCGGCATCAAACTGCTTCATAACCTCGGCCTTGATCTTTTCAGACATCTCTGGACGCATCCGTCGAACTTTTTGCTTTACCGGAGGGCAATCTTCCTTGGTTGGCAAATGGTGAACTACAATGTCGGCATCCAAACCAGGCATGTCTTCGTAGGACCAAGCAAAAATCTCCATGTAGTCTTGTAGCATCTGGGTCAATCGTTGCTTCACGCTGAGCTCTAGATTGGCACCAATCTTGACCTCTTTCCTATCTGTCTCAGTACCCAGGGTAATTGTCTCCACAGGCTCTTCATGTGGTTGAATAGCCCTCTCTTCCTGGAGTAGCAGTCTTGCGAGTTCACCAGGCACTTCACAATCATCTTCACCTTCGTCTTCGGCCAAGTTGATCGGATTTTCGAAGTCATAACTGGCGGTAGCAGAGCTGTTACCAGTGAGATCCAGAGTGGATTGAAACCTGTATAAGTGAGTGTGTGTAAATATAGCTGTTTTGCAATATGTATAACACAGAAAGAAAAAGAGCACAAGATTTGAAATGCAACAAACGTCCAATGTTTTGATTGATGATATATGAAAATGTCATACAAAAAGCCCTCACAAATGGAGCTACGATGCCCCGGGTAGGACACCGAGCCAACAGAGTTTTAACATATTGTTTGTTACAAATTTGGAAATCAAAAGAAATTAATTACTGCGTGACAAATGTGATAGGGGTAAAATTCTTTGCCGTCCAGTTGCTTGGTCCGTCGCTGGCAGTCGGGTAGATCCAACTATCAAACTCAGCTTCCTCCACATCTTCCTCAATAGCGTTCACCCTTGAGCTGGAAATAAACACCGGAGCCTTTCCAATCTTCTCTTTGCGCACTGCCTTCTGAGCCTCTGCAGTAAAGCCTAGCCCAAACTTGTCGTTCTTCTGAGTGAAGTCAGGAAGCTGACCCCAGTGTGCACAATTGCCTTTCTGAACCACAGCCCGGGCATCCCTTAGGGAAGCCATCTTCAAGGAATCATTCTCTTCGGTCATTGTCTCTGCAGCTGCTGAAATTGGATGTACCTCCTCGAAATGTTGAAAGGGGGTTTCAATGAACTCTCCGTCCATCTCGATGTACCTGAAGGAATTCAAATGGCTCACCATATACTCCTCTTCTCCTTGTACAGTGACGATCTTCCCCCTGACGGGATACTTCAGCTTTTTGTGCAAGGTGGAGGTCACTGCCCCAGCTTTATGGATCCAAGGTCGACCCAACAGACAAGAGTATGATGGACGTATATCCATCACATAAAAGGTAGAGTCAAACACTTGAGAGCCCACACGAATAGGGATGTTAACCTCTCCATGAACCATCCTCTTTGAACCATCGAAAGCCCTGACGATGATATTGCTGGGTTTCAACTCCAGGCCTTCATAATCCAGACGATCTAAAGCTTTTTTCGGAAGAACATTCAAGGAAGAACCAGTGTCCACCAATACATGGGCCAGAGTAGTGCCCCTGCATTCAATAGAGACATGCAGGGCATCATTGTGGTCTCTCCCTTTTGCGGTCAGGTCAGCATCTGAAAAGCCCAAGCCGTTGTCCGCCGTCAGATTCGCTATGCAGTCAGTGAACTGAACTGCAGACGTCTCCTGCGGCACGTGGGCCGTCTTGAGAAATGAGATTAAGGCCTTAGCATGAGCCTCGGAGCATAGCAATAGGGAGAGCAGGGAGATCTTGGAGGGTGTATGCCCCAACTGCTCGACAACATTAAAATCGCTTTTCTTTATTATTTTCAGAATCTCCTCCATTTCTTGTCGGGAGGCCTCAGCATTTACGGGTATTGGTGCCTCCATCCGGGCAGGCTCTTCTTCAATCCCTTTGCCCCGAGCATTTGATGACTCGGCAGCAGGGGAGACAATTTGATCAGCAACAGGACTTGGTAAACTTGCAGGTTTTATGAGGAGGGGTTTTCGAATAGCGGGCGGCGCAATGTCAGGCGAGAAGAGCCTGCCACTGCGGGTGACTTTAGCTGGACCGGTGATATCGCAGATACTGGCACTAGCATCAAATTCTTGCTTGATTCCATTTACATATACGTCTGCCCCATAATGCCAGGGGACAGCTTTATCAGACACGTAGGAGAGGGGTCCTGGAACAGTAATGATCACAGGCGCAACTGTCAAGATTTGAATAGGCTTCTTTGGGGGAGCCTTGATTGGATTTTTGAAGATGGTGATCACGGAAACTTCTTTCATCGGTACCAATTGAACAGCAGTCTTTTTGAATAGAATCTCCTTGCTATCCATTAGGCCTTGGATGCCTAACCTTAGCAAGGGACAATCAGATAGGGAAATAGCACAGAATGGGCAACCTTCGCCGCAACCCGGAAATAAACCGGCCCGCAGTAGGTTCTTCTTAACAGTCTTCAAAGGGGTAACAACTTCATCTACCGAAACAGCATACACTCCTTCTTCAATGGCATTTACCCTATGCTGGGGCATAGGAGCCGTTACAACATTTGGCCTTTCCGGCGCTTCAAACTGAATTTCTTTCGCGTCGATCAGATCTTGCACTTTGTTTCTCAAGGCCCAGCAATCATCAGTAGTGTGCCCTGGACTATCAGAATGATAAGCACACCGGGCATTTGGGTTGTATTTAGGAGACGCAGTGTTGACGACCTTAGGAGCTTCTTTGAGGGTCACCAGGTTGGTGGATAACAGTTGGGGTAAAATTTGAGATAATGTCATACTCAATCGGGTATACTGCCTCTTGGGCCTTTCACTTCTCTGTTGATTGTACTGCTGAGGAGCAGCAACAGGTTTGGAGATGACCAAAGCATTGACGGCTTGGCGACTTTCGGGCTTGACTTGTCTTCTAGGACCGTAGACGGCGCTTGCTTCTTTCTTAAATGGCCTCTTCTCAGCACTTGTAGAGGCAGCCTTCTGTATCTTGCCTGACCTGATGCCAGCTTCAATTCTCTCTCCCGTTAATATCAAATCTGTGAACCCAGCGGAGGAGTTACCAACCAAATGATTGAAAAACGGACCAGACAACGTCCCAAGGAACATATCAACCAGCTCTCGATCAGTTAATGGAGGCTGCACCCTGCCAGCCAAATCTCTCCATTTTTGGGCGTACTCTTTGAATCCTTCACCCGTTCCTAGAGACATACCCTGAAGTTGGGTACGCGTAGGAGCGAGATCGGAATTGTATTGGTATTGTCTGTAGAATGCAGTTGCCAAATCTTCCCAGTGCCGGATGCTAGCTCCGTCCAATTGGTAGAACCATTCAAGTTGTGACCCTGAAAGACTATCTTGGAAGAAATGAATCCAGAGGTTCTTATCCGCCGTGTAAGGTTGGATTTTCCTTACATACGACCTCAGATGCAGCTTCGGGCAGGAGACCCCATCATACTTGGCGAAGGCAGGCGCCTTAAACTTGTGTGGAATGACTACCCCAGAAGATAACCCCAAATCTCCGAAATCCAGTCCTGGCACATTCTGAATTTCCATGGCGCTCAAACGGTCCTCCAATTGTTTGTATCTGTCAGCAGCAGGTGGGTATTGTTCATCGTTATAGTCCGTCTCGTTGTCGGAGACTGCGGGACTAGGAGCTCCTCCCCCTTGGGGACTATTTTTCTCAGCAGAAGAAGTGGTTGGATCAGCTTCATTGTGGAGTGTGTTCCCAAATCTGCGTCCGGTGTTGAACAATGCAGTCCTTTTTTTCTTCTTCTTCTTCATGAGTAGAGTCTTCAACTCTTGCTGACCTTGGGCTAGGCTTAGGACCATCTCTTGAAACTGTGCACTTTGGGCCTGAAGGGCCTTGATTGCTTGCTCACTGGAGGACTCTGGATTCATGATGACTGTTCAAAATAAACAGCGAAGGAGATTAAGCAACCTGTGAAAATAGGGTACCTGCTATGCATATGGTGTAATGGAATGCGTATGTTTTATGTTTTCAAAGACAAACGAGATTCAACTTTGTAGACAAAAAGGGAAACACACTTCATTAGATTAAAGTTTCAATTGTTCAACAACTTGCCCCTAGGCATTACAGGAATGAAAAATACTGAAAAGGAAATAAAACTACAAAAGGAAACATCAAAGCTCATCAATGCTCCCATGGCCTCCTCTTTTCAGTGCTGATGTAGTTGTTCAGGACCCGTTCTTCCTCCAATTTCTTAGTCAGCCTCTGGATCTTCCTTTCCTGCTCGTTGAACTTCTCCTGATAGAAATCCCGTTCTTCCTTTAGCTGTGCCCAAGATCTCTTCATGGTGTCAAAATCAGTAGGTATCTGAGGAAGGAGGACAGTTGGAGGAACCCCATCTTCATTGGGAGATTCAAGGATGATTGGTCTGACAGCTTCGTACGGCATACCTAACTTCTGAGCACGGATGCGGACCCATTTGCAATAGGGCTCCAATGGTAAAGAAGTCTTTGGTCCTAACTCATGTGGGTCAGCTTTGTGGATTCTGTCCCAAGCTCTAATGAATCCCTGGCGTAGTTTGTCACTGCCTGCCTGAAACTCAAAATGGAAGTGAGGAACCAGCATTTCATGAGGCCCATCTCCTCTGGCTCTTCCAAACTGACGGAGAGCTAAACACGGATTGTAAGAGATTCCTCCTTGGATACCAATCAACGGGACATTAGGGTATTCTCCGCAACGGTCGATAACAGCTACCTCATCCAAACCTCTGAGAGTCCAAGTGATATCCTTATCTGTGAGAGACATTAACCTCCGAGCCCACCCTTTTCCTTCTTCATTCTTCAGCACGAACTTAGGAAGGTGCGAAATAAACCACCTTACTAGCAAAGGAGCACAACACCACGGAGTCCCCCGTTTTCGAGCAGTACGAGCATGGAGTTGTTGTAGAATATCACCCAAAAGAGTGGGTACCGGATTCCGAGACATGAAGATCCTTATGACATGGATACTGATAAAAGTGTCAGGGTTGGGAAACAATACCAGACCATAGATCAAAAGAGCCAGAATATCCTCATATGCCTTGAAGTCCAAGTCATTCCAGAAATCATTAGCCTTGCCAACCAGAAATTTGACCAAAAAGCCCTTGACCCCAGTTCTAGTTTCCCAGTTGGACAATATCTCTTCTTTGGTCAAGGGGAGAATTGCAGCAATCTCTTCAGGCCTAGGAGTCTTTTCCAAACCAGTGAATGGAGTTTGTTCCAGGACAGGGATCCCAAGCAGATAAGAGAACTCTTCCAGGGTAGGAACCAGCTGGAAGTCTTGAAAGGTGAAACAATGATGCAGAGGGTCATAAAACTGGGTCGGAACACTTATCAGTTGTTGGTCCCATTTTGCAGTGATCAAGCCAAGGAGAGAACCATGTCTGTTGATGAAGGAGGTAGTGTTTGGAATTCTGCTAACCAACTCATCAAGCAACTCAGGTGAACGAACAAAGTTGAACCGGATAGTATTTCTACGCACGGGCATCATAATGTCCTGCAAAACAGAGCAAAGATGAAACCTTTTTGTCTTTGAAATGGGTTAGCTTTTTATGCATGCAATGGTATGATGGCATGATGCTATGATGAAGCACATCACAAGTATTCACATAGGCAAATAAAGCACACAAGTCACACAAGACATCCTTAGGTTTCAGGCCAGCATGAGTTTCAGGTATTACCCTCTTTTGGTTTTGTTGGTTAAAACCTGTCCTATCAAAAGTAACCGGGTTCTAGAGGATCTCAAATCATTGGCTACCCTCAATCGGTCATAACTCCAGCATCGCAATCTTTTCTCGCGGCCAGAACCATCTCGAGAGTTTAGCCTCAATGAGTGTAGCATACTGCTACTGTCCTAATAGCCAAGTTGGTCAATTTAGGGTTCTAAGGTTGGTTGGTGTTTAATGACCCCTTAGAAGACCTATATTCTCCCCGTTACAACACAAGGGATATAGGTACAGACTAAGATGCCACACCAACGTAGCCACTGCTTCACCCATGTCGGTCTACGCCGGACAGGTCCCTCACAGATTATGCTACCTAAAAAGGGTTTTTCCCAGATCCGGGTTAGGATCTATAAAACTCCGATACAAAGCCCACAAATGTAAAAGCAAACAAGACAATCAATTGAAAACAAAGATGATCTAGTCCCTAAGGTTACTCCACTTTAAAAGTAATTCCCCAGCAGAGTCGCCAGTTCTGTGGTACGGTGGGAGAACTGACTTGAGGTTTTGCGTTCGTATTCGCAAATGTTGCGGTTAGCAAGAGTCGCCACCGACTTTTTATTTTATCCTAAGGAAAGGTTAAAAAGCACAGCAAAAACCTTTTGAGATGTTTTCTTGGGTTCGGGGAGTAGATTATAGAAAGGGAAGGTATTAGCACCCTTTCTATCCATGGTTATCCATGGGCTCTTAGTTACTTGCTTAGATCACTTGCCTTTTGTTTTCAATTGTTTTAAATGGTGCTTGAGTGTGTGGGTTTTGAAAATGTTTTTGAAAAGAGGCCAATGTGGTGGCAACCTTTGTAATGATCCATGTGGGGATGTATACAAAGATGTATGTCTTTTTGAAAAAAGTTTTCATTTGTTTTTGAAAGTTTTGTTTTGAAAGTGTAGTGATGCGTGATTTTGAAATTAGGCAAGTGTTTTGTTTTGCAAGTTGATTCAAGTAGCTAAGAGGTTATCTACTCCTAAATTTCTCAAAAGATTATTGCTATATTTTAACCCTTTTAACAAGTTTACTCCACCATTGTATTTGGTGGGCAACCTTGTGTTAGGATGTGAAAAGGGACAGGCGCGGGTCATCGTTTTAGACCATAATTGCAACGGCGTTAAATGTCTTTGAGCAATTTCTCTAAGGGACTTGATCATTTGTTTTTGTTTGTTTTGAAAAGTTTTTGTCGAGGGACTATGATCATTCAAACTGTTTGCTTTGCCCAAAGAAGTTCAACATGCAATATGGCCCATTTATTTGAAGGCAACAAGTGGAATACCCTAGGGGGTGCAAGTGTGATTTGTGTGTCCATTTTCATGCTTGTTTATCTTGTATTAGGTCAAACTATTTTTTCATCGTTTTTCGCATACAAACCCTAATTCTAACATGTTATCATTAGAAAGCGATAAAGTGCGAAATTAAAATTACTAGGCTATTACAAAACCAAATATGGGAAGGGGGGTACAAATGTTCAAATGGGGGATATTGACAAGAATTTAAATCTAAATTATTACAACATTTGAATATTTGTAATTTAAATAATGCATAATTAAATGTAAATTAAATAAATATGTGAAATGCAAAAAGAAAATTTTTATATGTATGAGAAAATATTATTTATGTAAAAGGGAAAAGAAAATAAAAATGTATTTATTTTTTGAGTATTTTGAACTTAGGGTAAAAAACCCTAATTTTTAAAGAAAATGTATTATTATCTAATTTAATTCTACTATTTATTTATTATTTATAAAAATAAAATAAAATGAAGTGTATTGTGAAAAAAGGTATTTTTTGTATCAAATATTAAATAAAATGAAAAATCAAGCATTTTTATATTTTTGTCTTAAATATATTAATAATCATATATATATTTATATTAAACCCTAAATATGTATTATACAAAAAAATAAATATTTATTTAATATTTTAATAAAATAAATAAAAGAGTATTTTTTGTGTGAAATATTTTCAGAAAGTAAATAAAAATAAAAATTGTATTTTACATTATTTTTACATTTTATTCTAATAATCATATATATATATTTATGTACAAACAAAGAAAATAAACAAATAAATATGCAATAAATGCAAAAAGTGATAAAAAAAATATTTTTAATTTTTAAATGGCATGAGAAAAAATAAACAAAGTCAGCCAAAAAAGAAAAAGTCAAAAATGTTAAAAAATGAGCAAATGGGCTCAGGGGGGTGCAAACCAAAAAAGATGGTGTGAAAAGCAAAATAACACAGGCCCAGCCCATTGACCATTGTCTTCAACCTCCAGCTTCACACATTTGAAAAAACGCGCGCCTCTTGCTTCAATGTCTAACTCCTGATTCTTGGCTTTTCAGCAAAAACTCATAACACAAGAAATGTTCAGCATGAAGAGACGGTTTCAACCATATAAATAACTTGACCTATCTCTCTAAGATGAGGGAGAATTTCTCTCCCCCTCTTTTCTGACCTAACTTTTCATCAATGTTCAGACATGAAATTCTCTAAGCACACGAAACATAAATGAAATCTAATCATATGAGCATGTTCAGGGCTATGATTGTGACATGTTTTCTTCAAAAACCTAAAGCTAACAATGCCTAATAAGAGAGATAGAACTCCATGAATATACCTGTTCAGTTGGAATCGAGCTTGGCAATGGAGGATGTTTCAGAGTGAAATGATGACTTGTACAGCTTCCTTGAAGTGTAAGGATGCTTTTCCAATTCCTACTTTGTCTTGAAACTCCCTGAATCGAGCTAGTGAACTCCAACTGCAAAACAGAAAATTGAAAATGGTGAAGTGGTTTGGAGGTGTTACAGGTCTGATTTTAGGACATGGTTAGCTTGCATATATTGTAGGGAAGGTAGAGGAAAAGGTTTGAATCAAAATGCTTGAAGGGATTGGGAGTTTGCACTCAAACTGCAGGGGCTCCCCTGTTTATGCAGTTTTGAGGTGTTTCTGAGATGGAGAGTGTTTGAAAGGCAAAAGGCTCGTGCAAAAGCTTGGTTGGGTGATCTTGGATGTGTTTGATCTCTTTTGTGTTGTGTGTGTAAGCTGAGATGAGAGATAGCATATGTTATGGACCTTTCTTCACACTTAAGCTACAAAAGCAAGTTGGTGGTTTTAGGTTAGTATAGGCCCCCCTAATGTGCTGCATCAACACCTCTTGATCAGTGTGTTATGCCCATAATCTTGTGCTAAGCAGATCTTCTATGTACTTGTTTGATTTACCAATTGACATAAAGCAAACTTTTGTAAAAATGGAAAGTTCACTTTATCCAAAAATGGATCAATCTTGTGTATAATGCTTGAATTCATGGAACAACACTTAGACACAATGAACAAGCATTAAATTAAGGAGTGCAATGTGGTTTAAGGACCTGCAAAGTAGCACAAACTATGCTGAGTTCAAATTTGCCAAGCTTATGAACATGTCTTGATGAAGAACAAAAGTGAATTTTTCCCAACTTGTGAAATTCGAATCTCTCAAGTTATGAGGTTGTTTGATGAGTTCTTGGACATTTTGGAAAGCTTGGAATGTGTACTACAATCCATCTTTGAAATGCAAATCAAAATTCCAAGTGGAAGGGTATGAAAAGTGGCCTTGAAGTAGGGTAGAAAACCTTGTCAAAATAGGTCAAATTTCACTAAGTTAAAAGATGGTTTAGTGCCCTTATTCAAAAAATCATAACTTGAGATACAAGCTTCAAATGAGAAAACTTTGTGAATCAAAGTTGTAGATTATGCAACAAGCTACAACTTTCATGTTTTGACTTTTGTTTGAATCCAAATGGATCATGGTGAAAAGATGGGGCAAAGTTGGGAAAAAATTAGGGTTTTTCATAACTTAGAAAAATTCTAAGTTATGAAAAATTCCATTTTCTAACCCTAATTTGCATTTTGAGATTTCTTGGTGAACAAGTTTCATGATTTGGAATGTTTTGATGAAAAATGAATCTTGACTCTTGATTTTGACCAAAAAGTCAAAGTTTGACTTTTCAGTATACAGTCAAAATTGATCAATTGACTGGGAAATTCAACTGTCAATCTTGTGTACTTGGGATCTTTTGAGCTTGATGAATGTGTCAAGACCATTCCATTGAGTACTTGAATCCATATGTGAACTTGGTTTGCCATTGGCTAGGTCAAACAGTCAAAAATTGCCTTTGTGCAGTCAAAACCCTAAAAATGACCATTTTGCCCTTTTGGTGATCTGATCAAATTTCTTGTGGAATTGTGATTCAAACTTGATCAAATGGTCCATGTGAGTTCATAATGTTGACGTGGATCAAATTTCATGAGGTTTGACTGTCAATTGGCCACAGTTGACTTTTCCCCAATACAGCTGATTTCTAGGTCAACTGTCCAATTGACTGGGCAAAACTTGGAATCAAGACTTGAAACTTGGTATAGGTAAACTTGGGAGTCCAATATGAAGCATGAAAGTCATCTTAGGCATTTTAGGTCAAAACATCCTAGGGTAAATACAAACCCTAATTTGAGTCCACAGTGCAAGGAGAAGCCTTGAGCAGAGGAAACCCTAACTGCATCTTGATCTCCAAAGGTCTTGTGATGAGAAAATGTTGAGGAGATGGGAGGGCAAATTTTGGGGTACAACACTTGTGTATTGATGATTCAAGATTTGATATGAACCACCATTAAAAAGCTTCCAAAATTGTCCCAAATCAAATATTTTGTGCATGAGATAGCTTGATACGAGTTTGATTGTGTCCATCATGATAATTGAAAGCTGTATCAATCAAAAAGATCTCATTCCATCAATATTTGGATTTTATTTGAATTAATATTGATTTAAAATGAATTTATTCAATAAAAATCAAATAAAATAGAAAAATTAATGAATGGACATAAAAATGAAGATAGGACACATGTGTAGTGTGACAAGATCAAATCAAGTGGAAAAAAGTGGGCCCATTTGTCAAATTTGAAGTTTTGGGGATAGTTGACTTTTGGCAATTTTGGAAAAATGCCCAACTTCAACAATGCATAACTTCTTCAATTTCAAACTTTTGGAGGTGTTCTTAAACTTTTTAGAAACCGTGAGATGTCCTATAACCAACCCTTTTGGTATCATCTCATTTTGATATTCCATGCTCAAGTTATAAGCTTTGGAAAAAAAGGTGTTTTTGTTGACTTTCAAAAATGACCTATAATGTCCAAATTTGTAACTTTTTGTGAGTGCATTTATTGATCTTGGGGTATGAATATGGATTGTAGTAAATTTCATACTCTTAAAAATGATATTTGGATAGGTCATTTCTCATAAAGTATGAGAAAGTTATGCTTGGTCAAAGTTGAGTTGACTTTTCCTACAAAACCATAATTTTGCAACTTTTGAATCTTGATGGATTTTGAGCAATCCTTGATGAATCATGATCAACCCTTGATAAAATGATGAATTATCCTTCAAAATTAGAATTTTGACAAAAAATCTTGAGGTTTGACTATATTTGGGACACAATTGACTTTTGCCCTAGCACTGTCGATTTTTGGACCTCTTGAGCAATTGATTGACCAAACTTCCTCTGCAAGGCTTAAAATTTGACATGGATGAACTTGAGAACATATTAAGGCATTGGGGAGCACTTGAGGTCATTTGTATGCAAGGACCTTGATGCAACACAAAACCCTAATTTGAGGTTGACTGCCTTAGGAGATGGTTTGACTGTCCAACTCTTGAGCAAACTTGAGCAACTTGGAGATTATTCTTGAAATGTCTTGGGAAATGTGGGAGGGAAAATTTTGGGGTACAACACCAACAATATACACATTCACCAAATCAATACACAACTTCTTTATGCAATCATATAATGCAACTCAATACTATGCAAATGCATGTGGTACCATTAGAGCAGAACTACCATCTTAAAAATCTGCCAATAAATAGAGGCATCAACAAGGCATAAGCCTTCATATTAATATTCGCCAATACAGATCATCTTAACGAGCATAAGCTCCATCTTGAAATGCAATGTATACGACACAATCATGAATGTAATGACAACACCATAATTAATAACATCTCAACACAACATCATCGTTGGCCAGAAGCCTACATCTTAATAGCTGCCAATTATTAAAGGCATCTCAACACCTTTCATCAACATCGTTCCTCAACATCATTTATCATCATAATTCATCAAACATCATTTATACATCATAATTCACCAAACATAATCTCATCAACATCATTTAATCAACAACTCAACTATACAACAATACAACAGTAACTCGTCAATCTCGCAACGTTGGCCATAGGCCTAAAACATGATATTGCCTATAATTAATTAATCATCTAAGGCTTACTTCTAAATTACCAACCCTCTACATATTACTATTCTGTAATACTACATCATTATCATCATTAATCCTACTATTACAAACCAAACAGTAATCTATAATCATCTCATCCTCATCATTCTTCACAAAAATCAACATAGCGATTAACGCGGGAATAAACTCTAATCCTAATTTGGATACTAGGATTATCCTTCCTATTCTTCATTGTGGTCCTTAAGAATTAAATTCATCGCATTATCTATTCAATGCTTCGAACGACACCTCAAACGGAGTCCGAAAACTCAAGTTACAACCTTTGGAAAACGAATCTGTCAAAAACCAGACAACATGGATCGACGCATAATGTCTTGAGTCAACGCGTACTGGATTGAACACGCTACATGAGTCGACGCGTACTCCCTTTGCATCGACTCATACTGAGTCTGCAACACTGCATGTATCGATACATACTCCTATGTATCGACTCATCCTGAGTCTAAAAGCCTGCATGTTTCGACGCATGGCTCCTTCGTATCGACTCATCCTGAGTCTAAAAGCCTTCATGCATCGACGCATGGCTTTTGGGGTCGACACATACTGCTTTGTCTTGAATATTTTCTGCGATTTCCTTGCGTTTTCACTATGGTTTCCATACTTTAGGCCCTAAAAACATCCTCTAATCATAAATAATCATCAATTATAATTATCCTATAATTCTACATCAAATATACAACATTAGGGCATCGTTATTCATCCTTAAATCATCGATTTTCATCATACAACAACATATACATTCCAATCATGAATAAGACAACATTTTCACATCTAATCCCATAAACCAATCATCATAAACCCTATTATAGAGTCAGAACCTCACCCTTACCTTGGATTCAAGGTTGCTCTATAACTTTTCCGGTTGATTTTCCGTTCTGCTTCTTTTCCTCCTTTCCAACAGCTTTCAGGTTCTCCTCTTCCAACCCTTATTTCTTTATCCTCTTACTTCTTATTCTTTTCTATTATTTCTAACAAAAATAAAATAACCCTATTATTCTCTTTATGCCTTAATGGGATAAAAACTCCTACACCCCCTTTTTACTACTTCTATTCCTTTAAAACAAGCCCATAATAAAATAATATCATTCTTCTAATATTATTCCATAACTTAATAAAATAAATAAATCCAACTAATCACAACTTCACAAATATTCCAAAAATAATATAATTAAACTACGAGCGTTACAACTCTCCTCCACTTAGAATATTTTCGTTCTCGAAAATTTACCTTAATCAAACAACTCAGGATAGGAGTCCCGCATCTTGCTCTCCAACTCCCAAGTCATGCTTTCTCCGGCAGCTCCTAGCCAAACCACTTTAACCAAAGCAATCTATTTGCCCCTCATAGTCTTTATTTCATGATCCGCGATCCGTACATGCATCGTCTCCACAATAAGATTGTCCCGTACTTGCACATCATCCATATGAATCACATGAGATGGATCTGAAATATACTTCCGGAGTTGCGACACATGAAACACATCATGAAAATTCGAAAGATTGGGATGTAAAGCCACTCTATAAGCAACATTCCCCACTCTCTCCGAAATCTGATATGGTCCAATAAAACGAGAAGTGAGCTTCTTAGACTTCAATGCTCGCCCAACACCAGTCACATGTATAACTCTTAAAAACACATGGTCACCCGCTTGAAATTCTAAATCTCTCCTTCACTTGTCATGATAACTCTTCTGTCTACTTTGGGAAGCTTTCATCTTTTCTCGAATCAACTTCACCTTCTTAGTAGTCTCACGAACAAGTTTAGGCCTAAGCACTACACTTTCACCAGATTGATGCCAACATAAAGGAGTTCTACATCTTCGACCATACAACACTTCAAAAGGTACCATCCCAATACTGGAATGGTAACTGTTATTATAGGTGAACTCTGTCAATGGAAGATAAGTATCCCACAAACCTCCATGTTCAAGAACACATGCCCTCAACAAGTCTTCCAACAATTGAATAGTTCGTTCAGTATGACCATCTGTCTTAAGATGATACGCTGAACTTAACCGTAACTTAGAACCCAACGCTTCTTGTAAACTCTTCCAAAAATCAGAAGTAAATCTTGGATCTCTATCTGACACAATGCACAATGGAACACCATCCAGCTTCACAATCACACTAATGTAAATCTCAGCCAACTTTGACACTGGAAAACTGATGTTAATAGAAATGAAATGAGCTAACTTTGTAAGACTATCAACAATCACCAAAATAGAATCATGTCCTCTTAAAGTATTAGGCAACCCCGTCACAAAGTTCGTCGAAATGCTATCCTATTTACATTTTGGAACTTCTAACGGTTCCATCAACCCTGCAGGTTTCTGATGTTTAACTTTCGACTTCTGACAAGTCAAACATGCATACACAAACTGAGCCACGTCACTCTTCATTCCAGGCCACCAAAACAAACCTTTCAAATCTTGATACATCTTTGTAGCTCCTGGATGAATACTCAACTTACTCCTATGACTCTCTTCAAGTATCACTTTCTTCATCTCAGCATCATCAAGAATACAAATCCGGTTACAAAATCTCAACACACTTTAAGCATCTAGCTTAAAATCATTATTCTCAGACTGATCGATTCCAACCATCAAATCTACCAGTTTCACATCCAACTTCTGAGCTTCTTTGATACTGTCTAGAAATTCATTATTAATCTTTAACATACCCAACATAACATTGTGGCGTAACCTCATAAACTAAGCTCATATCTCTGAACTACTCAATTAATTCCAACTCTTTAACCATCATTGCTGGAATATGTAAAGTCTTTCGACTCAATGCATCAACTACCACATTCACTTTTCCTGGATGATAATTCAAACCGAAATCATAATCCTTTAACAATTCCAACCATCTTCGTTGCCTCATATTCAACTCCTTCTGATTGAATAAATACATTAAGCTCTTATGGTCACTAAACACTTCAAATCTAGAACCATAATGATAATGCCTCCAAATCTTCAACACAAAGACAACTGCAACAAGCTCCAAATCATGCATAGGATAGTTCTTCTTATGAGTCCTTAACTGCCTTGATGCGTAAGCAAATACTTTATCATTCTGCATAAGCACATCTCCTAAACCCATCTTAGAAGCATCACAATACACCACAAAAGGCTCTCCTAGATTAGGAAACGTCAAAATCAGAGCCGACATCAACCTCTTCTCCAATTCTGTAAAACATTCCTCGCACTGAACATCCCACACAAAAAGCTCTACCTTTACAAGTCAACTTAGTCAACGTAAGTGCCAACTTAGAAAAACCTTCGATAAACCTTCTATATAACAAGGTAATCTCAGTAGCTGACCTTGGAGTTTCCCATTGACGCAGAACATCAACCTTCGATGGGTCTACAGCAATGCCACTACCTGAGATCACATGACCAAGAAAACTAACCTCCTTTAACCAGAATTCACACTTGGACAACATTGCATACAACTTCTTCTCTTTAAAAACTTGCAATACTACCCTTAAGTGTTCTGCATGCTCTTCTTCTGACTTAGAGTAAATCAAAATATCATCAATAAACACCACTACGAACCGATCCAAATAAGTATGAAAGATACGATTCATATATTCCATGAATACTCCCGACGCATTAGTAACACCGAAAGGCATCACCGAATACTCATAATGTCCCTAACACTTTCTGAAAGCCGTCTTCTGGATATCTTCATCCTTCACTTTAATCTGATGGTAACCCGACCTCAAATCAATCTTACTAAACACACGAGCATCCACAAATTGCTCCATCAAGTCATCTATTCTTGGAAGTGTATACTTGTTCTTAATCGTCACTTTATTCAATTTTCTATAATCAACACAAATCCTCATACTTCCATCTTTCTTCTTTACTAACAACACTGGAGCTCCCCAAGGTGATACAATTTGTCTTACACATTTCTTTTCAAGTAACTCCTCTAATTGCTTCTTTAACTCTGACAATTCAGATGCAGACATCATGTATGGTGCCATAGACATAGGTCTGGTACCAAGTACAAGATCAATAGAAAATTCAACTTCCCTCTCCGGCGGTACATCAGGAATTTCATCAGGGAAAACTTCAGGAAATTCAACACCACCATCAATTCCTCAATTATAGCTTGAGTATCTACAGATAGCGACGCCATCAACGAGAACATCTGCGCTTCCTCTTGCATCAACTTCCTCAATTGTTTAGCAGACAATAGACTATATTCCTCTTCTTCAAGAGTAGAAAACCTCACAGACTTTTCATAACAGTTAATATGAACATAGTTATACTCTAACCAATTCATACCCAAAATCACATCCAAACCTCTTAACGGTAAACAAACCAAATCAACAGCAAAGTCTCTGCCGAAGATCGACAAGGGACACTTTAAACACACAAAAGAAGTAGTCACCGACCCCTTGGCTGGAGTATCGACGACCATTTCTCCATTCATAGAAGACAACATAAGACCCAATCTTTCAACACAATCAGCAGCAATAAAATAAAGAGTAGCACCGATATAAGTAATAGTAATTAAAGGAGTACTATTAATGAAACATGTACCTATGATAAGTATGTCCTTAACAATTGTCTGATCCTCAACCAAAGCGAACACTTTACCACTTGACTGCGCCCTCTTTGGTTTTTGACATTGACTGCCAATGTGCCCTTCTTCACTACAATTGAAACAAATCACATCCTTATGCTTGCACTCAGATACAACATGTCTGTTCTTACCACAATGGAAACACCTCTTTACTTCAGTAGTACACACATTACTCTTATGCCCAGGTTTCCCATATTTAAAACAAACCACACCAGCAGGAGCATCTCCTCCACTAGTCCTCTGATCATGAGTAACTTTCTGTTTACCTTTACCAGCTGGGGTGTCACACGGTGGGAGAACTGGCGTTTTGTTTTGTGTTTGTGTTTGCAAATGTTGTGGTTTAGAAAGAGTCACCACCGACTTTTCTTTTATCCAAAAGGAAAGGTGAAAAAGCACATGAAAGACCTTTAGATATGTTTTCTTGAGTTCGGGGGGTAGATTATGAAAAGGGAAGGTGTTAGCACCGTTTTCATCCATGGTTTTCCATGGGCTCTTAGTTACTTGCTAGATCAACTTGCCTTTGTTTGAATGTGCTTGTGGGTTTTGAAAGTATTTTGAAAACGTCTTTGTAATGGTTCTCGTCTCTATAAGAACATGTACAAAGTGTTTGTTTAGAAAATAGTTCAAAGATGTGTGTTTTTTGAAAGTGATTTTAAAAAGGTTTTCTTTGTAATGGCTCTCGTCTCTATAAGAACGCGTACAAAGTGTTGTCTTTCGAAAATCTTTTCAAAATAAATGTGTGGGTGTATAAAATGTTTTTGTTGTGAGCAAGCGAGCAACTAAGAGAAAATCTACCTACTCAAAAGGTTTTAGATGTTCTTTTCCTCCTCCTTTAGAGGTTGCTATCTTACCATTGAGTTGGTAAGAAGCCCCATTGTTGGATGTGAAGGGACGAGCATGGGACGTTTGTATAGTCATAGAAGGCAACCCATGGAACATTTTTAGCAATGTCGTTTTAGGGACTAAATCGTTTATCGAAGGCAACATCGAGGATCGTCGAGGGACTACGATCTTTTATCGAGGTTTTTTTTGCTAAAACACCCATGTTCGAGGGACATGACTATTTTTCCGATAGGCTACAAAGTGAGATTACCCTAAGGGTGCGTGTGTGCAAAGTGTGTTTGATTGCATGCATTTTAGTCTTGATTAGGGTGATCTATTTGTCAATTTCATGTCTTTCCATACACACCCTAGTTACTAGCATTTACATTCGAAAGCAATAAATTGCAGAAATGTAAAGTCCTATGCTATTACAATATTTTAGGGATGGGGATACATATTTATGAATGGGGGTTGCAAATAAAATTAAATCCTAAGTTACTATTACAACCATATTGAAATTCACAGTATAAGAAAGAAAAAGGATTTGTTTAGAAAATGGTTTTTTATCTTAATGAAAAAAGAAATAAATAAATAAAAGAAAAATATTTTTATGTCTTTTTATGTTAATATTAAAAATGATGAAAAGGAAAATAAATGAAAGGTAGAAACAACGTGCTACTACAAGCAAAATAACAAGGATCAGAAGTTTTGAAGCCAGGCGCGTGATGACTCAGAAAGGAACGTCAGTGGAATAAGAAGTTCTGGATTGGTACACTCTGTGGTCCTGCAAGACACGTTAGAGGAAAAACACAGAAGTTCTGGGTTGCTATGTGCTGAAATTCTGAATGTTACAACCATGAGAAAATCTTAGAAGTTCTGTATATTAAAACAGTAAAGAGAACTCAAAGGTTCAAGATGTGCTAAGACAGTGAGTGAACATCAGAAGTTTAGTGTGTGTTAACAGCGAGTGAACATCAAAAGTTCAGTGTGTTTAAACAGTGGGAAAATCATAGAAGTTCTGTATGTTAAAACAGTGAGGAGAACTCAGAAGTTCTGTGTTGTGCTAAAACTGTGAGTGAACATTAGAAGTTCTATGCCATATTTCAACTCTTAATCAACACATCAGCAATTTATTCAGTTCTTAATAAACAGAAAATCAGAAGGATAATAGCACAACAGTTCATAGAAGTTCTAATCCTAAATCTGAGTCTATCCCTAATCAAGAAGTTCAGATCTATAGTTTTTATATTCATGCAATGATATAGACAACATCAATACTATGATATTTACATGTTTAATGATGTTCTGAATGAAAATATGCAGAGTCAGAAAGTCTTACCTTGAACCTGAAGCGTGTGTTTGGAGGCTTGAACTGCTACATTCAGATGTTCTGGTGTCAGCGAGAGTGACAGAACAGTGGTTATGTTCTTTGATCCAAAAGGAAGAACAAAGGTTTTGTTTTCTGTTTGGGAAATATGGATTTTTTATGAAGGTTTCACCACTTCCTTCTCTCTCTTTTGCCCAGTCTCTCTCTAAAAGCCAACCAACCCCCCTTGCAACTGTGATGGAGCAACTTATTTATAGGTGGATTTGTTGTGATTTTGGGGGGAAAACAAATGGGATTTGAACCTTTTTGGCATCCTGTTCCCTTGCCTTTTGGTCACAGTCTTCGTATTCTAGTTTGGTGCAATTATGGGATGCAGGCGTAGGCTGAATTAACTGTTGGTTATAGGTCTGCAGCGGGTTGTATAAGCAAGGTTTTGGGATTTGGTCAAGTTCTGACCAAAGCGTTGAATATAGCCTTCATATGCTAAAGCGCTGTCTTGTTCTTGAAGCAAGCATGGTGGTTAGCAGCTTTTAGCCATGCTTAATCTGGATTTGTCAGCAGGATTTAAGGAAAAGCAAAAGCAACACATGGGCCTAACACACTTTTTGCACCAAAGTTTGCTATCCCAAGACAATAGAGGTACACGTGGGGGAAATCCCTTGGATAAAGACTCAAAAGTGGTTATGATCAGTAAATGAGCATTAAATGATGATGAGATTTATCAAATCAGAAACCCTGCCATGTGAAACTCTGCATCATTGCTTAACTCTAGATCAGAAGTTCAGCTTCAGCGTAACATCCAACCTCTGATCTTTGAATCTCTTTGCTCCAGCATGTTATGAAGGAGCTCTCAGACTTTCCAGGAATCTTGCAACACGCTTCTTAACCCTCTTGAATTACCCTTGCAAACTCTGACTAAATCTTTGTGAAAACTTTCCTAGAAGTTCCGACCAAACTCTATCTTGAAAGTGTCCAGAATTTGCTGAGTGTTTCAGTTTCAAGGACGTGTCTTTGAGGAGTTATAGCTTGAAATCCCAACATTTATAGGAGAAGTTCTGTTCTGCAATGTTTTATATATCGTTGAAATCTATAACTATTGAATCATAAGTTCTTCCAGAATCAGCTTGCATCATGGTGAACATCTGGCCATAAGTTCGGAGCTTGTCATATTTTCTTAAACATTTAGAAAAGATTCTAAGTATTTAGAATTTTGACTTCTCCAAAGTAGTTTTGACTTTTGAATTTCTTGATGAAACAAACTTTATATTTCAACATGTCTTGATGAAATATGATTCTTGAAATTTGATTTTGATCCAAAAGTCAAAGTTTGACTTTTCAGTGTGCAAATGACCATTTTGCCCTTGTGAGTGATTTTCTTGGAAATTTGTAGTTCAATGCTTGGAATTGGATGAAAGCAAACTTGAGGATCTAGGGTGATTCTTTGAGAAATGAGAGGGTAAACTTTGGGGTGCAACATCTGCCCCTGTTGAATCTTCTTACACCTGAAGAGTTAGATTGGTAAATCTGCCATTAGTGACTTGAAGGTGGAAGATGACTGGACACTAGAGTGCCCAGAAAATTTTCACTCGAAGATGTGTTATTTAATTATGTAGGGAATGGGCTTAAAGATGTCATTTGGAGAGATAACGGATAGTTGCTGGAGATGGGCTTAAAGATTCCATCCATAATTGATTGTTGGGCTGTACCTGTAAGCTACAACTAAATGATTATCAGGATGGAATTCGTGTCTGGAGCGTACCTGAACTGTATCTGGAAGTGAGAAGGAACCTGTGTAGGGTTTCTTGATGATGAGTATGTGTAAAACTTCATCTTGGAAATAGGAGGAACCTGTGTAGGGTTGCCTGATGACGAGTCCGTGTAAAACTGCATCTTGGAAAGGAGGAACCTGTGTAGGGTTTCCTGATGATGAGTCAGTGTAAAACTACATTTGGAAATGAGAAAGAACCTAGGTAGGGTTGCTTCATGATGAGTCAGTGTAAAACTTCATCTTAGAAAGAAGGAACCTGTGTAGGATTTCCTGATGATGAGTCAGTGTAAAACTTCATCTTAGAAAGGAGGAACCTGTGTAGGGTTGCCTGATGATGAGACCATGTAAAACATCATCTTGGAAAGGAGGAACCTGTGTAGGGTTGCCTGATGATGAGTCAGTGTAAAACTTCATCTTGGAAAGGAGGAACCTGTGTAGGGTTTCCTGATGATGAGTCCGTGTAAAACTTTATCTTGGAAAGAAGGAACCTGTGTAGGGTTGCCTGATGATAAGTCCGTGTAAAACTTCATCTTGGAAAGGAGGAACATATGTAGGGTTTCCTGATGATGAGTCAGTGTAAAAATTCATCTTGGAAAGGAGGAACCTGTGTAGGGTTACCTGATGATGAGTTCATGTAAAAATTCATCTTGGAAAGGAGGAACATGTGTAGGGTTTCCCGATGATGAGTATGTGTAAAACTTCATCTTGGAAAGGAGGAACCTGTGTAGGGTTGCTTCATCTGGTCGAGTAGATAGTTGTCATGTCTGGTTTCAGGTATTAATCTATAATCAGTCGTCCACAAATAGTTTTCCTGGCTTGTTATAGGTATTAATCTAGAACTTGAAAAGGTTGATGGTAGCCATCTGTTGATTGACCTTTTCCTGAAAAAGGTAAAACATTAGTTGTATACAATGTCATGATGTATGAAATGCATGATGTCATGATGTTCTCAAAAATAAATGAGATTGTGTCGTATGCACTTATCATGTATGTAAATAGGATGTATGAAATGTGAAATTTTTATTGAAGTGTATCTTTGTCTGGGAAAATAAATCCTTGACAAATTCCGAGGAGTCGTTAAATCCTGGACTACTGTTAAGGAGTTGGTGTGTCTTCAAACTTTGCTTAGAATATTTCCACCGGGGATTCCCGTTTTGTTGTTTGAGGAGAACTCTGTTGGGGAATATTGAAAACTCTGTTGAAGGGTGTTGATACCTACTTGGGAAAATAGTTCTGGAGTCTCGGTTGTCCGTTGCTCTACTGGGGTCGAAGTTGAACTGATATCTGGTCGGGTGCAAGTTTCTCAGTAACTTGCTGGGGATTGTAGAGTAGTCTACTGGGGAAAGGGAGTTGTGGTCCTTTGATTTATAGTAGTTGGAAGGGAAAACTCAAGCTGGGGAATCCTGCTGTTTGTTGGGGAAATAAACCCTGTCGTTGGTCTGCTGGAGAGGTGATGACTTCATTGGGGAAAGTTCTCGAGGACTCTTGAGGTTGTCTCAGCTGGAGAAAGGTTTTCAGAGATTAAACCCTTGCTGGGAGTCATCCTATGAGAAGGATTTTGGGGATATTTGTCAATGCCCCTAGCAGCAAATGTTTGCGGCATTGCCAGAAAATGTTTGATTGTACGTAATCCTTCACTGAGATTGACGTTCAATGCCCCAAGTGATGGAGATGGAGACTTGCCCCTAGTTACTCTGCAATTCTTGAGAGATTTCTTGGAATGTTGACTGGACTGCCCCAGGTGTGCTGGATAGTGACATGTCAAGTCCCCTTGTTGATAGGAGATTTGTCAATGGGAGTGCCATCCTACTTGAATTGATTTTGTTCACTGAGAGAGCTTTCGTTCACTGGATATTATATGAATTTCTCCGCTGTCAAACAAATAGCCATGTGCAAACAGTGATATTCAAGTAATGCAAATTTTATGTTTGTCTTGAAATTTTTGAAAATGCGTTTTAGCGAGTAAAGAAATTTCGTAAGACAAATTAAACTCAGGATTTAGAGCAAAGCCTTACAAGAGTCAGGATACCTTTTGTAACAGTATGCTTTCAAACTAACCCATGCTTCAATTAGGACTTTTGAAGGGTTGTAACATGGCTTGGTTCATGGTTTAAGAAACAAAGGATAAAGGCTCAAAGTGTATTTGTACCCACCCGCTCTTCGTGACGTTCTTCGGTCCTAAGCTCAGTTAATTGTGTGTTCGAACTCCAATTGAGTCTGGAATGACGTTTTGGTGATGGTTCAGACAAGTTAAGTTTGTTGGAAGGCAGTCATTTTTGCAACATTTTTCATGTTGTTGAGGATTTGTAGTGCCTCTTTCTTTTTATTTGTTATCCCAAATCTTTTCCTGACTGTTCTTATTTTGAGATTACAGTCAGTGGGATGCCCCAGTTTTCTTTAAGTCTCCTTTGTAGGTTTTGACTTAGTGGGCTTTTCTCTTCGAGAGATAATAACTGCCTATGTGATAGGGAACCATCACCGTTTTTTGATTTCAGAGGAATGTTTTTGATGTCATTCGTTGTATTACGAGATGAGAGTTTGCGGCTGAGCGCGCGCTTGAATCATGAGAGACTACCCTGCCCCAGGTTTTAATTAAAGGTTTTATTTGTGTAAGAAAGACAACTTCTGCTTCTTTGGCTCAAAGGGGTTGACTAGGGATTATCTTCCTTATAACTCCAGTGTTTAGGATTTGAAAGAAACGCCTGTACATCATTAGCAAGGTCTGTTCAAAAGCATACTGTATGAGATTATGGTATTGTTTTCGTCATCCTCCCTCTAAAGACTTGTAACTTTTAGCAAGATTTGAATGTCATAAAGTGAGTAAAAAGCATAGTTTAAATGTAATGAGAATAACTGGATCAAATCAAGAAAAACATATGCAATGCATTAATGAAACGAAGTTTGACATTAATAGATAATTGTTTGAAGAACAAAAGAAATTACAATTGAAAATTCAAAATGAACAAAGCACCCTCAATGATTTGGCGAAGGAGTAGTGATCACGTTTGGAGTCTCCGGAGGGTCAAACTCGATCTCCTTGGCATCAATCAGATTCTGAATCTTGTACCTCAACGCCCAACAATCGTTAGTGTCATGCCCGAGACTGTCAGAATGATAAGCACACATTACATTAGGATTTTAGTTAGGAGAAGAAGTTTTGGGGTTTGGATGAGGTCCTATCAATGTAATCAGATTCATCCTTAACAAGTGTTGTAGCTCTTGAGACAGCGGCATGTTGATGTTGGTAAACTGTCCTTTGGACTCGTCTGGCCTTTGTTGATTTCCCCTTTGCTATTGTCGGTGCGACACAGAACCAGATATCAGGACTGCTCCCTCGTGTTGGTCATGACGACTCTTTGGACCATACAAAGCATTTGACTCTTTCTTCTCATTGTATGGCTTTTTCTGAGCATCAGAGGGTGTAACTCCTTGGATCTTTCCACTTTTGATGCCAACTTCGACCCTTTCGCCGGTCAGTATTAGCTCGGTCAACCCGGCTGAGGAGCTTCCGATTAAGTGTTTAAAGAAAGGCCCTGTAAAGTTCCCATGAAGATGTCAATCAGCTCCCTGTCAGTTAATGGGGGCTGCACCCTACCAGCCAGATCTCTCCACATTTGGGTGTATCCTTTGAAGCTCTCGTTGGAACTCATGGTCATGTTCTGCAATTGCACATGAGTTGGTGCAAGATCAGCATTGTACTGATACTGCTTGTAGAAAGAAGCAGCTAAATCCTCCCAGGTGTGGATGCGAGAACTCTCCAATTGATAGAACCATTCGAGTTGAGTCCCTACTAGGCTTTCTTGGAAGAAATGGATCCAAAGCTTTGGATCAGTTATGTATGGTTGAATCTTGCGGACATAAAACTTTAAGTGCATCTTAGGGCAATAGACTCCATCATACAGGGCAAAGGTAGGGACTTTGAACTTTAATGGGATGACTACTCCAGAAACCAAACCCATGTCTCCTAAATACAAGCCGGGTATTTGTTGAATCTCCATAGCACTGAGGCGACCCTCCAGCTGTTTGTACTTGTCAACAGTGGGAGGAGATTGTTCCTCAGAGTAGTCAGTTTCAGCTTCACCAATCTCCCGACTGTTGTCTTCTTCATGACTATCCCCCATGTTGGATGGAGTTGAAAGATCTAGAGCTCTCTTGACTGGTCCTCTAGGTCTTCTTCTCAAGTTCAGGACACCTACTGACTTCTTGGACTTCTCCCTCTTGTCTTTGAGAAGGAGAGTTTTCAGATCCTCTTGCCCCTTAGCCATAGCCAAGAACATTTGTTGGAATTGAGCGTTTTGAGCTTGGAGATCTTTCACCGTTTGTTCCATATCCATCTTACTGAATTAAACAGTAGGAAGATAAGGATACCTGTATGGGAGAAGTCTGTCATGATATGATGCATGATATGTGGATGCATGTTTTCAAGGATCTCGCGAGGTTAGTAGTCACTTACAGTTTTGGATTGGAGAACTTTGTATCGATGGATGTCCTTCCACGGGAATTAAGCTCACCATGTCAAGTGGGTTGTAGCCTTTGACTCCGGTTTGTTGTACTTGATTTTTGACGGTGTTTGGTTAGACGTGACCCTGGATCATAGGCCCTCGAGATCCTTGAAAAGACTATTGAAAATGCTATGGTATAATTTTATGATGTTATGTACAAGTATGTGAGGTAAACAAGTTTATATACAAATAATCATATTCACACAAAGCAAACAAGTCCTTAGGTTTAGGCTTGCATGGAGTTTGTAGGTAAGTACCCTCTTGAAGTTTAGTTAGCTCAACCTGTCCTAGTTAATAGGAACCGGGTTCTAAGGGATCTCAATATCACTGACCTTTCTTTTAGGCATTGTCTCAGCTCAATCAATCTTCTCTTGCGGCCGAGATATCCCAAAAGTCCGGTCTCAATGAGTGTAGCATCGAGTATCAACTAACTTCGGAATGCACCAAAGCCTGCTATCTCACTACTTCCTAATGGCCAAGTTGGTCAAGTAAGGTTCTAAGGTCAGTTAGTGCTTCATGATGCCTCTCAGCGGCTCCATATTCTCCTTGTTTCAACACAAGGGATACCGGTACCAACAAATGTGTCACACTAATGTAGCTATTGTTTAGACCATGTCGGTATATGCCGCACAATTTCCACAATCTATTGCTACTTACCTAAAAAGGTCCCCCAGATTCGGGTAGATGATCAAAACAAACCCAAACAAGGAACCAATTATGTAAAGCAAGCAATTCAAACAAATGAAGGCAAGTAAATGTGATCTAACCCTAAGGTAACCCCACTTTTAAACATAATTCCCCAGCAGAGTCGCCAGTTCTGTGATGCGGTGGGAGAACTGACGTTTTGTTTTGCGTTTGTGTTTGCAAGTGTTGCGGTTTAGCAAGAGTCGCCGCCGACTTTTCTTTTATCCAAAAGGAAAGGTGAAAAAGCACATGAAGGACCTTTAGAGATGTTTTCTTGAGTTCGTGGGGTAGATTATGAAAAGGGAAGATGTTAGCACCCTTTTCATCCATGGTTTTCCATGGGCTCTTAGTTACTTGCTAGATCAACTTTCCTTTGTTTGAATGTGCTTATGGGTTTTGAAAGTATTTTGAAAACGTCTTTGTAATGGTTCTCGTCTCTATAAGAACGCGTACAAAGTGTTTGTTTGGAAAATAGTTCAAAGATGTGTGTTTTTTGAAAGTGATTTTAAAAAGGTTTGATTTGTAATGGCTCTCGTCTCTATAAGAACGCATATAAAGTGTGGTCTTTCGAAAATGTTTTCAAAATAAAAGTGTGGGTGTATAAAATGTTTTTGTTGTGAGCAAGCGAGCAACTAAGAGCAAATCTACCTACTCAAAAGGTCTTAGATGTTCTTTTCCTCCTCCTTTAGAGGTTGCTATCTTACCATTGAGTTGGTAAGAAGCCCCATCGTTGGATGTGAAGGGACGAGCGTGGGAAGTTTGTATAGTCAGAGAAGGAAACCCATGGAACGCTTTTAGCAACGTAAGGGTAACATATTTATGTCAATTTAGTCTTGATTAGGATGATCTATTTTTCAATTTCATGTCTTTCCATACACACCCTAGTTACTAGCATTTACATTCGAAAGCGATAAATTGCAGAAATATAAAGTCCTACGCTATTACAATATTTTAGGGATGGGGATACATATTTATGAAGGGGGTTGCAAATAAAATTAAATCCTAAGTTACTATTACAAGCATATTGAAATGTACAGTATAAGAAAGAAAAAGGATTTGTTTAGAAAATGGTTTTTTTATCTTAATGAAAAAATAAATAAATTAATAAAATAAAAATATTTTTATGTCTTTTTATGTTAATATTAAAAATGATGAAAAGGAAAATAAATGAAAGGTATAAACAGTGTGCTACTACAAGCAAAACAACAAGGATCAGAAGTTCTAAAGCCAGGCGCGTGATGACTCAGAAAGGAACGTCAGTGGAATCAGAAGTTCTGGATTGGTACACTCTGAGGTCCTGCAAGACACGTTAGAGGGAAAACACAGAAGTTCTGGGTTGCTTTGTGCTGCACTTCTGAATGTTAAAACCATGAGAAAATATTAGAAGTTCTGTATATTAAAACAGTGAAGAGAACTTAGAGGTTCAATATGTGCTAGGACAGTGAGTGAACATCAGAAGTTCAATGTGCATTAACAACGAGTGAACATCAGAAGTTCAGTGTGTTTAAACAGTGGGAAAATCATAGAAGTTATGTATGTTAAAACGGTGAGGAGAACTCAGAAGTTCTGTGTTGTGCTAAAACTGTGAGTGAACATCAGAAGTTCTATGCCATATTTCAACTCTTAATCAGCACATCAGCAATTTATTTAGTTCTTAATAAACAGCAAATCATAAGGATAATAGCACAACAGTTCATATAAGTTCTAATCCTAAATCTGAGTCTAGCCCTAATCAAGAAGTTATGATCCATAGGTTTTCTATTCATGCAATGATATAGACAACATTAATACTATGGTATTTACATGTTTAATGATGTTCTGAATGAAAAGATGAAGAGTCAGAAAGACTTACCTTGAACCTGGAGCGTGTGTTTGGAGGCCTGAACTACTACCTTCAGATGTTCTGGTGTCAGCGAGAGTGATGGAACAGTGGTTATTGAAGATGTGAAAAACACAAGAAGGGGGTTGAATTATTGAAACTTGAAATCAAATGCCGACAACACGTTATTTTTATCCTGGTTCGTTTGATCTCAAACTACTCCAGTCCACCCGTCAAGGTGATTTCGCCTCTCTCCAACGAGGTCTTAATCCACTATATTCAACTGAATACAAATCTGCTTTAACAACTGCTAAAGCCTTCTTGAGTCTAAACCACAAATCGGTTTCTCAAGGAAATTCTTTCTTACAGATAATGAACAATTATGTGTGTTTGATGTTTTCTACAAAAACTATATATCACAACTGTGATAATACACAAATTAAGCTTATGTGAAACTAGAATGCTAGAACTATAGAGTGAGCAATTTGAGAGCTTTAGCAAACTGTATGAGTGAGGATGAAGATGATTGACTTTAGGCGTGTAGAGTATTGTAGAGCATTAGCCAATTCACTTCTCACTGATTTGTTTAAATACTTCTTGGAAAAGATACGTTGATGCCAATAATTCCATTTCAATGCTCATTACGTTCTTTCCATATTGAGAAGATCTTTGTCTTGGAATAAAGCCGTTGGTAATTAATCTGCCTTGAATGCAGTACCGTTGATAATTCAGAATGTTCTGCGTAGTGAAGATCTGAGCGTTCTTGGCTTTGGCTTATTCTGGCGCTTCTGAATGCTGATGACATGGTTATGATCTTGATCAGAGTCAGAGTATGTTGAGCGCAGATTCTGTTCATCAGACTTCAGCGTAAGCACATGTTTGATCTTCTGATGTGACATATCTTCTGATGCTGATGTTGATATTCTGATGTTCTGATGCTGATTCCATCAGAGTTTCCTGTAAATACACAACATATTTTTAGGTAGCATCTATGTCATATATAAATCTCATAATTCATTTAATCTTGTATTTTGTTATCATCAAAACTCTAACTGAGGGTTGTAGAATCAAACTATGTTCTAACAATCTCCCCCTTTTTGATGATGACAAAAACCAGATTTTTCAATTAAAACAAAATGATGAAAGTATCAGAGTTTAAGGATAAAAAGGAAACGATATCAGAGATAATCAGATAATGAGAAACAGTATCAGAGCTAAGAGGTTAAGGAGTAAAAAGTATCAGAGTAATGATGAGTAAAACTCCCCCTGAGTTGATTATTTCCCTTTGATTCCTTGAGTCCTTGAGTATCAAAACTTTATTGATCCTTTCTTTGAGCATCAAAATTTTGCTTCATCAGAGTTCTTCAGATTCTTGTACCTGTAAACTTTTCAGAGCAAAGAAATTCAAATATAATGTAAGAATGTTTGAGACTGTTGTCTCAGTAAACCGTTATTGAAAAATATCATTCTTTCTCCCCCTTTTTGTCAGTGATCAAAAAGCATAATTAATCAGAGTTAAAATGATCAGAGTGAAAAACACAATTGTATTAAAACAGAAGCAATGATAGTTAAGAACAAGTAAAAATATTACAGACAAACATGTAACGAAAACAAGGAAAACATAAGAAGAATCTAAGAGGGAGGAGGAAGTCGTGTGAACAGAGCTTCCAACATGCTCTTGATTTGTTCGCTTGTTTCATTCTGCTTGGCTACCATGCTTGCTATAGATTCAATCTTGATATCCTACTTGTCCATCCGTTCATTCATCTGCATGTCTGATCTCTTCAAATCTTCCAGAGCCTGCCTGTCAAGAGAGGAAGCTTGAGGATCTTCAGATACGGGCTGCTTCTCAGAGCTTTCTGTAGCTTCTTCTGCTTGACCCAAGTCTTCATCTTGAATAACCTGTTCTTCTGTAGGTTGAACTGTAGATGCTGGACGCTTTTCAGACCAAGGCTCACTGTCTAGATGGAGAACTTCTTCCTTCAGCAGCTTGCTCAGAACTGGACCTTCCATTTCCTTCAGCAGATTGCTGAAGTTCTGTTGAGCCTATCCATAGCTCTGGTCTTGCAGCTTGAAGGTTTCAGCGCAAACCCATCTTCTGAATTGAGTCCATAGATGATCTGATACAGCAGGATCAACCACTTCCAGACTTTCTTGTTTTAAAGAAGTGATCCACTTCTGCATATCTGATTCAAAGTTCAAAATGCTGGAACCAACATCTGGTTGTTTCGGTTTAGGGATGGCAGTTTTCTGGTTTATGGCAGCAAGTCGTTCAAGGATTGTTAGGTCAATGATTGTCTTGCTGTGGTTTTCTGTATTTTTCTTAGGTGAGGGAGTGGGAGAGTCAGAAATAACGATTAGACTATGTGGAGTGTTTGGAGGAGTTGTTTCTGGTGATGAGGGAAGTTGAGCCATATTGACAGTTGTACCACAAGGTAATTGAATGGCCAAAGGTTGTGGTTCAGGAGACTCAAAGGTTTGAGCCTCAGAGTTTTGAGTCTCAGGCTGTGGTGATTGTGCATGTGGAGGAGATGGTGGATTACTTTCTGGTTGGGGAGAGGAAGGTTGTGGAATTTCTGGTTCTGGTATGGGAGAGAGTGGAGTTTCTGGTATTGGTGAGAGTGGAGTGTTAGGTTGTGGTGAGATGGGAATTTCTGGTTGTTGATTTGGATTTTCTGTTTGGGGAGCGGAAGTATGTTGGTCTATATCAGAAAGAACTTGAGCAAGTTCTGGTTCTGGTATGGTTGAAGTGTTTGGATTTTGTGGTTTGGAGCGGGATCTTCTGAGGGTTAATGACTCAGAAGGGTCAAAGTCAATGTCAAAATCTTCAAAGGTTTGGGGTGTTGGGATATCAGCTAGTGTTGGAGTGGGAGTAGGAATAGATGTGGAACCAACAGTTGAATTTAAAACAGATACAGAAACAGGATTACGTCTTTTCTTTGGAGTCTGTTGTGATGATCCTTCTGGAGCAGCTTTTCTCTTCTTAGTCGTCTTCAGAACAACCTCTGGTGCCTTCTGCTGAAGATCTTGAATATTTAGATTAGGTGCTGTCCCATCAGCTTTGCACGCATCCAAATATCTCAGAATGATTTGAGGCTTTGAGTCAATCTCTGAGAACATAGGAAAGTCATCCAGAGGGACTCTTCTGCTGGAGATGTCAGTAAAAGGAGTGACGCTGGGCTCCTTCTTAATATTCTCTATCAGTTTCATCTTCTTCAGATTCTTGGCATTCAGCTGCTTGCCAACAGAAGGTTCCAGGGTGCTAATCTCTTGTGCCTCTGTCAAGTGTTCAATCAGCCTATTCTCAGTCAGAATATCTGATATCAATCTGCCCAAGGGTATCCAATCCCTTTTAGTCCGTTCATCTTCTCTTGTCTCCTTGACGCTTGTTTTCAGATGGTTGAACAGAAGATGAGCTAGATTAATCTTTACCTTCTGATTGATAAAATAGATCAGAAACTGTTGATCTATGTTTATGTAATCAGGAGAGCTGGTAGGCTTCCTGTGATTGAAACATCCCAGAGTAATCTTTGCCCAAATTCTGTGCTTATCTCTTAAATCCCTTATCTTGCTGGAGGGAAGCCCCAGCGTGAAGATTTATCTTGCTATAACAGCAACATCTGAGCACCTTTCAGCCATGTCTATACAGCGAATACCACCCCCGTTGTATCCAATCAGTTTTGCAATTAGGTCTTCAATAATCACTATCTTCTTCCCCATGATGTAAGAAGTGACTTGGTGATTTGAGGAAGAGGCGTGAATCCAGAATTCCTTAACCAAAATGGGAAAAGTTGGACCCACCAACCTGTCAAAGTATTTCTCCCATCCTTGAGCTTGAATCTCTTCTGATAAGTCAAAACCATTTTCCTTCAAACTGTTGAAATCCACTATAATCTCTAACAGAACTTCAAGGTTCTTGACTGGAGTGAGTAGCATTCTGAGAGGAACCTCATATTGCTCAGCTGATGCATCTTTCTGGGAACCTGAAGATTGATGGCTGCTAGAAGCCATGTTCACACGAGTTCTTTAGAGAGAAAAAATTTGAAAGGGTTTTCTTGAGAAGGAAGAACACAAACACTGAAATATTGATTGAAGACGAAAGTTAGGGTAAACGTTGTGAATGGTGTGAATGGTGTTTAAATAGATTTTGAAAAAGTTTTTGAAAACATAAACGGTTTAGAGAGAGAAATAAATCATGATTAATTGCATTTAATGATTGCTGATTTTAGGGGATTTCAGAAAGATACTTAAACGGTTACCAGTGACATGTGTCTCAATGAAACCAATCAGCGCTTTGCCTTTTCAGAGGCGTGAACGCGTGTTCAGCCTCAGGAACCAGCTGATGACTGGATGACACTTGTTTGCTTTGAGTGAACATTACTTCTATCTTTGAACTGAAGAGCTCAGAGCTTCAAGGATAGATCTGATACAATCTGCATTTCTATGATTCTGAAAGAGGATTGATCAGAAGTTCACAGAGAAATAAACATAATTCTGAAGGGTAATATATAAAATTAAAACAGTTTTATTCTGGACAGAGCTTCATGCTGATATGATTCAGAATGAAGTTGAACCTATCTTCAGAAAGTGGTTTTGTAAAGATATCAGCCCATTGATGGTCTGTATCAATAAATTTTAAGTTTAAAATTCCTTTCTGAATATAGTCCCTAATAAAATGATGTTTTATTTCTATATGCTTAGCCCTAGAATGCAAAATTGGATTTCTACTTAAGCAAATAGCAGAGGTGTTATCACAGAGGATAGGAATGTTACTCTCATAAATCTGGAAGTCCTCAAGCTGACTTTTCATCCAGAGTATTTGTGTGTTGCATCCAGCTGCTGCTATGTATTCAGATTCGGCTGTTGTTAGAGCAATGATGGATTGTCTTTTGCTGGACCACGAGATCAGATTTTCTCCCAGAAACTGGCAGCTTCCAGAAGTACTTTTACGTTCAACTCTGTCTCCAGCAAAGTCAGTATCACAGTAACCTACTAAGCTGTAATCACTAGATTTTCTATAAAACAGACCCAGATTAGTAGTACCTTTCAGATACTTGAAAATTCGCTTAACAGCTGTTAAGTGAGATTCTCTAGGATCTGATTGGAATCTTCCACAAATGCATACACTGAATAAAATATCAGGCCTTGAAGCTATAAGATAAAGAAGAGAACCAATCATACCTCTGTAGACCTTCTGTTCTACCTTTTTGCTTACCTCTTCTCTTTCCAGAATGCACGTGGGATGCATTGGAATCTTTGATGGCTTACATTCTGAGAGATCAAATTTCTTCAGAAGTTCTTTGACATATTTGCTCTGATGAATGTAAGTTCCTTCTGGGGTTTATTGATCTGAATTCCCAGAAAGAATTTCAGTTCCCCCATTAAGCTCATCTCAAATTCTGCCTGCATACACTTAGCAGATTTTCTTCCCAGAGAGGGATTAGTAGATCCAAATATTATATCATCAACATAAATCTGGAAGACTAGAATGTCATTCTTAACTGTCTTACAGAATAAGGTTGTGTCCACTTTCCCTCTGGTGAATTCCTTTTGTAACAGGAAGTTACTTAGTCTTTCATACCAAGCTCTGGGAGCTTGTTTCAGACCATACAGTGACTTCTTTAGTTTGAAAACATATTCTGGATTTTTTGAACTTTCAAAACCAGGGGGTTGGTGCACATATACCTCTTCTTCTATATAGCCATTTAAGAATGCACTCTTGACATCCATCTGATACAGAGTGATGCCTTTATTAACAGCAAAAGAAATTAAAAGTCTGATAGATTCTAACCTGGCGACTGGAGCAAAGGTTTCTGTATAGTCTATCCCCTCTTGCTGACTATAACCTTGTGCTACCAATCGTGCCTTGTTTCTGATGACTTCACCTTGTTCATTCATCTTGTTTCTGAACACCCATTTTGTTCCAATGACGTTGAATCCTTTTGGTTTAGGAACTAAATCCCATACGTCATTTCTTGTGAATTGATTCAGCTCCTCTTGCATTGCTAGAATCCAGTCATTTTCCAGAAGTGCTTCATCAATTGAAGATGATTCAATCAGAGAGACAAGTCCCATGAGGGATTATTCAGAGTTTCTGAAGCTGGCTCTTGTTCTGATTGGATCTTCCTTTCTTCCTAAGATTGTATCTTCTGGATGATCCATGCTGCTTCTGGATGGTCTTTTCTGAGGTTGATCAACAGAAGATGCTGGATTGCTTGCAGTGCCTCTTTCTTATGTTGAGGGAGTGTCTCTGTTAAGAGCTTCTGATGACTTGTCTTCAGTACCTATGAATTCAACTTCCATACCTGCAAGTAATTCATTCTGCTTTGACTTTTGAGAGTCAAGCTTATCATCAAAACGAACACTGATTGATTCTTCCACAATCTGTGTTTCAGTATTATATACTCTGTACCCTCTTGAGCGTTCAAAGTATCCTAACATAATACACTTTTTGCACCAATGTTTGCTATCCCAAGACAGTAGAGGTACACGTGGGGGAAATCCCTTGGATAAAGACTCAAAAGTGGTTGTGAGCATTAAATGAGCATTAAATGAGCATTAAATGATGATGAGATTTGTCAAATAAGAAACCCTGCCATGTGAAACTCTGCATCATTGCTTAACTCTGGATCAGAAGTTCAGCTTCAACATAACATCCAACCTCTGATCTTTGAATCCCTTTGCTCCAGCATGTTCTGAAGGAGCTCTCAGACTTTTCAGGAAGCTTGCAGCACGCTTCTTAACCCTCTTGAATTACCCTGGAAAACTCCGACTGAACCTTTGTGAAAACTTGCCCAGAAGTTCTGACCAAACTCTGTCTTGAAAGTGTCCAAAATTTGTTGAGTGTTTCAGTTTCAAGGACGTGTCTTTGAGGAGTTATAGCTTGAAATCCCAGTATTTCTAGGAGAAGTTCTGTTCTGCAATGTTTTAGATATCATTGAAATCTATAACTATTGAATCAGAAGTTCTTCTAGAATTAGCTTGCATCATGGTGAACATCTGGCCAGAAGTTCTGAGCTTGTCATATTTTCTTAAACATTTAGAAAAGATTCTAAGTATTTAGAATTTTGACTTCTCCAAAGTAGTTTTGAGTTTTGAATTTCTTGATGAAACAAACTTAATATTTCAACATGTCTTGATGAAATATGCTTGAAATTTGATTTTGATCAAAAAGTCAAAGTTTGACTTTTCAGTGTGTAAATGACCATTTTGCCCCTGTGAGTGATTTTCTTGGAAATTTGTAGTTCAAGGCTTGGAATTGGATGGAAGCAAACATGAGGATCCAGGGTGATTCTTTGAGAAATGAGAGGGCAAATTTTGGGGTGCAACATGGGGTATCATAAGGCTTACCATGATTCTGTTGGTGCTTACCCCTCTTCTCACTGATAATTTTGTAATGAGCATTATTATCCTCTTCATAAATCCTGCAACTATCAATCAAATCGGCAAAGACACAGATCTTCTGGTATCCCACTGCCTTTTTGATCTCTGGGCACAACTCGTTCTCAAACTTGATACACTTCGAAAACTCAGCACCGGCCTTAGTGTAATGCTGATAAAACTTAGCCAACTCAGAGAACTTTGCAGCATACTCAACAACCGACATATTTCCTTGCTTCATCTCAAGGAACTCAATTTCCTTCTTACCACAGACATCTTCAGGAAAATACTTCCTCAGAAATTCCCTACGGAACACAGCCCAAGTGAAATTCTCAGCTGCAGCTTCCAATCTCTGACAAGTCTTTAACCACCAGTCATCAGCCTTGACTGCTAGCATATGAGTACCATATCGAACCTTCTGTGCTGGAGTACAGTCCATCAAACAGAAGATTCTCTCAATCTCTTTCAACCAATCCAATGCTCCATCAGGATAATACTTTACCTTGAATGTAGGCGAATTCTCTCTCTGGAAAGTCGCCAAGCTACGAGATCCAGCATTTCCCGTCAGCATTCGGTTGATTCTCCATCGCATGAGCCATTGCTTCTAAAGCAGCAACAAGTGCAACATCATTCCTTCCAGCCATCTCAACTTATCACTACAACCTAAACAACGGTTAGAACTCAAATTAACAATATTCGATTGTTAGACATCTACGACTCGACAACAAGGTCGGACGGACCAACCTTTTCTCTGATACCTACTTTGTAACACCCCAATTCTACCCGATAATTATAAATGTAAATCAGAGTTATAATCATTCATGCAAACGAATCAGGAAGCCACAAATTCATCTTTAAAAACACATTGCATTCAATGTGGATACATAACACTTTAGAACTTCGGATGAACTATCAGCATAGTAAATTAATCTCTTAATTCAACAACTTAAACATCTACGCAATGGAATTCTTAATAACATCTTTATCCATTGTTACAGCAACTTCAAAACAACACATACTTAATAACAATCAAATTAAAGTTCAACAGCTGAAATAATCAACAATTAAAAGCGACAAGCGTTCATCCCCCCGAGTGTTACATATCAGAGCAATGACACCGACTCGAACTACTGAAGGTATACAGCCTTCACTCTCGATTACCTGCACGTTACCAACATAAGGGTAACATTCAAACTGAAGGGGTGAAATATCTAACAACATAATAAAACGTATGATAAGTAATATATTAAATTAATTCACATAACACCACCACTTCTCATTTATAATCAACAATAATCGCAATAGAAATACCAATAATATACATATTCACCGCATCAATACATAACTTCTTTATGCAATCATATAATGCGACTCAATACTATGAAAATTCATGTGGTACCATTGGAGAAGAACTCCCTTCTTAAAAATCTGCCAATAAATAGAGGCATCAACAAGGCATAAGCCTTCATCTTAATATTCACCAATACAGACCATCTTAACGAGCATAAGCTCCATCTTGAAATGCAATGTATGCGACACAATCATGAATGTAATGACAACACCATAGTTAACAACATCTCAACACAACATCATCGTTGTCCAGAAGCCTACATCTTAATAGCTTCCAATTATTAGAGGCATCTAAACACCTTTCATCAACATCGTTCATCAACATCATTTATCATCAAAATTCGTCAAACATCATTTATACATCATAATTCATCAAACATAATCTCATCAACATCATTTCATCAACAAACCATCCATACAACAATACAAAAGTAACTCGTCAATCTCTAAATTACCAACCCTCTACATATTACTATTCTGTAATACTACATCATTATCATCATTAATCCTATTGTTACAAACCAAACAATAATTTATAATCATCTCATCCTCATCATTCTTCACAAAAATCAACATAGAGATTAACGCGGGAATTAACTCTAATCCTAATTTGGATACTAGGATTATCCTTCCTATTCTTCATTGTGATCCTTTAGAATGAAGTTCATTGCGTTAGCTATTCAACGCTTCGAACGACACCTCAAACGGAGTCCGAAAACTCAAGTTACAACCTTTGGAAAATGAATCTGTCAAAAACCAGACAACATGGATCGAAGCGTAATGTCTTGAGTCTACACGTACTGGACTGAACACGCTACATGAGTCGACGCGTACTCCCTTTGCATCGACTCATACTAAGTCTGCAACACTGCATGTATCGATACATGCTCCTACGTATCGACTCATCCTGAGTCTAAAATCCTGCATGTATCGATGCAT
Source organism: Vicia faba (assembly GCA_948472305.1). Lineage (NCBI taxonomy): Eukaryota > Viridiplantae > Streptophyta > Magnoliopsida > Fabales > Fabaceae > Vicia > Vicia faba. Next base: position 60,102,874 of record OX451739.1, read on the forward strand.
GGCTCCTTCTATCGACTCATCCTGAGTCTAAAAGCCTTCATGCATTGACGCCTGGCTTTTGGGGTCGACACATATTGCTCTGTCATGCATATTTTCTACAAATTCATTGTGTTTTCACTACAGTTTCCATACTTTAGGCCCTAAAAACATCCTCTAATCATAAATAATCATCAATTAAAATTATCCTATAATTCTACATCAAATATACAACATTAGGGCATTATTATTCATCCTTAAATCATCGATTTTCATCATACAACAACATATACATTCCAATCATGAACAAGACAATGTTTTCACATCTAATCCCATAAACCAATCATCATAAACCCTATTATAGAGTCAGAACCCCACCCTTACCTTGGATTGAAGGTTGCTCTATAACTTTTCCAGTTGATTTTCCGTTCTGCCTCTTTTCCTCCTTTCCAACAGCTTTCACGTTCTTCTCTTCCAACCCTTATTTCTTTCTCCTCTTACTGCTTCTTCTTTTCTATTATTTCTAACAATAATAAAATAACCCTATTATTCTCTTTATGCCTTAATGGGCTTAAAACTCCTACACCCGTTTTTTACTATTTCTATTCCTTTAAAACAAGCCCACATCGAATAATATCATTCTTCTAATATTATTCAACAACTTAATAAAATAAATAAATCCAACTAATCACAACACATCAACTATCATAATAACACAACTTCACAAATATTCCAAAAATAATTTAATTAAATAATTAATTAAATTATGGACGTTACACCATAAATTGTTGCTTCTGACGCCAAAACATTGAAAAGAAAGAAGAAACATATCTACAACCTATTAACCACCCTACAAGCTCTTGTACTTCACATTGAAACCATGAATTTAAACTTTGCTTTTTAAAACAAGTTTCAATACCAAAACATGTGATCTTTGTTTTCTGATCACTTCAAGCCCTCAAACCTTTCCCTATAAATAGAGGCATTATTTTGCAAGCAAGGCACGAATTCACAAGCCCTAAAAATCTCCCAAACCCCCTCAAATCAGAACTTGCACCAAAACACCATTTTTGTGGCATATTCTGACTTTGAATACCCATCTCACAATCCGCATGTGCGTTTTCCATTTTAATCAATCGCCAAGCTTCTATAACTCATATAGAAGTTATCCAAACACATGCAACAAAATTGTAACCTTATCTTCCTTATCTTCCGTAACCAAAAAAAGAGCTCTGCACATTGACTTCTCCAAAACAAGACAGCCACTCTCAATCCAAAGTAAGCATTTCATTAGCTTTCTGGAAGTTCACTGAAGCTATCCAGATCATCATAACATCTCAAGGAGTGTTCAATCATCAAACACGATTTCCAGTTTTGATGTAAGTTTTCTCAACTTTTAACTCTCTCTACAAGCATCATTAGTGGTTACTTTGTGAATAAAAAATGTAGACATCATAGCCTTGAAGCTAACCATGCCCTTAGATTTCATTTATGTTTCCTGAGTGATGTGAATTTTGAGTTTGAACTTTCTGAAAAAATTAGGTTTAATTTGGTACCAGATGAAATTCATGCTCATCTTTGATTTTCAGCTTAAGTTATTTACATGGTTGAAATTGTGGTTAAGTTTCAAGCAACTTTCATGTTTACATTTTCTAATTTGGTTGAGAAATGAGGAAATTAAATATTTCAAAAATGTTGATGAACATTATGGCGCGAGGAAGAAGGTGGAGTTATAACCAGGACTGAGTTTGTAATATATTTATTGTTTTGTGTATTAAACACCATATGTATAGCCACCCCAGTGGTAGAGCGCACACGTATAAGTCATAACTATGCCTTGTCCTGGGTTCGATCCAGGCGTGAGGCATTTTTCTTTTTTCTAACATTTACATTAAAGATCCTGTGCAAGCAAGCCATGCGCGTGTATCAAGTGCCCTCATCTCATCACCATTGGATCATTGTCTTATTGAATCTATCACACCATAAGGCAAGTGTATGATACACATTCAAAAGCTAGCCACACATAATCAAAATAGGCATTGGGTATTTGTTTTGGGCCTAATCTGAATTTCTGATTCTTATCCCCCTTTTACTTTACAATACTCAAGCCCTTACCATTTTTTAATTCTTTTTTCTAATTGCCAACAAAAACTGTTTTGGGCCCAACGCCCCATTTTGCTTGTTAACCCCCATTTTTCTTTTTAAAACCCCATCCCATTTATTTTATATTTTCATTATTTTTTATTTATCTATTTATTTTACCTAAACCAAAAAATACCAAAAATATATTTTCTTAAATAATTAGACTAAAAACTTTCTGATTTATTTATTTATTTTTACTTTATTTATTTTCATCAATAAAAACCACAAAAATATTCTTTTAACTAATTAATTTCTTTTAGAATTAAAACAAAATTAGACTTAGATTTATTTAATTTTCTTTTTAATCAACTTAGACTTTTGGTTTTTGTTTAATAATTAATTAACTCCTCTTGTAAATTAATTAGATTAATTAGCTTAACTATAAAATCTTGTCCATAAAAAACCATAAAAATAAATTCCTTTTTCTTTCCTTTATTTTATATTATTTGTGAATTTTATTATTTTACATTATTATTCGTATTCAGTGGGTTGTAATAGTAATTAGGGCTTTATTGTTTTTCCCCCTATTTCACAAACTTGTACCTCCCATTCCCATAGTGATGTAATAGCGTAGGACCTTTAAATTCCTTTATTTATCGCTTTCCTTATTATTGTTAGTAATTAGGGTTTGTATGGAAAGATTAAAATCAAACATTAGACAACCCAAATTCAAGATAAAAAATTAGAAAACAACACACTTTGCAGACATGTACCTCTAGGGTAACCCACACTTGTTGCCTCGGATATAAACAGTCATGTCCCTCGAACGTGGGATGTTTTAGAAAAGAACCTCGATTAAAAGATCATAGTCCCTCGATGACCCTTAAAATGTTGCCTTAGGTAAATAATATTAGTCCCTTACGGAAATTGCTAAAAAATCTTACAAGTTGCCTTCTATGACTGTGCGATGATCCACGCCCGTCCCTTCAAATCCAATGATATTGCTCCTTACCTACCAATGGTAAACTAGGACTATCTAAAGGAGGAGGAAAATATTAAAGACTTTTTGAGTAGGTAGATTTCTCGTAGTTTCTTGCTCACAATCAAAACCTTTCACACCTCACACTTTTCAAATAAACATTTTGTATACATTCTCAACGATACGAGAATCATTACAAAATTGCCTTACCTTGGCATTTTCAAACATCTTTCCAAACACTCCCTTTCAACAAATATTTTCAAAACCAACACTTTGTATACATTCTCAACGATACGAGAATCATTGCAATGTTTATCGTACAAAGGCATTTTCAAAATATTTTCAAACTTACACAAACACAAAGCATTTTAAAGTGATGAAGCAATTAAGAGCCCGTAGATAACTATAGATGAAAAGGGTGCTAACACCTTCCATTTTAATAACCTACCCCCCGAACTCAAGAAAATATCTCAAAAGGTCTTTCTTGTTCTTTTCACCCTTTCCTTTATTGTAAAAGAAATGTCGGTGGCGACTCTTGCTATCCGCAACATTTGTGATAAAACGCGAAACAACCAAGTCAGTTCTCCCACCGTATCACAGAACCGACGACTCTACTGGGGAGTAAATTTTAAGTGGGGTTACCTTAATAACTAGATCACCTTTATTTGCTTTACATGTTTTCCTTGATTGCTTTACATTTGTGGGTTATGCTTGGGTTTATTTCTTGTATAAATCCTATACCCGAATTTGGCGCATTTTAGGTAAGTAGCAATAGATCGTGGGGACTATGCGGCGTAATACCAACATGGTTGAAGCAATGACTACGTTAGTGTGACACATTTGTTGGTACTGGTGTCCCTTGAGTCCATTCAAGGAGAATACGGGGCCGTTGTGTGGTGTCATGAAGCGCTAACTGACCTTAGAACCTTAGTTGAACAACTTGGCCACTAGAAAGTAGTGAGATAGCTGGCTTTGGTGCAAGACTAAATTTGGTTGATACTCGATACTACACTTATTGAGATCAGACTTTCGGGATATTTTGGCCGCAAGAAAACATTGTTTGTGCTAAAATAATTCCTGGTGAAGAAAGATCAATGATATTGAGATTCCTTAGAACCTGATTACTTCTTTTAGGACAGTTTGAACCAACTAAAGCTTCAAGAGGGTACTTACCTATAAACCTCATGCAAGCCTAAACCTAAGGGATTGTGTGCTTTGTGTGTATATTATTATTTGTTCATGACATCATAAACATCATGACATCACGCCATAACATTTCCACTTATTCATGATGCACTTATCCATGGTGTTGTATTCGACTACGAGAATGATGTCCAAGGTTATCATTAAAGGTTTGTACGAGCTTGGGGCATGGTGAACAAGGTTGATAGTAAAACTTTGAGACATAAGAAATCCATCCCTTTGGATCCTTATCTCAAATGGGTTCGAGTCACGCTCAAAATCTCATGATGCCATATCTTGCTATTCTACCAATAGTTGTAGAGCCTGTTACCGAAGGGGATGTTCCTTATACCATTCTCCATTTTGACATGCCTACCAACCTCGAAGAATTGCACAGATCTTGGATTCAACTCAAGGGGGGAATGATACACTTTTGAAGCTCAATTATAAGCAAACGAGAAGAAAGTTTTGGAGCTCACATGACAACTTCACGAGGTGCGAAGCCTGAATGCATACATTGCACCAAAGAATAAGCGTTTCTAGGAGACTTACGCCTTTTGTTTTAGAATTTCATTTTGTTGTCTATTTGAGATCTTTTTGCTTTAATCATTGTAATCCCAAGGGGAAATTGTAACTCTTGAACTCATTAATACAATTATTGTGTTTGTTTCTTTTTTGGCTAGAAAATTTAAATCTCTTGAGGTCCTTGAAAACATTGCATCCATATAGAATGTATCATATCATAAGCAGGTTTCCGATACAGGTCTCCTCATCTTTTTACTGTTTATTTAAATATAAGATGGCTCTATAGAAAACCGTCAAAGATCTGCAAACTCAACACACATAGTTCCAAGAGACTCTCCTCAACCTAGCTAAAGGTCAGCAAGAGACGATGACACTCCTTGCCTCCAAGAAGAAGACCAAGAAGAGGGATGTTATTCTCAACATGGGAAGAAGGTTCAAGGGCCCCACCCAACTGGCCCAAATAGAAGGGGCTTCTTATGAGGACGAAGACAATCAAGAAGAGGAAGTTAGAAGCACCAAAGCTGGGTGTGGAAATAACCAGATTACTGAGGATGAAGACTATTCCGAAGAGCAGTATCCACCAACAGATGAGAAGTACAAACAGCTAGAAGACCTACTTAAGGCTGTAGAGATCCAAATAGTTCCTGGTTTGGACTTTGGAGACTTAGGTTTGGTCCCTGGGGTGGTCATTCCCCACAAATTCAAGGTTCTTGTCTTCGCTAAGTATGATGGGGTCTCCTATCCAAAGATGCATTTGAGGTCTTATGTCCGCAAGATTCAACCATGTACCTCCAATAGGAAGTTATGGGTACACTTCTTCCATGAAAGCTTATCTGGGACACAATTGGAGTGGTTCTATCAACTTGAGGGGACTAATATCACAAAATGGGAGGATCTGGCTGCTGCTTTCTACAAACAATACCAATACAATGCTGATCTTGCACAAGCTCGCATGCAATTATAAAATACGACGATGGGTCCAAATGAAGGCTTCAAAGAGTATGCTCAAAAGTGGAGGGACCTGGATGGAAGGGTTCAACCCCCATTGACTCACAAAGAATTAGTGGACATGTTTATGGGCACCTTGACTGGTCCATTCTTTAACTTTCTGATTGGGAGTTCTTCGTCAGGGTTTACTGAGTTGATTTTGACTGGATAGCGAGTATAAAGTGGAATCAAAAGCAGAAATATCCCCATGGCATCAACCTCTAATGCTGTAAAGAAACCTTTTGTTGGTAAGAAGGAGACTAATGTTGTTTATGGACAAAGGATCCATGTCAAGAATGATCGTCATTAGTCAGTACGAGCTGTATTAATTTCAAATCCGACCCCAGTTCAATAACCACAACAATCAAACAATCAACAAACGCCTGATTTTCCAAGGAGGAAATTCACTAAAATCAACATGCCACTATCTCAAGCTTTACAACATCTATTGGACACACATTTTATAACACTGAGGAATCTTCCTCAAAACCCCAATACTTCATCTCCAAAATACAACCTGAATGCAAAATGTGCCTATCATTCCAATAGCTCTGGGCACGATACCAATGATTGTTGGGCCTTAAAGAGTAAGATCCAAGGTTTGATTGATAACAAAGTGATTAAGTTTGACCCTTCACAAACCCCTAATGTCATTACTGCTCCCATCCCCAGTCATGGTAAATGTGTCAATGCTATTGATGATGTCTCCTTTGTCTCCACCATCAATGATTTGACTACTCTCTTGTTGACTGTTAAGAAGAATTTGCTGAGAGTCAGTTTATTTCCTAGGTGCCTTGAAAATTGTTACCATTGTGCTTCCCAAACCAATGGTTGTATCTGGATGAATAAAGGTATCCAACGTCTGATTGATAGCCATGAAATTCTGTCCGAGAAAACTCCATGCGTGAAAATTTTACCTCAAGGTGTTTCCATAATCACAATCTCCAACACTCCTATTAGGATCACCTCTAAAGGGCCTATAAGGTTCTCTACTGAGCCAAGAGTGGCTCCCTTAATCATCTTTAAACCAAGGCCAGTCTCCTATACCTCTGGCAAAGCTGTGCCCTAGAGTTATGGGGTATAACTTTATTATAATGGTGTCAAGCAAGAGCCATGGATTGCTGGAAGTGAAGGTCTTGAAATTACAAACATTGATGGAACTAGTAAAGTAACAAGGACAGGAAAGGTCTTCTCCCTGAAGATCTCTCCTCTAACAACTACTATAACACCTATTTGCATTCATGCTGCTGGGCCAACTGCCAATGCCCAAGGTAAAGAGAAAGTTACTGAGCCTGCCCTGACAGAGGCACCCTCAAAAGATGTTACAATTGAAGACCCATCAAGACAAGAGATGGAGGAAATTATGAAGATCATTCGGAAATGTGACTACAAAATAGTGGAACAACTAAGGAAAACACCCTCAAAAATATCCATGAAGAATGCCCATGTACCACAAGAGACCAATGCCGATCAATTTGAGAATTGTGTTGCAAGCCTAATTGCTGATAATGGCTTGGAATTTTCTGATGCAGATTTAACTCCGGCGGGGAGGAATCATAATAAATCTCTACACATTTCTATTGAATGCAAAGGCACCATTCTAACGCATGTGTTAGTAGATATTGGGTCCTCCCTCAATGTTTTACCCAAAGGTGCTTTGAACAGATTAGACTGTGAAGGGTTGGTGCTCAAACCAAGTGAAATTATGGTGAGAGCCTTCGATGGTTCGAAAAGAATGGTCCAAGGAGAGGTTGATCTACCGATCAAGGTGGGATCTCAAGTATTCAATTCAACTTTATATGTAATGGATATTCACCCAGCCTATTCATGCTTTCACAAACACCCATGGATTCATGGGGTAGGTGTAGTTACCTCTACATTCCATCAAATGCTGAAGTACCCAGTGAAAGGGAAGGTTGTCACAGTCTGTGGAGAGGAAGAATATATGGTCAATCATTTGAGTTCTTTAAAATACATTGAAATGGATGGTGAATTCACTGAAACCCCCTGTTGCTACTCCAGTTACTCCAGCTACTCCAGAAATCTCTAAAGGTACACCAAGAATAGCCTCTCTGAAGGATGGTGGGGTTGTTGTAGAAGATGGAGGACACACTATCTGGGGACAACTTCCTAACATTCCAAACAAATCTGAAAATTTTGGATGGTGTTTTACTTCAAAGGCTCAGAAAGAGGTTCGACGTGCTCGTGTTGGTGGACCACCTCTCAGTATTAGCAACAATGAAGTCAATGCTCTGGAAAACACTGATAGTAATGTTGAACTCGAAACTGGATATTCTCGACTGCTGACGGTGAAATTGACAACTGGAAGAAAAAAGACTTCATCTCAATCTCCTTCAACCAGAAGTAATGGCTATTTCCTATTTTTATTGTTTTAAGCACTTTGTCTATATAATTTCCTTCAAAATAATGACTTTAAACCATGTACCTTTCCTGGGGCACAATGGTCCATTTGTTAAGGGTTTGTCATTTCATATATCATATGCTTATTTAATGAAAACCTTGGACGATTTTGTATTCAAATTTTGTGCTTCTTGTTTTTCTTTTACTTTACTACATTTTAAAATATCCATGTCACCTTACATGCACACACACACACACACACACACACACACACACAAACACACATTTGCAGATCCACATCCACTCGGATCTCATTGACAAAAATCCTGCTATTGCTGTTTATGACTTGGAAAATCTAATCTATCAAGCCGAAGACGAAGGTGAAGAAGATTGTGAGATACCTGGAGAACTCTCCAGACTCCTGATACAAGAAAAAAAGGCTATCCAAACGCATGAAGAACTGGTCGAAGTGATAAACTTGGGTACGAAGTCAGATAAGAAAGAAGTTAAGATCGATGCTAACTTGGAAAATAGTGTCAAGAGCAGATTGGTTCAAATGTTGCATGAATATGTTTAGGTATTTGCTTGGTCATACAAAGACATGCTGGGGATCGATACTGATATCGTGGCTCATCGTTCTTCCAATGAAAGAGGGTTGTTCTCCGATCAAACAAAAGGTTCGTCGCATGCATCTAGACATGTCTGAAAAGATCAAGGCTGAGGTAATGAAATAATACAATGCAAGTTTCTTGGCAGTGACGTCGTATCCCCAATGGGTTGCAAATGTTGTTCCAGTACTGAAGAAAGACACTAAGGTCTGTATCTGTGTAGACTATAGGGATCTGAATAGGGCAAGATCCAAAGACGACATCCTACTACCACATATTGATGTCTTAGTTGACAACACTGCCCAACACAAGGTGTTTTCCTTAATGGATGGCTTCTTTGGTTATAAACAATCTAAAATGACGCCCAAAGACATGGAGAAGACTACTTTTGTCATGCAGTGGGTCACCTTCTGTTATAAAGTCATGACTTTTGGGCTAAAGAATGCAGGCGCAACTTATCAATGGGCTATGGTGGCTTTATCTCATGATATGATTCATCATGAGATAAAAGTCTATGTTGATGACATGATAGCAAGGTCCCAAACTAAGGAAGAGAACCTTGATAATTTGCACAAGCTGTTTGAGAGGCTGAAGAAATATAAGCTGAGGCTGAATCCCTACAAGTGCACCTTCGGGGTAAGGTCTGGTAAGCTCCTAGGCTTTGTCGTCAGTGGAAAAGGTATTGAAGTCGACCCTGATAAAGTCAAAGCTATCCAAGAAATGATATCTCCCTGTACTGAGAAGGAGGTTAGAGGTTTCTTAGGACGTCTAAACTACATTTCCCGATTCATCTCTCACCTGACTGCTACTTGTGAACCACTCTTCAAGCTGCTGAAGAAAGATCAATTAGTCAGATGGAACGACGACTACCAAATAGCTTTTGACAAGATCAATGAGTACCTGCAAGAACCCCCAATTCCAATGCCCCTAGTTGAATGAATACCTTTGATCTTGTACTTAACTATTTTATAGAATTCAATGGGGTGTGTGCTGGGGCAGCATGACGAGTCTGCTTGAAAAGAGCATGCAATTTTCTACATAAGCAACATCGTCTCTAACATTCATCTTCTCTTCAATAATTGAATCACCAATTTTCACTTTAATGATTCTATTGCCATTCCAGTTCTGGAGTTATACACTCTATAAGCTCTTTTGCTTGAAGAGTAACCCAAAAATATCCCTTCATCACACATGGGATATTTCTTGTCCACTTGATATTTATCAGCAAAGACCTGGAATTTACTTCCAAATATATGAAAGTATTTGAATTTAGTTTTCCTTCCTTTCCATAACTCATAGGGAGTAGGACAGTACCTCCTCTCAAGGTGACCCTGTTATGAATATAACATGCAATATTCATAGCTTCAGCCCAAAAATCAAATAGTAATTTCTTAGCACTAAGCAAGACTCTGGATGACTCTTGTATGGCTCTGGTCTTTTGCTCAACAACTTCATCTCCCTGATTTTTCTAGAAATAAGAGAACTCATGGCTTATTCCTCCAGAATCACAATATTCAAAAAAAAATTGCATTCATTTTCTCATCTTGAGTGCTTTGACACAAACCTTTGAAAACTTCAAAAGTTTTTTTCTATAAGAAAATCCATCCAAGTATATCTTGAAAAGTCATCTACAACCATAAAGACATAACTTTTTCCTCCTAAGTTGTCTATCTGTAATGGTCTCATTACATCCATACTAAGAAGTTCCAAAACTTTGGAAGTAGTCTGATATTGCAACATTGGGTGTGACATCATGATTTTCTTTTTTACTTTTACACTTATCACAAAATTCTCCTTCTTCAATCTTAAGCTTTGTCATATCTCTAATGGCTCCTTCAGATATGACTTCCTTCATTCTTTTAAAATGAAGATGTCCAAGTTTCTGGAGCCATAACTTCACTTCATTCGCATTGGTTGTTGAACATGTGGAAGAGCAATCAATTATTTAAGATTCCCACAAATAACAGTTGTCTTTGGACCTTATGCCTTTCATTACAAATTCTTCTTTCTCATTTTTGATCAAACATTCTGATTTTGAGAAGTTGACAAACAAACTTGTTCACACAGTTGACTAATGTCAATAATATTAGTAGTCAATCCTTTTACAAACAACACATCTTCTAACATGGGACAACCATCACACATCAGCTTTCCAACTCCTTTGATTTCTCCATTAAACCCATCACCAAATCTAACAGAAACTGTGGGATGAGGCTTGACATCCACCAACATCTTATGGACCTCTATCATATGTCTAGAGCATCCATTGTAAAAGTACCAGTCTTCATTAGTTGAGTCTCTCAAGGAGGTATGAGCTATAAGATTAATATCCCCATTTTTAACACATCACTTCTTGCTCAATTTTTTTTGCCTTAGAACGAACTGAAGATTTTCTATCTCCATACAGTTTAAAAAAATGCTTTATATGACCAGACTCACCACGGTAATGACACCTCCAAGTAGATTTAGATTGATTTGAAGATTCATAATATCTTCCGGGATGTTGTAACATGTGTTGGACATGTTTATCTTTTTCTTCTTCTCAGAAGGAAAGAACTTCTCTTTTGACATTATCCTCAGTTTATTATCAGATTGATAATGAACTTTGGTATCTTCATCCTTTTTCACCATATTTATGGAATCATTCAAGTTATCAAGCATGGAGTTTAAGTGTGTTACCTCACTTTGTAGATGAGAAACAATACTTAAGAGTTGCTTCCTTTCACTCTCCAAGTCATCAATGATCTTCCTTTGCTCTTCCTATTTCTTGAGGCTTTCTTCAGACCTATCACAAGTATCCCTGTAAGACACATCCAGGTCTTCATAAAGATCATTCTCATCATAAGCTTCAAATTTTTATTCCCATGTTACAGATAGAGCCAACACAAGTTTGGCAGTTTCAAGATTATCTTCATCTTCTGACTTATCAACATCAGACCAAGATGCAGTGAAACCTTTTTGTTGTTTCTTGAGGAAGTTAGGAAATTCAGGTCTAATATTACTATATCTTTCATATTCAAAACGTTGAATGCCTCTGCTTTAACTTGACTTCTCTTATGTTCTTGTTTTCTTCTAAGAATCAAGATTGTTACTGATGTTATATGAGATATTCTTGACATTTGGTCCGCCTCTTATGTCCAATATTTTCAATACTTTAATGAATTGCTTCCCAAGTAGAATAATGGTATTAGGCAGATCCTGATCAGTGTCCAACTCAGCTTGACCTTTATCATATTTAACATTGGATACAAAAACTATGCTTTTGTTCTTTTTCTTAGCCTTGTCACCAACAACCAATTCAAATGTTTAAAGTGATCCAATAAGTTTATCAACCCCCGTGTTGTTGATATCCTAGGCTTCTTCAATAGATGTGACCTTCATGTTAAATCTCCTAGGTAAGGACCTAAGAATCTTTCTAACCAACTTTGCTTCTAACATCTTCTCTCACAAGGCACTTAATGCACAAACAATTTCAAGAATCTTCATTTAATATTCCTGAATTGTCTCATCATCATTCATCTTCAAGTTCTCAAATTTAGAAGTGAGAAGGTGAAGTCTTGAAATCTTCACTTTAGGGTACCTTCATAAGTTGTCTTGAGAATCTCCCAAGCATCCTTGGCTACAGTACATGTATTAATCAGCCTGAAAACATTTTTGTCAAATCCATTGAATAGAGCATTTAAATTCTTGGAATTTTCAATGGCTTACTTATCATCATTTTCATCCTAGTCTTATTCAGATTTCATTGATTCTTTTCCATCTTTGTCCTTCACGACTGGATGCACCCATTCTTTTAGAACGAGATTCCAAGCTTTTCTATCCATATATATATATATATATATATATATATATATATATATATATATATATATATATATATATATATATATATATATATATATATATATATATATATATATATATATATATATATATATATATATATATATATATATATATATATATATATATATATATATATATATATATATATATATATATATATATATATATATATATATATATATATATATCAGAAAAGCTACCATTCTAACCTTCCATCAGTCATAGTTTTAACCATCCAATGTGGGTGGTTTGTTATTATATCCTCCTTCTTTCTCCATAGTTCCAGAAAGTATATCCCTGGATCTCATCCAATAAACAAAGCACGGTGTCTTCTCTTAAAAAAATTATAATTCCAAGGATTGTACCATTTAAATGTCCAATCAATTTTCTCTCTATATTTCCATTGAAAAAGCAATAAGATGTGAAATTCTGGCACACACAATATCAAAAGTCAAGACTGGTGTTGCAACAACACACAATGTCAGGACATATGTTATAACATTTTCTTACAGAAAACATACTTGCTAAAATAGAAAGATTATGCAGAAAAGTAAATTGCAGAAACTTAAATAACACAATCAATTGTTAACTCGGTTCTGTGCAAACTCACAAACTCTGGGGGCTATCAAGCCAGGAAGGAAATCCACTATCAATAATATCAATTCAGAGCTAAACATTCCAAATTTATACTTCTTACTTAATCCCTACCCAGTGTAACTTCTACCTAGGCACCTCCAAGATATGAGAACCCCTCTCACCCAATCATCACAGTGATATCAAACAATCTCAATTCCATGGAATGTCTCAAAAATCCAAAAAGGAAGAACACACTTCCAAATTAAAATACTTAGTTTGCTTAAAAGATTCACTAAGAACAATACTCAACTCTTAACAATAACTTGATAAACAAGTAATAATCAGTCAACTCAAATGCATCAAAGGATACATGAGGATGTACCAAAACACACGAAGAAACTAAGGAACTATCAAACCCTTAACCCTTATTTTTCACAAGGTTTTTACAATAAAACTATGCTTAAAAAAATTAGGTCTTGGATGACTCCTTATATAGGCTTTTGCCATTAGGCTTGGACTCTTTAATCAAATATAATCTTCAGCTCTAAATCCCTAGAGAATCTTCCCCATTAAAATATAAACAAAAAACAAATCTTTAAAATATTTACTAATAAGTCTCAAAGATTCTTTTTATGAAACAAATAAAATATGCAATTGTTCCTAAAAATCTATGATTGGTTGCGCCTTTTATGAGTACTATAAACCTTCAAAATACCATATTTTTCAATAAAATCTTCAAGGATATTATTCAGATGTACTGTCATGATGTTATGTTGTAACATGTTACAACATCTGATAAAACATTTGTCAAAAGTACCAGCAAACACTACTGTACTAGTTGGTCAAGATGTTATGATACATGTTCAACATTAGGTTGTAATACATGTTTTACTCAATGAAACATGTTTTGATAAAATTGTTGTCAACTCCTTGTTTTACCAAAATTATTGCCAACCATAAAATTACAGACCTAACAACATTATTTTTTACAATAATTATTACAATTATTTTTAGCAAGTCTGAGAAAGAAGAAATCAAGAAATATTCCAAAGTTACAAATGAGCTCACTTTTGAAAGTGCAGTCGCGGTATCTTATGGTTATACTTATGTGTTTTAATGTTTTTTTTCCAATTTGATATAGATATCTTAGTATTTTCATATTTATAATTTTTTTTCTTTTGTCGCACTACGAAAAAAACAATTTTTGGCAGCGCATCTACGAAAGCGCTTTTAAGAGAAAGCGCTTTCGTAGCCTTTAAAAAAAATTCGCTTAAAAAAAACGCTTTTATAGGGTTTCCTACGAAAGCGCTTTTCAGAAAGCGCTTTCATAGGTATTTGAAATATCTAACCTACGAAAGCGCTTTTGAAAAGCGCTCTTATAGGTGGCCCTATAAAAGCGCTTTTGAAAAGCGCTCTGAAAGGGGGACCTACGAAAGCGCTTTCTAAAGCGCTCTTATATGGGGGACATACGAAAGCACTTTTTACCTCAGAAACGCTCTCATATATGGGTCTTAGAAAGCGCTTTTAGAAGCGCTTTCGTAGGTTGTTTCCCTAAATACGAAATTTGCCCTCACTTGTTCATTTCTTCGTCTTCCTGTTCCTGTTCGTTCGTTTCTTGCCGCCGTTCTCTCATTCCTGCCGCCGTTCCTGTTCCTGTTCGTTCGTTTCTTCTTCCATTATCTGTTCACGAACAACAACCAACACACCATTCAGCGACGACATACTCCCTCCGTGCTTCTTTCGTCACAACATACAACTAGCTCCATCCTGGCTTCCTGCTCCAGCCAACAATCTTCACCATGACACCAGTCGTTGTAAGCATCACTATCATCTTTCTTTTGAGTTTCTTTTGGTATTTTCATGATACTGTTGGTGCTGATTTTGTTTTAAGGTGTTAATGTTGAATTAGAAATAATGAAATTAGGTTAATAGTTTAATGTAAGCCATGTTATTTTCCTGAATGAGGACTTGTTGCTAACATTGTTGTTATTGGTGTTAAATATGATTGATACTCATATCGGTGTTAGTATTTTCTTTTATGGTTGTGTGAATATGAATGAGATTCTGAATAGTAATTGTGTTAATCTGATTTCAAATTGTTTTTGAAATAATCTCCATCTGTGTATGGAAGTTTGTTTCCTATTAGAATGCGGGCTTTAGGTGATATCTTATGATGTCAGCACCATTCTTAGGAGTATTTTGTGTGCTATTTTTCTTATGAGAAATACTACTTGATTTGAATTAATTTGAGTGAGTTTTTTGTTTCAATACCATAAAGTTTGAGTTTAACTCGAGTGATATTTTGATGTCGATGTCACTTTATTCGTATTGATTTTGAATAATAGAGTTTGGCTAATATCGGTGTTCAAATTATGTTGAAGTGTTGATGTTAGTTATGAAATTGAGAACAATTAGTTAATTTTCTGTTAGAGTGAATAGTTGGGCTGTTAGTAGTTAAATTGGCTTTGGCAATAAGTTAAAACTTTGTTAGTAGTTAAATAGTTGGTTTGTTAATAGTTGGATTGTTAGTAGTTGGATTGTTAATAATAAATAGCTGGACTGTTAGTAGCTGGACTTTCCCATCAATGATATCACAGTACCAACAATTTAAACTAGAATGACAAGTTTTTAAATTAAATTCTTAAAGAAAATAATAATAACAATTAACAATTTAATTGATCCATCATGTTTATATTAGTCTAATTAACATCATGATGATAATATATTAACATGCAAATTATAGAGAAAAAAAAATTGAAAATTAACTTGTGAATATATTGAGCGGAAAATAAAGGTTGTGAAAGGCTGTAAATGAAGAAGAGAAAAAGAAATAAGAATGAGTAGAATTCCAACTTTAGAAATCAGAAGTTATTCTACCTATGTATGAGATTCACCTACAAAAACCGAATGGCGTCAAATAATATATATGAGAATGAGTTCACAACTCACATAATGTGTAAAACTATAACCACTACATTTTTTGTGAATTAAACTAAGAATTTCCATTCTTCTTCCTCGCAGCGTTTCCCGGCCTAGTTCGACGTACGACGCTCATTCTCCGCGTTTCTTAGAGTTCAAAACATCTGAGAGGTAACTTTCTTCCTCAAATTACTGGTATATATTGTGATGAATTTGTCTCAAATTGTCTTTCGTATGTTGCATTTTCTTTATACGGATTCATTCCGTGTATAGTTTGCATTTTGACAGAAACGCAGTATACTACTGTTTTGTGCACTAATTAGTTGATATGGATAAGACATGGATGTATTCCAATCGATTGTCGAAAGACTACGAGAATGGTGTTTCCGAGTTTGTTAAGTTTGCTGTTGTGCACGCCAAAGACCCCAGTCGTATGACATGTCCCTGTTTGTATTGCTGTTATGGGAACCGGGTTGACGCAGTTCAGTTGGCATCGCATTTAATTCGGTATGGAATTGATAGGAGTTATACATTTTGGAATATGCATGGTGAGAAAAGTAACGGGAATGTTGAATCGGGGTATGCAAGGACCTATGTTTCAAATGATGATTGCACAGATACATACGATTATGATCGAGTCGAAGAAATTGCAGAAGCGCTTGAAGAAGATCTTAACGATTGTCCCAAAATGTTCGAGAGGTTGGTAAGCGATGCAGAGAAACCGTTGTATAATGGTTGTACAAAATTCACAATATTGTCTGCGGTGTTAAAGTTGTACAACTTAAAAGCCGGCAATGGATGGTCGGATAAAAGTTTCACAGAGTTATTAGCCCTTATGAAAGATATGCTACCAGAGGATAATGTTCTTCCCAATCGAACGTATGAGGCCAAAAAGATGTTGTACACCATTGGCATGAGCTATGATAAGATACATGCGTGTCCAAAAGATTGCGTTTTGTTTCGAAACGAGTATGCATCGTTAAATGAGTGTCCTAAATGCGGTGCCCCTCGATATAAGAAAAAGTTGTCTCCGGCAAAAGTCTTATGGTATTTTCCTATAATCCCGAGATTTAGACGGATGTATCGTAGTGAAACCGATTCAAGACACTTGACTTGGCATTCAGATGAAAGAATTATTGATGGAAAATTTCGACATCCGGCAGATTCTCCACAGTGGATGAAAATTGATAATGATTATCCTGAATTTGGAAAAGAAGCAAGAAACCTTCGCTTGGCATTGTCTACTGATGGAATGAACCCAAACGGTATTCAAAGTATCTCGCATAGCACATGGCCTGTAATTCTTATGATATATAACCTACCTCCATGGCTATGTATGAAGCGTAAGTACATGATGCTGTCTATGTTAATTTCTGGGCCTAAACAACCAGGAAATGACATAGACGTATACTTGGAACCATTAATCGAAGATTTGAAGATTTTGTGGGAGAACGGTGTGGAGGTTTATGATGGTTATAGGAAAGAAAGTTTCAACTTGAGGGCGATGTTGTTTGGAACAATTAACGATTTTCCAGCATACGGAAATCTATCCGGGTATAGCATTAAAGGTGAAAAAGCGTGTCCTGTTTGTGAAGACGGAACCGATACCATGCGATTGAAACTTTGTCAGAAGAATGTCTTTCTCGGTCATCGTAGATTCTTAACTTCTAAACATCAGTATCGTGGATGGAGAAAAGCGTTCAACGGAGATACCGAACAACGTAGAGCTCCGCCTGGTTTGACAGGTGATCAAATTTTTGAAAAGGTGAAAGATGTGAATATTCAGTTTGGCAAGCCTTTTGCACATAAAGTTGTCACAGGTGGGTGGAAGAAGAGGTCGATTTTTTTTGAATTGCCATATTGGAAATCTTTGTACGTAAGACATTTTCTTGATGTGATGCATATTGAAAAAAATGTATTTGACAGTGTTATTGGTACGTTACTCAATATAAAAGGGAAGTCTAAGGATGGCCTTAAATCAAGGGAGGACATGGTAGACATGGGAATAAGAACTGGACTGGGACCCGTGAAGAAAGGAAGGCGGACATACCTACCACCTGCTGTTTACACTCTATCTAGAAAGGAGAAAAAAATATTGTGTAAGTTTCTGAGTGAAGTTAAAGTTCCAGAAGGCTACTCATCAGATATTAGAAGACTTGTGTCTATGAAAGACCTCAAGTTAAAGAGTTTAAAGATGCATGATTGCCATGTTATAATGGAACATTTTCTACCGATAGGTATACGTTCTATTCTGCCAGAAAAGGTAAGAAGCGCAATAACTAAATTGTGTTTTTTCTTCAAGTCAATTTGCAGTAAGGTGATCGATCCTGAGATCTTGCCAACATTGCAAAAAGAAATAGTTGTTACTTTGTGTGAGCTTGAAATGTATTTTCCTCCCTCGTTTGTTGACATAATGGTTCATCTTGTCGTTCATCTTGTGAAAGAGACACAATTGTGCGGACCAGCTTATATGAGATGGATGTACCCTGCTGAACGTTATATGAAAATATTAAAAGGGTATGTGAAAAATAGGAGTCGACCAGAGGGTTGTATTGCCGAAAGATACATTGTTGAAGAAGCGGTTGAGTTTTGTACTGAATATTTATCAAATGTTCAATCAATTGGACTCCCCAAATCTCATGTTGTTGAAAAAAAAGAAGGTAAGAAGCTAATTGGAAATAAAGTTGTGATAGTATCAAGGGTCGAACGGGATCAAGTGCATTTGTATGTTCTGCACAATGAGATTGAGGTTGAGCCGTATGTTGAAATACACAAGGGTGTTCTTCGAGGTTTAAATTCGAATAGAAATGAGAATTGGATTGTACGAGAGCACAATCGAAGTTTCATACCATGGTTTAAGGAACATATTTATTCAAAGTATCATTCAGATCCCGCCTCAGTGACAGAAAGGTTGAGATGTTTAGCATATGGTCCAAGTTTGGTTGCGTTTTCTTATAGCGCATACGCAATTAATGGATACACATTTTATACCAAAGAACAAGATGATAAAAGTACTGTGCAAAATAGTGGTGTCACCTTGGTAGCTGAAGCAATGCACATATCTAGTGTGAAGGACTTAAACCCGAAATTTGCAAATCTGTCGTATTTTGGGGTTATCGAGCGCATTTGGGTCTTTGATTACGAGAAATTTCAGATTCCTATATTCGGTTGCAAGTGGGTTGAAAATAATAATGGTATACAGATGGATAAGTCAGGATTTTTGCAAGTGGATCTTAACAGGGCGGGGTACAAAGATGAGCCTTTCATTCTAGCCTCTCAAGCTAAACAAGTGTTCTATGTCACTGATCCGACAAGTACGAAATGGTCTATAGTGCTTTTCTCTAACAAAGTAATTGATGAAAATATTGGAGACCAAGGCGATACTGGTGTTGACATTGAATCTTTTACCAGAAATGATCAAAATGAGAATGAATCATGCATTAGAAATGAACATAATGAGGGTATTTGGATCAATCCAACCGTCCGCGTTGTTAAGAGACGAGTAGAACATATTCCTACCAAGAAAAGAAAGAGATATTAGTGAAAAATTATCCGGAAATGAAGCTACTGATTGATACGTAAGTGACATTATTCTAAATATTCGTTTGTGTTTATATATTTAATTATTTCAATGTCATTGTTCTAAATAAATATTTTAATTTTGTCATCAGTTCAATACAAGTATTCCGATGTCAAAGGGAAGCATGAGTACCACGGTCTAAATCAAACAACATTAATTGGATTAAAGTACAGGTATATAAATTTCAACAATTTTGCTTATAATATTTATGCTACTTGATAAATCAATAGATGTGTATAATCTTATTTGTTTTTCTATGTAGTTCCCTCAACAACAAAACGGCATAGATTGCGGATACTTCGTTTTGAAGTTTATCAAAGAAATCATTCAAATGAATGAAATCGAGATTCCAATCACGGTATGGATTTATACTTTGTTTTATTACTTATCGGATTTTGCATATAATTTATTACATTAAACTAAATCATGCATATATTTTGTTTTGTAATGTAGTATTTTGATCAATACAATTGTCCATATTACTCGCCACGTCAATTGGAAGAACTCAAAGAGGAGTTGTGCCAATATTTTATTGAGCTAAGAATCTTATAATAAGGTACAAATACATTGTTGTGTGAAAATTGGTTAATTATGAATATATTGTTTTGTGTATACAACACTGACCGTGTTATTATGTTCATATTGCAGGATCAGGACCTTGGATATATATGTAGATTAGGATTGATTTACTTAGTGTTATATAGCTGATTTCTTAGGGTGTATTTTGTTACGTTTAAAAACATGTTAATATTGAATTACCATGGTGTATATATATTTTGGATATGAATTGATTATAATGGAATTTGTATATATATAATATTTGGTATTTGAATTACATTTGGTATTTGGATTAAAACTAATATATATTGGTATTTCTAGATTAGATTGTAAAATACCGGTTTAAGAATTACAGGTTTGCTGCAAAAAAAATGCAGGTTTAGAAATTTTTTAAATTTTAGATTTTTCAGTAGAAAACCTATGAAAGCGCTTTTAAGAAAAAAGCGCTCTCGTAGGCCTACCTATGAAAGCGCTTTTTGATTAAAAGCGCTTTCATATGTAGGCCTACGAGAGCGCTTTTTTTTGAACAAAAAGCGCTCTTATAGGCCTACTTTAGATTGCCTGACACGCATTCTGAATACACCTATGAAAGCGCTTTTTCAGAAAAAAGCGCTCTCGTAGGCCTACATATGAAAGCGCTTTTTACCAAAAAGCGCTTTCATAGGTAGGCCTACGAGAGCGCTTTTTTCTGAACAAAAAGCGCTGCTAAAACCTTTAGCAGCGACACCTACGAGAGCGCTTTTAAAGCCCAAAAAAAGCGCTTTCGTAGGTTATTTCTGGCATAGTGGTTTGAGTGAATTAGAGAGGAAGGGTTGATTAATCTTGATGTGTTGTTCATAATTAATAAATATCTAACAATCAAATCTAAGACCCATTTACCTATAAATTTGAGAGAACCTTTGTGTGTGTTCCTCATTCACCTTCATCTAAAAGCCTTGACTAACACCTTATGTTTATAGAGTGATTGTGAGATATTATGGCACTATTCATCATCTTTATCAATAATCTTTTTCTATTTTAAGGACCTTCATCTCTAAAGATTTAGTATTGAGGGAGACTAGTGGTACATTGGTGTGATACGGTGGCAGAACCGACTATTTAATACTGGTTTTACGTTAGTGTTCGCAAATATTGCGGTAACCAAGAGTCGCCACCGACTTTTCTTTTATCCAAATTAAGGAAAGGGTGAAAAGAATAGAAAAAGACATTTTCGAGAGTTTTCTGAGTAAGGGTGTAGATTATGGAAAGGGAAGGTGTTAGCACCCTTTCTATCCCGTAGTTATCTATGATCTCTTAGTTGCTTACTAGTTCACTTTGCTTTGTTTGAAAATATGCTTGTGGTGTGGGTTTGAAAATATTTTGAAAACGTATTTGTAATGATTCTCGTCTCTATAAGAATGCGTACAAATCATTGGTTTTGAAAATAGTTCAAAGAGGTGTTTATGGAAAAAACAATTTGAACCTAATTTTGAAAAGGGCCTTTGTAATGATTCTCATCTCTATAAGAATGCGTACAAAGAGCTTTAACTTTTGAAAATGTTTCAATTTGAAAGTGTTGGTTTGAAAAATGTTTTTGTTGTGAGCAAGCGAGAAATTATGAGCGTCCTACCTACTCAAAAGATCTAATGTTATTTTCCTCC
Source organism: Vicia faba (assembly GCA_948472305.1). Classification (NCBI taxonomy): domain Eukaryota; kingdom Viridiplantae; phylum Streptophyta; class Magnoliopsida; order Fabales; family Fabaceae; genus Vicia; species Vicia faba. Next base: position 60,124,693 of record OX451739.1, read on the forward strand.
TATCCTTTAGACAACGCTATCCTACTATTAGTGAGTAGGTAGCTCTATCGTTGGATGTATGAGGGAAATTCGAAGGGACTTACAGTCACGAAGGCAACAATGTAGAGACACTTTAGAAATTTTTGTTTAGGGACTGGATCATTTACCGAAAGGCAACTGTAGGGTCATCGAGGGACTATGATATTTTGATTTATGGGTCTTTGCTAAAGCATCCCTGTCTCGAGGGACATGACTGTTTTATTTCCGAAGGCAACCAAAGTGGGCGTACTTTAGAGGTGCATATGTGCATGTGTGTCATGTTTAAGTTATTTTTTGTCTTTTTGTTAGGTTTGCTAGCGTTTTGTTATTAGTCTTTCCATACAAGCCTAATTACTAACAGTTAATATATAAAAGAATTTAAAGTGCAGAAATATAAAGTGAGGGAATGTAAGTCATACGCTATTACATGGTTTTGTGAGAGGTAAAATATAGAAATGCGAAAAGTAAAGTCCTAGTTACTATTACAAACTGGGAAGCAGTTACAATAAAATGAAAAAAATGCGAAAATAAATAAATGCACAAACTAATATAAATGGACGTCTAAATCCTAAGGAAAAGAAATCTTTTTGTTTGTTTTTTATTTATAAAAGAAAATAAAACTTAAGTCTACTTAACTTTAAATTAAGGAAAAGGTTAAAATAATTAATTAGTTAATTAATAAAATTTAATTTGATTAATAAAACACTGCCTAATGTTTTTTGTGATTTTGATTTAATGGTTAGTTTAACAAAAGAAATAATGAAAACAAAAATAAAGATACAATGGAGGCATCCTTCGATCTAGAGAGAAAAGGGGACTTTTTGATCCAGAGGGGAAGCTGCCTTTCGATCCAGGGAAAAATGGGATTTTCGACCCAGGAGGGATGTTGCCTTTTGATTTTGTGAAGGGTGTTATCCTTCGATCCAGTGAAAGGATGTAGCTTTCGATCCAGAGGGCGTTGCTGGAAAGGCCTAATGGATCACCTATGAGGGCACTGAATCTGCAAAGATATGTTAGCAAAACGAAAATGCAGGACTTGGGTATCAAAACCCTAGTCCTCCGATCTTGTGCGTGTTGGATCTATTCAGGCTATATTTGCAGCAAGTGTTAGAAACAAAACAAAATGCAGACCTAGGTGTGAAACCCAGGTCCTTAATCTTGAATACAGGTCGAATGAACTACAAATTCTAATATGTCAGGCAAATGTAAGTTTGATCTTTTTACCCATTCTTACCAATGGTGATGTATGAATTTGTGGTTTCAGGCGTGGATACCCTTGTTCAAGGATTCCTTCAATTTGGCACTTCTAGATATGAGGATACTTGCTTAAGGGTTGGGGATGATTGGAAAACTTCAGGAAACCTTCAAGAATGTGTTTTTAATTCTGTGTAACTCTCCCTCCAGTTCTGTCCAGCCTCTTTGGAGCTTGCTAGTGTGTTCTTTATATAGAGGGGATTGAGGGGACATGTAGGCAAAGGAGTATTCATCCATTAAGTTAGTGTTTTAAGGACATGAATACCATTTTGAAACGTTGCAAAAGATGTGGAATTCTTGTCTTTTTTTGAATTTGAATAAATGTGGACACCTTTAGCTTTCAAATACCTTCAGTCCCTAGCCTTCAATTGGCCTAAAGTTGCCTCCTTCAACTGGCTTTGGTTTTACCCTTATAGTTCCTTCGATTGAGTTTGTCCACCTCAATTCGAATTGCTCCGGTCTTGATTTGAATTGTATAAGACCTCAACATCTTGGCTTCTTCGATGAACCCCTAAGCTCGCTTTGTTCGATTGCCATGACCTTACTCAACTAGGTCAATTGAAAGACTTTACTCTGGATAGTCGAAGCTACCTTTGGCAGGAATGTACCTGTACAAGGGCATGGGCTTGGCAATATGAAGGATCTTGGCCAGCAAGAATCTTGGACCAAAACTCACCACAAAGCCAACTTGTCTTCAATAATCATGTGTCCTTCGAATGAACTAGTGAATTCTTCTTCGAAGGGACCACATGAATATGCCTTCGAAGGGACTATCTTGCGTGTCAAAGTCTGAAAAACTATTTCAAAGGGGACCCTTTCCCAGTCGAAGCTGGCACAAAGGGAGTCAATGCCTTGTGGGCACTAGAAAGAGGCAGGTCAAAGCAAGCGTAAAAGAGGCCATTGCCTAGTGACTCAGAATATACATGAAGGATGCCACTGTTTATGGATCGAATGGCATTTGTAGGGGATTCTCGCCTAAATGAAACTTGGACCAATGCTTGCTCGAAAGGGGAACCAACATGCAATCAAAGCTGATGGGCCAATGCTTGGTCGAAGGGTTTTAGGAGCCCAGTCGAAGCTTGCCATTATGCCAATCGAAGGACACTGCTCTGATGTGCCAATCAAAGGACACTGCTCTGATGTTCCAATTGAAGGACACTTCTCTGATGTGCCAATCGAAGGACATTATGCAGATTCTTGTTGAAAGGCATTGTTGGCATGCCAATTGAAAGACCCTTCGCTATCATTCAGAATTTTCATTTTTCTTTTGGTAAGCGTTTGTAACCAACCATGTAAAAGAAACCTTGGGAAACATGAGAGAGCAAATTTTGGGGTACAACAATTGGGATATCTAATGTTTTTTGTGTGAAGTTGGCTATTTGTAATAGGTGCATGTGTCGTTTCTTGAATGACGTTTGGTGTTTGTTGTTATCAATCAAGAATAGAGTTTCCATTATACTCCAAGGAAGACATTTGCGATATTTAGTATCAACTATTTGTAAGGCGGGGATGGAAGTTATCCATATTTAGTGGAGTTATAGAAATATTTCTTACTAGAAAAGTTAGGTGTTGTCCAATCAACGCTTGGCTATGGAAATCACTCAGACAAGAGATCGATGGAATCGGGTGGGTTTCCACATACGAATACTTGAAGTGGAATTACTGTGGATAATGAGGTTATTGGATTAAGATCTTTTAGAGATCTTGTTTTTATTAGTAGTTGAGTATCTTCATCAACCAAAGGAATTATCATTTTATAGTTTGTTGTAACCAAAAAGCTTGTAATAAAATTTATTAAAATAGTGGGATATCATGATTATTTTCAAGTAGTTTTCAATACCATTGAAGAGTGGAGTAGGTAATGCAAGTAAGAAAATTGAACCACTATATATAATTGTGTATCTTTTCTTATTTCATTATCTCTTTTTACTTTTCTAGTATTGATTATTTTTTATTGCATCATTGCATTTATTATATGCCCCATAAGTTAGACTTTGCTTATAGATATTTAATTATAAGCTTAGGTCTGGGGTGTGTCAATCTTATTAAAGTATCTGTTAGAACACAGTTTGGTTCTACATCTTAGCAAATAGTTTTGATGATAACAAATACACAATATATATATATATATATATATATATATATATATATATATATATATATATATATATATATATATATATATATATATATATATATATATATATATATATATATATATATATATATATATATATATATATATATATATATATATATATATATATATATAAGAACAAATACGTTCTCTAAATAATTTATTTTAATATGCAGAGAAGTTGTGATAAAGAAGCATAGAAGTTGACGAACAAAATTACACTAAGAAGATCTGATAATAATTTTTGTACAACTATTGACATATCACGCTCAAAGAAGTTCTAAATGATAAAACTTTTTAAGCACTAAAGCTGCACGTTAAAACTCGGATGAACTAAATACTCTGATGATCTAAAGTATCAATGTTAACATTCTTATTATGATCAGTGGTTAAAGAAGCAAGTTCTAATGCGTTACAAATTCAATCATTACAAATCAAAAAGTAACGACTAGCACCATACAAGATCTTTATTTTTGGAAAGTACATTAACAACTTTTTATCAACCTTCCAAAATTATCTTCCCATGTCTCATATCCTTCTCTTATATAAAGGAGTCTTAAAGAGTGATCTCATACATACTTGCGCATAAAAATATATACCTTCACAAGCTCTCTCTTAACTATTCATTATGCTTTAACCTTGTGTATAAATCACAGTTGTGATATAGTTTTTCTAGAAACACCATTGTACACATTTTTTATTCATATTTTACAATACCTTGAGAAACCAAGTTGTGGTTTAATCTCAAGAAGACATTAACGGTAGTCATTGTGATTGTGTAATCAAAGTTTTTTATTAATGGATTAAGACCTCGTTTGAGAGATGCTAAATCACCTTGGCAGGTGAACTGGAGTAGTTTGAGTTTAAACGAACCAGGATAACCAAACTTGTCATACTATTTTAATTTTTGAAAACCCCAATTCAAACCCCCTTTCTTATGTTTTCTATCCTTCAATTGGTATCAGAGCTCCTGGTTCTAGGTGCTAACACTTAACTGTGTCAGAAAAAGATCCTAGCAAGAAAAACACTATGGTGGGACTAAATCAGATCAACAACAATGATAATTATGACGAGAAAGATAGAATCAGCGAAAAACCTCCAATCTTTGATAGTAAATTAGGTTTATTTGCTTTCATCTCCCCATTTGTAAATTTGTACCCCCATCCCCAAATGATGTAATAACGTAGGACTTTACATTTCCGCAATTTATCGCTTTCAAATATAAATGCTAGTAATTAGGGTTTGTATGGAAAGACATAAAATCAACAAGTAGAAAACCCTAGTTCAAGACAAAATGCATGAAAACAAAACACTTTGCACACTTGCACCTCTAGGGTAACCCACACTTGTTGCCTCGGATAAAAATAGTCATATCCCTCTAATATGGGCATTTTAGAAAAGACCCTCGATAAAAGATCGTAGTCCCTCGATGACCCTCGATGTTGCCTTCGGTAAATGATCTAGTCCTTAAATGAAAACTGCTAAAACGTCCCATAGGCTGCCTTCTATGACTATGCAAACGACCAACGCCCATCCCTTTACATCCAAAGATAAGGCTTCTTACCAATCAATGGGAAGATATCAATATCAAAGGAAAGGAAGAAATGAACAAAAGACTTTTGATTAGGTAGACCGTTCCTAGTTGCTTGCTCATTTTCAAATCAAATATCCTTGCTTATTTTCAAAACAAACACCAACACTTTCAAAACAAACACTTAAAAAAACTTTCAAAACATGAAACATTTTCCAAAGTCCAACACTTTGTATACGTTCTTATGAACGAGAACTATTACAAAGTTTTCCTAAACGAAGGAGCCTTTTCAAAATACTTTTAAAAACCACACAAAGCACGTTTTCAAACAAAAGCAAGTGATCTAACAAGAAACTAAGAGCCCATAGATAACTATGGATGAAAAGGGTACTAACACCTTCCCTTTTCATAATCTACCCCCCGAAATCAAGAAAATAATCTCAAAGGTCTTTCTTGTTCTTTTCAGCCTTTCCTTATTGGATAAAAGAAAAGTCGGTGGCTACTCTTGCTAACTGAAACATTTGCGATCAAACGTAAAACATCCCAAGTCACTTCTCCCACCGTATTACAGAACTAGAGACTCTGCTGGGGAGAACTTAAAAGTGAGGTTACCTTAGGGCTAGATCACCTTTATTTTCTTTCATTGTTTGACTTACTTGCTTTACATTTTGGTTCCTTGTTTGGGCTTGTTTAAATCCTCTACCCGAATTTGGGATACCTTATAGGTAAGTAGCAATACGTTGTGGAAACTATGCAAGGTATACCGACATGGTCTAAGAAATAGCTACGTTAGTGTAACAGATTTTTGGGTACCGGTAGCCCTTGAGTAGTCAAGGAGAATACGGGGCCGCTGTGTGGTGTCGTGAAGCACTAACTGACTTTTAGGACCTTTACTTGACCAACTTGGCCATTAGAACATAGTGAGATAACCGGCTTTGGTGCATTCCGAAGTTGGTTGATACTCGATACTACACCCATTGAGATCTAACTTCTCAGGATATTTCGGTCGTTATGAAAGAGGCTTGCGCTGAAACAATGCCCGATAAGACAAATCAGTGATATTGAGATCCCTTAGAATACGGTTACTATTACTAGGACAAGTTGAGCCAACTAAACTTCAAGAGGGTACCTACCTATAAGACTCCATGCAAGCCTAAAACTAAGAACTTGTTTGCCTTATGTGTATATGACTATTTGTACATAACAACTTGCTTATTTTGCATACTTGTACATAACATCATGACATCATACCATAGCATTTTCAATAACCATTTACAGGATCTCAAGGGTCTATGATGCAGGGTCACATTGAACCAGACATATATCAAGGGGCAAGAGGATTTAGTTTTCCTCTAACTAAACACCCTCAAAACCAAAGCACGGTAACTTGAGTCAAGGGCTACGACCCACTTGACATGGTGAGCTTGATTGTCGTGGAAGGATATCCATCGACACAAAGTTTTCCAATCAAAGTTGTTGATCAACGTTCAAATTCTAACATCTTCTTGTGTTTACCCCGCAAGATCCTTGAAAAAATTGCATCCACATATCATGCATGTCATCATAACAGGTTTTCCCGTACAGGTTTCCTTATCTTCTTACTATTTATTTCAATAAGGATGGCCCTAGAACAGACCATCAAGAGAATTCAGATTCAAAACGCTCGACTTCAAAAGACGTTCTTAAACCTATCTAAGGGACAAGAAGAGGTGAAGGAGCTCCTCACCAGGGGCATGATCATGGGAAACTCTAGGGACGATAGGGATGACCGGTTGGAGCGGATACAAACCGAGATAGCCATAATGAAGGACCAAATGATGGGACAACTGGTGGGCCTGATGGCTCTTATCCAAAACCTGGATCAAGGACAAGAAGAGCTGTGAGCCCCTGTCAACCAACTTCATCAGGACGGTTTTAACCGTATGAAACAAACGGTCAAGATCGAGGATCAAGTTACTAATCAGCAGCCCATGAGACAAGAAGCTCGTTCAAGGGAAAATAGACCATTCCGAATTGCAGCCACGTCACAGGCCCAATAACGACCTCGTCAATGTCAATAGGAAAATCAGTAAAGGAAAAATAAGCCCGAGAGACAGTTTATTAACATCAACATGTCATTGGCCCAATTATTGCAACACAAGTTGAAGTTGGAGTTGATTAAGTTGAGGGATCCTCCTCGAAATCCCAATACCTCTGCTCCTAACTATCATCCTGATACAATGTGTGCATTCCATTCCAATAGTCCAGGACATGATACAAATAGCTGTTGGGCATTGAAAAATAACATTCAAGACTTGATCGACGAAGGAGTGTTGGAGTTCACACAAGATGGTCAGACGAAATTATTCTGCCATCCCTCAAAGATTCACCACTTGAAGTGACAAGTTCAGACAAAGAGGCTTTTGTTCATTTGAATTCTCAATTGTAATTTCTTTTGCTTGTTTAAACACTTATCTATTAATGTAAAACTCTATTTCGTTAATGCATTGCATATGTTTGTCTTGAATTCATCCATTCGTTTTCACTATATTTAAACTATGCTTTTTACTCTCAACTCTTGCTAAAAGTTACAAGCCTTTAGACGGAGGATGACGAAAGAAATGCCTTAATCCCATACAGTATGCTTTTGGACAGACCTTGCTGACGATGTACATGCATTCTTTCAAATCCTAAACACTAGAGTTATAAGGAAGATAATCCTTAGTCAACCCCTTTGAGCCAAAGAAGTATAAGTTTTCTTTTTCACACAAATTGAAATCTTTAATCAAAACCTAGGGAAGGGTAGTCTCTCAGTTAATTCAAATGCGCGTTCAGTCGCAAACTTTCACTTCGTAATACAACGAATGACGTCAAAAACATCCCTCAGGAATCAAAAGACGGTGATGGTTCTCTATCACATAGGGAGTAATTATCTCTCAAAAAGAAAATCCCACTAAGTCAAAACCTACGAAGGAGACTTAAGAAAAACTGAGGCATCCCGCTGACTATAATCTCAAAACATGAACAGTCAGGAAAAATTCATGGGATAATAAATCAAAAATAGGTCACTGCAAATCCTTAACAACGTGAAAAATGTTGCAAAAAATGACTGCCTTCAGATAAACTAAAATTGTCTGAGCCATCACTAAAACGTCATTGGAGTTCGAACGTATAATTAATTGAGTTTAGGAGTGAAGAACATCACGAAGAACGAGTGGGTACAAATAAAAATTTGAGCCTTTATCCTTTTTTTCTTAAACCGTGAACCAAGACACGTTACAACCCTTCAAAAGTCCTATTTGAAGCATGGGTTAATTCGAAAGAATGCTGTTACAAAAGGTATCCTGACTCCTGTAAGGCTTTACTCTAAATCCTGAGTTGAATTTTCCTACAAAAATTCTTTTATCTGCTAAAAACGCATTTTCAAAACTTCAAGACAAGCATAAACTTTGCATTATTTGAATATCACTGTTTGCATATGGCTATTTGTTTGATAACAGAGAAATTCGCACGACGAATATCCAGTGAACAAAAACCCTCAATGAACAAAATCACTTCAAGTGGGAAAACACTTCCAAAAAAAGATCTCCTATAAGCAAGGGGGCATGACGTGTCACTATCCAACACACCTGGAGCAGTCCAGTCAAGATTCCAAGAAATCTCTCAAGAAATGATGAGTAACTAGGAACAAGTCTATATCTGAATCACTCGGGGCATTGAATGCGAATCCCATCAAAGGATTACATACGATCAAACATTTCTTGGCAGTGCCACAAACACCTGCTACTATGGGCAATGACAAATCCCCCACAAAGTCCTTTTCATAGGGTGACCCCAGTCAGGTTTTCAATCTCTGAAGAATTCTCCCCAACTAAGTCGACCTCAAGAAACCTCGAGGATTTGTACCAAAAGAAGACTCCTCCCCAACAGAATGACGACGGGGTTTATTTCTCTAACAAACTATTGATTCCCCAACTTGAGTTTACCTCTCTGATTTCTACAAATCTAGGGATCAAAACTCCTCTTCCCTGATATACTTTTCTACAATCCCCAGTAAGTTACTACAATGTCTGGATCCGACAAGATATCTGTTCAACTTCATCCTTTCTAGCAAGTCACTGCAAAGCCTGGAATCTGACCAGATAACAGTTAACTTATTTATCCCCGGCAAGTTGTTGTGAAGTTGGGAATTCGACCAGATAACAGCTAAACTTTCTTCCTGTCCATTCAAGAGATAACTCCCAGTAGAGCAACAGACAACTGAGACTCCTGAACTCTTTTCCCCCAAGCAGAAATCAACACTCCCCACAGAGTTTTCCTAAGCAAAGTCAATGTTCCCCAACGGAGTTCTCCTCAAACAACAAAACAGGATTCCCCAGTGGAAACATCCTAAAACAAGGCCCGAAGAGGAGCATACTCTTCATCCACAGCAGCGGTCCGGGATTTCATTTCCCAAAGCTCCCCAGCATTTGTCAAGGATTTATTTTCCACACAGAGATAAATTTCAATAACATTTCACATTTCATACATCTTATTTACATACATGATAAACGCATACGGCATAATCTCATTTATTTTGAGGACACCATGCATTTCATACATCATGAGATTGCATACAACTAACATTTTACCTTTTCAGCGAAAGGTCAATCAACATATAGATATCATTAACCATTTTCAAGTTCCATATTAATACCTGAAATAAGCCAGGAAAACTATCTATGGACGACTGATTATAGATTAATACCTGTAACAAGCCTGGAAAACTATCTACATGAAGAGATTGAAGATTAACACCTGTAACAAGCCAGGAAAACTATCTTTCTTTCTCAGGCCAAAGATTAATACCGGGAACCAGAAAGGACAACTATCTCAACGACCAACCTTTTCAAGTTCTATATTAATACCTGTAACAAGGGAGGAAAACCATATGCGGACGACATATTGTAGATTAATACCTGTAACAAGCCAGGAAAACTATCTACATGAAGAGATTGAAGATTAACACCTGTAATAGGCCAGGAAAACTATCTTTCTTTCTCAGGTCAGAGATTAATACCTGAAACCAAATAGGACAATTATCTGCACGACCAGCTGAATTTACCCTACACAGGTTCCTTCTCATACATTTTCCAGATGAAGTTTTACACGGACTCATCATGAAGTTACCCTACAAAGGTTCCTTCTCATACATTTCCAGATGAAGTTTTACACGGACTTATCATGAAGTTACCCTACATAGGTTCCTTCTCATACATTTCCAGATGAACTTTTACACGAACTCATCATGAAGTTACCCTACACAGGTTCCTTCTCATACATTTCCAGATGAAGTTTTACACGGACTCATCATGAAGTTACCCTACACAGGTTCCTTCTCATACATTTCCAAATGATGTTTCACATGGACTCATCATGAAGCAACCTTACACAGATTCCTTCTCATAATTTCCAGATGCAGCTTCACACGGGCTCATCATGAGGCAATCTTACACGGGTTCCTTTTAATGTCCATATGCAGCTTCACAGGGCTCATCATAAATAAATATTAGAAAGATTCCTTCGCATATATTTCCATATGCATTTTCACACGGATTCATCCCGAAGCAACCCTACACAGACTCTTTCTCATGAATTTCCAGATGCAGTTTCACATGGACTCATTCTGAAGCTGCCCTACATAGGCTTCTTCTCATGGGTTTCCAGATGCAGTTTCACATGGACTCGTCCTGAAGCAGCCCTATCCAGGATCCCTCTCATAAATTTCCAAATATACTTTCACACGGACTCATCCCGAAGTAGCCCTACCCAGGTTCCTTCTCATACATTTCCAGATGCAGTTTGACACATACTCATCCTGAAGAAACTCTACCCAGTTTCCTTCTCTACATTTCCAGACGCAGTTTTACACGGGCTCATCCTGAATCAGCCCTACCCAGACATCCCCCTCATATGTCTCATAAAGCAGCCCTACACCAGCGACCAAAAGTCCTCTTCTAGATAGATTCATTTCCTCTAGTTAATAACAGACGAATCCAAGGCCTCTTCTGGTTATATTTATCTCTTCCAGTTCAAAACAGGAGAAGGACATCTATTATTTTAGTATAATTCAACCAAAAGATTTATCCTGATACCTTCCACAGTCACTCTGGATGGCATCTATAAGCCCATCTCCAACAACTTTCCATCATCTCTCCAAATGTAATATTTAAGCCCATTCCCTACACAATCAACCATCACATACTTATGAAAAAGGAAGTCATCACCACCAAAAGAGTCCCTCTGAAGGATTTTCCTCTCTTCACTCAAGCATACTCATCTCCAGAAATTATCCTCAGATATTTGGATGCCTGCAAGAGTGATGAAATAATTCAAGATGTAAATATCCTTGATCTCGGGCAACAACCTCTGGAAGTTGATACCAGAAAGACAAGAAAAAGGAAAGTTGTTGGAGAAGAAAATTCTCAGAAAACTCCCAAAGCTGCTAATAAGAAAGGCAACCCCTATTTTGTTTCTATTATTAAATCAGTTTTTTTATCAACATCTGAAACCTCCTCATCTCCAAAACCTACTGAAAATCGTTCACCTCAAACCATTGATGAATTTGACATGGAAATTGATACCTCAATACCCATAAAAATCATTCTCTGATTAAACCACCTTCTACCCAATTTGTTCAAACTGGGCCAGAACTTGCACAACTTTTTTCTGATATTGATCCATTTTTTAAAGCTCCCCAAATTAAAAATCCAAATATTGCCTCTAAAACCACTTCAGCCATTCCAGTCATCACTTGCTCACTAAACACCTCTCAATCACCAAATATCTCCACCATAACATCACAAGAATTCTCCCTTCCAGATATTCCATCTCCCTATAATTCAACACCACCTAACTCTCCTATAATTCTTTCTGAATCTCCCACTCCCACTGAATACTAAGAATATCCCATCAGAACCATAATTGATCTAGAAGCTTAGGAAAATCTTGTCACAACTTCTCAGAAAATAGTCATTCCAAAAACAACACCAAAACTATCCATATCAGGTGTTGGTAAATCTTTGCTGGTTTTTGAAACAAGAATACAGGAATGAGTTAACTCCTTGAAGCAAGCTTGCATGGATAATATCAACCCAGCTTCTTCTGATTCTCTTTGGACTTAGTTTAGAAAATGGTTTAATTATGAACCTCTGAAGATGAAGGGACTTAGTTATGAAATTTCTCAATAGAAATTCTACGATCACCTAAAAATCTTCAAGGATCATGTTCTACGTCACTGGGTAAAGAACCCCCTTCTTCTTCTAGATAACACTTCTTGGGAAGCCTCACAAGAATCAGAATGTAACGAACCATCTCCTGAACCTCAACCTCTTCCTCTGGTCGTTTTTAAAGACAAAGGCAAGTTAGAAGAAGAATCTCTTAAGAAAGAATTTGTTACAGCAACCTCTGAGAATATGGGTTCTTCTATTGAAACAACTTCCTCTTCTCTTGTGTTGAAGACTCTGGATGAGTTGAAGAAAGAGAATGCATATGTTAAGGAAAGGCTGAACAAATAGGATGAAACGAATAAAGAAATTAAGGGCACGCAAGGGAAGCAAGAGGAATCGAACAATTAGATCAAAATTCTATTGAAAGCCTTGTTCACACGACTTCCACCTCCTCCACAGCCTTAGTTTTGATCTTTTGTTTGTTTCTGCTATGGTTGTTTCTTATTTAAAAACTTTTGATCATCTGCTTTTTTCTATATTAATCTATTTTGAATGCATAATCCATTTTGTTCACTTTAAACATGTTTTTATTGCTTTTTGGTTTATGACAAAAAGAGGGAGAACGTAAGATATTTTGAACATAACGGTGTCGAGACTTAGTATCAAACATTTTGAATATCATAACCTCTGTGTCACTTTTTGAGAGCAAAACAAGTAAAACAGGAAAAGTCTCTTGAAAGAAACTTCTGTCAAATGGACTTATCAGAACTTCCATCACAAGCTCTGATCAAACATCTTCAGGGAAGTATCTTTTTTTTCTTTATCTGAGTACTCAATTCAGGGGGAGACCCCAATTTTTTATGCTCTTATGTGATGTATCAAAATATACAAGTTTTGGTCATCATTAAAAAGGGGAAGATTGTTAGAACATAGTTTGGTTCTATATCTTACCAAATAGTTTTGATGATAACAAATACATGATATATATATATATATATATATATATATATATATATATATATATATATATATATATATATATATATATATATATATATATATATATATATATATATATATATATATATATATATATATATATATATATAAAAGAACAAATATGCTCTCTAAATAATTTATTTTAATATGCAAAGAAGTTATGATAAAGAAGCATAGAAGTTGACAAACAAAATTACGCTAAGAAGATCTTATAAGAATTTTTGTATAACTATTGAAATATCACGCTCAAAGAAGTTCTAAATGATAAAACTTCTGAAGCACTAAAGCAGCATGCTAAAACTCGGATGAATTAAATACTATGATGATCTAAAGTCTCAATGCTAACATTCTTATCCAGATCAGTGGTTCAAGAAGAAAGTTCTGATGCGTTACAAATTCAATCATTACAAATCAAAAAGTAACGGCTGGTACCATACAAGATCTTTATCTTTGGAAAGTACATTAACAACTCTTTATCAATCTTCCAGAATCATCTTCTCATGTCTCATATGCTTCGCTTATATAAAGGAGTCTTGAAGAGTGATATCATACACACTTGTGCATTAAAAGATATACCTTCATAAGCTCTCTCTTGTCTATTCATTATGCTTTAACCTTGTGTATAAATGACAGTTGTGATATAGTTTTTCTAGAAACACCATTGTACACATTTTTTATTCATATTTTATAATACCTTGAGAAACAAAGTTGTGGTTTAGTCTCAAGAAGACATTGACGATAGTCATTGTGATTGTGTAATCAAAGTTATTGATTAGTGGATTAAGACCTCGTTTAAGAGAGGCAAAATTACCTTGGCGGGCGAACTGGAGTATTTCTGATGCGTTACAAATTCAATCATTACAAATCAAAAAGTAACGGCTGGTACCATACAAGATCTTTATCTTTGGAAAGTACATTAACGACTCTTTATCAATCTTCCAGAATCATCTTCTCATGTCTCATATGCTTCGCTTATATAAAGGAGTCTTGAAGAGTGATATCATACACACTTGTGCATTAAAAGATATACCTTTATAAGCTCTCTCTTGTCTATTCATTATGCTTTAACCTTGTGTATAAATGACAGTTGTGATATAGTTTTTCTAGAAACACCATTGTACACATTTTTTATTCATATTTTATAATACCTTGAGAAACAAAGTTGTGGTTTAGTCTCAAGAAGACATTGACGATAGTCATTGTGATTGTGTAATCAAAGTTTTTGATTAGTGGATTAAGACCTCGTTTGAGAGAGGCAAAATCACCTTGGCGGGCGAACTGGAGTATTTTGAGTTCAAACAAACCGGGATAACCAAACTTGTCATACTATTTTAATTTTTGAAAACCCCAATTCAAACCACCTTTCTTGTGTTTTTCTATCCTTCAGTATCATTAGTCCAATTGTGTCTTGAAAAAAATTTTATGCTAAAAGTTTTGAAATAGATTTGTTTAAAGCTACTTGGGTTGTCTTGTGATTGACTTGCATTAGAAGTAATCATGTGCATAGTGAACATCATGTATCATTTCATAACGCTTAATTCATTGAGATGCTTCCAAGCTCTCTTGTTTTTGTGTTTTGCTTCCACGCTTCTTGAAATCTCGATTTTGGACATAGGACCTAAAATTGTCTTAAATGGAAAAGGGTTAATGCACCCCCCCCTCTCAAGACCTCTTTGTGTCCATATTCTCACCCAATTTCTCTATAATATTTCTATTGAAAGATCAAACACTTGTACTAAGATAAAATGTTTGTTATCCACTATGTCTGATTCATAATGTAAATACTAAAATAGATTTATCATTTCAAGTTGTAAGTTCATCAAATGACTAAGTTGTAGTCTGTATATTTGAGAAGATAATAAGACTTTGTTAAGTCAAACAGTTTGTGTTAGAAATTTAAGGTATTGTTAGCTGGAAAAAAATATATCTTAGTGGTTGTAATCTATTTTATTATAATGAAAATCCTTCAAGTTTGAAGGACCATGACGTAACTAGTGGCTTGTGGTGGTGAATAAGATAAATATTTTTGCGTCTACTCTCTCCTTTATCTCTTTTCCTTGGATTTTTATTTGAGAAAATTTGTTTTGATCTAAGTTGACAAGGAAGAAAAAAATCAATCACATGGAGGAAATTTTCACTATAATCAACATTGTTGGATGTAGTAGAAATAACATTGAATAAAATTCTATTGAGTATTAAACAAAGCCTCCATTGTTTGACTGAGAGAAGTCTAATTATTGGAAAGAAAAGTTGTATAGTTTCTTCTTATAATAATATGTAGATATGTGGAATATTATAGAATGTGACTAGGAAACACATGTAAATTCAATTGTTTTTGCTTTGACTAGAAAGGTAATGAGCAGTGAAAAAATATTTTAAGATCCATCTGAAGGAGTGAAGAAAATGAAATAAAGGGGGGGGGGGTTGAATTGGTTTTTCTTTCTTAATTAACTTTCTCTTCTAAGCATTATTTGTTGAATAATGCTTCTGAGTGTTACTTCTAAGTAATGCTTCTAATTAAGTTAAGAAAACATAAACTATAAAGCATAAGCAAAATTAAGGAACATGTGATATATCCTGGTTCACTTGAGAAACCCCCAAGCTAGTCCAGTCCACCCTACCAAGGTGATATAGCCTTGAACTCAAGGAATTAATCCACTATAAACAATCTGATTACAATCGCATGGGCAACCACTGGTGACTAACATCCAATGACACGTTCAGGGATCCAAACTGGATATTACGTTCATTGACCCAGTAGAATTCGATCCCTCAGAATCTCCTACCAAGATTTCCTTCCAATGATATTCATCAGTGATCTCACAAAGTTGACCTTCACTCAGTCCCCTTTGAGATATGACTACCATTGACCCAATAGAATCCAATTCCTTAGAATCTCCTATTAAGATATCCTATAATGATCATAGCCATTATCTTTTAAGATTATACCTTCACTCAGTCTCTCAAGGTATCATCAAACAACTGTTTAATTTACATTTGTTTACAATAATAATGCTTCTAACAAGTTGGATGTAAACATAACTAATTACATCAGAAGAACCTAATACACACTAAAAGATATTAAATTGTATTGTAGCTTCAATTTATGGTCTTCTTTTCTTCAAGTAGCTTCTTCACGGACAACAACCCAAAGCACTTGAATCGCTAAAGTATTCTTCTTCATAAGCTTTGTTGATCTCAATGTAGCAAAGAGAAGAACTTCTTCATCATGATTCACCTTAGAACATTCTGGATAGCAAACCTTGTTCTTCTTCTATGATCACTTTAGAGCATAACATTTGTGTTATGGATTTGTAGCTCGAGCTTTCACGATCATCTTCATTATCTTCCGCGGCTTAGCAAGCTTTATGCAACATATGAAATTAAGCACATTGTGAATTAATGATTTCATTGTAATTTTTGTACCCCAAAATTATCCCTCCAATTTTCTTCAAGATACCTCCTCATTCTCATAGGGTTTTCAATTGCTCAAGGCTACTCAATGTTTGATCAGATAAATTCTCCTCCTAAGCAGTTGACCTACAATTAGGGTTTCACTTTTCTCAATGAAATTTGAGCTTATGATGCCTCAAGTGGATTTCATGGTTCCTCATATGTCTCAAGAAATTCTCATGCCAAATTTCAAGCCTTGCATCACAAGTTTGCTCAGTCAATTGCTCAAATGACTAAAAAACAACTATATTGGGTAAAAAGTCAATTGTGGTCAACATACAGTCAAAATTCAATATTTTTTGTCAACATCATTATTTTGAAGTCACATTCATCATTTGATCAAGGTTTGATCATGATTCATCAAGAAAACTCTCAATTCATCAAAAGTCAAAGTTGCCAAATTAGGGTTTTCTTAAGGAGAAGTCAACTAAACTTTGACCAAGCATAACTTTCACATGCTTCATCATATTTTTCTCAACCAAAGCTCATTTTAAAGGAAATTTAATTCTATACAACTTTGTATTGTTATGTTCAAATCCAAAAAATGATTCATTTGAGAGATATGGGCCAAAACATTATAGGTCATTTCAAAAGTCAACAAAAAGACATTTTTTGTCAAGGCAACTTACATCAATATATATTCTTCAAATGAAAAAGCGATAAGCATAGAGATTGTAGGGAACATCTTGAGCTTTCCAAAAAGTCCTAGATCACCTTCATATGATAAAAATTGAGAGAGCTATAATTGGCACAAATTGGGAATTTTGAGAAAATGCATGAAACAGAAATTGAGCAAACTTGAATTTTTGGGCTAATGGGCTTGTGTTTCAAGCTCCAAACATGTATTAGGCCTCATAATGAACTTATTAACCTATTCATGCACCCCTTTGATTTTTATTCCATTTATTTTTTATTTTTTATTTAAATTCAAAATAAATTATATGAAATCAAGGCTTTCATACAAAGGTCCAAGCCCACTTCTTTTGACCTAATTTTCCTCTATATACATCTTATATTCAGACAACAACAAAGACACGAAAACCTTGCCAGAAGATCTTATACCAAAACTTCAAATTTCATCAAAACTAGGGGAAACTACAAACCCTATTTTCAGCCTCTCTCCAAGCAAGTGAATCATCTAAATCAATCCTTGGGGCATTATAGGGTAAGAATGGATCAATCTTGATGATTCAAAGGGCCTGAAAATCGCATACATTCATCTCCAGTTGCCTTGTTTTTTTTGTAATTCGTATTTTTGTTTTCATGTTGATTTGATGCATACTAACATTACTAACATGCTTCTAAGGTATAACTATGTAGGATAGACCCATCGTATGGCCTCCATAACGACTGAATCATGAGACACCATGTTTGAACCGTCTCATGTTATTTGTGACGTATCTCTTTGTACAGGGAGAATCATCCAAAACCAAGGGCACCATTGAACTTGCAAGGCCCAAATTAGGGGGTAGGGTATCACCTACCCCCGACATTTGCATTATTTTCTAACCCTATTTTCCATTGATTCTTCTTCCCCTATCTATTTTTTGGAAAACTTAATTCTTTTTTATTAATCATTAAACATAAACCTTTTTAAAACCCTAATTAATTAGGTTTTAGATTTTTTAATTAATTATTTTCAAAATTAACACTTTTTTTATTAATTAAAATTAATTAGGTTTTAGGTTTTTTAATTTTTTTTCAAAATTAACCCTTTTTTATTAATTATAATTAATTAGGTTTTAGGTTTTTTAATTAACTTTTTTTTCAAAATTATTCTTTTTTTATTAATTAAAATTAATTAGGTTTTAGGTTTTTTAATTAACTTTTTTTTTCAAAATTAACCTTTTTTTTAATTAAAATTAATTAGGTTTTAGGTTTTTTAATTAACTCTTTTTTTTCAAAATTAACCTTTTTTTTATTAATTAAAATTAATTAGGATTTTTAGGTGTATTTAATTAACTATCATAAATCATTTTTTCATAAAAAATCACCAAAACATTTATCTTTGCTATTTTCATCTTATTTTTATTTTCCTAGATTAAGTGTATAAGGCGCGTTCAACTGTAATAGCGTAGCAATATTTTTTCTGCATTTTTCTATTATGTAATTGCCCATAGTATGTAATAGTTATAGGTTTTTATTTTCCGCACTTTACTATTATGTAACTGCCCCAAAGCTCTATAATAACCTAGGTTTACATTTCCGCCTTTACCTTCTGCTACTATATTTTATGCAATTGTTAGTGATTAGGGTTTGTATGGCAAGATAAAAGTGAACGATAGAAAACCCTAATTGCAAGACTAAATAACTGAAATGAACACACTTGCACACTTACACCTTTAGGGTAACCTCTCTTCACTGCCTTTCAGAATAACGGTCATGTCCCTCGAACGTAGGGATGCTTTAGCAAAGAACCTCGAATAAAAGATCATAAGTCCCTCGATGACCCTTCGACGTTGCCTATGAATAACATGATATAGCCCCTTATGAAACTGCTAAAGCATCCTTACAATTTTCCTTCGATGACCCTACGATGACCCTACGCCTGTCCCTTCATATCTAATAGATAGGGCTACCTACCAATTAATGATGTGGATAGCACTATCTCTAAAGGAGGAGGAAAATAACAAGAACGACCTTGAGTGGGTAGGAAACTTTTAATCGTTTGCTCACAAATTTTTCTAACGAATACTTTTCAAATATCACTTTCAAAACAACAAATATTTTCAAAACCCTTTGTACGTATTCTTGAGGACCGATACAAGAATCATTACAAAGTTCTTCTTACATTTCTGTTTTCAAAAATATTTTTTTAAAAAAAATCACATACACAAAAAATAAATTTTCAAAATGACCTAAGCGATTAAGAGCCCGTAGATAACTACGGATGAAAAGGGTGCTAACACCTTCCCTTTTTATAAACTACCTCCCCCCCCCCCCCCCCCCCGAACTCAAACTCTTCAAGGTCTTTCTTGTTCTTTTCACCGTTTCCTTATTGGATAAAAGAAAAGTCGGTGGCGACTCTTGCTATGCGCAACATTTGTGATAAAAAGAAAAACAAGTCAGTTCTCCCACCGTATTACAGAACTGGCGACTCTGCTGGGGAAACTTAAAAAGAGGGGTTACCTTAGAGTCTTATCTCACTTATTTGCTTTAAATTGTTTGCATTGCTTGCTTTAAATTTGAGGGTTGCTTGGGTTTAATTTCTTGCAAAGATCCTACACCCGGATCTAGGGGTATATTAGGTAAGTAGAAATAGATCATGGAAATTGTACGGCATAGACTGATATGGTTGAAGTTATGGCTACGTTAGTGTGACACTTTGGTTTGTACCGATGTTCCTTCTGTTGGTCGAGGATAACATTGGGCTGCCACGTGGTGTCATAAGCACTAACTAACTTTTAGAACCTTAATTGACTCACATTGGCCATTAGAAGGTAGTGAGATGGCCGACTTTGGTGCAGTCTAAGGTTGGTTGATACTTGATACTACACTCATTGAGATTCGACTTGTAGAATGTTTTGGTGGCAAATTAGTTGATGTACTGAAATAAAACCTTTGAGAAAGATCGGTGATATGAGACTCCTAGAACCTAGTTACTATTTTTAGGACAGGTTGAGCCAACTTAACTTCAATAGAGAAAGGTACTTACCTTTGGACATCATGCAAGCCTTTAAACCTAAGGCTCTTGTGTGATTTGTTTGTGTTTGCTATCTATTTAAACATAAACATAACATCATGACATCATAACATCCAACATGGCATTTACTAACCATTTCAAGGATCTTATGGATCTTTATTGCAAGATTTCAAGCCAGACTGCTAGAAAGGGGCAAGAGGATCTATTTTCCTCTAACCAGACACTGTCAAAGATCAAAACATGTTATTTTGAGTCTGAGGCTAGGACCCACTTGACACAGTGAGCTTGATTTTTATAGAAGGACATTCAATGATAGAGACAGAAAGTTCTTCAGACAAAGCTGCAACCAGGATTCATTCTCTCTTTTACTCTGCCAGATCCTTGAAAACACCACATTTGCATCTACGTATCATGCATTTCATTACATAATAAGTACTTTCTAGATATGTTTTCTCATCTTTTTACTGTTTATTTCAGTAAAAGATGGCTCTTGAACAAACAGTCAAAGATCTTCAAACTCATAATGCCCAATTCCAACAAATGTTCCTTAACATTGCCAAGGGGAAGGAAGAGCTGAAGACCCTCATCACCAAAGAGAGGAAGAAAAAGACAATGAAACCAATCGACATTCTCAACACGAGAAGAAGGCTCAGAGGTCCTCCCAAGCGAGCTCAAGACTGTGATATTACATCAAACGAAGATGGCAATCAGGGTGAAGATAGTAAAAGTTTGAAGGCTAAAGAAGGAAGGCACCTTGGTTCTGGCCAATATTCTGATGAAGATGAAGAAGACTATTCGGATGAACAGTATCCTCTTGTCGATGAAAAATACAAACAATTGGAAGATCGTTTAAATGCTATGGAGACCTAGATAGTGCATGTGTTGGATTTTGAAGAGATGGGTTTAGTCTCAGGAGTTGTCATTCCTCACAAATTCAAGGTCCCTACTTTTGCAAAGTATGATGATGTTTCTTGCCCAAAACTGCATTTGATGTCTTATGTCCGGGAGATACAACCACACACTGCTGACAGAAAATTATAGGAGCATTTCTTTCAAGAAAGCCTATCTGGGACCCAATTAGAATGGTTATATCAATTGGAAGAAACCAATATCCGTACTTGGGAAGATTTGGTTGTTGCTTTTTACAAACAATACCAATACAATGTTGATCTTGCACCAACCCATGTGCAATTACAGAGTATGACTATGGGCTCAAACGAAGTCTTTAAAGAGTACACCCAGAAATGGAGAGATTTAGCAGGAAGAGTTCAACCTCCTTTTTCTGATAGGGAGTTGGTTGACATGTTTTTGGGAACTTTCACAAGTCCTTTCTTTAATCATCTAATCGGAAGCTCTCCAGCTGGATTCACCGAGCTGATATTAACAGGGGAATATGTAAAAGGTGGAATCAAAAGTGGAAAAATGCAGCTGGTTGCATCTTCGAGTACTGTAAATAAGACATTCAATGGGAAAAAAGAAGCTAATGTTGTCTATGGCCAGAAGGGTTGTGGTAGAAGTGACCGCAACCAATATGTAGGGGCAATGCTAATTTATAATCCTAAACTAGTGCAACAACATCAAGAAGGCAATAAGCGTAAGTCTGATGTACCCAGGACACGGTTTACCAAGATCAACATGCCATTGTGTCAGGCATTGCAACATCTATTTAAAGCATAGTTGATTACATTGAGAGATCCTCCTCAGAATACCAACACTTCCTCTCCTCGGTACAATCCTACTTTAAATGTGCCTATCATTCCAATAGTCCCAGAAACGACAAAATAACTCATGGGATTTGAAAAACAAGGTTCAAGACATGATTGATGCTAAGGAAATTGAGTTTGATCCTCCCGAGACTCCCAATGTGATTACTGCACCCATGCCTAAGCACGACAAGGGCATTAATGCTATCAAAGATGTTTCTTATGTTTCTGCTATAATTTACTTGATTACTCCCCTGATAACTATTAAGAAGAATCTGTTGCAAGCCAGTTTATTTTTGGGTTGCATTGAAAGATGCTACTACTGTACAACCAGACCCAATGGCTGCAAACTGCTGAAAGAAGGTATTCGGTGTCTAATGGAGAACCATATAATTCTAGTTGAGAAGATTCCTTCTATGTAGAATTTGTTTCAATACTTGGAGCTTGAAGATGTTCTGTAATTTCTCGAACTCCTGTAAGGACCACTTGCAAGGGGCCTGTGAAGATTATAACTGAACCCATAGTTTCTCCTCTGATTATTACTGCCCCAGGGCCAATTCCATATTCCTATGACAAGGCTATCCCATGGAATTATGGAGCTGATGTTTACTACGATGGTGTCAAGCAGGAACCATTGGTTGTCAAAAGTGAAGATGCTGAAGTTACTAATCTCAATGTTGACAATATTTCTGGTACCAGTAAAGTTACTAGAAATGGAAGGATTTTCTCTCCAAAGATCTTTCTGAAGACTATTGGTACACCAGTTCATATTACTGCTACTTAGTCAGCTAATGAGACTCGGGGCAAAGTATAAATCACCCAGTCTGCTAGGCTGGGGAACTTGAAGAAATTACTGTTGAAGATACCTTCAAGCAAGATATGGAGGAAGTGCTAAAAATCATCCAGAAAAGTGACTACAATATTGTTGAACAGTTGGGGCTGGCCCCCTCCAAGATATCCATGTTATCCTTGTTGTTGTGCTCTGAAGCCCATGCTCGGGATTTGGTGAAGTTCTTGAAATCCGCTCATGTACCACAAGAAATCTCTACTGATCAATTTGAAAATTATGTTGCCAGCCCGACGATTGATAACGGGTTAGGATTTTCTGATGCCGACTTGACTCCTGAAGGAAGAAACCATAACAAGGCCTTGTATGTCTCTATTGAATGCGGGGGCACTATCTTATCTCATGTGTTGGTTGACACAGGTTATTCATTGAATGTTTTGCTGAATGGTGCTCTAGACAGGCTTGATTGTGAAGTGGTTATGCTGAAACCCAATGACATTATGGTCAGAGCCTTTGATGGTTCAAAGAGGATGGTGCACAGAGATGTGGATCTTCTGATCAAAGTAGGTTCTCGAGTCTTCGACTCTACCTTCTATGTGATGGACATTCTCCCGGCTTATTCTTGTTTACTTGGACTCTCTTAGATTCATGGGGCTGCAGCTGTTACTTCCACTTTACATCAAAAGTTGAAATATTCCGTGAAAGGAATATTTTGTTACAGTATGTGGTGAAGAAGAATACATGTTGGGTCACTTGATCTCCTTTAAGTATGTTGAGATGGACAGAGAATTCATAGAAACTCCCTGCTAGACCTTTAAGGTTATTCATCAAACAACTACCGTTACTAAATAAGTTTATGCTACTCTTGAGGTTTCCTGGGTTCCTCCCAGAATGGCTTCTCTGAAAGACACTAGAGCTATGGTAGAAGAAGGTGGTTGAACTACTTGGGGTCAAATTCCCAACATTCCTTACAAATCTAATAAATTTTGCTTGGGGTTAACTACAGAGGCTCAGAGGGTTGTTTGTCGTGCTCGTGCTGGAAGACTACCATTCCACATCAGCAACAATGGAGTTAATGCAGTAGAAGATGTCGATAGTGACTATGATCTAGACAGTTGGATTTTTCCTACCACCGGCAACGAGCTCAACAATTGGAAGACTGAAGACGTTATATCAATCTCCTTCAGTTAGGAGTAAATATTATTTTTTATTTTCTTGCTTTCAAGTTTTGGTTATTTAATTTTAAACAATAACTTTAAGCCTTGTTCCTTACCCGGGGCACAACGGTTTGTTTGTTAGGGTTATTATTTTTCATTCACATATTTACACTCAATAAATCATTGGACGTTTTCAGTCAAATTTTGCGCTCTTTGTCTTTCTTTTACTTTATTGCTTTCAAAATAGCTATGTGTTCTTACACGCACCCACACAACAAATAGACGCATATCCACCCTAGATCCCATTGATAACAATTCTGCTATTGCCAATTATGACTTTGAAAATCCGATCCACCAAGCCGAAGAAGAAGGTGAGGAAGATTGTGAAGTACCTGGAGAACTTGCTAGACTGTTAGAGCAAGAAGAAAGATCCATACAACCGCATGAAAAGCCAGTCGAGGTTGTGAATTTGGGTACTGAAGATGACAAGAAAGAGGTCAAGATATGTGCCAACCTAGAAGACAGTGTCAAAAAGAGATTAATTCAAATGTTGCGTGACTATGTTGAGATCTTTGCTTGGTCATACGAAGACATGCCAGGGCTTGATAATGACATTGTGGTTCACCGTATACCAATGAAAGAAGGTTATTCTCCAATAAAGCAGAAGGTTCATCGTATACGTCCCGAGATGTCCTAAAAGATCAAAGCTAAGGTTATGAAACAGTTCAACGCATGTTTCTTAGCTGTTACCCACTATCCCGAGTGGGTTGAAAATGTGTATCTAGTACCTTAGAAGGATGGCAAAGTGCATATGAGCGTAGACTACAGGGATCTGAATAGGGAAAGCCCCAAAGATGACTTTTCGCTTCCACATATTGATGTTCTGGTTGACAACACCGCTCAACATAAGGTATTTTCCTTCGTGGATGGTTTCTCTGGGTATAATCAAATAAAGATGGCACCTAAAGACATAGAGAAGACTACCTTTGTCACACAGTGGGGTACTTTCTATTACAAAGTTATGCCTTTTGGTTTAAAGAACACCAACGCAACATATTAGCATGCTATGGTATCTTTGTTCCATGACATGATTCATCATGAGATAGAGGTTTACATTGATAACATGATAGCCAGGTCTCAGAAAGAAGAAGAACATCTTGACCACCTACACAATTTGTTTGAAAGATTGAAGAAGTACAAGTTAAGTCTGAATCCAAACAAGTGCACCTTTGGGGTAAGATCCGGTAAACTCCTAGGCTTTGTCGCCAATAGTATGGGTATTGAAGTTGATCCTGCCAAGGTTAAAGCCATCCAAGAAATTCTGACTCCCTGTACTAAGAAGGAATTCAGAGGTTTCTAGGGACGGTTGAACTACATTTCCAGATTTATTTCCCATTTGACCGCTACTTGTGAGCTAATCTTCAAGTTACGGAAGAAAGATCAAGTAGTGAAGTGGAACAACGACTGTCAGAAAGCTTTTGACAAGATCAAGGAGTATCTCCAAGAACCTCTAATTCTGATGCCGCCAGTTGAAGGAAGACCTCTTATTATGTACTTAACTGTGTTAGAGAATTCAATGGGGTGTGTATTGGGGCAGCATGACGAGTCTGGTCAAAAAGTGAATACAATATACTACCTTAGCAAACAGTTTACCGACTGTGAAACAAGTTACTCACTGTTCGAGAAAACTTTCTACGCTTTGGCATGAGTTGCTCGTTGACTAAGACAATATATGTTGACTCATAATACTTTATTGATCTTTAAGATGGATCCAATAAAATACATATTTGAGAAACCCGCTCTCTCCGGAAGAATAGCAAGATGGCAAATGGTCTTGACAAAATATGACATTTTATATACTACTCAAAAGGCAGTCAAAGGAAGTGTACTGGCAGATTATTTGGCTCATCAAGTTGTAGACGACTATCAAACTATGAATTTTGAGTTTTCGGTTGAGAATATTATGCTAGTTACTGATTATAAAGAACCTGGACCACATGAAAGACCCGAGTCAGGATCTTAATGGACTATGGTTTTTGATGGAGCTTCTAACGTGCCAGGTAATGGAATTGGTGTTGTGATTGTCTCTCCCAAGGGTTTCTATACGCCCTTCACTTCCAGATTATGTTTTGACTGTACCAACAACATGGCAGAGTATGAAGCATGCATCATGGGTGTTGTACCCCAAAATTTGCCCTCTCATGTTTCCCAAGGTTTTTTTATCTTATATGGGTAGTTACAAACACGTTCCTAAAGAAAATGAAATTTTTGAATGTTAGCAAAGTGTCTTTCGATTGGCAGTTCAACAATGTCCTTCGATTGGTATCTAAACAGTGTCCTATGATTGGCATAACAACAACCTTCGACTGGGCTCTTAAAACCCTTCGACCAAGCATTGGCCCATCAACTTCAATTGTGCGTTGGTTCCACTTTGAACAAGCCTTTGTCCAAGCTTCACAAGCAAGAACCCCCTACAAGTTTGCTTCAATTCACCAGTAATGAACTCCTGCATACAAGCTTCGATTGGGCACTGAATCTCCTTCGACCAAGCTTAATTCACAAAGCTTCCTCATGCTTTCCTTGGTTTCACAAGACAAATACCCATTAGTTTAATTTTTATCTACAAGGCAAAATGCCCCTTTCACTGGTATTCGATTCACAAGACAAAGGGATGCTTCAGACATGCCTTTGATTCACAAGGCAAAGACCCCTCTTCAGCTTTCCTTCAGCACACAAGGCCAGGACTCTTTCAGATTTTCCTTCAATCCACCAGGCAAAAAGCTCCCTTCGACCCACAAGGCATTGGTTGCCTTTGTGCCAGCTTTGACTGGGCAATGGTCCCCTTTGAAACAGTTTTTCATTCTTCGACACGCATGTTAGTCCCTTTGAAGGCGCATTTATGAGAACCCTTCAAAGAAGCATCCGTTGGTCCATTCAAAGGACACATGGTTACTGAATACAAGCTTGTCTTATGATGGGTCTTGGTCCTACATGCGGCCAGGCCCGGGCCTCTTTTGCAATGGAATTCGAAGGTGGTGACAAAGGAGGTTTTGATTGGCCAGAATGAAGTTTTCGTTTGAGTTGTTTGAATTAAGCAGCTAGGGAAAGTAGATAGACTCAATCGAAGAAGCTCTAATAAGGAGGTTTCTGAACACTTCGAATCAAGACTCTAGGCCAATCAAAGAGTAATGCTTGAAAGCATTCGAAAGTCAAAGGTGTCAAGGTTCATAGCAAATTTAAAAAGGGACAAGAAACCATGTCCTTGGCAAAGTTTCAAAGTGATATTAATGGCCTTAAAACACCAACTTAATGTAAATAGCCTTCCACTTACTTTTTTTTTCTCGTTTAAGCATAATATGTAAATAGCCTTCTATTTACATTCTTCGTTGTTGTGCCTTTCGTTTGTTTGATTTTTTTGTCCAAATATGTGTTGGAACTAACCTGTACAGGCTCAAACGAAAGACAAAGAGGGTGTGAACGAAGGATATACACTCATGCTGCTCTACAAGTCCATGTTACTTTATAGTCTAAATCGAAAGAAGCAGAGGAGTTTGCAGTCGAAGGTTGCTCATGCCCACTCCCTGGCTCAATCGAAAGAAGTAGAGAAGGTTGCAATAGAAGGTTGCCCATACTACTCCCAAACTCAGTCGAAAGAGGTAGGAAAAGGTGCAAATCGAAGCTTGCTCATGTAAACTCTCAAGCTCAATCGAAAGAAGGCAAAAGAAGGGTGAATCAAAGGAGTCTGTTGCATGGATCGAAGAACTCATTTCTCCTATTTATTTTATTCTTTATTTTTACATTTTTCTTGCCTTTCGATTTGGTTGTAATAGTGTAGGACCCTTACTTTCTGCATTTTTTATTGCTTATAATATTAACTACTAGATGTATGACTAATAGGATTGTATGGAAAAGATTAAAATAAAAACGCTAGAAAACCTAACAAAAAGATTAAAATAACTGAACATAATACACATTGCACATATATACCTCTAGGGTACGCCAACTTTGGTTGCCCTCGGAAAAACAGTCATGTCCCTCGAAACGGGGACGCTTTAACAAAGACCCGTAAATCAAAATATCATAGTCCCTCGATGACCCTACAGTTTCCTTTCGGTAAATGATCTAGTTCCTAAACAAAAATTGCTAAAGCGTCTCTACATGTTGCCTTTATGACTCTATGTCCCTTCGAATGTCCCTCATACATCCAACAATAGGGCTACCTACTCACTAATAGTAGGATAGCACTGTCTAAAGGATATGAGGAAAAGAATAACCTTTTTGAGTATAAGTAGACAGTTCTTAGATGCTATGCTCTAAACAAACTTTTACATTTACACCTTTCAAAAAACAACTTTCAAAAACATTCGCTTTATCAACACTCTTGAGGACTGATACAAGAGTTATCATAAAGCGAATCGCCGCACTAAGGCATTTTCAAATACTTTTCAAAAACACAAAGCACAAGTGTGATACGGTGGGAGAACTGACTTGGGGTTTGCGTTTGTGTTTGCAAAATGTTACAGTTTAGAAAGAGTCTCCACCGACTTTTCTTTTATCCAATAAGGAAAGGTGAAAAAGCACAGGAAAGACCTTTTGATATGTTTTCATGAGTTCGGGGGTAGATTATGAAAAGGGAAGGTATTAACACCCTTTCCATCCATGGTTTTCCATGGGCTCTTAGTTACTCGTTAGATCACTTGCTTTGTTTGAAAATTGTGCTTTTGTGTGGTTTTGAAAGTACTTTGAAGACGTGCCATCATTTAGGCTAACTTTGCAATGATTCCCGTTCGTAAGAATGTATGCAAAGTGTTGATCTTTTGAAAATATTTCATGTTTGGAAAGTGTTTTGAAAGTGTATGTGACTGTTTTGAAAAATAGCAAGGATGTTTGTTTTGAAATTGAGCAAGTAATTAAAAGTAATATACCTACTCAAAAGGTTTTAGATGTGTTTTTTCTCCTCCTTTAGATGTTGCTACCTTACCATTGATTTGATAAGAATCCCCATTGTTGGATGTGAAGGGACGAGCGTTGGGTCATCGTATGACCATGATAGCAATGTTGTGAAATGACTTAGCATTTTTCTGTAGGGACTAAGATAATTTTGAAAGGAAACTTTGATAGCGTCGTCGAGGGACTATGATATTTTTCGATTTGTTTGTGCTAAGACATCCCATATGCATAACATGGCCATTTTTGTAAGGAAACAAGTGGAATTTCCCTAAGGGTGCATGTGTGCAAGTGTGTTTGATTGCATGCAGTTTGTCTTTGATTTTTGGGTTGTCTACTTGTTGATTTTATATTTCCATACACCTAATTACTTAACATTTATATGAAGGTAATAAAAGAGTGCAAAAAACAAATCCTACACTATTACAACCATATTGAATTGCATGAAAATATAAAGGCAAAAATAAGGTAAAAGCAAGAAAAATGGATCTTTCGACTTAGGGCAGCAACCCTTCGATTCTGCCATTTTTGGCCTTCTTCGACCTTACCTAAAATGGGGTGAAAGAATAAGTTTCGACTGGGGCCTAGAAGCCAACATATTTTGGCTTTCGATTGGGGCCTGGAGGCCAGCATGTTCTGCCTTTCGACTGCCTCTTTCATTTGGCCTAAAGGTTAGTATGGAAGCCAGAGGCTTCGTTTCTAACTTTTTCTGTCTCCTGTTTCTTTCATTTGAGTTTGAATAGCAATATGGCCCAAGGCCATGCCAACATCACCTTAAGACTAGATTAGTTCTTTAAAGCGTATTTAAATGTACCAAGAGCAAAAGCCAAGAAGATTGTTAACCATGACACATACTAAGAGAGTGAAAATAAAGGAAAAAGAAGAAAATAGTATGTACATGTTTTAAATGAAAAAGAAAACTTATTTATATGCTATGCTGGAAACGAAGGGCCAAAGGTTAGAAATGACTTACCTTGCTGGAGGCTGGAACCTGTGCCGGAACTTGGAGCGGTTGCTTTGAATGCCTCTGGATTCGAAGGAAAAGACCCAGGGTAGGCCTTCGACACTTGATTCGAAAGAGCAAAACAAGTGAAATATCCTTCTTTGCTGGATTCAAAGGAAAGAACAAGTGGGATGCTCCTTGAGTCGAAGGAAACTGGAATGTGTTGTTTGAAGGAGGTAAGGATCATTCTGGTTTTTTGATTTTACAAGTGTTGAGGAACTTGAGAGTTTTTTGTTGTGTTTGAGAGAATTTGGGGGATTCGTTCCTCTGGTCCCTTTTTTCTCTGGTGCAAATGAACTCTCTATTTATAGAGAAAGGCTTTTGGGAAGCTTGGGGAGCAAAAATAATAAAATAAGGCTTAGTCTGGAAAGTAAGTGTCCACTTGTGCCATAAAAGCAAAATGAATGGTTCATATGGGTTGCTTCTTTCTGAAGGAAAATAGGCGCAAGGCTCAAGACAAACTTTTCCAAAAGGTAGTATTATGCTGTTAAGTGCAAGTGGTCTTGGACAACAAATGGGTAAAGGCCTATTTTAGCTTGCATAAACAATTAGGCATAGGGTGAGTCATAGGTTTGAGGCCTGAAAAGGGAAAACACATAGCCTAGCCTATGGGTCTAAATGTTCAACTTGATCTTTTGAGTCAAATCCTCCATCTTTCTACACCTTTCGACCAAACTAGAACAACACAGCATTCGTTTTCACTAGTTGTGTGTCCTTCGAATGAACCAACTGTGTATTCTTCAAATGGCCCCTCTTAGCTGAATATTCCATTTTGAGTCTTCTTGCTTTTAATAACTTAGGCCCAAACCTTCGACCAGACTTCAAAGTAAGAGAGCAATTATTCCCCAACTATGGCCAGTCCTTCGAATGGACCACCAAGTTGTGTGCCATAATGTAGGACTATGGCGTGTCGAAGGATTTGCATATGGATTCGAAGGTGATATGAAGGCGCATTTGAATCATACATGAAGATGAATTTGAAAGTCACAGGAAGATAGCCATTCATCCAATCAAAAACTTATGAATCCAAGGCAAACAAGTGAGGGGCGAATGGTGCAGTCGAATGACACTTTTCAGAAGGTTATTAACTTCTGAATCGAAGGAAGATTCCAGAAGATTATTGACTTTTTTAATTGAAGAAAACAAAGAGGAGGCCTTTAATTCCCGATTCGAAGGACATTCCTGCGTCGAAGGATAATCCTGAGTCGAAGGACATTCCTGAGTCGAAGGACACTGTTTCAAAGGGAAACAAAAACTCAATTGAAGCTTGTATGAAGATCATTTCCTTCTGAATCAAAGGAGACCTATTTGAAGTCACATGCCCAGACGAAAGAGGCATGCTAGCAGCAACTTTTGAGCAATCGAAGGAGGTGAAAAGTCCAATCGAAGGGGGCTGAATCGAAGGAGACCTATTTTCCTTCAAATTTGTCAAAATGTTATTTTTATCTGTTTTCTCCCTTTTTGACCGTTCCCTTTTAATTCTGGTGCTGGAAGACCCCAATGTACTTCTGCAGGCTTTAATTTTGAGAATCATTGTGAGAAAAGCCTTGAAAAATGAGAGGGCAAATTTTGGGGTACAACAGCTTCCCCTGTTCAAACTTCTTGAGCCTGAAGAGTTAGATTAGTAAATCTGCCATTCGTGACTTGATGGTGAAAGATGTTTGAACACTAGAGTGCCCATAAATTTGCACTCGAAGATGGATGGTGAATGGGCTTATTGATGCCATTTGGAGGAATGTTGGTAAACTCTGGAAGAAGTATCAGCACAAATCTCCTGTTGATTCATACTAAACTTGTTGTTTTACCTGTGAGAAGGGGTTAGGAAAATGCAGATGCTTGCATGATGCTTACC
Organism: Vicia faba; assembly: GCA_948472305.1. Classification (NCBI taxonomy): domain Eukaryota; kingdom Viridiplantae; phylum Streptophyta; class Magnoliopsida; order Fabales; family Fabaceae; genus Vicia; species Vicia faba. Next base: position 60,156,364 of record OX451739.1, read on the forward strand.
AGATGTGGTATCATGCTAAATGCATTGTTATGTACATGCTATGATGTATGAATGCGAAATGTGTGTTTTTGTCCGGGAAAATAAATCCCTGACTACTGCTGAGGAAATCTTCAGAGGTTGAACCCTTGATTGCCTGTCGGTAATGAAGAATATGCATATCTTCAAATTCTATTGAAGAGATGCTTTTGCTGGGGAACATCACTCAAAGATCAGTTGTTATCTGGTCGGATCCAGGCTTCACAATAACTTCTTGAAGACTGCTATCTGGTTGGGTCCAGGCTTTATGGTCTTTTAGAAAGTTGTACTATTATCTGGTCGAATCCAGGTTTCATAGTGTCTTTCTGGGGGTCAAGGTCAGTTGTTATCTGGTCGGGTCCAGACTTCACAATATGTTGTTTGAAAACTATTATCTGGTCGGGTCCAGGCTTTGCAGATTCTTGAGGTTTGATAAGGTCAATTGCTATCTGGTCGGGTCCAGGCTTTGCAGATTTTTGATGAAGTTAATTGTTATCTGGTCAGGCCCAGGCTTCACAATGAACTGGTTGAGAACTATCATCTGGTCGGGTCCAGGCTTTGCAGATTTCAGATGAAGTTAATTGTTATCTGGTCTGGTCCAGGCTTCACAATGAACTGGTTGGCGATTTAGTTGTTATCTGGTCGGGTCCAGGCTTCACAACGAATCTCTGAGGATGATTTCTATCTAGTCGGATCCAGGCTTCGCAATGACTTTCTTGAAAAGATGGAAAGGAGGAATGATATCTGGTCGGGTCCAGGTTTCTCAGTCCTTTGTCGGAGAATAAAGAGGAAACTCTACTGGCGACAAGTGGTCAAAACCTTGGTTGGATTAAGTTTAGTTTCTTCTATTTCTTTGAAGAGTTGGGCTAGTCGTGGTGGTTTTCATAGCTCTTTGAGAAATGAGATCAACTGTTATCTGGTCGGATCCAGGCTTCAGTAACTCAAGAAGTCAAACTATTATCTGGTCAGGTTCAGGCTTCAGTAACTGAAGAAATCAAACTGTTATCTGGTCGGGTCCAGGCTTTAGTATAACTTGAAAATTGTGCTAATATCTGGTCGGATCCAGGCTTCATAGCATTTCTTGGTAATAATAAAGGCTTTGTTGAAGACTATACTAGGGATTAGGGGTTGTGCCCCTGTGATTTGCAGTCATTGAAGGGGAAATTCTAACTGGAGAGTATAGACTCAGTCAGGCGAGGCAGACTTATCTTGGGGAGGATATACTCGGCTAGGGATGATGGACTCATCTGGGGAGGATAGATTCTGTTTTGGAGAAAATAACCTTGGTGGGAAAAGATGTACTTAGCTGGGCGATTCAGACTAAAATGGGGAATTTGGGTTCCGTTGAGGGATTTGAACTCCGCTGGGGGAATAGAATCTTGGTTGGAAGATATACTCCACTGGGGAAGATGGACTCAGTGGGGAGTATTTATTCAGCTGGACTCAGCTTGGAGAATAAAATCTCGGTTGGAAGATACACTCTATTGGGGATAAAAATCTCCTGGTTGGGAGATATACTCCACTGGGGATAGAAAACCCTGGTTGGGAGATATACTCCACTGGGAATGATGGGATTACCTGGGCAATTTTGGACTCAACGGGGAGTGCTTACTCGACTGGGGAAATCGGGGTGTCTTGTACGTTGAGGAATTTGCACCTGGCCCAGGGAAATAATTTTGTTGGGGAAATAAACCCTGCTGAGGAGATGAATTTCTTTTAGACAGAGATCCCTAGGCTTCAATTTTGTAGATATTGACTTATCTAGAGAAAGTTGTCGAGAGATTGAGACTCCGGCCGGGGAATATCCTATGTGAAGAAAATTTTGTAGGCAATTCCGTTGGGGAAAGGTTGCATCGGGGTTGTTCCAATAGGGATAATGATGACGAGATAACTCTGTGGGGAATAAAATCTCCTGAGGAGATGGATTCCCTTTAAGAAGAGATCTCCTAGGCTTTAGCTGGAAAAAGCTGTCAAGAGATTGAGACTCTGGCCAAGGATCGTCTCGTGCAAGGAAATCTTGTGGGCAACTCCGTTGGGGAAAGGTTTTATTGCCAACGCCCCAGTGGGGATAATGATGGTGAGATAACCCTGTGGGGCTACTTCAAATTCATTAAAGGGATGCTTACTAATGTTGTGCACTGATTCCTTGTTGAGGTTGCTGCTTGGCAGGACACATGCGCCAAATAACTTTAATTATGTTCATATGCATATGTTCATTCAATTTTAGTCATTGGACAAATTTTCATTCAAAACAGAGATAGACAGTTTTGCACTTCAAAGTGTATTTGTATTGATATTTTGCCCATGAATGGGCGTTTTTGTACATAGAGACGAAAATCCTAGTAAGAGGAAATCGCCGAAAAGAAAACAAAATTGAGAATGAAAAACAAATAGCCATGCGAAATGATCTCATTGCCTTTCAGCTCTACTATTTCCCCAATGTCTTTGAATGTCCCTTGTCGTTGATTGAAGTTGATTGGATTGATCCTGGACCATTTAAACTTGGACTTTGGTGATAGTATTGACCGTGTTGATTTCACGAGACATAGTCGTACGCTTTTAATCCTTAATTTTTGCCTGAACCGCCCTTTCGGGTTTTCGGCCCACCAGGATACCCTTTTTTCCCAAGTCGCCCTTTCGGGGTTTCAACTTGGCCCGTGTACAATCTTTTGTATATATCCCTAATTTTTGCCCAAACCTTTTGGTTTGCCGGGATGCCCTGATTTTGCTTAGGTGTGTCAACCTAACGGGTCTCTTATGCATAGTATTTTTTAATTATGTCCATGTTTATAGGATGTGGGAGATCTTCACCATCCATGGTGGTCAGTACATGGCACCGCCAGAGAAAACTCACTTGACAACAAACGACCCTTCATAGGTGGGAGTCCACTTTCCTTTTGGGTCACCTTATGGTAAAATGATACGTTTTATCACCAGGTCACCAACTTGGTATACTCGAGGCTTGACCCTTTTGTTGAAAGCTTTGATCATCCGTTTTTGATACGTCTGACCATGGCAAATAGCAGCTAATCGTTTTTCATCGATCAAGTTCAGCTGATCCAATCTCGTTTGAATCCATTCGTCTTTACTTAGGCCTTCCTCAATCATAATCCTCAGCGAGGGGATTTAAACTTCCACTGGCAAAACGACTTCCACGCCATAGACTAGAGAGAAGGGAGTTGCCCCAGTTGATGTTCTAGCTGAAGTACGATAACCATGTAGAGCAAATGGTAGCATCTCATGCCAATCTTTATAGGTCACTACCATTTTCTGCATAATCTTCTTGATATTTTTGTTGGATGCTTCGACTGCGCCATTCATTTTCGGTCTATACGGAGAAGAATTGTGATGTTTGATCTTAAATTGAGTGCATAATTCCCTGATCATGGCGTTGTTGAGGTTAGTCCCATTGTCGGTGATGATCCTTTCGGGGATACCATAACGACATATAAGATTGTGTCTGATGAATCTGGCTACCACGTTCTTGGTGACCGAGGCAAATGAGGCGGCTTCGACCCATTTGGTGAAATAGTCAATAGAAACAAGAATGAAGCGGTATCCGTTGGAAGTTGTGGGCTTGATCTCTCCGATCATGTCGATACCCCACATTGAAAATGGCCACGGAGAGGTCATGACATTCAGAGGGATTGGAGGTACATGGACCTTGTCAGTGTAAATTTGGCATTTGTGGCAAGTTCTTGAATGTTGATGGCAATTTGTCTCCATCGTTGACCAATAGTAGCCAACTCTTAAGATTTTCTTAGCCATTGTATGCCCACTTGAGTGAGTACCAAAAAGGCCATCGTGCATGTCTTCCATGATTTCATCTGCCTCTCTCTTATCCACACATCGCAGTAGAGTCGAATCATGGTTACGCTCGTACAATATCCCGTTACTTAGGAAGAATTTGGCTGCAAATCTTCGTAAGAACTTTCTGTCATTGATAGATGCTCCCTCCGGATACTCTTGCGCTTCAAGGTATCTCATTACCTCATGGTACCACGGCTTTTCCGTATTGGTGTCAAGCTCATAGCAATGCGCATGTTCATCAAATCTTTCAATTGTAATCATAGGGGCTTCGTTGTCCCATCTGACTTTGAACATTGAGGACATGGTTGCCAGAGCGTCAGCCAACTGGTTTTCTTCCCTAGGGAAATGTTCAAAAGTGATCTCTTCAAAGTGACGAATTAGGGATAACACAAGTTCCTTGTAAGGGATAAGATTAGGGTGTTTAGTGTCCCAATCTCCTTTTACTTGGCTGATCACCAAAGCGGAATCTCCAAACACATCCAAATGCTTGATCCTTAAGTCAATAGCAGCTCTTAGACATAAAATGCATGCTTCATACTCGGCCATATTATTTGTACAATCGAAGCATAGTCTAGTGGTAAAAGGAGTGTGGCATCCTTCAGGAGAGATGATCACAGCACCAATTTCGTTACCTAAAGCGTTGGAAGCCCCATCGAACACCATAGTCCATTGGGATCCTTGTTGGCTTTTTGATTTGTGTATTGAATGTCGTACTCAGTCAAGATCATTTTCCATCTGGCTATTCGTCCGGAAAGGGCATGTTTTTCGAAGATGTACTTGATGGGATCCTCTGGTCCCTTTTTTCTCTAGTGCAAATGAACTCTCTATTTATAGAGAAAGGCTTTTGGGAAGCTTGGGGAGAAAAAATAATAAAATAAGGCTTAGTGTGGAAAGTAAGTGTCCACTTGTGCCATAAAACCAAAGTAATGGTTTAGATGGGTTGCTTCTTTCTGAAGGAAAATAGGCGCAAGGCTCAAGACAAACTTTTCCAAAAGGTAGTATTATGCTGTTAAGTGCAAGTGGTCTTGGACAACAAATGGGTAAAGGCCTATTTTAGCTTGTATAAATAATTAGGCATAGGGTGAGTCATAGGTTTGAGGCCTGAAAAGGGAAAACACGTAGCCTAGCCTATGGGTCTAAATGTTTAACTTTATCTTTTGAGTCGAATCCTCCATCTTTCTACACCTTTCGACCTGACTAGAACAACACAATATTCGTTTTCACCAGCTGTGTGTCCTTCGAATGAACCAACTGTGTGTTATTCGAATGGCCCCTCTTAGCTGAATATGCCATTTTGATTCTTCTTGCTTTTAATAACTTAGGCCCAAACCTTCGACTAGACTTCAAAGTAAGAGAGCAATTATTCCCCAACTATGGACAGTCCTTCGAATGGACCACCAAGTTGTGTGCCATAATGCAGGACTATGGCGTGTCGAAGGATTTGCAGATTCGAAGGTGATATGAAGGCGCATTCGAATCATACATGAAGATGAATTTGAAAGTCACAGGAAGGTAGCCATTCATCCAATCGAAAACTTATGAATCCAAGGCAAACAGGTGAGGAGCGAATGGTGCAGTCAAATGACACTATTCAGAAGGTTATTAACTTCTGAATTGAAGGAAGCTTTCAGAAGATTATTGACTTTTTGAATTGAAGAAAACAAAGAGGAGGCCTTTACTTCCTGAGTTGAAGGACATTCCTGCGTCGAAGGACAATCCTGAGTCGAAGGACATTCCTGAGTCGAAGGACACTATTTCAAAGGGAAACAAAAACTCAATTGAAGCTTGTAGGAAGATCATTTCCTTCTGAATCGAAGGAGACCTATTTGAAGTCACATGCCCAGACGAAAGAGGCACGCTAGCAGCAACTTTTGAGCAATCGAAGGAGGTGAAAAGTCAAATCGAAGGGGGCTGAATCGAAGGAGACCTATTTTCCTTTAAATTTGTCAAAATGTTATTTTTATCTATTTTCTCCCTTTTTGACAGTTCCCTTTTAATTCTGGTGCTAGAAGACCCCAATGTACTTGTGCAGGCTTGAATTTTGAGAATCATAGTGAGAAAAGCCTTGAAAAATGAGAGGGAAAAGTTTGGGGTACAACATGAAGGTATTTAAAAAATTAGTTAAGTGTTGTACCCCAAAATTTGCCCTCCCATAATCTTCAAAGTTTTTGACAAGCATCACCTCAAATGGTTCAAAGTCTACTCAAAGGCTACACAGTCAACCATCCTTCTAAGCCAGTCAAATTAGGGTTTTGGTTCCTGCAAGGAAGTTGAGGTTTTCAAGGGCCCAATCAAGTCACATATGCTCATACACATTGTCAAGCACCTACATGTCAAGTTTCAAGGATCACAAGGTCAAGTTGCACAGTCAAAAGTCCCATTTGCTCAACAATCAACTGTAGGGGTAAAATGGTCATTTGGCAGTCAAAAGTCAAAATTTTTGGTCAACATCTTATTTTGAAGCCACAAAAATCATTTGATCAATTCTTGATCATGATTCTCAAAGTATGGCTCAAAAAGACTCAAGATGCAAAAGTTTCTATTTTTGGACAGCTGAAAATTCAACTGTAACTTGACCAAGGCATAACTTTTTCATGGTTCATCAGAAAAATCCCATCCAATGCTCATATTGAAGGGAAAGACATTTCCTACAACTCATCTTCACACTCCAATTCCAAGAAATGCTCTCACAAAAAGTTATCAATTTCAACATTATAGGTCATTTTCAAAAGTCAACAAAAAGGGACTTTAAGTCAAAGACCATAACTTGAGATTGGTAAATCAAAATGACATGGGACCAAAGACATTGGTTAGAGGACTTCAAGAAATTTCCAAAATGTCCAAGAACATGTTCATAACTTCAAAATTGAGCAAGATATGCATTGGAGAAGTTGGGAAATTTTTGTGAAATGACCAAAATCAATTATCCTTGAAACTTCATTTTTGACAAAAGGGGCCCACTTTTTCCACTTGTTTCAACTTGGCCATGCTTCCCACGTGTCCCACAAATTATTTCAAGATTTAAAATTAATTTTTTCATTTTTATTTAATTTTATTTGATTTAATTCATTTTAAATCTTTTAAAATCAAATAAAATCAAAGAAGTTAATTAAGGGGATATTTCTTGTATTGAAATGCTTTGATACATCATCATGATCATTCTAATTTCGTGCAAAGGTCTAAATGAAGCAAGAATTCAAATTTTGGCTAAAAAATGGAAAGTGCTTCAATGGAGTTTATGGAAAATCCCAAGCATGAATGCATTGTGTTATTGGCCTTAATTCTGATTAAAACACATTACATAACATGTATGCAAGCCATGACAAACAAATTCACGACCTAAAAAGCTGAGAAACTGCAAAACACATTTCAAAAATTTTCAAGAGAAAAAGCAAAACTGTGAACCTCCTTACAGCACATTTTAAGTCCCCATTTCAATCAAAACACATTCCTTGCATTGCTAGGAATCTCCAGCAATCAAAATCAAGCCCAAACGCGCAAAGAATCATCCTCACGACACCCCACAGTTTGTCCAATATGTGAAAATCAAAACTCCATTTCCATGCGCTTTTAACATTCTTTTTGAATTGATTTATACTCATTTTAACATTCTGAAGCTATTGGTAGCATTTGATTGAACTAATGATGCGTGTATCAGGATCCACCATTATCAAAAGCTAGGTTTTTCAGAGCTCCAAATTGGGGCTTTCCCCATATGGAAAAATTGGCCAACCAAACGTATACCATTGGAATCGTGACATCCAAACGAACATAACCATGACCTCACGCTCAATTTATGTTCAAGCATGAGCTATTCATTATTTTTTGCAGGTTGTGTTTAGTGGGGGTTTAAAACCCCCGCTATTTGCTTATGTTACAGGTACACGATGAAGAAGAAGGCTGGCGTGGAAAGACCTGAGTGGAAGGTACAAATCCACGCGCGCATTTTTTTTTGTTTTTAGCATATAATGTTTTTATTCTATATAATATTTCGTTTCCATGTTATTTACAAACGCGTGCATTGGATCAGTTGGTAGGAAGGTGGCTTGGTAAACGCTGGGACCTGGGTTCGAATCCCAGGTCCCCCAAATGCTTTATATTATTTTATTTTACATGTTCACATGCAGACTTTCAAAAGCAGGCACACCATGAGCTTCAGGCAATCAAGCGCCAACTGGCCATAATCACAGATCCAAAGGCCACAAAAGAGGCTCACCATATGCTTCAGTCAATGGATGCACATGCAAGCAGGAAAAGTCAACGAGGCCTTGCCTCAATGGGCCTGAATTCCAGCATTCCACCCCCATTTCTAGCCCAGCACCCTCCATTTGGTTCATTTTTTTTTTCATTTTTATTTGTCAATTTAATTTCTTGCTCTTTTTATTTTTATTTATTATTAGTAATTAATCAATTAACCATTTTCATAAAAAATCAAAAAAAAAATATAATTAACACTTTTATTATTATTATTTATTATTTTGTAAATAAATCATAATTGAACTAGTTTTTTTAATTAGGCCATTTTAACATTTTAATAATTAAAATAGATTTAGATTTAGGTTAACCTAGAATTTTATTTCTTTTTCTATTTTATTTCATAAAAAGCATAAAAAACCAAAAAAATATTTTCTTTTAATTAAATTAAGTTAATTAATTATTAATTAGTTTCCATTTCATTTTAATTATAAAAAAAAACAAAAATTAATTTCTTTTCTTAAAAGGGTCAAAACCCTTAGAACATTCCGATTTAATTTTATTCGCGCGCATTTTAATTTTAATTCCTTATTTTTGATTATTATGTAATTGCTCCGGATATGTAATAGTAAATAGGACCTTTTACTATTTTTTTTTTATTTTCCGTACTTATTTACTTAAAACGGGTCTTTGTAAATTTTTGGCGATGTATAGACCCGCGCCTTGTAATAGCGTAGGATTTACGTTTCTGCACTTTAATTTCCGCACCCTTAAAACTGCTAAACTTTGCATGAAAGAATGAATGGCCAATTAAAAACAAGCGTAGCTCACCAAATGCATGAAAAGATAAAACATAACTGAAAATAATACACAAATTCACACACCACTCTTAGGGTACGCCTCACTGTTGCCTTGCCCCTCGAAACGTGGTCGTCGAGTATAGGACGTTTTAGTAAGTCCTTATGTCCATGACCCATGGCATAAGGGTAGCTACTAAGGTGTCCTACTGTTGCTCCGGTGACCACACTGTCCCTAAAAACGAATTGACCCGAACACCTCCAACGGTGGTGCTACCTATCTCTCAATGGTGGGATGGCACTACCTTAAGGACATTTACACAGCCTAATTCCTTAGGGTAGATGACTCATAGATACTCGCTCTTTTCAAAAAAACAAATCAAAACTCTTTTCACACTGACACTTTCAAAAAAGCTTTCAAAACAATTTTTCAAACACTCTTGAGGACTGATACAAGAGTCGATCTGAAATCTTTAAACGAAACTTTTTCAAACTCACTCCCACTTTGAAAAGCAAACACTTTTGAAAACACAAATGAGCAAGTATCTAAGAGCCCGTGGATAACCACGGATAGAAAGGGTGCTAACACCTTCCCTTTCTATAAATCTACCTCCCGAACCGAGAGATAATCTCATAAGGAATTTTGTTGTGCTTTTGTCCTGTCCATGTTGGAGAAAATAAAAGACGGTGGCGACTCTTGCTTCCGCGACATTTCGCGAACCAGCGTTAAACAGTCAGTTCCAGATCCACCGATCACAGAACTGGCGACTCTGCTGGGGAAATATAAAAGTGAGGTGTACCTTAGGATTAGCTCAGACTTGTGTTTTCAATTGCTGTGTTTGTTTGCTTTATTATTGTGGGCTGCATCGGAGTTACATAGATCCTAACCCGGATCTCGGAATACCCTGTTAGGTAGCATAAGCTGTGATGGACCTGTCTGGCGTAGACCTACACGGGTGAAGCAGTGGCTACGTTGGTGTGGCACCTTGGTCTGTACCGATATCCCTTGTGTTGCAACGAGGAGAATATGGGTCTTCTGAGGAGTCATTAAGCACCAACCGACCTTATAACCTTAAATGACCCAACTTGGCCAATAGAACAGTAGCAGTATGCTACGCCCATTGAGGCTAAACTCTCGTGATGGTTCTGGCCGCAAGAAAAGATTGCGATGCTGGAGTTATGACCGATTGAGGGTAGTCGGTGATATTGGGATCCTCTAGAACCCGGTTACTTTTGATTAGGACAGGTCTGAACCAACAAACTGAAAGAGGGTAATACCTAGACCCCGTGCTGGCCTAAACTCTAAGGGCTTGTCTTGTGTGACTTGTGTGCCTTATCATGTTTGCCTTTGTGAATATTTGTGGTGTGCTTTATCATAACATCATGCCATCATGAAGATTGCATGCATCCTGCATAAGGACTGACCATTTCAAAGACAAAAGGGTTTCACCTTTGCTCTGTTTTGTAGGACATCATGATGCATATGCGAAGGAACACTATCTGGTTCAATTTTGTTCACCCACCTGAGTTGCTTGAAGAGTTGGTTAGCAGAATTCCAAATACTACTTCCTTCATCCAGAGGCATGGTTCTCTTCTCGGTTTAGTCACGGCAAAGTGGGACCAACAACTGATGAGTGTCCTGACCCAGTTTTATGACCCTCTGTACTAGTGCTTCACCTTTCAAGACTTCCAGCTGGTCCCCACCCTGGAAGAGTTCTCTGATTTGCTGGGTATCCCTATCTTGGATCAGGCTCCCTTCACTGGTTGGGAAAAGGCTCTTAGACCTGAGGAGATTGCAGCAGCCCTTCCTTTGACCAACAAGGAAGTGATGGACAACTGGGTGACTAGAAGCGGAGTTAAGGGCTTCTTGGCTAAGTTTCTGATTGGTAAAGCTAACAGTTTCTGGAATGACTTAGACTTTAGGGCGTACGAGGACATTCTGGCTCTCTTAAACTATGGGCTAATATTGTTTCCAAATCTTGATAACTTTGTCAATATCACTGCCATAAGGATCTTCATGTCTCGGAACCCTGTACCCACTCTCTTGGGTGATGTCCTGCAACAACTCTATGCTCCTACTGCCCGAAGACGAGGAACTTTGTGGTGTTGTACTCCTTTGTTGGTGAGGTGGTTTATTTCGCACCTCCCCAAATTCGTGCTAAAGAACCAAGAAGGAAGAGGTTGGGCTCATAGGTTAATGTCTCTCACCGATAATGACATCATTTGGACTCTCAGAGGTTTAGATGAGGTGGCTGTTATTGATCGTTGCGGATAATATCCTAATGTTCCATTGATTGGCACTCAGGGAGGAATCTCTTATAATCCATGTTTAGCTCTCCGTCAGTTTGGAAGAGCTAGAAGAGTAGGGCCTCATGAGATGCTGGTGCCTCACATCAGTTTTGAGTTTCAGAAAGATAGTGACGAACTGCGCCGTAGATTCATCAAGGCTTGGGACAGAATTCACAAAGCTGACCCACATGAGTTGGGACTGAAGACTTCTTTACCAATGGAACCCTATTACAGATGGGCCCGCATCCGTGCTCAGAAGTTAGGTATGCCATATGAAGCTGTCAGGCCTATCATTCTTGAAGGTCCTGATGGAGATGGGGCTCCTCCAACTGTTCTCCCTCCTCAGATACCCACTGATGTTGATACACTAAAGAGGTCTTGGGCGTAACTACAGGAAGAGCGGGATTATTATCGGGAAAAGTTCAACGAACAGGAACAGAAGATCCAGAAGCTGACCAAGCAATTGGAGAACGAGCGAACCCTGAATGACTATATCCGTACTGAGAAGAGGAGGCCATGGGAGCACTGATGGGCTTTGGATGTTTCTTTTACAGCTTTATTTCCTTTTCAGTATTTTCATTCTTGTAACGCCTAAGGGCAGATTGTTGAACAATTTAAAGTTTAAATCTAATAAAGTGTGTTCCTTTTGTTTACAAAGTTGATTCCCGATTGTCTTTGAAAACATAATTCATACGCATTTCATTCATCATATGCATTACAGGTGCCCTTTTCCTACAGGTTCCTTAATCTTCTTCGCTGTTTATTTCAGCACTCAAGCATCATGAATCCCGAACTCACTACCGAGCAAGCTATCAAGGCCCTCCAGGCCCAGAATGCCCAATTTCAGGAGATGGTCATGAACTTGGCCCAGGGACAACAAGAGCTGAAGGCTTTGCTCCTGAAGAAGAATAAGAAGAAGAAGAGGACTGTGCTATTCAACACTGGGCGTAGACTGGGGAACACATTGCAGAATGAAGCTGAGAGCACTACTCCATCTGTGGGGGAAGGTAGTCACCAAGGGAGAGAGGTCCCTAGTCCTGTGGTCTCTGACACTGAGACGGACTTCAACGATGAATAGTACCCTCCTGCTGAGGACCGGTACAAACAACTGGAGGACAGGTTAAATGCTATGGAGATTCAACGTGTGCCTGGGTTGGATTTCGGAGACTTGGGGTTATCTTCTGGGGTGGTGATCCCGCACAAGTTCAAGGCGCCGACCTTTGTGAAGTATAACGGGGCTTCCTGCCCTAAGATGCACCTCCGTTCTTATGTAAGGAAGATCCAACCTTACACAGCAGATAAGAACTTATGGATCCACTTCTTCCAGGAGAGTCTTTCAGGGACTCATCTCGAATGGTTCTATCAGCTGGATGGAACCAACATTCGTAACTGGGAGGATCTGGCTACTGCTTTTTACAAGCAGTATCAATATAATTCCGACCTCGCTCCTACGCGTACCCAACTCCAGGGTATGTTGCTAGGATCGGGAGAAGGTTTTAAGGAGTACGCACAGAAATGGAGAGACCTGGCTGGCAGGGTGCAGCCACCATTGACGGACCGGGAGCTGGTGGATATGTTCTTAGGGACCCTATCTGGTCCATTCTTCAACCATCTCATTGGTAATTCCTCTGCTGGGTTTACTGATCTGATCCTGACTGGTGAGAGGATCGAGGCTAGTATAAAATCGGGGAAGATACAGAAGGTTGCCTCCTCAAATACTGAAAAGAATCCCTTCAAGAAGGAGGCAAGTGCTGTGTATGGTCCAAGAAGGCAAAACAAACCTGAACGCCGCCAAGCTGTCAACGCGGTGGTTATTTCTAAGCCTGCTGCTGCTCCACAACAGTACAACCAACCCAGAGCTGAGAGGCCCAAACGGCAGTATACTCGGCTCAGCATGACTCTCTCTCAGATCCTGACGCAACTGCTGTCAACTAGCCTAGTAACTGTCAAAGAGGCTCCGAAGATGGTAAACACAGCATCTCCGAAATACAACCCCAACGCCCGTTGCGCGTATCACTCTGATAGCCCAGGAGATTCTACTGATGATTGATGGGCCCTGAGGAATAAGGTTCAGGACCTTATTGATGCCAAGGAGATACAGTTCGAGGCGCCTGAGAGGCCAAATGGTGTGACCGCTCCCATGCCCCAGCATGGAGTGAATGCTGTTGAGGAGGATTTGTATGTAGCTTCTGTGGATGATGTTGCTACTCTGCTGCTGACCGTCAAGAGAAACCTGTTGCTAGCCGGTTTATTTCCGGGATGTAGCAAAGGTTGCCCTTTATGTGCTGATTCCCCTGCTGGCTGTTCTTTGCTGAAATCAGGTGTCCAAAACCTGATGGATAGTAAAGAGATCTTGTTCAAGAAGACTGCCGTTCCTGCTGCCCCTATTGAAGAAGTTTCAATTGTTACCATTTTCAATAACCCTTCCAAGGCTCCTTCAAAGAAGCCTGTCCAAATTTTGCCTGTTCACAAGATTGCTCCCATCACCATTACTGTTCCGGTGCCCATCCCCTACAAGTCTGATAAAGCTATCCCGTGGCACTATGGGGCAGATGTTTATGTTCTGGGAGTGAAGCAAGAGTTCAACGCTGGTACCAGTGTCACCAACATCACTGGGCCTGCTAAGGTCACTCGTAGTGGAAGACTGTTCTCACCAGACATCGCTCCTCCAGTAATTCAGAGGCCTCTTGTCATCACACTTGTCAGTGTGCCTGTCCCCCCCCCCTGATCAAGTTTCCACCCCTGCTGCCGAGTCATCCGACGCTCGGGGCAAGGGGATTGCTGCTGATATGCCTGCCCGGACGGAGGCACCAAAGACCATTGTTGAGGCTTCCAAGCAAGAGATGGAAGAGATCCTCAAAATTATAAAGAAAAGTGATTTCAACGTCGTTGAACAGTTGGGGCACACCCCCTCCAAAATCTCAATGCTATCACTGCTGCTGTGTTCAGAGGCCCATGCCAAGGCCCTGATTGATTTCTTGAAGACGGCTCACGTACCCCAAGAAACGTCTGCTGACCAATTCACCGACTGTGTGGCCAACCTAACTGCTGATAATGGCCTGGGTTTCTCTGATGCTGATCTGACGGCCAAGGGGAAGAACCATAATGATGCCCTGCATGTCTCCATTGAATGCAGGGGCACTACTCTTGCTCATGTGTTGGTTGACACTGGTTCTTCACTAAACGTGCTACCCAAGAAGGCTCTAGACAGGCTAGAATGTGAGGGTTTAGAGCCCAAACCAAGTAACATTGTTGTTCGGGCCTTTGACGGGTCAAAAAGGATGGTACATGGTGAGGTTGACATCCCGATCAGGGTTGGTTCGCAGGTATTTGATTCAAAATTCTATGTGATGGACATCCGTCCATCCTATTCTTGTTTGCTGGGTCGCCCGTGGATCCACAAGGCTGGAGCTGTGACTTCAACTTTACATCAGAAGCTCAAATACCCGGTCAGGGGGAAGATTGTAACAGTGCAAGGGGAAGAGGAATACATGGTCAGCCACCTCAACTCCTTCAGGTACGTGGAAATGGACGAGGAGTTCATCGAGACCCCCTTTCAACATTTTGAAGAGGTGCCACAAACATTGGCAGCAGCAGAAGCAGTGACTGAAGAGGGTTCTCCTTTGAAGATGGCTTCCTTGAAGGATGCCCGGGCTGTGATTGAAAAAGGTGAATGTGCAAACTGGGGCAGGCTCCCTGATTTTACTCCTAAGACTGACAAGTTTGGGCTGGGTTTCACTGCAGAAGCTCAGAAGGCTGTGCGCAAGGCAAGGATTGGAAGACCTCCTGTGCTCATCACCAATCCAGGAGTGAATGCTATTGGGGATGAAGATGAAGTGGAAGAATCCGAGTTTGACAGTTGGATCTACCCAACGACTAACGGTGGACCTAGCAACTGGACCGCAAAAGACTTTACACCTATTACTTTTGTCACCCAGTAATGAACTTCTTTGTTTTGGATTTGTAATAAACAATAATTTGAAACTTTATGGCCCGGTGTCTTACCCGGGGCACAATGGCTTCATTTGTGAGGGCTTATTAACTGTCATTTCCATATATCATGAATAAAGACATTGGACGTTTTTCGCATTTCAAATCTTGTGCTCCCTTTCTTTCTTTCTTTCTTTCTTTATATATTGCAAAACAGCTATATTTACACACACTCACCCATACAGGTTTCAATCCACTATGGATCTCACTGGTAACGACTATGCTACTGCCAGTTATGACTTCGAAAATCCGATCAACTTAGCCGAAGACGAAGGTGAAGATGATTGCGAAGTGCCCGGAGAGCTTGCAAGACTGTTACTCCAGGAAGAGAGGGCCATTCAGCCACATGAAGAGCCAGTGGAAACAATAAATCTGGGTACTGAGACAGACAGAAGGGAAGTTAAAATTGGTGCCAATCTGGAGCTCAGCGTGAAACAACGGTTGATTCAGATGTTACATGATTATGTGGAAATCTTCACCCGGTCCTACGAAGACATGCCTGGGTTGGATACCGACATTGTGGTTCATCACCTGCCTACCAAGGAAGACTGCCCTCCAGTTAAGCAAAAGGTCCGCTGTATGCGTCCAGAGATGTCCGAGAAGATCAAAGTTGAGGTTATGAAGCAATTTGATGTCGGGTTTCAAGCAGTGACTTCTTACCCTCAGTGGGTTGCCAATGTGGTGCCGGTACCGAAGAAAGATGGTAAGGTCAGAATGTGTGTCGATTACAGGGATCTGAACAGGGCAAGCCCCAAGGATGACTTCCTCTACCTCACATTGACGTTCTGGTTGATAATACTGCTCAGCACAAGGTGTTCTCCTTCATGGACGGTTTTTCAGGTTATAATCAGATTAAAATGGCACCTGAAGACATGGAGAAGACTACCTTTGTTACTCAGTGGGGCACCTTCAGCTACAAGGTCATGCCTTTCGGGTTGAAAAATGCTGGGGCAACCTACCAACGTGCCATGGTTGCTTTATTTCATGACATGATCCATCATGAGATAGAAGTATATGTCGACGATATGATTGCAAGGTCTCAGACTGAGGAGGAACACCTTGACCATCTACAGAAGCTGTTTGACCGTCTGAAGTTGTACAAGCTGAGGTTGAATCCAAACAAGTTCACCTTTGGGGTAAGGTCTGGAAAGTTGCTAGGCTTCGTCGAGAGCGACAAAGGTATTCAAGTGGACCCTGCCAAGGTTAAAGCCATACAAGAGATGCCAGCTCCCAAGACATAGAAAGAAGTCAGAGGCTTTCTAGGACGTCTGAATTATATTGCCCGATTCATCTCGCATCTAACTTCCACCTGTGAACCAATCTTCAAGCTGCTGAAGAAAGATCAGGTAGTACGTTGGAACGATGAATGTCAGGCCGCCTTCGACAGAATCAAAGAGTATCTCCAAGAACCACCCATTCTTATGCCACCGGTTGAAGGTAGACCTCTAATACTATACTTGACAGTACTTGACAACTCAATGGGGTGTGTGCTGGGGCAGCATGACGAGTCTGGTCGAAAAGAGCACGCCATTTATTACCTTAGCAAAAAGTTTACCGACTGTGAGACCCGATACTCACTGCTCGTGAAAACTTGCTGCGCTTTGGTATGGGCTGCTCGTCGGCTGAGACAGTATATGCTGACTCACACTACTCTGTTGATTTCAAATATGGACCCAATAAAGTACATATTCGAAAAGCCTGCTCTGTCTGGAAGAATAGAAAGATGGCAGATGATCATGACGGAATACGACATCCAGTACACAACTCAGAAAGCTATCAAAGGAAGTGTATTGGCAGACCACTTGGCACACCAGGCAGTAGATGACTACCAGTCAATGAATTTCGAGTTTCCAGACGAGAACATCATGATAGTGACTAATTATGAAGTACCTGGACCGGATGAAGGACCTGAGGAAGGATCCTGATGGTCTATGCACTTTGACGGAGCCTCCAACGCTTTGGGTAACGGTATCGGTGCTGTGATCATATCCCCTCAAGGCACTCATACTCCACTCACTGCCCGGTTATATTTCAACTGCACCAACAACATGGCGGAGTATGAGGCATGCATCATGGGTCTTCAAGCTGCGATTGACTTAAGGATCAAGTTTCTGAGTGTCTTCGGAGATTCCGCTCTCGTGATCAATCAGATCAAAGGCGAGTGGGATACGAAACATCCGAATCTTATTCCTTACAGAGAATGTATGTTGACATTGATCCCCCATTTCACAGAGATAACTTTTGAACACTTCCCAAGAGAGGAGAATCAGTTGGCGGACGCGTTAGCTACGATGTCTTCCATGTTCAAAGTCAAGTGGGACAATGAGGCTCCCCGGATCATTATCTGGAAACTGGACGAACCGGCATATTGTTGTGATCTAGAGGCTGAGGTAGTAATTGAAAAACCCTGGTACCATGAGGTGAAAAGGTACTTGGAAGCTCAAGAATACCCTGAAGGCGCATCCATCAATGATAAAAAGTTTCTGAGAAGGTTCGCTGCAAAGTTCTTCCTTAGCAACGGCATTCTATACAAGCGAAACCATGATTCAACCTTACTGTGTTGTGTGGATAAGACTGAAGAAGAAAAGATCATGGCAGAACTACATGAAGGGACCTTCGGAACACATTCTAGTGGACACACCATGGCAAAGAAGATCCTTCGGGCAGGATATTTCTGGTCCACAATGGAAGCTGACTGTTACCAACATTCTCGGACATGTCATAAATGCCAGATTTATGCAGATAAGGTGCACGTTCCCCCGGTTCCCCTGAATGTCCTAACTGCACCTTGGCCCTTTGCAATGTGGGGCATTGATATGATTGGCGAGATTAAACCTACGGCATCCAACGGGCATCGCTTCATCCTGGTGGCGATTGATTACTTTACAAAGTGGGTTGAAGCAGCTTCTTATGCTATAGTAACCAAGAATGTTGTGGTACGGTTCATTCGGCATAACTTGATCTGTCGATACGGCGTCCCGAAAAGGATCATTACAGACAACGGTACCAATCTCAATAACAAGATGATCACTGAGCTCTGCGAGCAATTTAAGATACAGCACCATAACTCTTCTCCTTACCGGCCGAAGATGAATGGGGCCGTAGAAGCAGCTAATAAGAATATCAAAAAGATTGTGCAGAAGATGACAGTGACCTATAAAGATTGGCACAAGATGTTACCGTTTGCTCTACATGGGTACCGTACCTCAACAAGGACGTCAACCGGGGCAACTCCTTTTTCCTTGGTCTACGGTATGGAGGCAGTCTTACCAATCGAAGTGCAGATACCCTCTCTCCGGATAATGAAGGATGCAGATCTGAGCGAAGATGATTGGATCCAGACACGACTTGATCAGCTAAATCTAATTGACGAAAAGAGACTCGCTGCTATTTATCATGGTTAGACGTATCAAAAACGGATGACCAGGGCATTTAACAAAAAGGTCAGACCACAAGAATATCAAGTTGGGGATCTGGTAATCAAACGCATCATCCTTCCTTAGAGTGATCCCAGGGGCAAATGGACCCCTATGTACGAAGGGCCATTTGTGGTTAAACATGTGTTCTCAGGAGGAGCCATGATCCTAACCACCATGGATGGTGACGACCTTCCTCACCCCGCCAATGCAGACATAGTAAAAAGATACTACGCATGATAAAAGACCCGCTAGGTTGACATACCTAGGCAAAAATTAGGGCTTCCCGGCGAACCAAAAGGGTTCGGGCAAAATGAGGGTTGAAATGAAAAAAAATCTGTACACCCGGCAAGTCGAAAACCTGAAAAGTCGGCTTGGGAAAAAATGGGTATCCCGGTGGACTGAAAACCCGAAAGGGCGGTCCAGACAAAAGTTAGGGATAAAGCGTAATACTATGTCTCATTGGATCACTTTGCATCTAGAATCCGGTATCAGACATCATGTTCAGACGGCATCGATCAATCAGCTTCATCGTCAACTGAGCAGCAAAGTGATGAGACGCTCGAAGACATAAAGGCGATAACAGAGTTGGAACCTAGTGGGATTATTCTCTTCACATAGTTGTTTTGTTTTCTCTTTGTACAGATTGTATAAACTATGTTTGTTCGGCGGCGTTCTCTTACTAGGACGTCAGCCTCTTGTACATAAACGCCTATTCACAGGCAAATTCAGAAATCAATACAAATTCACAGTTCAGACCAATTGCCAATTGTTTTTTCCTTTTTCTGTTTTGTTTTGCGAAGAACGTCCAATGTTCAATTTTTGATATATGCATTTGACACTAATTGCTAACTCATAAATATTTGCATGCAAAACAAAGGATTAATTACAGGTGACATTAGAAACAGGGGCAATAATGGGTTGTCTAAGCAATCTATTGCTATGTCCACCCAGGTACCAAGGTAAGTTCGGCTGAAGAATGTAACCAAGATATCTTAACTCCCCAGAGAGTGAGCCAACAAGTCAACATACTCTCCCCAAGCAAAGTTATACTGTCAGCCCTAAGGAAGTTGGGTATCCCCAGCAAATCTCAACATTCCTCAGCGGAGTATACAAACATTCTTAACAAGCATCCCCGACAGTCTTGATCTAAGATTGTTCCCCGGCGGTATACAGGCATTCAGTGGAGCCACTTCCCCAGTATATCTCAAAAATTTCCCCAGGAGAGTCCAGTCTGAAGATTTCCCCAGGAGAGTCCAGTATGAAGATTTCCCTAGGAGAGTTGAATCAATCTCCCCAGCAGGAAGCTTATCCCCAGTAGATTCTAGAAGCTTGTCACCTGCAGAGCACGAACGCGTCCCCCGACTTTATTCAAAGGTTATTTCCCCACCAGGATATAACTGGGTTATCCTCAGCTAAAAACAACGGAAAGATCATCCCCGGCGAAGTCTTCCCATCCCCAGCGGAGTTCACCCAATCTTCCAACATAACTCATCAACGGTACCCCCAGCGGAGTTATCATCAAACCTCAGCAAAGTACCTCTCTCCCCACAGAGTATTGCTCCCCAGCAAGGTCGCTAGAGTAACTTTCCCCGCAGAGTAATCTCCAAGTTTATTCCCCAACGGAGTCATCTTCTCCTACCGGTATTCTTGCAACTGTCATCCCCAGCGGAAACAAAGAACTCTTCTCTTCAACATCAGCCCAGGATCCAACTTCCCGGCACTCGTCAAGGATTTCTTTTCCTAGACGACAATACATTCATAAACATATCACATTTCATACACCCCGCTTACATACACAATGCATGCACATACGCATCACGAACATACAATCTCATTCATTCTGAGAACATCTCGCATGTCATACATCATGACATCGCATACAACTAATTTTTTGTCTTTTCAGGACAAAAGATCAGTACAAAGATGATTACTATCAACGGTCGCAACTAAAGATCTGATTCCTGTATCTTGCCAGGGTGTATTTGTTGACGACTACATTACCAGACTCGATTCCTGTATCCTTCCAGGGCACGTCTGAAGAGTTCGAAGATCCGATTCCTGTATCTTGCCAGGGTGTATCTGTTGACGACTACATTACCAGACTCGATTCCTGTATCTTACCAGGGCACGTCTGAAGAGTTCGAAGATCCGATTCCTGTATCTTGCCAGGGTGTATCTGTTGACGACTACATTACCAGACTCGATTCCTGTATCTTGCCAGGGCACGTCTGAAGAGTTCGAAGATCCGATTCCTGTATCTTGCCAGGGTGTATCTGTTGACGACTACATTACCAGACTCGATTCCTGTATCCTGCCAGGGCACGTCTGAAGAGTTCGAAGATCCGATTCCTGTATCTTGCCAGGGTGTATCTGTTGACGACTATATTACTAGACTCGATTCCTGTATCCTGCCAGGGCACGTCTGAAGAGTTATAAGATCTGATTCTTGTATCTTTCCAGGGTGTATCTATTGACGACTACATTACCAGACTCGATTCCTGTATCCTGCCAGGGCACGTCTGAAGAGTTCGAAGATCCGATTCCTGTATCTTGCCAGGGTGTATCTGTTGACGACTACATTACCAGACTCGATTCCTGTATCCTGCCAGGGCACGTCTGAAGAGTTTAAAGATTCGATTCCTGTATCCAGCCATGTCACATCTACATAAAGAGTTTGAAGACCGACTCCTGTAACAGGCCAGGTAATTATTTTCTTTCTCAGGTACGTAAGTTCTCGCGAAGGAATCTCTTACGCGATCAACACCTAGGTGGCATCTATAAGCCCATCCTCCCATTACACTTCCAGATGGCATCTATAAGCCCATCCTCCTATCCATCATATTTCCAAATGGCATCTGTAAGCCCATTCCTGCTATCACACTGCTGATACTCTACTATGTGAGTGCAAATTTCAGGGCACTCTAGTGTTCAATCATCTTCCACCTTCGGATCACGAAAGGCACACAAGCCAATCTACATCCTCAGGTCTAAGAAGATTGAACAGGGGCAACTGTTGTACCCCAAAATTTTCCCTCCCATAATCTTCAAAGTTTTTGACAAGCATTACCTCAAATGGTTCAAAGTCTACTCAAAGGCTACACAGTCAACCATCCTCCTAAGCCAGTCAAATTAGGGTTTTGGTTCCTGCAAGGAAGTTGAGGTTTTCAAGGGCCCAATCAAGTCACATATGCTCATACACATTGTCAAGCACCTACATGTCAAGTTTCAAGGATCACAAGGTCAAGTTGCACAGTCAAAAGTCCCATTTGCTCAACAGTCAACTGTAGGGGCAAAATGGTCATTTGGCAGTCAAAAGTCAAAAATTTTGGTCAACATCTTATTTTGAAGCCACAAACATCATTTTATCAATTCTTGATCATGATTCTCAAAGTATGGCTCAAAAAGACTCAAGATGCAAAAGTTTCTATTTTTGGACAGTTGAAAAGTCAACTGTAACTTGACCAAGGCATAACTTTTTCATGGTTCATCAAAGAAATCCCATCCAATGCTCATCTTGAAAGGGGGAATACATTTCATACAACTCATCTTCACACTCCAAGTCTAAGAAATGCTCTCACAAAAAGTTATCAATTTCAACATTATAGGTCATTTTCAAAAGTCAACAAAAAGGGACTTTAAGTCAAAGACCATAACTTGAGATTGGTAAATCAAAATGACATGGTACCAAAGAAATTGGTTATAGGACTTCAAGACCTTTCCAAAATATCCAAGAACATGTTCATAACTTTAAAATTGAGCAAGATATGCATTGGAGAAGTTGGGAAATTTTTGTGAAATGGCCAAAATCATTTATCCTTGAAACTTCATTTTTGACAAAAGGGGCCCACTTTTTCCACTTGTTTCAACTTGGCCATGCTTCCCACGTGTCCCACAAATTATTTCAAGATTTAAAATTAATTTTTTCATTTTTATTTAATTTTATTTGATTTAATTCATTTTAAATCTTTTAAAATCAAATAAAATCAAAGAAGTTAATTAAGGGGATATTTCTTGTATTGAAATGCCTTGATACATCATCATGATCATTCCAATTTCGTGCAAAGGTCTAAATGAAGCAAGAATTCAAATTTTGGCTCAAAAATGGAAAGTGCTTCAATGGAGTTTATGGAAAATCCCAAGCATGAATGCATTGTGTTATTGGCCTTAATTCTGATTAAAACACATTACATAACATGTATGCAAGCCATGACAAACAAATTCACGACCTAAAAAGCTGAGAAACTGCAAAACACATTTCAAAAATTTTCAAGAGAAAAAGCAAAACTGTGAACCTCCTTACAGCACGTTTTAAGTCCCCATTTCAATCAAAACACATTCCTTGCATTGCTAGGAATCTCCAGCAATCAAAATCAAGCCCAAACGCGCAAAGAATCATCCTCACGACACCCCACGGTTTGTCCAATATGTGAAAATCAAAACTCCATTTCCATGCGCTTTTAACATTCTTTTTGAATTGATTTATACTCATTTTAACATTCTGAAGCTATTGGTAGCATTTGATTGAACTAATGATGCGTGTATCAGGATCCACCATTATCAAAAGCTAGGTTTTTTAGAGCTCCAAATTGGGGCTTTCCCCATATGGTAAAATTGGCCAACCAAACGTATACCATTGGAATCGTGACATTCAAACGAACATAACCATGACCTCGCGCTCAATTTATGTTCAAGCATGAGCTATTCGTTATTTTTTGCAGGTTGTGTTTAGTGGGGGTTTAAAACCCCCGCTATTTGCTTATGTTACAGGTACACGATGAAGAAGAAGGCTGGCGTGGCAAGACCTGAGTGGAAGGTTCAAATCCACGCGCGCATTTTTTTTTTGTTTTTAGCATATAATGTTTTTATTCTATATAATATTTCGTTTCCATGTTATTTACAAACGCGTGCATTGGATCAGTTGGTAGGAAGGTGGCTTGGTAAACGCTGGGACCTGGGTTCAAATCCCAGGTCCCCCAAATGCTTGATATTATTTTATTTTACATGTTCACATGCAGACTTTCAAAAGCTGGCACACCATGAGCTCCAGGCAATCAAGCGCCAACTGGCCATAATCACAGATCCAAAGGCCATAAAAGAGGCTCACCATATGCTTCAGTCAATGGATGCACATGCAAGCAGGAAAAGTCAAAGAGGCCTTGCCTCAATGGGCCTGAATTCCAGCATTCCACCCCCATTTCTGGCCCAACACCCTCCATTTGGTTCATTATTTCTTTTTTTTTCATTTTTATTTGTCAATTTAATTTCTTGCTCTTTTTATTTTTATTTATTATTAGTAATTAATCAATTAACCATTTTCATAAAAAATCAAAAAAAAATATAATTAACACTTTTATTATTATTATTTAGCAAATAAATCATAATTGAACTAGTTTTTTTAATTAGGCCATTTTAACATTTTAATAATTAAAATAGATTTAGATTTAGGTTAACCTAGAATTTTATTTCTTTTTCTATTTTATTTCATAAAAAGCATAAAAAACCAAAAAAATATTTTCTTTTAATTAAATTAAGTTAATTAATTATTAATTAGTTTCCATTTCATTTTAATTATAAAAAAAACCAAAAATTAATTTCTTTTCTTAAAAGGGTCAAAACCCTTAGAACATTCCGATTTAATTTTATTCGCGCGCATTTTAATTGTAATTCCTTATTTTTGATTATTATGTAATTGCTCCGGATATGTAATAGTAAATAGGACCTTTTACTGTTTTTTTTATTTTCCGTACTTATTTACTTAAAACGGGTCTTTGTAAATTTTTGGCGATGTATAGACCCGCGCCTTGTAATAGCGTAGGATTTACATTTCCGCACTTTAATTTCCGCACCCTTAAAACTGCTAAACTTTGCATGAAAGAATGAATGGCCAATTAAAAACAAGCGTAGCTCACCAAATGCATGACAAGATAAAACATAACTGAAAACAATACACAAATTGACACACCACTCTTAGGGTACGCCTCACTGTTGCCTTGCCCCTCGAAACGTGGTCGTCGAGTATAGGACGTTTTAGTAAGTCCTTATGTCCATGACCCATGGCATAAGGGTAGCTTCTAAGGTGTCCTACTGTTGCTCCGGTGACCACACTGTCCCTAAAAACGAATTGACCCGAACACCTCCAACGGTGGTGCTACCTACCTCTCAATGGTGGGATGGCACTACCTTAAGGACATTTACACAGCCTAATTCCTTAGGGTAGATGACTCATAGATACTCGCTCTTTTCAAAAAAAAAAATCAAAACTCTTTTCATACTGACACTTTCAAAAAAGCTTTCAAAACAAATTTTCAAACACTCTTGAGGACTGATACAAGAGTCGATCTGAAATCTTTAAACGAAACTTTTTCAAACACACTCCCACTTTGAAAAGCAAACACTTTTGAAAACACAAATGAGCAAGTATCTAAGAGCCCGTGGATAACCACGGATAGAAAGGGTGCTAACACCTTCCCTTTCTATAAATCTACCTCCTGAACCGAGAGATAATCTCATAAGAAATTTTGCTGTGCTTTTGTCCTGTCCATGTTGGAGAAAATAAAAGACGGTGGCGACTCTTGCTTCTGCGACATTTCGCGAACAAGCGTTAAACAGTCAGTTCCAGATCCACCGATCACATTAAGCATCTAAGAGCCCGTAGATAACTACAGATGGAAAGGGTGCTAACACCTTCCCTTTCCATAATCTACCCCCTTACTCAGAAAATTCTCGAAAAGGTCTTTTTCTATTCTTTTCACCCTTTCCTTAATTTGGTTAAAAGAAAAGTCGGTGGCGACTCTTGCTTACCGCAACATTTGCAAACACAAAATGCAAAACTAGTATAACAGTCGGTTCTGCCACCATATCACAGAACTGGGAACTATGCTGGGGATTATGAATAAAAAGTGGGGTTACCTTAAGAGTTAGTTCATTTTAAAACTGTTTTAATTGCTTGCTTTGTATGCTTTATCCTTGGAGGGTTGTTTTGGTTGTTACTATAGATCCTACACCCAGATCTGGGGACATCTTTTTAGGTAAACAGCAATAGATCGTGGAGATTGTACGGCATAAACTGATATGGTTGAAGCGATATTTATGTTGGTGTGACACTTTGGTTGGTACCGGTATCCCTTGTGTTGAATCGAGGAGAATACGGGGCCACCGTGTGGTGTCGTGAAGCACTAATGGACCTTAGAACCTTATTTGAACAAACTTGGCCATTAGAAAGTAGTGAGATAGCCGACCTCGGTGTAAAGTTGGGGATTGGTTGATACTCGATGCTACACTCATTGAGATCGGAATTTCGAGATATTTCGGCCGCAAGAAAAGATTTCTAAGCTGAAATAATGCCCGATAAAGAAAGATCAGTGATATTGAGACTCCTTAGAACCCAGTTACTTTTCTAAGACAGGTTGAATCAACTAAACTTCAAGAGGGTACTTAACTACAAACCCCATGCAAGCCTGAACCTAAGGCTGCTTGTGTGACTTATTTGCCTTCATTATCTAACAAATTGAACTCATTGCAAGGATTTTGTTTGTATTCCTTGTAGGACCTTGTTTGTATACATTATCCAATAAATTGGTTTTCTTGCAAGACATACTTGTCTTCATCACCCTGAAATTTTGCTTGATGCATAACATACACATTATAGCATCATACCATAGCATTTCCTTAACCATTTCAAGGATCTCAAGGGCCTGTGATGCGGGTTATGATGAACCAGGCGTCTAGCAAGGGGCAAGGGGGTTTATTTTCCTCTAGATAATGCCATTAAAAGGACCATAACATAATAACTTGAGTCAGGGGCGATGACCCACTTGACATGGTGAGCTTGACTCTCGTAGAAGGACATTCAAAGATATGAAGTTATTCAATCAAAGATACAATTGGATTCTAACATCTTCTTATGTTTACCCCACGAGATCCTTGAAAACATTTACACATCATGCATGTCAGTACATAACAGGTCTTTTAGTACAGGTATGTCATGTTCTCGCTATTTATTTCAGCAAGGGAAATGGCTTTCAAACAGAACAACGGAGATCTTCAAACTCAAGAGGCTCAGTTCATGGAAATATTCCTCAACCTATCCAAGGGGAAAGAAGAGTTGAAAGCACTCCTCAAGGGGAATCTGACCAAGAAACATCCTGACAACAACAAGGATGACCAGTTGGAACAACTACAAGCTAAAATTAAACAGATGAGAATCCAGATGAGTAATCAAAGGGTTCTTATCTAAAGTTTAGCTCGGGAACAATAAGAGTTGAGGTTATTCATCAGCAAGCTTATCAAGATGGATGCAAACGTATGAAGCAAACATTCGAGGTCGGGGATCAAGTTATTAATCAGCCCCCGATGAGACAAGAAGTGGGTTTGGTGGAGAGTGGACATTTCCAAAATGCTGCTACGTCACAACCTCCCCAACAAAGACAGGGTAATCATCGTAAGCAGAATACATCTAAAAGACGCTTTACCGAAATCAACATGTCATTGGCTCAAGAATTGCAACACGTGTTGGAGGCCAAGCTAGTTACGTTGAAAGATCCTCCTCAGAATCCCAACACTACTTCCCCAATGTACAATCCAAATACAAGATGTGCATGCCATTCCAACAGTCCTGGACATGACACTAATAGTTGTTGGTCGTTGAGAAATAAGATTCAATACTTGATCGATGAAGGATTGCTGGAGTTTACACAAAATGGTCAAGCTGAATTCTTCTGCTATCTCTCAAAGGAACACCATCTGAAGTGACAAATTCAGACAAAGAGGCTTTTTGCTCATTTGAATTCTCAATTTGTAATCTTCTTTTGATTGTTCAAACATTTATTCGTATCAAACTTTGTTATTTCATCAATGCATTGCATATGTTTGTCTTGAATAAATTCATTCATATTTACTATATTCAAACTGCATTTTTACTTCTTTTTTGTGATATTCAACTCCCGATTAAAAGCTCTAAGCCTTTAGAGGGAGGATGACGAAAATGATACCACGATCTCTACAATATGCTTTTGAACAGACCCTGCTGACGATGTACATGCGTTGTTTCAAATCCTAAATAGTGGGGTTATAAGGAAGATAATACCTAGTCAACCCCTTTGAGCCTTAGAAGTAGGAGTTATTATTTTCACACAAATTAAAACCCTTAATCATAACCTGGGGCAGGGTAGTTTTCTCAGTTAATTCAGATATGCATTCAGCCGCAAGCTCTACCTTCATACACGATAAATAGTGTAGAAGATTCCCTCCAAAAGATGATGATGGTTCCACATAACCGTCAAGACAGAAAGTCATTATCTCTCGAGAGAAAAGCCCGTTAAGTTAAAAACCTATGAAGGAGACTTAAGAAAAACTGGGGCATCCCGCTGACTGTAATCACAAGAGAACCAGTTCAGGCAAAAGTAGGGATAACAAAAATAAAAAAAGAGGTCCTACAAATCCTCAACGAAAAGGTTACAAAAATGAATGCCTTCTCAAACAAACGTTCAAT
The DNA here is from genome assembly GCA_948472305.1 of Vicia faba. Lineage (NCBI taxonomy): Eukaryota > Viridiplantae > Streptophyta > Magnoliopsida > Fabales > Fabaceae > Vicia > Vicia faba. Next base: position 60,184,368 of record OX451739.1, read on the forward strand.
TTCTGAACCATCACCAAGTATCAGAGCAAAGATTCCAAACTCAGTTGGGATCTAAATGCACAATTAGCTAAGCATAGGATTGAAGGACATCATGAAGCATGGGTTAGTTCAAAAGAATACTGTTACAAAAGGTATCCTGACTCTTTTAGGGTTCACTATAAATCCTGAGCTGATATCACACTCTTACAAAACTTGTTTGTTTTACTAAAAAATGAATTTTCAAACTTCAATACAGACATAAGATTTGCATTCTTAAAATACCATTATTTGCATATGACTATTTGTTCAACAGTAGAGAAATTCGCACGACGGATATTCGATGAACATAAATCCTCTCAGTGGACAGAATCACCTCAGATGGAAATACATTCCAATGATAGGCCTTTCATAATCAAGGGGCATAGCATGGTGTCCAGCTGATCTGGAGAAGTCAAGTTAAGGTTCAAGGAATCTCTCAAAAAATGCCAAATATCCAGGGGAAGATCTCCATCTGAATCACTTGGGGCACTGGACATGAATTCTAGCAACGAATCATGTACGATCAAACAAACATTTGCTGGCAGTGTGGAAACACTTACTACTATGGACAGTGATAATTATTCGTACCCGGTGAACATGGACATAGTCAGAAAATACTACGCATGAACAAAGACCCGCTAGGTTGACTGGCCTAGGAAAAAATAAGGGCATCCCGGCGAGCCAAAGGGGTTTGGGAAAAAATAGGGATATACATATGAAAAAATTTGTACATCCGGCAATTCGAAAACCTGAAAAGGCGGCTTGGGCAAAAAAGGGTATCCCGATGGATTGAAAATCTGAAAGGACAATCTAGGCAAAAGTTAGGGATTAAAGTGTACGACTACGTCTTGTCATCTTGTCACTTGTCTATCAGTAGAAGGTTTATTACCCTGATCAACATTCACCAAAAACTCTAGATGTTAGGATAACAGTCAAACCGTCTACAAAATCCACGACAGATATTTTCTCCAGCAAGTACAGAGGCAGGGGCATCCTGCTACTAGGTCACCACAATATTCTCAGCATGCAGCCTAATGGTGTCAGGTGTTCTCATATCCTCGGCGGAGAAAAAGTCTCCAACTACTGCTCTTATATCTAGAAGATCCCCCAGTGAAGTCGCCAAGCTTCTCAGGATTCCCCAATAGGATCTTACAAAATCCCCAAGTGTATTACAAAGTTTCCCTTCCCCAACGGATTTCTTCTCAGAACAATAAAACAAGAATTCCCAGCAGAAACATTCTAAATAAAGCGGACTCTCCTCTAGGAAACGGTACAGATAGAATCCAGAGACGAATGTCATTCTGACACTTATTTTAACATATCTTCTAGAAACGGTGCAGGTACAATTTAGAGACGAATGTCATCCTAACAATTATTTAGATCATCATTTAGAAACAATTTAGGTACGATCTAGAGACGGGTGTCATCCTGATAATTATTCCAGACTATCTTATAGCAACAATTAAGTTCAGGTACGATCCAGAGACAGATGTCATCCTGATACTTATTCAGATCATCTTCTAAAAATGGTTCAGGTACGATCCAAAGACGGATGTCATCCTGATACTTATTCAACACATCTCTAGATACAATCATGACATAGATTCATTCTGACAATCCTCAAACAGTCCACGGAGTTTACCTTCCCCAACATAGTTTATTTCTCTAACAACCGAAGTTCGTCTCCCAGCGTTTCAACTTCAACAAATTTGAAGACCTACATTCTTTCCCCCAGCAACAATCAGGGATTTATTTTCCATAATTCAACAATACTACAATGGAACAACTGACATGTTCATACATTGCATTCATACATCATTTCTACAAACATTATAGCATATGCAATACAATTGTGTATACCACAATCTCATTTATTTTGAGAGCATCATGCAATTCATACATCATGACATCGCATGAAACTGACTTTACCTTTCAAGTTAAATCAGCAGACAGGCAAACACCATCATCTTATATAGAAGGTCAAAGATTAATGCCCGAAACCAGACGAGGAAACTATATACACGACCAAGTGGTATGGACTCCCGGAGCAAGATGGGTTTACCAACAAATATAGCAGGCCACGAATTAATGCCCGAAACCAGACGGGTAAACTATCTATGTGACCAACATTTCCAAGTTCCAGATTAATACATGTAACAAGCCAGGAGAACTATTTATGGACGACCGACTGTGGATTAATACCTGTAACTAGCCAGGAGAACTATCTACATGAGGAGATTGAAGATTAATACCTGTAACAAGCCAAGAAATCTATCTTTCTTTCTCAGGGCATAGATTAATACCTGAAACCAGCCAGGACAACTATCTCATTGACAAAAAAAAACAAATCCCAGATTAATACCTGTAACAAGCCAGGAGAACTATCTGTGGACTACCGAATGCGGATTAATACTTTTAACAAGCCAGGAGAACTATTCACATAAAGAGATTGATGATTAAACCTGTAACAAGTGAGGAAAACTATCTTTCTTTCTCAAGTCAGAGATTAATACATGTAACAAGACATGACAACTATCTCAGTGACCAACAATTTTAAATTTCCAGATTAATACCTGAAACCAGACAGGACAACTATCTGCGAACAGTTGATTTGTAGATTAATGCCTGAAACCAGACAGGAAAACTATCTACACGACCAGACGAAGCAATCTTACACGAGTTCATTCTCATATATCTCCAGATGCAGACTAACACGGACTCATCCTGAAACAACCATACACAGGCTCTTTCTAATACATTTTCTGATAACGGTTAATTCCATTATCCCCAACAAGTTATTGTGAAGCCTGGATCTCAACCAGAAAACAACATATTATCATCTATCTAGAGATAACTTCGTAGTAGAGCCTTGGACAACTGAAGTTGCTAGATTTTATTACCCAGAGTTTTTCTCAAACAGGAGAATAACAAAAACCTACATTCCCTAGAGAAGTCCTCCTCAGACAGCAGGAACAAGAAATCCCCATAAAGAGATCTCTTATGAAGTCAGCATCTCCTCCAAATGGCATTTGTAATCCCATTCCCGATATCATTAATAATCTGTGTTACTTCATACGAGTGTAAATTTCTATGCACTCTAGTGTTTAATCATCTTCCACCTTCAGATCACGAAAGGCAGACAAGCCAATCTAAATCCTCAGGTTTAAGAAGATTGAACAGGGGCAGTTGTTGTACCCCAAAATTTTCCCCTCATGTTTCCCAAGGTTTTTGCTCTTATGTGGGCGGTTATAAACACTTTCCTAAAGAAAATGAAATTTTTGAATGTTAGCAAAGTGTCTTTCGATTGGCAGCCCAACAATGTCCTTCGATTAGTATCTAAACAGTGTCCTTCGGTTGATATAACATCAAGCTTCAACTGGGCTCCTAAAACCCTTAGACCAAGCATTGTCACATCAGCTTCGATTGTGCATTGGTTCCACTTCGAACAAGCCTTGGTCAAGCTTCACAAGCAATAATCCCCTATAAGTTTGCTTCGATTCACTAGCAGTGAACTCCTGCATTCAAGCTTCGATTGGGCGCCGAATTTACTTCGATCAAGCTTAATTCAAAAAGCTTCCTCATGCTTTCCTTGGTTTCATAAGGCAAAGACCCATCAGCTTGCCTTTGATCTACAAGGCAAAAGGTCCCTTTTACTGGTCTTCGATTCACAAGACAAAGGGTTGCTTCAGAAATGCCTTCGGCTCACAAGGAAAAGGCCCCCTCTTCAGCTTGCCTTCAGCATACAAGACCAAGACTCCTTCATATTTGCCTTCAATCCACCAGGCAAAAAGCTCCCTTCGACCCACAAGGCATGGTTGCCTTTGTGGCAGCTTCGACTGGGCAATGGTCCCCTTTGAAATAGTTTTTCATACTTGGACACGCATATTAGTCCCTTTGAAGGCGCATTCATGATACCCCTTCAAAGAATCATTCATTGGTCCATTTAAAGGACACGTGGTTACTGAATACAAGATTGTCTTATGATGGGTCTTGGTCCTACATGTGGCCAGGCCCAGGCCTCTTGTGCAATGGCATTTGAAGGTGGTGACAAAGGAGGTTTCAATTGGCCAGAATGAAGTTTTCGTTTGAGCTGTTTGAATGAAGAAGCTAGGGCAAGTAGATAGACTCAATCGAAGAAGCTCTAATAAGGAGGTTTCTGAACACTTCGAATCAAGACTCTAGGCCAATCAAAGAGAAATGCTGGAAAGCATTCGAAAGTCAAAGATGTGCAGGTTCATAGCAAATTCAAAAAGGGACAAGAAACCATGTATTTGGTTAAGTTTCAAAGTGATATTAACGGCCTTAAAACACCAACTTAATGGTTTGTTTATTCATTTGCCCTCTTGTCCCCTCCATCCCCTCTATATAAGGAGCACACTAACACACGAAAAAAGGGGGGATACCACATACGTACACACACACTGGAGACATAAGCCCAGGAACCATACACATATATTACCGTACACACATACACAACCTAAGAGAAGCACACCAAAAACTCTCAAAACTCAGCAAGATCACACAACACTTGCCTCTCTCTTTTCGAATCCAAGAGCGTCCAACAACTCAAGTCTACACAAGTTCCAACTTCAAGCAAGGTAAGCCCCCTTGACATTTCATCTTTCGTTTCAGCATAACATGTAAGTAGCCTTCCACTTACTTTTTTTCGTTTCAGCATAATATTTAAATAGCCTTCTAGTTATATTCTTTGTTGTTATGCCTTTGTTTGTTTGCTTTTTTGTCCAAATATGTGTTGCAACTAACCTGTACAGGCTCAAACGAAAGACAAAGAGCACGTGAACAAGGATATACACTCATGCTGCTCTGCAGGTCCGTGTTACTTCATAGTCTAAATCAAAAGAAGCAGAGGAGTTTGCAGTCGAAGGTTGCTCATGCCCACTCCCTGGATCAATCGAAATAAGTAGAGAAGGTTGCAACCGAAGGTTGCCTATACTACTCCTAAACTCAGTTTAAAGAGGCAAGAAAAGGTGCAAATTGAAGCTTGCTCACATCAACTCTCAAGCTCAATCGAAAGAAGGAAAAAGAAGGGTGAATCAAAGGAGTTTGTTGCATGGATCTAAGAAATCATTTCTCCTCTTTATTTTATTCTTTTCTTTTACATTTTTCTTGCCTCTCGATTTGGTTGTAATAGCGTAGGACCCTTACTTTCTACATTTTTTATTTCTTTTCATATTAGCTGTTTGATGTATGACTAGGATTGTATGGCAAAGATTAAAATCAAAACACTATAAAACCTAACAAAAAGACTAAAATAATTGAACATAACACACATTGCACATATACACCTCTATGGTACGCCCACTTTGGTTGCCTTCGGAAAAACAGTCATGTCCCTCGAAACGGGGAAGCTTTAGCAAAGACCTGTAAATTAAAAGATCATAGTCCCTCGATAACCCTACAGTTGCCTTTCGATAAATGATCTAGTTCCTAAACAAAAATTGCTAAAGCGTCTCTACATGTTGCCTTTATGACTGTACATCCCTTCGAATATCCCTCATACATCCAACGATAGGGCTACCTACTCACTAATAGTAGGATAACACTGTATAAAGGATGTGAGGAAAAGAATAACCTTTTCGAGTATAAGTAGATATTTCTTAGATGTTATGCTCCAAACAAACTTTTACACTTACACCTTTCAAAAAACAACTTTAAAAAACATTTGATTTATCAACACTCTTCAGGACTGATACAAGAGTTATCATAAAGTGAATCGTCGCACTAAGGAATTTTCAAATACTTTTCAAAAAAACAAAGCACAAGGTATTGTTGTACCCCAAAATTTTCCCTCCCATATTTCTCAAAACATTTCAAGAAAGATCCCCAAGTTGCTCAAGGTAGTCCAAGGGTTGGCCAGACAAGCTCTCTCCTAAGGCAGTCTACCTCAAATTAGGGTTTCATGTTGCATCAAGATACTTGAGTCCAAGGGACCCCAAATGCTCAAAATTGTCCTAATATGTTCCCAAGATCATCCATGTCAAGTTTCAAGCCTTGCAGAGGAAGTTTGCTCAGTCAATTGCTCAAAGGCCTGAAAATCGATTGTGCTAGGGCAAAAGTCAACAGTGGCCCACATACAGTCAAACTTCAAGATTTTTGGTCAACATCCTCATTTTGAATTATATTTCATAATTTTATCAAGGGTTGATCATGATTCGTCAAGGATTGCTCATAATTCATCAAGACTCAAAAGTTGCTAAATTAGGGTTTTGTAGGAAAAGTCAACTCAACTTTTAACAAGCATAACTTTCTCATGATGTATGATAAATGACCCATCCAAAGCTCATTTTTAATAGGATGCAATTACCTACAATCCATCTTCAGCTCCAAAGTTCAAAATATGCACTCACAAGAAGCTATGAATTTGGACATTATAGGTCATTTTGGAAAGTCAACAAAAACACCTTTTGGGTCAAAGCTTCTTACATGAACATGGAAGATCCAATTGAGATGAAACCAAAGAGGTCTCTTAGGGGACAACCTAAGATTTCAAAAAAGTCCAAGAACACCCTCATAAGGTTAAAATTGATAGAGAGATGCATTGTCAAAGTTGGATAATTTTTGAAAAATGCATGAAGCAAATATTGACCAAACTTGGATTTTTTTCCAAATGGGCCTATCTTTTCAAGTTTTAAACTCATTCCTAACATGGTCCACGACCTCTAAGCCCACTCATACATTTTTCTACTATTTATGCTATTTATTTTGATATTTTATTCATTAAAATTCAGAATTAAATAAATAAATAATAGAAATAATATAAATTTTGATGTGAATCCATTTTGGGAAATTTTTATGCTGGTTTATGTCAATTGATTTCGTGCAATAACTCTTCAAATATGTCCAGGTTCATCCACATGTGAAAATGGCATAAAATCATCAAATATGGCATTTTTTTCAAATTTTGATCATGGTCTTAAAACACAACATTATGAGGGAGATTCTTTCCATGATTTCTTGTCTCCTCATTCTCCTCTATAAATATAGAGTCATACAAGCTTGAAAGGGACGAAAATCCTCTCTAAAAATCTCTCAAAAAGCTCTTCAAAAAGCTCTCTAAAAGCTCTTCAAAAAGCTCTCCAAAAATCAAAGAATTGGTGCAAGTCATATCTCGAGGTTCCGGTCTCTCTCAATTGACATCAAGCCTCAAACCATCCTCTTGAAGTCCTCAAGAGTCTTACAAGGCTTAAGAGAAATCCATCACACGCCTAGCACGCCCCCCATTTGACAACACCGGTTTGGTAAAATTTTAAACTTTGAATCTCTAATTTTAATCATATTTTATGGTATGCTAACGTTTGTTTGATTTTATATAGAACCGTTATGGATGGTTGAATCATAGGTTCCACGCAAGAATCAAAAAACACCATAGTTAGAGCATGAAGCTTTCGAAGATTGGCCTAGGGATTTCTGATGATTGCACCCCCTATTTACTTTTGCTACTAGGCCCATCTTTATTTTCATGTTTTATTCGTTTTGTTTATTTCTTTTAATCCCTTTTATTTTTTTATCAATAAACAAATATAAAAGTCACATAAAAATAGATTTAAGATTTTTTCTTAATTAAATTTTAATTTTAGGTAAAACTTTAATTTCTTTTTGTAAATAACTTAAAAATAATTAGAATAAATAGGTTTTATTACTAATTCAATTATATTTCATTTCTTTCCTAAAATAATCAAAAACCAAAAATAGGTCATGTAATTATGTTTATTAATTAATTTAATTAACTAATTAATTGCATATTTAATTTAGAAAACTTATTTCTTTTATTAAAAACAACAAAAAAAACAATTTTTTTTATTAGGTTAGAAGGGTCAAAACCTTAAATTCTCGTAGATCTTAATTCTTCTCGCGCACTTTATTTTTATTATTTACCATATTGATGTAACTGCCTACAATTTGTAATAGTTTAATTAGGACATTTATTTACATTTATCGCTTTATTTTCAAAGGGTTTATTTTTGTCTATGTAAATACCCGAAGCCTTGTAATAGCATAGTTTAAATTATGCCCTTTTAAAATTCCGCAAATTATTAACTATTAGATGTTTGATAATAGGGTTTGCATGACAAGAATGTATGACTGAATTTAAAACAGTTAGATCACCCTAAATGTGCAAAGATAAAATAATCTGAAATTTAAACACTCGCACATGCGCACTCTTAGGGTACACTCCCACTTGGTTGCCTCCGGTAAATGGTAATTGAGTATAAGATGCTTTAGTGGTCGTCCTTTTGTCTAAACAAAGATCAAAGTCCCGATTCGGAAAAGTTGCCTCAGAATGGTTGCCTCGGAATTGTTGCCTTGAATAATTGATCTAAGACATTAGGGTTATTACTAAGACGTCCTAACATTGCTTTAGTGACCGTGCGTCCCTTTCGAGTTGACCCTTAAACTCCAACAACGGTGCTACCTACTCACTAATAGTGCGATAGCGTTGTCTAAAGGAAACGAATACAGAACGATTCTTTTTTCGAGTAGGTAGATTAGTTCTTAAGTACTTGCTCATTCCAAACAGATTTTTCACACTTACACTCCTTTATAAACAAAGTTTTCAAAAACACTTCATTACACTCTTGAAGACAGAAGCAAGAGTTAAATCGAAGTCAAAACAAAAACTTTTCAAAGCGCACAAACACAAAGAAAACAATTTTGAAAATGATGAGCAAGTACCTAAGAGCCCATAGATAACTACGGATAGAAAGGGTACTAATACCTTCCCTTTCTATAAATCTACCCCCCGTACTCAGAAATATCTCGAAAAAGGAATTTTTCTGTGCTTTTTTCCTTTCCTTGTTGGATAAAATAAAAGACAGTGGCGACTCTTGCTTACCACGACATTTTGCAAACACTAACGCAAAATGCGAACCAGCAAAATTTCCTTAACGAAATAGGGAAACCACGTCCCGATTCTGGACACCGTATCACAGGTATTTAAAAAATGAACTAAGCATCTAAGAGCCCATGATAACTACGGATGAAAAGGGTGCTAACACCTTCCCTTTCCATAATCTACCCCACTTACTCAGAAAATTCTCGAAAAGGTCTATTTATGTTCTTTTCACCCTTTCCTTAATTTGGATAAAAGAAAAGTCAGTGGCGACTCTTGCTTACCACAACATTTGAAAACATAAAACGCAAAACCAGTATAACAGTCGGTTCTTCCACCATATCACAATGGGCATCAAAGCTACTATTGATATGGGAATAAAGTTCTTGAATGTATACGGGGCCTCAGCCTTAGTAATAAGTCAAATCAAGGGAGAATGGGATGCAAAGCATCCAAATCTCACTTCTTATCGAGAGCATGTATTAACATTAATTCCATACTTTGAAGAAATCACTTTTGAACATATTCCACAAGAAGAGAATCAATTGGAAGATGCATTTGGTACCATGTCATCTATGTTTAAAGTCAGATGGGACAATGAAGCTCCTCGAATCACTATTGAGAGACCAGACGAACCAGCGCATTTATATGAAGTTGATACTGATGGGGTGGAGGAAAAACCTTGGTACCACGAAGTAAAAAGATACCTCGAGACTCAGGAGTATCCTGAAGGAGCATCTATCAATGACAAGAAATTTCTATGAAGGTTCTCTGCCAAGTTCTTTCTGAGTAATGGAATCCTGTACAAGCACAACCACAACTTGACTCTGCTTCGTTGTATGGAGAAGAAGGAAGCTGAGAAGATTAATGAAGATATGCATGAGGGAATATTCAGTACTCATTCCCGCGGGCATACGATAGCTAAGAAAATTCTAAGAGCGGGTTATTATTGGTCAACCATGGAAGCTGATTGCCATCACCATTCAAGAAATTATCATAAATGCCAGATTTATGTTGACAAGGTACACATACCATTGGTTCCTCTGAACATCTTGACTTCTCCTTGGCCGTTTGCAATGTGGGGCATCGATATAATTGGAGAGATTAAGCCTACTGCGTATAATGGGCACCATTTCATCCTGGTTGTAATTGATTATTTTAAAAAGTGGGTTGAAGCAGTCTCATTTGCCTCTGTTACCAAGAATTCTGTGGCCCGATTCATTAAGCATGACCTCATCTGTCTGTATGGCTTACTCAAGAGGATCATCACATATAATGGTAGCAATCTCAATAATACTATGATTACGGAACTCTGTACACAGTTCAAGATTAAACATCATAATTCTTCTCTGTATCAACCGAAGATGAATGGCACAATGGAAGCCGCCAATAAGAACATCAAGAAGATTTTGCAGAAAATGATAGTAACATATAAAGATTGGCACGAGATGTTACCATTCACTCTTTATGGTTATCTCACTTCAGCATGTACATCAACTAGTGTAACCCCATTCTCTCTCATCTACGGTTTGGAGGTTGTATTACCTGTTGAAGTCCATATTCCCTCTCTGAAAATTATTAAAGACGTAGGTTTAGATGAAGACAGGTGGATTCATACTAGGATGTACCAAATAAATTTGATTGATGAGAAGAGGCTTGCGGTTATTTGTCATAGTCAGATTATCAGAAGCGCATGATCAAGGCCTTTAACAAGAAGATCAAACCTCAGGTGTATCAGGTTGGCGGCTTGGTAATAAAGCACATCATCTTACCATAAGGTGATCCTAGGGGAAAATGGACTCCAACATACGAAGGGCCATTTGTGAATACGGACATAGTCAAAAGATATTACGCATAAAAGTGACCTGCTAGGTTTACAGGCCTAGGCAAAAATAAGGGCATCCTGGCGAACCAAAAGGGTTCGGGAAAAAATTAGGGATATATATAAAAAATTGTACACCCGACAAGTCAAAAACCTGAAAAGGAGGCTTGAGCAAAAAAGGGTATCTCGATGGACTAAAAACCCGAAACGGAGGTCCAGGCAAAAGTTAGGGATTAGAGCGTACGACTATTTCCCATTCAATCACCTGTTTATTAACATACAGCATGACTACCGACGTTAAGTTCAAATGGTACAGATCAATCCAGTCAACTTCTTTCGACAGCAAGGGATGAGATGCTTGAAGGAATATGGGCAATAGCAAATTTGAAACTCGATGGGAACATTTCGACAAATATGTTTTTATTTGTTTCTCTTTGTACACCTTTTTCTTTTCACAAAGATTTCTTCTTACTAGGATCTCTGTCTCTTTGTACAAAATTGCTTGTTTATAAGCAAACTCTCAATACAAATATGCTTCAAAATTCATTGTTTTACTTTCTCTATTTTGTTTGCAAAAACGTCCAATGACTAAATTGAATGAACATATGCATTTGAATATGATTACTATTAACAAAATACATGCATGAAAACAGGATTAGAATTTATTGAAGACTTTAGAAGTTAGGATAATGTTTAAGTCATTCATAAATTCTCCATAGATCAATCCCCATGAAATTATCTTTATAGAGCTATCTTCGAAAAATCGTCCCCAACAGAGATAGATTCCCCAACAAGTCTAATATGCCCATGGGATAGCTTGACCTGATCATCATCCCCAATAGGTCCTATAGCGGATAAGGAAGTTTAATCATTTCCCCAGCATATAGTGGATACTTCCTCAGCGCAGCCTATAAAACTACAATCCCTAGCAGAGGTTATTTCCTCGACACAATTCACATGAATTTGATTCCCGGCAGAGTTTATTACTCCAACATCGTAAATCCCTAACAAAATTATTTTCTCTAGTAGGTTTTAATCAAAGTAGCTATCCCTAGAAGAGTTGCCACAGTATCTGAAACTTGGACGAATGGAACACCAGAGGAATCCATCTCTTTTATCCCCAGTCAAGGTACGTAAGAATCAAATCCTTCAACAAAAGAACAGTGAACGCCCTACTCTCCTTGAATGCCTCTAGCCTTAAGAAAAAGTCAAAAATCCCCACCGATGTATCCTCAAACAAAGCGGGAATCCCCAGTAAAATTATTCCCAATAGAAATTGAAGAATCACATTCTTCATCCCCGGAAACAATCCGGGGTTTATTTTCCCCAGCTAGACATTGTTATAAGGAGCTACCGATACGCTTCAACAACATATTGCATCCATACATCATTTCACAATACATCATAGCATATGCATACCGAAACACATATAACATTATCATTTATCTTGAGAGAATCATTAATGCATTACATGCATCACGATATTACATAAATCTAATTTTGTCTTTTCAGGTAAAGTTCACAAATAGACGAATATCATCAACAATTTTCAAACAGGTTAGAGATTAACTCTCGAAACAGGATGGGGCAACTATCTATATGAGTAGGCGGTATAAATTCCTGAAACAGGACGGGTTTACCAACAAGAAAACGGGTCTGAGATTAATTCTCGAAACAGGACGGGGCAACTATCTATATGACCAAGTGGTAGGAATTCCCGAAACAGAACAGGTTTACCAACAAAAAAGCGGGTCAAAGATTAATTCCTGAAACAGGAATGGGCAGCTATTTATACGACCAAGCAGAATGAACCCGAAATAGGACGGGTTTACCAACACACATGCGGGTTGCAGATTAATTTGCAAAACAGGACGGGGAAACTATCTATATGACCATGCGGTATGAATTCTCGAAACAGGATGGGTTTACCAATGAAAAATAGATTGTAGATTAATTCCTTAAACAAGACGGGGCAACTATCTGCATGACCAAATGACTTTCTCCAAAGACTGAATTCTGATGAGCATTCCTCTTCAGAAGTTTATTATGAAAAGCATTCCCCCGATAGACTGAATTCTGGCGAGCACTTTCCTTCTAAAAAACATTCTTCATAGTCAGGTGTAGACTTATTCTGATACTCCTATCAACAATTACTTTGGATGGCATATGAAAGCCCATCCCCGGTGACATTCTATCATTTCTCCGAATTGCATCTTCAAGCCCATTCAAGCAATACTATCATCCAACAACATTAATTCATGCATCGACGAGTGAAAATTTCTGGGCACTGTGAAAGTTATGCTTGGTCAAAGTTCAATTGACTTCTCCTAAGGAAACCCTAATTTGGCAACTATTGACTTTTGATGATTTGGGGGCTTTTCTTGAGGAATCATGATCAACCCTTAATCAAATTATGAATGTGACTTCAAAATGTTGATGTTGACCAAAATTCTTGAAGTTTGACTCTATGTTGACCATAGTTGACCTTTTATCCAATACAGTTGATTTTTGGTCATTTGAGCCATTGACTGAGCAAACTTGTGATGCAAGGCTTGAAACTTGGTATGAGAATTCTTGGAGATATATAAGAAACCATGAAAACCACATGAGACCTTAGAAACCCAAATTTCCTTGTGAAAGATGAAACCTTAGTTGTGAACCCATTGCTTAGGAGGAGAATTTATCTGATTAATTCTTGAGCCACCTTGAGCAATTGAAAACCCTAGACGAATGTTTTGAATGAAATGAGAGGGAAAATTTTGGGGTACAATAGCTTCCCCTTTTCAATCTTCTTAAAATTGAGGAGTTAGATTGGCATGCTCGCCATACTTGATCTGAAGGTAGAATAGGATTGAACACTTAAGTGTCCAGAAATTTACACTCGCCTGTGCAAGAAGTAACGTTGTTGATTGATTGTATTGCTTGAATGGGCTTAAAGATGCTATTCAGAGATGTAACAGAATGTCATCCGAGATGGTATTATAGATGCCATCCATAGTAACTTGTTGATTGAGTATCAGAATGAGTCTATGCTTAACTGTATTTGAAGGATGCTTTCCAGAATGATCCTCTAGGAAAGGTGTTTGAGTAGCTGCTTGTCAGATTTAGTCTCTGAAGGAAAGATGCTTGTCAGAATTCAGTTTCTGAGAGAGATTTTTGTCATGTAGATAGTCGCCCCGTCCTGTTTCAGGAATTGATCTACAGTCTACTTTTGTTGGTAAACCCGTCTTGTTTCGAGAAGTCATACCATCTTGCCCTGTCGATAGTTTCCCCGTCCTGTTTCGGGAGCTAATATTTTCCTGGTTATATAGATAGTTTCCCCGTCCGGTTTTGGGAGTTAATATTTGCATAGTCATATGGATAGTTTCCCCTTCCTGTTTCGGGAATTAATATCTAACTTGCTTTCTGTTGGCGAACCATTCCTGTTTTGGGAATTCATACCGCCTGGTTGTACAGATAGTTGCCCCGTCTTGTTTCTGGAATTAATCTTGGATCTGGTCATACAGATAGTTACCCTGTCTTGTTTCAGGAATTAACCTATGACCTGTTTGAGAATTATTGATGATATCTGTGTATTTGTAGACTTTTACCTGAAAAGATAAAAGTTAGTTGTATGCATTGTCATGATGTATGTAATGCATTATGTAATGATATTCTATGAGTAAATGAGAGTGTGTTATATGTGTTTCGAATTCACATGCTATGATACTTGTAAATGATGTATGGAGGTGAGATGTTGTTAAAGCATATTGGTAGCTTTGTATAACATCCTTGATTGGGAAAATAAATCTCTGACTGTTGTTGGGGGTGAATAAGATGTGTAATCTTCAATCTTGTTTATAATGTTTCCTCTGGGGATTCCTTCTTGTTGTTATAGGAAACTCCGTTGGGGACTTTGATTTCTGCTTGTGAGAAGTGTTCAGGAACTTTGGTCGTTCATAGCTCTACTGGGGAATTTAATTCTTATATACCCGGACTGAGGATAAGAGAGACGGATAAACTTTTGAGGTGCTATCTGATCGAGTTTTATATATGGATGTTGGCTCGTCTAGGGAGGATAAGGTTAACTGGTATTTGGTACAGTTTCAAATTCCATAGCAACTCTCTAGGGATAGCATCCTGGACTTTTCCTTTGCTAGAGATAGGAATTTTTCCGGTGATTTGTTGTAGTTAAAGAAATAGACTCAAGCTGAGGAAACTGAATTTTATTGGGGAAATAAACCCTACTGAAGAAATTTACTCTACTGAGGAAATAAACCCTGAAGGAGAAACAATTATGTTGAGGGAACAAGCCATGCGGGAGAAGAGAGTTTTGCAGCGGTTTCTATAGTTTTGGAGAAATAAAATCAGTTGGGGAAGATAATTTCTATGAACTGTGTTGATGACATGATCTCTGATGAGGATTTGGACTCCGTAGATTGGTGGAATTATCGGGGAGAAGATCACACTCCTTTATCCGCTAAGGGAATCTGCTAGGGAGTATGATTAGGTTAATTGCTGGAAGATGCCCCAACTCCTGTCTGGAAGCATATTAGACTTGCGGGAGGAATGTATCTCTTTTGAGGATGAGCTTGTGAAGGTAACTCTGGGGATAATCCTGTGGGGACTATTCTATGGTTATTTTCTTGTGGGGACTTGTGGACGACCTGAACGTTATTCCAATTCTTAGAGTCTTGAATAAATGCTTATCCAGGTTTCTATATATATATTTGTTAACAGTAATCACATTCATATGCATATATTCATTAAATTTAGTCATTGGACATTTTTTCAAATAAAACAGAGAAAGTAAAACAATATATGAATTTTGAATTGGTATTCGTATTGATAATTTTCCTATAAACAGGAGATTTGTACAAAGAGACATAGATCCTAGTATGAGGACATTGTCGTAAAATGAAAAGAAGACAAAGTAGAAGAAAAACATATAGTTATATGGAAATAATCTCTTCGAATTTCAACTTTGCTATTTCCCCTATGTCTTCAACCATATCATCCCTTGTTGTCGAAAGAAGTTGATTGAATTGGTTAGTACCATTTAAACTTGACATTGGTAATAAAGCTTGCTATAAGTGGACCACCCTTTCAGGTTTTCAGTACACCGGGATAACCTTTCTTGCCCAAGCCGCCTTTTCAGGTTTTCGACTTGCCGAGTATACAATCTTTATTTGTATATCCCTAATTTTTTCCTGAACCCTTTTGGTTCGCCGGGATGCCCTTATTTTTACCTAGGCCGGACAACCTAGAAGGTCACTTTTATGCGTAGTATCTTTTGACTATGTTCGCATTCACAAGGTGCATAAGATCTTCACTGTATAGCACCATCCAAAAATATTTTCTTGATCACAAATGGCCCTTCATAGGTGGGAGTCCATATGCCCCTGGATAACCTTGCCGTAGAATGATGCGCTTTATTACCAAGTCACAAGCCTGATATACCCGATGCTTGACTTTCTTGTTGAAGGCTTTGATCATACGCTTCTGATACATTTGACCGTGGCAAACCTCCGCCAATCTTTTCTCGACAATTCAATTCAACTGGTCCAGCCTAGTCAGAATCCATTCATCTTCGTCTAAATCTGTATCTTTAATGATTCTCAGAGAAGGAATCTGAACTTCGAGAAGTAGGACAACTTTGATACCCTAGACTAGAGAGAAAGGGGTTGCCCCAATTGATGTTCAGGCTGAAGTGCGATAGCCATGAAGAGAAAATGGTAACATCACGTGCCAATCTTTATATGTCACCGTCATCTTCTGTATAATTTTCTTAATGTTCTTGTTGGCGGCTTCCATTGTGCCATTCATCTTCGGTCGATACGGAGAACAGTTGTGGTGCTTGATCTTGAACTGCGTGTAGTGTCCTGTGATCATAGTGTTGTTAAGATTGGTACCATTGTCTATAATAATCCTTTTGAGGATTCCATACTGATAGATAAGATTATGCTTAATGAAATGGGAAATAACATTCTTAGTTACAAAGGAGAACGAGGTTAATTCAACCCATTCCATGAAGTAATCGATGGCAACGAGGATGAAACATTATCCATTAGAAGCAGTAGGCTTGCTTTCTCCAATCATATCAATATCCCACATTGCAAATGACCAAGGATCAGTCAAGACATTCAGAGGAACCGGAGGCACATGTACTTTGTAAGCATAGATCTGGCATTTATGACAAGTTCTTGAATGGTGATGGCAATCAGTTTCCATAGTTGACCAAC
Organism: Vicia faba; assembly: GCA_948472305.1. Classification (NCBI taxonomy): domain Eukaryota; kingdom Viridiplantae; phylum Streptophyta; class Magnoliopsida; order Fabales; family Fabaceae; genus Vicia; species Vicia faba. The sequence goes on from OX451739.1 coordinate 60,201,280, forward strand.
AGTAACCCGCTCTCAGAATCTTCTTATCCATAGTATGTCCACTAGAGTGAGTACCAAAGATACCTTCGTGCATATCTTCCATAATTTTCTCTACTTCCTTCTTATCTACACAGCGAAGTAGAGTCCAATCATGATTGCGTTTTTACAGAACCCCGTTACTCAGGAAGAACTTGGCTGACAACCTTCGTAGGAATTTCTTGTCGTTGATAGACGCCCCCTCGGGGTACTCTTGAGCCTCAAGGTATCTTTTCACTTCATGAAACCAAGGCTTCTCTTCTACTTTGTTAGTGTCAACTTCATAGCAATGTGTTTGTTCGTCTATCCTCTCAATGGTAATCCTGGGATCCTCTTTGTCCCATCTGGCTTTAAACATAGACGACAAGGTTGCTAATGCGTTTGCCAACTGATTCTCTGCTCGTGGGATGTGCTCAAAAGTGATTTCCTTGAAGTATAGGATTAAGATAAGCACATGTTCTCTATAAGGAATGAGATTTGAGTGCTTAGTATTCCATTCTCCCTTGATTTAATTGATCACTAGAGATGAGTCCCCATATACATTCAAGAACTTAATCCTTAAGTCAATAGCAGCTCTGATGCCCATGATGCACGCTTCGTATTCGTCCATGTTGTTGGTACAGTCAAAGAAAAGTCTGGAACTAAAGGTTGTATGGTAACCCTTGGGAGATATAATTACAACACTAATTCCATTGATAAGTGTGTAGAAGCTCCCTCAAAAACCATAGTCCATTGAGATCCTGGCTCAAGTCCTTCATTGGGTCCAGGTTCTTCATAATCAGGAATTAGCATAATATTCTCATACATGAACTCAAAATTCATAGATTGATAGTCATCTACAGCTTGATGAGCCAAATGATCCGGCAGTACACTTCCTTTGATTACTTTTTGAATGGTGTACTTAATGTCGTATTCTGTTAAGACCATTTTCCATCTTGCTATTCTTCTGGATAGAGCGGGCTTCTCGAATATGTATTTGATTGGATCCATCTTAGATATCAAAAAGGTAGTATGAGTCAGCATATACTGTCTTAGTCGGCGATCAGCCCATGCCAAAGCACAACAAGTTTTCTCGAGCAGGGAGTATCTTGTTTCACAATTGGTAAACTTTTTTCTAAGGTAGTATATTTCATGCTCTTTTCGACCAGGCTCGTCATGCTGGCCCAATACACACCCCATTGAGTTCTCTAACATTGTTAGGTACATAATCATAGGTCTTCCTTCAACTAGTGGCATCAGTATTAGAGGTTTTTGTAAGGACTCTATGATCTTGTCAAAGGTTATCTCGCATTTGTCGTTCCATTTTACTACCTGATATTTCTTTAGCAGCTTGAAGATTGGATCACGAGTAGCGGTCAATGAGAAATGAATCAAGCAATGTAATTCAGTCGTCCCAAGAAACCTCTGACTTCATTCTCGGTATAGGGAGAAGACATTTCTTAAATAGATTTGACCTTAGTGGGATCAACTTAGATACCTTTACCACTAAAAACGAAACCCAGGAGCTTACTGGATCTCATTCCAAAAGTGCACTTGTTCGGATTCAACCTCAGCTTGTACTTTTTCAACCTCTCAAACAGCTTGTGTAGATGGTAAATATGCTCTTCTTCAGCCTACAATCTCGCTATCATATCATCGACGTAGACCTCTATCTCGTGATGGATCATATCATGGAATAAAGCTATCATGGCACGTTGATATGTTGCGCCGATGTTCTGCAACCCAAAAGGCATAACCTTATAACACAAAGTGCCCCACTATGTGATGAAGGTTGTTTTCTCCGTGTCTTCAGGTGCTATCTTGATCTGATTATAACCCGAGAAGCCTTCCATGAAGGAGAATACCTTGTGTTGAGCAGTGTTGTCGATTAAAACATCTATATGTAGCAGTGGGAAGTCATCTTTGGGGCTTTCCCTGTTCAGAACCCTGTAGTCTACACACATACATACCTTGTCGTCTTTCTTTGGTACTGGAACCATGTTTTCAACCCATTGAGGATATGTGGTAACCTCCAAGAAGCCCGCATTGAATTGTTTCATAACCTTGTCCTTGATCTTTTCTGACATCTCAGGATGCATGCGAGGAACTTTATGCTTTATATCGGCAGACGGTGAACCATAAATTAGTATCAAGCCCTGGCATGTCTTCGTATGACCAAGCAAAGATCTCAACATATTCATGCAACATCTGTATTAACCTATTCTTGAAACTGTCCTCTAGGTTGGGGCCTATCTTGACTTCTTTTCTGACTGCTTTAGTACCCAAGTTTACAATTTCAACTTGTTCTTCATGTGGTTGAATAGCCTTTTCCTCTTGTATTAATAGTCTGGTAAGTTCTCTAAGTGTTTCACAATCTTCCTTACCTTCGTCCTCGGCTTGGTAGAACGGATTTTCAAAGTCATAAGTGGCAATAGCAGAGTTGTTATCAATGGGATCCATAGTGGATGTGGATCTGGAATTTATTGTGTGGGTGTATGTAAGAACATGTAGCTATTTGAAAATGATAAATGTAAAAAGAAAGACAGAGAGTGAAAATTTTTGAATGCAAAACATCCAATGCTTTATTAGATGAAAATATGTTTATGAAATGACAACCCTTAACAAACGAACTGTTGTGGCCCAGGTAAGGCACAAGGTTTAAAGTCGTTGTTTAAATATTAAATAACCAAACTTGGAAAGAAATAAAAACAGAAATGTAGCTATTACTCCTGACTAAAGGAGATAGAGATGATGTGTCGAGTCTCCCAGTTGTTGGCTTTGTTGCCGATGGTAGGAAAGATCCAGCTGTCAAGGTCATAATCATTGTCAACATCTTTTATTATGTTGACTTCGTTGTTGCTGACATGAAATGGTGGTCTTCTAGCACGAGCGTGACGAACAACCCTTTGAACCTCTGTAGTGAAACCCAAACCAAATTTGTCAGATTTATATGGAATATCAGGAAGCTGACCCCAAATAGTACAACCATCTTCTTCTACAATAATTTTAGCGTCCTTCAAAGAAGCCATTCTGGATGGAACCCTGGTAACCTTGGAAATGGCAGAAACATCTTCAGTAACGGCTGGAGGGATAACTTCAAAAGTCTGACGGGGAGTCTCAATGAATTCGTCGTCCATCTCTACATACCAGAATAAGTTCAAGTGGCTAACCATATACTCCTCTTCACTGTAGACAGTAACAACCTTTCTGTTCACAGGATATTTTAACTTCTAATGTAGAGTCTAGGTAACAGCGCCTGCCCCATGGATCAAAGGGTGTCTCAGTAAACAAGAATACGCTGACCGAATATCCATCACATAGAAGGTAGATTCAAAGACTTCCGAACCTACCTTGATTGAAATATTTACTTTTCTGTGTACTATCCTCTTTTATCCGTCAAAGTATCGAATTATAATATCAATAGGTTTCAGTAGAACCCCTTCACAATACAGTCTGTCAAGAGCACCCTTCGGTAGAACATTCAACAAAGAGACAATATCAAACAATACATGAGCCAGAGTAGTGCCCCTGAATTTAATGGAGAAATACAGGGCCTTGTTGTTATTTCTTCCCTCAGGAGTTAGGTCGGCATCAAAAAATCCTAACCCATTGTCAGTTGTCAAGCTAGCAACATAATTCTCAAATTGATCGGTAGAAATCTCGTGTGGCACATGAGCAGACTTCAAGAATTTCACCAAAGCTTGTGCATGGGCTTCCAAACACAGTAGAAGAGATAACATGGATATTTTGGAGGGGGTCTGCCCCAGCTATTCAACAATCTTGTAATCACTCTTACGGTTAATCTTCAAAATCTCCTCCAACTCTTTCCTAGAGGTGTCTTCAACTGCGACTTCTTTAGGCGCCTCCGTCTGGGCAGGCTTTGTTATTTTCTCTTTGCCTCGAGCCTATGTAGTTGACTTGGTAGTCGTAACTCAAAAAGGTGTAGCAACAGTCTTCGGAGAGATTTCCAGAGAGAAAACCCTTCCGCTTCTAGTAACCTTACTGGTCCCAGAAATATTGTCAATATTGAAATCAGTAGTTTTAATGCTTTCATCTTTAGTAGTTGGTAGTTCTTGCTTGATGACATAGTAGTAGTTGTCGTATCCATAGTTCCAAGGAATATCTTTATTCATGGAATATGGAATAAATCGTTTACCGAAGGCAGCATCGAAAGGGTCATCGAGAGACTATGATCTTTTTAATCGAGGCACAATGCTAAAGCGTCCCCATGTTCGAGGGACATGACTGTGTTTCCAAAGGTAACAAGTTAGGTTACCCTAGAGGTGCGAGTGTGAAGAGTGATTAGTTTTCAGTTTATTTATCTTGAAATTAGGGTTTTCTACGATTGTTTTTAATCTTGATATACAAACCCTATTAGCATACATCTAACAATTATATGCAAGTCATAAAAATATAAGTGCAAAAAAGTAAAATCCTTCGCTATTACAAGGCTTAGGGAATGGGGGTATAAATAGTAAAAACGGGGGGAAATAGAAAAACCCTAATTAAACTATTATAAACTATAAACAAATACATAATTGGGAACAAGCGCGAAAGTAAAAGGAAATCGTATGGTGATTGTTTGATAGAAAAGTTTGATGGTTAACCTAATGACCTAATTGGTTTTAATTAGTTAAAAAAAGAAATTGATCAATTAAGTTAATCATATCCTAAATTGATTTTAATTAATTAAAAACCTAAAAACCTAATTAATTTATTAATTAAAAAAGAATTGATTAAATGAAAACCTAAAAATTAATTAGGGTTTGTGAAAATGTTAGGGTTTTGAAAAAAGGGTTTTTTATAAAAATAGGAAAAGGAAAGAGTAAGAAAAAGAGAGAATTTTTGTAAAAATAACCAAAGGGGTAGGGGTGGATGTTAAACCCACGCCCTCGGAAACTCCAACCCACACGCTCACTACCGGGCCAAGCGTGCCTTGGTGGTAAGGAAAGGCATCTAACGCGCTTTGTAACCTGCAATGCAAATAAATCAGAAAAATATTAAAATTCCAAAAGGCTGGGATCGAACCCACGCCTTAGCATACTATGACCTTATCGTGCGCGCTTCAACCTCTGGGGTGGTAATACATTCATTAATTCTATTTAAACAATAAATATATAATATAGGAATGATGCCTGAACCGGAGAGGCGCCGGAGCCCTAACCCCGATCGTCTTCTCCGATTTCCTTCTTATTCAACCTACAAAAACATAAGAGGTTAGCAAGCCAAAAACACCATATCCCCCTAAATTGAGGGATGCGAGTTCAATGGGATAATTCTTTTAGTCTGAAAATTAATGGTTTGGGAGCTATGGTGAAAACAACTTTGACCGGTGTAGGTATGGCATCTCACAATTTGGGTTGCATGGGATCATTATGATTATCCAAACCTGTACAAACACATCTCAGGAACAAGTTAATGGCATTAGTAAGGCTTAAATCAAAACGAAAATTAAGATATGAATTTTGTGAAAATATGGAATCATAGATGAAAGCATGGGGTTTCATGAGCTTTGGACCATCAAACTTGGTCCATTCTTACTCTATATGATTGCTGGGGAGTGGTTGTTTTGTAGTGAAATGGTTGTGATAAGGGTTTGAATATCTTTAGGGTTCTTTGAAATTTTTTGAAGTTTTTGACAAGTTTCTTGAGGCAAGGTTTCATGTTCCTTTTGTATGAGAATTGATGAGAGCATATAAGACAAATTAGGTTAAAGATATGGGCTTGGTCTTTGTGTAAGAAGGCTTTGTATTTTCCTTATTTATTTTTGAATTGCTAATGAATAAATAAAAATAATTAAAAATAAAAACGACCAAGGAGTGTAATACACGTTTGGACTTTAGAACAATGACCCATTAGGCCAAAATATCAAGGTTGCTCAATTTGAACTTCATGCATTTGCTCAAAATTTTTAGTCTTGCACTAGTCATAACTCTTTTAATTTTCTTCTTTTGAAGGTTATTGTTGTACCCCAAAATTTTCCCTCCCATATTCTTCAAAGATTTGCCAAGATCAATCTCAAGATCAAGCTTCAAAATCTCTCAAAGGTTGCACAGTCCAATTGCCTCCTAACACAGTCAAAATTAGGGTTTTGGTTCTTGCAAAGAAATTGAGGTTTCCAAGGGTCCAATCAAGCCCCATATGCCTATATACATTGTCAAGCATCCATATGTCAAGTTTCAAGACTCACAGCATCAAATTGCCCAGTCAAAAACCCTAATTATTCCACAGTCAACTGCAGGGGCAAAATGGTCATTTGACAGTCAAAAGTCAAAATTTTTGGTCAACATCTTATTTTGAAGCCACAATCATCATTTGATCAATTCTTGATCATGATTCCACAAGCATGGCTCAAAAAGTCTAAAGATGCAAAAGTTTCTATTTTTGGACAATTGAAAAAGTCAACTGCAAATTGACCAAGGCATAACTTCTTCATGGTTCATCAGAAAAATCCCATCCAAAGCTCATTTTGAAGGGGGTGACATTTCCTACAACTCATCTGCACACTCCAAGTCCAAGAAATGCTCTCACAAAAAGTTATCAATTTCAACATTATAGGTCATTTTCAAAAGTCAACAAAAAGGCACTTTAAGTCAAAGACCATAACTTGAGATTGGTAAATCAAACTGACATGGGACCAAAGGCATTGGTTATAGGACTTCAATACCTTTCCAAAATGTCCAAGAACATGATCATAGCTTCAAAATTGAGCAAGATATGCATTGGAGAAGTTGGGAAATTTTTGGGAACTTTCAAAAGTCAACTTTGCCTAAAGCACTTCAAATTTGCTAATGGGCCTCAAATTCTTCCTTGAATCATTACCCAAAGCCTATGCACGACCCATTGAGCTCAAAATGATTTATTTTTTTAGTTTTAGTTAAGTAATTGAATTTTTATTCTTATTAATTCATTTAATTAGTTTTAATTGTAGAAAAATATCAAATAATGGTTTTCAAATCTTTTTATGCAGCAAATATACTCCAAATATGCTAAAGATTTCGTGCATCATCCAAGGGGACAAGATCTTCCATAATTGGCAAGGGTTTCATGGCAAAATATTGAAAATCACATAATTGAACAATCAAATATTCCAAACATTAATTCATGGACTTATGGGCTTGTTTTTTACCTAGAATCCTTCACATACATATGCACAAGGAAACCCTACTGGGGGAGACACGAAAAAGCTGTTGAAAACTCATAACCAATTTGCAAAAAAATAGAGAAAAAGCTTGAAACTGATCTCATACTTGCGATACAATTCAAGGCCTAAAAAGGATTCTAACACATTGCTAGACCTTCCAGAAGTCTATTAGCATCAAGAACCAGTCCAAACGCGCAAGGAATTGAAAAACATAAGCTATACGGTTTGCCATATTTTCCAGAAATTCATATCATAATTCATGCGCATTTGATGCATATTGTTGGTTGTTTTGTATTCACAGGAACATTCTGAAGCTTTTGGTAACGTTTAATTGTTCTATATCATCCTGTATCAAAATCTGCCATGAGAGATATCTAGGGTTTCAGAACATCCAAATTAGGGCTTTCCTTGCGCTGTAAAATTAAACCTTGAGACCTATGCAGTTGAATTCAGGAGCTCCATACGAATTGAATGGCAACCTCGCGCTCAATTTATATTAACGCCTCTTCTATTCGCTATTTTTCGTGGCTATGGTTAGTGGGGGTTTAAAACCCCCGCTATCTCATTCATATTGCAGGTGAAAACGAAGAAGAAAGCTGAGGTGTCCAAGCGTGGTTGGGTGATTCAAACTGCGCGCGTATTTTTTTGTTTTATATCATTAACATTGTTTTTTTATATAACATTTGTTTTCCATTATATATACAAACGCGTTGCCTGGCTCAGTTGGTTGATGAGGTGTACTGCAGGCATTGGGACCTGGGTTCGATTCCCAGGTCCCCCCATATAATTCATAATCTTTTTTCCAACGTGTTCCAGTGCATTGCATGTCAAAGATCCATCATGAGCCTTCAATGCTCCATGTGCCAAGTGGCTGGGACCATCAATCCAAAGGCTGCAGGAGGAGGTCTATCATACGCCTGGGTCAACCAACGTGCACATGATTGGGGAAGTCAAACAAGGCCTTGTCTCTTGGGCCAGAATTGCTTCAGCTAACCTCCCCTTTGGGCCTGAAACCCCCCTTGGTTTGCATCCTTTTTAATTTTATTTTCTTTTCTTTTCTAATTCTTTTTAATTGTTTTGATTGTTTTTTCATCATAAAACAATTTTCCATAATAAAAACAGAAAAATCAAAAATACAAAATATATTTAATTTATTATTAATTTCATCACTAACCTATTTTTTGTAAATAAATAACTAACAATTATTTTAGTTTAATTTAGTTTTTAAATTTCAATCTTTTCTTAATAAATAAAAAATATATAGAATTAGGTTTTTTGACATTTTCATCTTTTTCTTAATTATTTTCCTCATTATTTATCATTATTAATCACCATTATTTTTGTAAATAATCATGTAAATTAATTAATTATTAAATTAGGTTAACATTAATATTTTCTTTAATAATTTAAAATAATTTAGAACTAGGGTTTTCTTTAATTCTTTTTTTTCTTATTTTCATTAAATACAAAAAAACACAAAAACACTTTCTTTTCTTTAATGAAATAATAATTAGACTTTAACTTAACGTAATTTCAAGCAAAGGGTCAAAACCCTCGGACGTTCAATTTTAATTCTTTTCGCGCATTATTTCTTTTAGTGAATATTATGTAACTACTCAAGGATGTAATAGTAATTAGGTTTACCGCATTTTTTACTTTCCGCATCTTTTATCAAAAACGGGTCTTTGTATTTTGGTGATGTATAGACCCGTGCCTTGTAATAGCGTAGCCTTTATTTTCCTGTATTTTAATTTTTCGCACTCTTAAATTCTAACTTGTATGAAAGAATGTATGCTAATTAAAAACAAGCGTAGCTCACAATGCCATGATCAAAGATAATTGTTAAACTGAAAATAACACACAAATACACACACCACTTCTAGGGTACACCTCACCCGTTGCCTTCGAAACGTGGTCGTCAAGTATAGGACGTTTTAGCGGTCCTTGTGTCCATGATCCAGTTGCCTCGAACAGTTGCCTCGGAATAGTTGCCTCGAAACAGTTGCCTCGAAACGGTTGGCTCGGATTAAAAAAGGATCAAGGACATAAGGGTAGCTTCTAAGGTGTCCTAACTGTTGCTTCGATGACCACACTGTCCCTACAATCGAATTGACCCGAACACCTCCAATGGTGGTGCTACCTACCTCTCAATGGTGGGATGGCACTACCTTAAGGACTTCTACACAGCTTAATTCCTTAGGGTAGGTAGAGGACTCATGGATACTTTCTCTCTAAAAAATAAAACAAAATCTTTTCACACCGACACTTTCAAAAAGCTTTCAAAACAATTTTTCAAACACTCTTGAGGACAGATACACGAGTTATTCAGAAATCTTTCAAAGAAACTTTTTCAAACCCACTCACATTTGAAAAGCAAACATTTTGAAAACATAAGAGCAAGTATCTAAGAGCCCGTGGATAACCACGGATAGAAAGGGTGCTAACACCTTCCCTTTCTATAAATCTACCTCCTGAACCGAGAGACAATCTCATAAGTAATTTTGCTGTGCTTTTGTCCTGTCCAGGTTGGAGAAAATAAAAGACGGTGGCGACTCTTGCTTCCGCGATATTTCGCGAAACCAGCTAAAAACAGTCAGTTCTAAATCCACCGATCACAGAACTGGCAACTCTGCTGGGGATTTTTATAAGTGAGGTGTACCTTAGGATAGCTCATACTTATGTTTTCAATTGTCTGATTTGTGTGCTTTAATATTATTGGGCCTGTCTTGGGAGTTCATAGATCCTAACCCGGATCTGGGGGATACCTTCTTAGAAAGTAGCAACAAGACTGTGAGGGAACTGTGCGGGGTATACCGACACGGTTAAAGCAGTCTGCTACGTTGATGTGGCACTTTGGTGAGTACCGGTAACCCTTGAGTCAAGTCAAGGAGAGTACGGGGCCGCCGCGTGGTGTCTTGAAGCATCAACTGACATTAGGAACCTTAATTGAACCATCTTGGCCTCTTTAGGGTAGTGAGATAACTGACTTTGGTGCAGTCCGAGGTTGGTTGATACTCGATACTACACTCAGTTGAGGGTTGTTTTCTTGGAATATTTCGATCGCCAGTTCAGTGGCTAAATCGAAACGATGAACACAGAAAACAATCCAATGATATTGAGATCCTTAGAACCCGGTTACTTCTGATAGGACAGGTTTTGAGCCCACCAACTTCAAGAGGGTAATACCTAGACCCCATGCTGGCCTAAACTCTAAGGGCTATCTCGTGTGACTCGTGTGCCTTACCATGTTTGCTTTTTGTGAATACTTGTGGTGTGTTTAATCATAGCATCATAACATAATACAGCATCATATGCATTGACTAACCATTTCAGGGGTTCGAATCTTCATCTTTGTTCTTGTTTTGTAGGACATGGAAACTATCCGCAGAAAGACCATTCAGATCAGCCTTGTAAGGGTCCCTCCTCAGCTTAAGGAACTTATATCCAGGATTCCCGAGAGCTCTTCTTTCAGTGAGAAACATGGAAGACTCATCAGTTTGGTCAACACCAACATTGAGGAAGATATGATAAAGGTCCTCTTCTAGTTTTTTGACCCTCTGCACCACTGCTTTACTTTCCTGGATTATCAACTGGTGCCTACATTAGAAGAGTTCTCCCGGCTTCTGAAGATCCCTATCCTTAGTCAACTACCCTACAACGGTACGGAAAAGGAACCCAAACTTGAAGAGATTGCTAAAGCATTACGCCTACAACCATCTGACATCAAGGGACATTGGGAAGTTAGAAGTGGTATCAAAGGGTTCTTGGCCAGGTTTCTGTTTGAGAAGGCCCAAGAATGTTGGAATTCCCTTGACCTACAAGCTTTTGAAGAAGTTGTGGCTCTCCTTGTCTATGGGTTGGTGTTGTTCCCGAATCCAGATCAGCTTATAGATATCAATGTTGTCAAGATCTTCATGACCAGGAATCCTATACCTACGTTGCTTGGGGACATCCTTCACTCATGTTACACTCGAACCATGAGAAAAAGAGGTGTTCTTATGTGCTGCACTCCTCTCCTGGGAAGGTGGTTTATTTCGCACCTTCCACAATCAGTTTTGAAGAATGAGCGGGGTTTGAGATGGTCACAACGATTAATGACTCTTACGCATGCAGATATACATTGGTGTTCTCGGTCCAGAGAAGACGTCACTATCATTGATCATTGCGGGGAGTTTCCTAATGTTCCTTTACTTGGAATTAGAGGAGGTATTACTTACAACCCATGCTTGGCTTTGAGACAGTTTGGTTATGCTCGGAGGGATGCCCCCACAACATGTTAATTCCTAACATAGTTTTTGACTTCGACAACGATGCACAAGGACTTCGCCAGAGATTTATCAGAGCTTGGAGGATGCCCAACAGGGTAGACAGCAAGACACTGGGGCACAGGAACTCCATCCCGTTGGAGCCTTATCTCAAGTGGGTACGGGCCCGCTCCCAGAGATTAGTGATGCCATATCCTCATGTTCTCCCTGTGATCAAAGAGCCAGTTTTGGAAGGAGAGGAGTCCTACACCATTCAATATCCTGACATGCCTACATCCTGGGAAGAAATGCAGAAGAGCTGGATCCAGCTTAAGGAAGAACGGAATTATCTTGAAGCTAGTCTGCATGCTAGTGAGAAGAAGGTCTTGGAGCTCACTCGCCTACTGCACGAGGAAAAGACTCTCAACACTTATATAGCTCCAAAGAGGATGTGCAGTGTCTTTTGGGATTAATCTACTTTGTAATGTTTTACCCATGAGGCTTTGATGTACTGAACAATTATTTCTTAATGATAACGTGTGTTCCTTTTTGTCTACAACAAATTTGAACTTTCGAACCCTTGAATGCATTGCATAAATAGCATATCATGCATCATGTGCATAGCAGGTACTCTTCTTTTCAGGTTGCTTAATGTTCTTCGCTGTTTATTTCAGCAATCGCCATCATGAATCCTGAATCATCTACTGAGCAATCCATCAAGGCCCTCCAGGCTCAAAACGCCCAGTTCCAAGAGCTGATCATGAATTTGGCCCAAGGTCAAGAGGAATTGAAGGCTTTGCTGGTCAAGAAGAAGAAGAAGAGAATTGTACTATTCAACACTGGCCGGAGGTTTGGTAACACACTATAGAATGAGGTTGATCAAGCTGGTTCTTCTGTAGGGAAAGGCAGTCCCCAGGGGGGGAAGGGTTCCTAGTCCGGTGGTCTCTGACAACGAGACTGATTTCAATGAGGAGCAGTATCCTCCAGCTGAAGACAAGTACAAGCAGTTAGAGGATCGCCTGAATGCCATGGAAATTCAACAAGTGCCTGGGCTGGATTTTGGAGACCTGGGTCTATCTTCTGGTGTGGTGATCCCACACAAGTTCAAAGCACCATCTTTCGCAAAGTATGACGGGGCGTCCTGCCCTAAGCTACATCTCAGATCTTATGTGCGGAAGATCCAGCCGTATACTGTGGACTAGAACTTATGGATCCATTTCTTCCAGGAGATTCTTTCAGGGACTCACCTCGAATGGTTCTATCAGCTGGATGGAACCAAGGTTCGTAACTGGGAGGAATTGGCTACTGCTTTTTATAAGCAGTATCAGTATAATGCCGACCTCGCTCCTACACGTACTCAACTCCAGGCTATGTCGCTAGGATCGGGAGAAGGTTTTAAAGAGTATGCGCAGAAGTGGAGGGACCTGGATGGCAGGGTGCAGCCACCATTAACCGATCGTGAACTAGTGGACATGTTCTTAGGGACCCTATCTGGTCCATTCTTCAACCATCTCATTGGTAATTCCTCTGCAGGGTTCACAGATCTCCTTCTGACTGGGGAAAGTATGGAGGCCGGTATGAAATCAGGAAAGATACAGAAAGGTGCATCCTCAAGTTCTGAGAAGAAGCCTTTCAAAAAGGAAGCCAGTGCTGTGTATGGGCCTAGAAGGCAGAACAAACCAGAACGCCGCCAAGCTGTCAACGCGGTGGTAATTGCTAAGCTTGTTTCCGCTCCTCGGCAACCTAACCAACCAAGGGGTGAGAGACCCAGAAGAGAATATACTCGGATTAGTATGAACTTGTCGCAGATCTTGCCGCAACTGTTATCGACCAACTTGGTAACCGTCAGAGAAGCTCTGAAGGTGGTAAACACAACCTCTCCGAAGTACAATCCAAATGCCCGCTGTACTTATCACTCTGATAGCCCGGGGCATTCTACTGATGATTGCTGGGCCCTGAGAAACAAGGTTCAAGACCTTATTGATGCTAAGGAGGTTCAATTCGAGGCGCCCGAGAAGCCTAATGTGGTGACAGCTCCCCTACCTGACCATGGGGTGAATGCTATCAGGGATGGTGACGAAGTGGAAGAATCTGAGTTCAACAGCTGGATCTACCCAACGGCCGACAGTGGACCTAGCAATTGGACTGCAAAAGACTACATACCTGTTACTTTTGTTACTCAGTAATGAACCCCTTTGTTTTTAAATTTGTAATAAACAATAAATTGAGACTTTATGGCCCGATGTCTTACCCGGGGCACCGTGGCTTCATTTGTGAGGGCTTATTACTTGTCATTTCCATATATCATGAATAAAGACATTGGACGTTTTTCGCATTTCAAATCTTGTGCTCCTTTTCTTTCTTTATTTATTTATATATTGCAAAACAACTGTATTTACACACACTCACTCATACAGGTTCCAATCCACTCTGGATCTCACTGGTAATGACTCTGCTACTGCCAGTTATGACTTCGAAAATCCGATCAACTTAGCCGAAGACGAAGGTGAAGATGATTGCGAAGTGCCTGGCGAGCTTGCAAGACTGTTACTCTAGGAAGAGAGGGCCATTCAGCCATATGAAGAGCCAGTGGAAACGGTAAATCTGGGTACTGAGACAAATAGAAAGGAAGTTAAGATTGGTGCCAACCTGGAGCTCAGCGTAAAACAACGGTTGATTCAGATGCTGCATGATTATGTGGAAATATTTGCCTGGTCCTACGAAGACATGCCTGGGTTGGATACTAACATTGTGGTCCATCACTTTCCTACCAAGGAAGAATGCCCTCCGGTTAAACAAAAGGTCCGCCGTATGCGTCCAGAGATGTCCGAGAAGATCAAAGCTGAGTTTATGAAACAATTTGATGCCGGGTTTCTAGCAGTAACTTCTTATCCTCAGTGGGTTGCCAACGTGGTTCCAGTACCGAAGAAAGATGGTAAGGTCAGAATGTGTGTTGACTACAGGGATTTGAACAGGGCGAGCCCCAAGGATGACTTCCCTCTACCTCACATCAACGTTCTGGTTGACAATACTGCTCAGCACAAGGTGTTCTCCTTCATGGATGGCTTTTCAGGTTATAATCAGATCAAGATGGCTCCTGAAGACATGGAAAAGACTACCTTTGTTACTCAGTGGGGCACCTTCTGTTACAAGGTCATGCCATTCGGGTTTAAAAATGTTGGGGCAACCTACCAACGTGCCATGGTTGCTTTATTTCATGACATGATCCATCATGAGATTGAAGTATACGTCAATGACATGATTGCAAGGTCCCAAACTGAGGAGGAACACCTTGACCATCTACAGAAGCTGTTTGACTGACTGAAATTATACAAGCTGAGGTTGAATCCGAACAAGTGCACCTTCGGGGTAAGATCTGGGAAGTTGCTAGGCTTCGTCGTGAGCGACAAAGGTATTATAGTGGACCCTGCCAAGGTTAAAGCCATACAAGAGATGCCATTTCCCTAGACAGAGAAAGAAGTCAGAGGCTTTCTAGGACGTCTGAATTACATTGCCCGATTCATCTCGCACCTAACTGCTACTTGTGAACCAATCTTCAAGCTGCTGAAGAAAGATCAGGTAGTACGTTGGAACAATGAATGTCAGGCCGCTTTCGACAGAATCAAAGAGTATCTCCAAGAACCACCCATTCTTATGCCACCGGTTGAAGGGAGACCTCTAATACTATACTTGACAGTACTTGACAGCTCAATGGGGTGTGTGCTGGGGCAGCATGACGAGTCTTGCCGAAAAGAGCACGCCATTTATTACCTTAGCAAAAAGTTTACCGACTGTGAGACCCGATACTCACTGCTTGAGAAAACTTGTTGCGCTTTGGTATGGGCTGCTCGCCGACTGAGATAGTATATGCTGACTCACACTACTCTATTGATTTCAAAAATGGATCCAATAAAGTATATATTCGAAAAGCCTGCTTTGTCTGGAAGAATAGCAAGATGGCAGATGATCTTGACAGAATACGACATCCAATATACCACTCAGAAAGCAATTAAGGGAAGTGTATTGGCAGACCATTTGGCACACCAGGCAGTGGATGACTACCAGTCAATGAATTTTGAATTTCCTGACGAGAACATCATGGTAGTGACTGATTGTGAAGTACCTGGACCGAATGAAGGACCTGAGGAAGGATCCCGATGGTCTATGCACTTTGACGGAGCCTCCAACGCCTTGGGTAACGGTATCGGCGCTGTGATCATATCCCCCAAAGGCACTCATACTCGACTTACTGCCCGGCTATGTTTCAATGCACCAACAACATGGCGGAGTATGAGGCATGCATCATGGGTCTTCAAGCTGCAATTGACCTAAGGATCAAGTTTCTGAGTGTCTTCGGAGATTCCGCTCTCGTGATCAATCAGATCAAAGGCGAGTGGGATACGAAACACCCAAATCTTATTCCTTACAAAGAGTGTGTGTTGACATTTATCCCCCATTTCACAGAGGTAACTTTTGAACACTTCCCGAGAGAGGAGAATCAGTTGGCGGACGCGCTAGCTACGATGTCTTCCATGTTCAAAGTCAAATGGGACAACGAGGCTCCCCGAATCATTATCTGGAAATTGGACGAACCTGTATATTGTTGTGATCTTGAGGCTGAGGCAGTAACTGAAAAACCCTGGTATCATGAGGTGAAGAGGTACTTGGAAGCTCAAGAATACCCGTAAGGTGCATCCATCAACGACAAAAAGTTTCTGAGAAGGTTCGCAGCGAAGTTCTTCCTAAGCAACGGCATTCTATACAAGCGAAACCATGATTCAACCTTACTGCGTTGTGTGGATAAGACTGAAGCAGAAAGAATCATGGCAGAACTACATGAAGGTACATTTGGAACACACTCCAGTGGACATACCATGGCAAAGAAAATCCTTCGGGCGGGATATTTCTGTCCACAATGGAAGCTGACTGTTACCAACATTCTCGGACATGTCACAAATGCCAAATTTATGCTGATAAGGTGCACGTTCCTCCAGTCCCTCTGAATGTCTTGACTGCGCCTTGGCCTTTTGCAATGTGGGGCATTGATATGATCGGCGAGATTAAACCTACGGCATCCAACGGTCACCGCTTCATCCTAGTAGCGATTGATTACTTTACGAAATGGGTTGAAGCAGCTTCCTACGCTACCGTAACCAAGAACGTTGTGGCATGGTTCATTCGGCATAACCTGATCTGTCAATACGGTGTCCCGGAAAGGATCATTACGGACAATGGTACCAATATTAATAACAAAATGATCACTGAGCTCTGCGAGCAATTCAAGATACAGCACCACAACTCTTCGCCTTACCGGCCGAAGATGAATGGGGCTGTAGAGGCAGCTAATAAGAATATCAAGAAGATTGTGCAGAAGATGACAGTGACCTATAAAGATTGGCACGAGATGTTACCGTTCGCCTTCACGGGTACCGTACCTCAGCGAGAACGTCAACCGGGGAAACTCCCTTTTCCTTGGTCTATGGCATGGAGGCAGTCTTGCCGATCGAAGTTCAGATACCCTCTCTCCGGATAATGAAGGATGCAGGCTTGAGCGAAGATGACTGGATCCAGACTCGACTTGACCAATTAAATTTAATCGACGAAAAGAGACTCACCGCTATTTGTCATGGTCAAACGTATCAAAAACGGATGATCAGGGCATTTAATAAGAAAGTCAGACCACAAGAGTATCAAGTTGGGGACCTGGTAATCAAGCGCATCATTCTCCCTCAAAGTGATCCCAGGGGAAAATGGACCCCCACATACGAAGGGCCATTTGTGGTTAAACATGTGTTCTCGGGAGGAGCCATGATTCTAACCACCATGGATGGTGACGACCTTCCTCACCCCGCCAATGCAGACATAGTAAAAAGATACTACGCATGATAAAAGACCCGCTAGGTTGACATACCTAGGCAAAAATTAGGGCTTCCCGGCGAACCAAAAGGGTTTGGGCAAAAATAAGGGATGAAATGAAAAAAATCTGTACACCCGGCAAGTCGAAAACATGAAAAGGCGGCTTGGGCAAAAATGGGTATCCCGGTGGACTGAAAACCCGAAAGGGCGGTCCAGGCAAAAATTAGGGATTAAAGCGTAATACTATGTCTCATCGGATCACCTTGCATCCAGAATCCGGTATCAACCTGAGGTTCAGACGGCATCGATCAGTCAGCTTCATCTTCAACTGAGCAGCCAAGTGATGAGACGCTCGGAGATGTAAAGGCGATAGCAGAGTTGGAACCTAGTGGGATTATTCTTTTTACACAGCTGTTTTGTTTTCTTTGTACAAACTGTATAAACTTTGTTGTTCGGCGGCGTTCTCTTACTAGGACGTCAGCCTCTTGTACATAAACGCCTATTTACAGGCAAATTCAAAAATCAATACAAATTCACTTTTCAGACCAATTGCCAATTGTTTTTCCTTTTTCTGTTTTGTTTTGCAAAGAATGTCCAATGTTCAATTGTGATATATGCATTTGACACTAATTGCTAACTCATAAATATTTGCATACGAAACAAAGGATTAATTACAGGTGACATCATAAACAGGGGAAATAATGAGATGTCTAAGCAATCTAATGGCTCTGTCCGCCAAGGTACCAAGGTAAGTTCCGCTGAAGAATGTAACCAAGATGCCTTAATTCCCCAGAGAGTGAGCCAAGGTTCAGCCATACTCCCCCCGAGCAGAGAAGGAACAATACCTCCAGCAAGTCCGCAACACTCTCCCCGAGCAGAGTTAGTCTACGGTCAGCCTTAAGGAAGTTAGGTATCCCCAGAAGATCTCAATATTCCCCAACGAGTATACAGATGTTCCCAAGCAAGCATCCCCGGCAGTCTTAGCATAAGATTGTTCCCCGGTGGAATACCAGACACTCAAGAGGAGCCACTTCCCCAGTGCAATCTCAAAAGTTTCCCCAGGAGAGTTCAATCAATCTCCCCAGTAGGTTCAGGAAGCTTATCCCCAGTAGATTCTGGAAGCTTATCACCTGCAGAGTACGAACGCGCCTCCCCGGTTTTATTCAAAGGTTATTTCCCCACCAGGACATAACTGGGTTATCCTCAGCCAATTGCCACGGAGAGATCGTCCTCGGCGAAGTCTTCCTATCCCCAGCGGAGTTCATCAAAACTTCCAACAGAGCTTAACAATGGTATCCCCAGCGGAGTTATCATCAACCTCAGCAAAGTACATCTCTTCCCCACAGAGTTCACTCCCCGCAGAGTAATCTATCCGCCAAGTTTATTCCCCAACGGAGTCATCTTCTCTTACCGGTATTCTTGCAACCATCATCCCCAACGGAAACAAAGAACTCTCCTCCTCAAACATCAGCCCAGGATCCAACTTCCCGGCATTTGTCAAGGATTTATTTTCCTAGACGAAAATACATTCATAAACATCACATCTTCATACATTATAGCATGCACATACGCATCATGGACATACAATCTCATTTATTTTGAGAATATCACACATCTCATACATCATGACATCGCATACAACTAACGTTTTGTCTTTTCAGGACAAAGGTCAGTACAAAGATGATTACTATCAACTGTCGCAATTCCAGATTCGATACCTGTATCTAGCCAGGGCATGTCTGTGAACGACTAATTCCAGACTCGATTCCTGTATCCGGCCAGGGCACGTCTGAAGAGTTTGAAGATCCGATTCCTGTATCTTTCCAGGGTGTATCTTTTAATTTTCTTCTTTTGAAGGTTATTGTTGTACCCCAAAATTTGCCCTCCCATATTCTTCAAAGATTTGCCAAGATCAATCTCAAGATCAAGCTTCAAAATCTCTCAAAGGTTGCACAGTCCAATTGCCTCCTAACACAGTCCAAATTAGGGTTTTGGTTCTTGCAAAGAAATTGAGGTTTCCAAGGGTCCAATCAAGCCCCATATGCCTATATACATTGTCAAGCATCCATATGTCAAGTTTCAAGACTCACAGCATCAAATTGCCCAGTCAAAAACCCTAATTGCTCCACAGTCAACTGCAGGGGCAAAATGGTCATTTGACAGTCAAAAGTCAAAAATTTTAGTCAACACTTATTTTGAAGCCACAATCATCATTTGATCAATTCTTGATCATGATTCCACAAGCATGGCTCAAAAAGTCTAAAGATGCAAAAGTTTCTATTTTTGGACAGCTGAAAAAGTCAACTGCAAATTGACCAAGGCATAACTTCTTCATGGTTCATCAGAAAAATCCCATCCAAATCTCATTTTGAAGGGGATGACATTTCCTACAACTCATCTTCACACTCCAAGTCCAAGAAATGCTCTCACAAAAAGTTATCAATTTCAACATTATAGGTCATTTTCAAAAGTCAACAAAAAGGCACTTTAAGTCAAAGACCATAACTTGAGATTGGTAACTCAAAATGACATGGGACCAAAGGCATTAGTTAGAGGACTTCAATACCTTTCCAAAATGTCTAAGAAAATGATCATAACTTCAAAATTGAGCAAGATATGCATTGGAGAAGTTGGGAAATTTTTGGGAACTTTCAAAAGTCAACTTTGCCTAAAGCACTTCAAATTTGCTAATGGGCCTCAAATTCTTCCTTGAATCATTACCCAAAGCCTATGCACGACCCATTGAGATCAAAATGATTTATTTTTTTATTTTTAGTTAATTAATTGAATTTTTATTCTTATTAATTCATTTAATTAGTTTTAATTGTAGAAAAATATCAAATAATGGTTTTCAAATCTTTTTATGCAGCAAATATACTCCAAATATGCTAAAGATTTCGTGCATCATCCAAGGGGACAAGATCTTCCATAATTGGCAAGGGTTTCATGGCAAAAGATTGAAAATCACATAATTGAACAATCAAATATTCCAAACATTAATTCATGGACTTATGGGCTTGTTTTTTACCTAGAATCCTTCACATACATATGCACAAGGAAACCCTACCGGGGGAGACACGAAAAAGCTGCTGAAAACTCATAACCAATTTGCAAAAAAATAGAGAAAAAGCTTGAAACTGATCTCATACTTGCGATACAATTCAAGGCCTAAAAAGGATTCTAACACATTGTTAGACCTTCTAGGAGTCTATTAGCATCAAGAACCAGTCCAAACGCGCAAGGAATCAAAGAACATAAGCTATACGGTTTGCCATATTTTCCAGAAATTCATATCATAATTCATGCGCATTTGATGCATATTGTTGGTTGTTTTGTATTCACAGGAACATTCTGAAGCTTTTGGTAATGTTTAATTGTTCTATATCATCCTGTATCAAAATCTGCCATGAGAGATATCTAGGGTTTCAGAACATCCAAATTAGGGCTTTCCTTGCGCTGTAAAATTAAACCTTGAGACCTATGCAGTTGAATTCAGGAGCTCCATACGAATTGAATGGCAACCTCGCGCTCAATTTATATTAACGCCTCTTCTATTCGCTATTTTTCGTGGCTATGGTTAGTGGGGGTTTAAAACCCCCGCTATCTCATTCATATTGCAGGTGAAAACAAAGAAGAAAGCTGAGGTGTCCAAGCGTGGTTGGGTGATTCAAACTGCGCGCGTATTTTTTTGTTTTATATCATTAACATTGTTTTTTTTATATAACATTTGTTTTCCATTATATATACAAACGCGTTGCCTGGCTCAGTTGGTTGATGAGGTGTACTACAGGCATTGGGACCTGGGTTCGATTCCCAGGTCCCCCCATATAATTCATAATCTTTTTTCCAACGTGTTCCAGTGCATTGCATGTCAAAGATCCATCATGAGCCTTCAATGCTCCATGTGCCAAGTGGCTGGGACCATAAATCCAAAGGCTGCAGGAGGAGGTCTATCATACGCCTGGGTCAACCAACGTGCACATGATTGGGGAAGTCAAACAAGGCCTTGTCTCTTGGGCCAGAATTGCTTCAGCTAACCTCCCCTTTGGGCCTGAAACCCCCCTTGGTTTGCATCCTTTTTAATTTTATTTTCTTTTCTTTTCTAATTCTTTTTAATTGTTTTGATTGTTTTTTCATCATAAAATAATTTTCCATAATAAAAACAGAAAAATCAAAAATACAAAATATATTTAATTTATTATTAATTTCATCACTAACCTATTTTTTGTAAATAAATAACTAACAATTATTTTAGTTTAATTTAGGTTTTAAATTTCAATCTTTTCTTAATAAATAAAAAATATATAGAATTAGGTTTTTTGACATTTTCATCTTTTTCTTTATTAATTATTTTCCTCATTATTTATCATTATTATTCACCATTATTTTTGTAAATAATCATGTAAATTAATTAATTATTAAATTAGGTTAACATTAATATTTTCTTTAATAATTTAAAATAATTTAGAACTAGGGTTTTCTTTAATTCTTTTTTTTCTTTTTTTTATTAAATACAAAAAAACACAAAAACACTTTCTTTTCTTTAATTAAATAATAATTAGACTTTAACTTAACGTAATTTCAAGCAAAGGGTCAAAACCCTCGGACGTTCAATTTTAATTCTTTTCGCGCATTATTTCTTTTAGTGAATATTATGTAACTGCTCAAGGATGTAATAGTAATTAGGTTTACCGCATTTTTTACTTTCCGCATCTTTTATCAAAAACGGGTCTTTGTATTTTGGCGATGTATAGACCCGCGCCTTGTAATAGCGTAGCCTTTATTTTCATGTATTTTAATTTTTCGCACTCTTAAATTCTAACTTGTATGAAAGAATGTATGCTAATTAAAAACAAGCGTAGCTCACAATGCCATGATCAAAGATAATTGTTAAACTGAAAATAACACACAAATACACACACCACTTCTAGGGTACGCCTCACCCGTTGCCTTCGAAACGTGGTCGTCAAGTATAGGACGTTTTAGCGGTCCTTATGTCCATGATCCAGTTGCCTCGAACAGTTGCCTCGGAATAGTTGCCTCGAAACAGTTGCCTCGAAACGGTTGCCTCGGATTAAAAAAGGATCAAGGACATAAGGGTAGCTTCTAAGGTGTCCTAACTATTGCTTCGGTGACCACACTGTCCCTACAATCGAATTGACCCGAACACCTCCAACGGTGGTGCTACCTACCTCTCAATGGTGGGATGGCACTACCTTAAGGACTTCTACACAGCTTAATTCCTTAGGGTAGGTAGAGGATTCATGGATACTTGCTCTCTAAAACATAAAACAAAATCTTTTCACACCGACACTTTCAAAAAGCTTCCAAAACAATTTTTCAAACACTCTTGAGGACAGATACAAGAGTTATTCAGAAATCTTTCAAAGAAACTTTTTCAAACCCACTCACATTTGAAAAGCAAACATTTTGAAAACATAAGAGCAAGTATCTAAGAGCCTGTGGATAACCACAGATAGAAAGGGTGCTAACACCTTCCCTTTCTATAAATCTACCTCCCGAACTGAGAGACAATCTCATAAGGAATTTTGTTGTGCTTTTGTCCTTTCCAGGTTGGAGAAAATAAAAGACGGTGGCGACTCTTGCTTCCGCGACATTTCGTGAAACCAGCTAAAAACAATCAGTTCTAAATCCACCGATCACACCTTGAAGAATCGTGATCAAACCTTGATCAAATGATGAATGTGACTTTAAAATGTTGATGTTGACCAAATATCTTGAAGTTTGATTGTATGTTGAACACAGTTGACCTTTTATCTAAAACTGTTGATTTTTAGTCATTTGAGCCATTGACTGAGAAAACTTGTGATGCAAGGCTTAAAACTTGGTATGCGCATTCTTGGAGATATATAAGAAACCATGAAAACCATCTGAGACCTTAGAAACCCAAATTTCCTTGTGAAAGATGAAACCCTAGTTGTGAACCCATTGCTTAGGAGGAGAATTTATCTGATTAATTCTTGAGCAACTCTGAGCAATTGAAACCCTAGGAGAATGTTTTGAATGAAATGAGAGAGAAAATTTGGGGGTACAATAGATGCCCCTGTTAAATCTTCCTAAAACTGAGGAGTTAGATTGGCATGTTCGCCATTCGTGATCTGAAGGTAGAAGAGGATTGAACACTTAAGTACCGGGAAATTTACACTCGCATGTGCAAGAAGTAACGATGTTGATTGATTGTATTGCTTGAATGGGATTAAATATGTCATTCAAAGACGTAATGGAATTTCATCAGAGATGGGCTTATAGATGCCATCTAGAGTAACTTGTTGATAAAATATTAGAATGAGTCTACGCTTGACTATATCTGAAAGATGCTTTCCAGAATGATCCTCTAGGGAAGGTGTTTAAGTAGCTGCTTGTCAGATTTAGTATCTGAAGGAAAGATTCTTGTCAGAGTTCAGTTTCTGAGGGAGATGTTTGTCATGTAGATAGTCGTCCCGTCCTGTTTCGGGAATTGATCTACAATCTACTTTTGTTGGTAAACCCATCTTGTTTCGGGAATTCATACCACCTGGCTCTGTTGATAGTTTCCCCGTCCTGTTTCCGGAGATAATATTTTCCTAGTTATAAAGATAGTTTCCCCGTCCAGTTTCGGGATTTAATCTTTGCATAGTCATATGGATAGTTTCCGCATCCTGTTTCGGGAATTAATCTTTGACCTACTTTCTGTTGGCAAACCCGTCCTGTTTCAGGAATTCATACCGTCTGGTCGTACAGATAGTTTCCTTGTCTTGTTTCGAGAATTAATCTTGGACCTGGTCATACATATAGTTGCCCTGTTTTATTTCAATAATTAATCTACGACCTGTTCGAGAATTGTTGATGATATCTATCAATTTGTAGACTTTTACCTGAAAAGATAAAAGTTAGTTGTATGCAATGTCATGATGTATGTAATGCATTGTGTAATGATATTCTCAGAGTAAATGATAGTTTGTTATATGTGTTTCATATGCACATGCTATAATACTTGTAAATGATGTATGGAGGTGAGATGTTGTTGAAGCATATTTGTATCTTTGTATAACATCTTTGATTGGGAAAATAAATCCCTGATTGTTTTTGGGGGTGAAGAATATGTGTAATATTCAACTTGTTTAAAATGTTTCCTCTGGGGATTCCTGCTTGTTATCTGAGAAAAATCTGTTGGGGACTTTGATTTCTTCTTGGGAGAAGAGTTCAGGAACTTTGGTTGTTCATCGCTCTACTGGGGAATTTTATTCTTATATACCATGACTGGGGATAAGAGAGACGGATACCCTTCTAAGGTGCTATATGACCGAGTTTTAGATATGGATGTTGGCACGTCTAGGGAGGATAAGGTTAATTGGTATCTGGTCTGGTTTCATATTCCATAGAAACTCTTTGGGGATAGCAGCCTGAATTGTCCTTTGCTAGAGACAGGAATTTCGCCGATGATTTCTTATAGTCAAAGAAATAAACTCAAGCTGGGGAGGCTGAATTATATTAGGGAAATAAACCCTGTTGAAGAAATATACTCTGCTGAGGAAATGAACCCTGATGGAGAAATATATTCCGCTGAGGGAACGTGCCCTGCGGGAGAACAGAGTTTTGCAGCGGTTTCTATAGTTTTGGAGAAGTAAACTCAGCTGGAGAAGATAATTTCTATGAACTGTGCTGATGACATGATCTCTAATGAGGATTGGGACTCCGTAGATTTGTGGCATTATCGGGGAGAAGATCACACTCCATTCTCCTCTAAGGGAATCTACTGGTGAGTATAATTAGGTTAATTGCTGGAAGATGCCCTTATTCCTGTCTAGAAGCATATTAGACTTGCAGGGGAATGTATCTCCATCGGGGATGAGCTTGTGAAGGTGACTCTGGGGGGATAATCCTGTGGGGACTATTCTGTGGTGAT
This sequence comes from Vicia faba, assembly GCA_948472305.1. Taxonomy (NCBI): domain Eukaryota; kingdom Viridiplantae; phylum Streptophyta; class Magnoliopsida; order Fabales; family Fabaceae; genus Vicia; species Vicia faba. The sequence goes on from OX451739.1 coordinate 60,226,424, forward strand.
TTTCCTATGGGGACTTATGGGCGACCTGAACATTATCCTAAGTCCTAAAGTCTTGAGTAAATGCTTATCCCTATTTCTATGCATATATTTGTTAACAGTAATCATATTCATATGCATATTTTCATTCAATTTATTCACTGGACGTTTTTGCAAACAAAATAGAGAAAGTAAAACAAATTTTGAATTTTGAACTGGTATTCATATTGATAATTTGCCTATAAACAGGCGATTTTGTACAACAAGACATAAATCCTAGTAAGAGGACATTATCGTAAAATGAAAAGAGTATAAAGTAGAAGAAAAACATATAGCTATGTGGAAATAATATCTTCGAGTTTCAACTTTATTATTGCGCCTATGTCTTCGAGCATTACATCCCTTGCTGTCGGAAGAAGTTGACTGAATTGGTCTATACCATTTGAACTTGACATTGATAATAAAGCTTTCTATAAGTGATCCCACGAAACATATTCGTAAGCTTTAATCCCTAATTTTTTCCTGGACCGCCCTTTTGGGTTTTCAGTCAACCGGGATATCCTTTCTTGCCCAAGCCTCCTTTTCAGGTTTTCGACTTGCTGGGTATACAATCTTTATTTGTATATCCCTACTTTTTACCCAAACCCTTTTGGTTCGTCGGGATGCCCTTATTTTTTCCTAGGCCAGTCAACCTAGCGGGTCACTTTTATGCGTAGTATCTTTTGACTATGTCCGCGTTCACAAGGTGCGGAAGATCTTCACCGTCCATGGTGGTAAGTATCATAGCACCGCCCGAAAATATTCTCTTGGAAAAAAATGGCCCTTCGTAGGTGGGAGTCCATTTTCCCCTGGGATCACCTTGTGTTATAATGATGGGCTTTATTACCAACTCACCAGCCTGATATACTCGATGCTTGACTTTCTTGTTGAAGGTTTTGATCATACGCTTCTGATACATCTGACAGTGGAAGACAACCACCAATATTTTCTCGTCAATTAAATTCAAATGGTCCAGCCTAGTCTGAATTAATTCATCTTCGTCTAAATCTGCATATTTCATAATTCTCAAAGAAGGAATCTGATCTTCGACAAGTAGGACAGCTTTCATACCGTAGACTAGAGAGAATGGGGTTGCCCCAATTGATGTTTGGGATGAAGTGTGATATCCATGAAGAGAAAATGGTAACATCTTGTGCCAATCTTTATATGTTAACATCATCTACCATATAATTTTCTTAATGTTCTTGTTGGCGGCTTCCATTGTGCCATTCATCTTTGGTTGATACGAAGAAGAGTTATGGTGCTTGATCTTGAACTGCATGCAGAGTTCCGTGATCATAGTGTTATTTAGATTGGTACCATTTTCTGTAATAATCCATTCGGGGATTCCATACCGACATATAAGATTATTCTTAATGAATCGGGTAACAACATTCTTAGTAACAGAGGCGAATGAGGCTGCTTCAACCCATTTAGTGAAGTAATCGATGGCAACGAAGATGAAACGATATCCGTTAGAATCAATAGGCTTTATTTATCCAATTATATCAATTTCCCACATTGTAAATGGCCAAGGAGTAGTCAAGACATTCAGAGGAACCAGAGGCACATATACTTTGTCAGCATAGATCTGGCATTTATGACAAGTTCTTGAATGGTGATGGCAATCAGTTTCCATAGTTGACCAATAGTACCCCGCCCTCAGAATCTTCTTAGCCATAGTATGTCCACTGGAGTGAATACCAAAGATACCTTTGTGCATATCTTCCATAATTTTCTCCACTTCCTTCTTGTCTAAATAACGAAGCAGAGTCCAATCATGATTGCGTTTGTACAGAACCCTGTTACTCAAGAAGAACTTGGCTGAGAACCTCCGTAGGAATTTCTTGTCATTGGTAGACTCCCCCTCGGGGTACTATTGAGCCTCAAGGTATATTTTCACTTCATGAAACCAAGGTTTCTCTTCTGCTCCGTCAGTGTCAACTTCATAGAAATGTGCTGGTCCATCTATCCTCTCAATGGTAATCTTGGAATCCTCATTGTCCTATCTGACTTTAAACATTGACGACATGGTTGCTAATGTTTCTGCCAACTAATTCTCTTCTCGTAGGATGTGCTCAATAGTGATTTCCTCGAAGGAATGATATTTGGGTGCTTAGTATCCCATTATCCCTTGATTTAACTGATCACCAGGGCTGAGTCCCCATATACATTCACGAACTTAATCCTGAAGTCAATAGCAGCTCTGATGCCCATGATGCACGCTTCATATTCATCCATATTGTTGGTACAGTCGAAGCAAAGTCTGGAAGTAAAGGGTGTATGGAAACCCTGGGAAGACATAATCACAACACCAATTCCATTTCTAAGTGTGTTAGAAGCCCCTTCGAAAACTATAGTCCATTGATATCCTGGCTCAGGTCCTTCATACGGTCCAAGTTCTTCATAATCAGTAATTAGCATAATATTCTCATACAAGAACTCAAAATTCATAGATTGATAGTTGTCTATAGCTTGATGAGCCAAATTATCCGCCATTACACTTCCTTTGGTTGATTTCTGAGTCGTGTACTGAATGTCGTATTCTATTAAGACCATTTTCCATCTTGCTATTCCTTCGAATAGAGTGGGCTTCTCGAATATGTATTTGATTGGATCCATCTTAGAGATCAACAATGTAGCATGATTCAGCATATACTGTCTTGGTTGGCGATCAGCCCATGCCAAAGCATAGCAAGTTTACTTGAGAAGTGAGTATCTTGTTTCACAGTCGGTAAATTTTTTGTTAAGGTAGTATATTTCATACTCTTTCTGACCAAACTCGTCATATTATCCCAATACACACCCCCATTAAGTTCTCTAACACTGTTAGGTACATAACAAGAGGTCTTCATTAAAAAGGTGGAATCGGGATTAGAGGTTCTTGTAAGTACTCTCTGATCTTGTCAAAGGCTGTCCGACAGACGTCGTTCCATTTTTTCTACCTGATCTTTCTTCAGCAGCTTGAAGATTGGCTCACAAGTAGTGGTCAATGAGAAATGAATCGAGCAATCTAATCCAGTCGTCCCAAGAAACCTTTGACTTCCTTCTCGATACGGGGAGCAGGAATTTCTTGAATAACTTTGACTTTAGTGAGATCAACTTCGATACCTTTACAACTGACAATGAAACCTAGGAGCTTGCTGGATCTCACCCCAAAAGTGAACTTGTTTGGATTCAACCTCATCTTGTACTTTTTCAACCTCTCAAACAGCTTGTGTAGATGGTCAAGATGCTCTTCTTCAGCCTACAATCTGGCTATCATATCATCGATGTAGACCTCTATCTCATGATGGATCATATCATGGAATAAAGCTACCATGGCACGTTCATATGTTGCGTCAGCATTCTTCAACCCAAAAGGCATAACCTTATAGCAGAAAGTGGCCCACTGTATGAAGAAGGTTGCTTTCTCTATGTCTTCAGGTTCCATCTTGATCTGATTATAACCCTAGAAGCTGTCCATGAAGGAGAATACCTTGTGTTGAGTAGTGTTGTCGACCAAAACATCTATATATGGCAGTGGGAAGTCATCTTTGGGGCTTACCCTGTTCAGATCCATGTAGTCTACACACATACGTACCTTGTCGTCTTTATTTGGTACCGGAACCACGTTCGTAACCCATTGAGGATATGAAGTAACCGCCAAGAAGCCCGCATTGAATTGTTTCATAACCTTGGCCTTGATCTTTTCTGACATCTCAGGACACATGCGACGAACTTTCTGCTTTATTGTAGAACAACCCTCTTTCATCGGCAGACGGTGAACCACAAATTAGTATCAAGCCCTGGCATGTCTTTGTATGACCAAGCAAAGATCTCAACATATTCATGCAATATCTGTATTAACCTATTCTTGACACTATCCTCTAGGTTGGTGCCTATCTTGACTTATGTTTTGCCTGCTTCAGTACCCAAGTTGACAATTTCAACTAGCTCTTCATATGGTTGAATAGCCTTTTCCTCTTATATTAACAGTCTAGTAAGTTCTCCAGGTATTGCACAATCTTCCTCACCTTCTTCCTCGGCTTGGTAGATCGGATTTTCAAAGTCATAAGTGGCAATAGCAGACTCATTATCAACGGTGAAACAACCGGCTTAAAATCATCAAACAATAAAGTCTCCATCGAACGTCTTTTATTCCACATGAAGGGAAAGGTAAACATCGAGAAAACCTGAGAAGGGAGAAGTAACATTCTTGCAACCGAGAGATCGGGTAAGGGATTATGTTACACGAGGGGAAGGTATTAGCACCCCCACAAGCTCGTAGTACTCTACAGTATCCACTCTTGTTGTCTATCTTATGGGTGTGTTTAAACTATGCTTACTGTTTAATACTGAAGAAGAATGCATGCAAAAAGAATTAGAAAAGAATGTAGGGAAAATAAAATTGTACTTGCATGGGCCCTACCCCAATGCCTACATATCATTTTTGAGGAATCAGAGCTACTGTAGTTCGGCTCACATGTTTTGTTTGTTTTGTATTTTTTATGGACAATGTTAATTCTGCCTTCTGCTGCAGATCGACCTTTGGAGACTTATGCGTTGGGACAGAAGTAAATTAATCATTTCCTTGTTGAAGATGGTTTCGAGTTACGCCCTCGAGGCAAGATGCCACATTTGATTTGTTTGTGTCTTGTTACCTTGAAAAAGGGTTTAAGTTGTTAGCATGTTTTTGATTTGCTAAGAAAAGGAGTTTTAGTTATAGATGCATATGCAAAATGGGAAGAAAAGAGTCTACGGGTGACTAGCCTATTTCTAACCTAATGTTATCATACAATGGTGGCCCTATGATTCGGATTAACAAAAGGGAAATTTCTACCTAGTGTTAGCATGCATAGTTTGCAACCTAAAGTCTAACTTGCATCCAAAAGAAGCAAGCACATCCTAAGGGAACATGGTATGTACAAGGATAAACCAAACAAGCTTGAAGAAGCACACACATAAAAGAGTAAGGAAAAGAAGATAAATTCTTCAGTCAAGGGGAACGTGTCACCCGAGACAAACAAGCGGAAGTAGGATGAAAAAGAAAATTGTGATGTCCAAAGTGACTGAACACCTAACTAAGATATAGGAGATCGAGGGAAGCGATAGAAGGAAATATGAACAATCACGGAGTATCAGCATCGACCAATGGGAACTCCTGACAAAACTTAGGGGTTCAATTATGGAACCCTTCCCCACTTGACGACTCGATACACAAGAGCAGGCATAACTCTGAAGCTTCATGGTACGTCACGAGCTAAGGATGATATGGAGGAAGTTTCGGGGGTTGATTTCTAAACCTCCCCACTTGCCTCCTTTTGAGGACTTCAATAAGGGATGGGGAATAATTCGGGCATAAAATGTAAACACATCTGCAAAATACCTACACAAGGTAGGGTTTTAAACAAACCACACACAAGTATCACACAATGGCAAGCAATTTTGAATTGCCCAAAACAGGTCTTTAAATAAACCAGAAGGGTTCCTGACATGATCAGTAATAGAGACCCCCGTCATACATATCTACCCTACTTCCCATGGCATCAGAAAGTAGTAAAGCCCTACTTCTTATGATTTCTAGAATAGCGGTAAAGAAGTACGATAAAGTGCGAAAAATGAGGAATAAAATGGTTACGATGATACCGAACAGAGAAGATCTGTTGTCTCTTCAAAACCATGCAAGCGATAAGAAAACTCTACAGAAGCTGCTCGGCTCGAGTGATCAAAGAATTAGCCTCCAATTATTCCACATCACAGAAGATTTTCCTCAGTACTGTCATAAACTCTCAATAACAATGGCAATCAAATGATTAGCAAACATAAAGATGATAATAAACTCAAATCAATATTATAAAATTAAATTCCAGAAGTTATATTAACATCTTTTTATTGTTTTGTCATGTATTTCTATTAACAAAAATCATGATCAAGAAAAATTAAAATGAAAGCCAATCAAAAAGAAATTTCACAACTCTAAACAGGGGAGTATATAAGTTGTATTAGATGTATAATGATGGAATCAACACAAGGCCCAATTGTAAACAACCCAGTAACCCATTTTTTGTTCACCGATAAACAAGATCACAAAAAAGTGATGATAATGGGCCTTAGGGAGTGCGAGCAATGATGGGTCCAAAGAATCCAACAAAACTGTGATATCTTCATCAAATATTTCCAGCATATGTTTCAATGACGATAAAAAATTAAAATTGAAGTAAATGGATGATATGCTTCCGTTTAGAGAAGATTAGGGTTGAATCGGTTGTTACTCTCCAGCTTATTCGATTCTCTTCCTCTCTTGCCTCAATTCTCATCGTCGTGGTGCCATCACCGGCAATCTCCAATTTGAGTCTGCAGTTCAACCTCCTCCAATTCAATTTTGTGGTTCACCCTCCTCTGCCTCGACATCGTCTCAGTGATCTTCCATTCTCAACCTCCTCGTCTCCGATGTTCTTCTTCAATCCAGACGTTCGATGCTACCTCCATGACGCACTTTGATTTCGTTCTATTCGCGTGATTTCCGTCTTGTTCAGTTCCTATCTTCACGTCTCGAATCTCTTTAATGCTTCGATCTCACTTCACGCTTCAAGTGTGGTTCAGGTACGTGTTCTTGATTTCTCTACTTCTTCTGCGTATTTATATGCATTTTTCTGAGTTGTGTTGATGTGATGGTTCAACAATGTTGTGCGTTGATGATGTTGAATTGCTTGTGGTGGTTGCATGGAAATCACTGAAGATGAGGATGCTGGAGGTGTCGATGTAACGGGGTTTTTGAAGGCTTCGTGAATGTTGAAACAGAGAGAAAGAAAGGCTTTGAGATGAAGATTGTAGAGAGAATTTGACCATGGAGATGCGATGATGAAGTTAATGAAGATGAGGAAGCAAGTTTGTGCAGAGAATTTCAATTGAAGAATTGATGAAGATGGTGGAAGGATTCAATGAGAGTCAAGAGAGAATGACCAGTGAAGGAAACTTTCAGAGAGTAACTTAGAGATTGAAGAATGGTTACAGAGGATGAAGGTTGATTGTTGAAGATGAGATTGAAGATGAGGAATGGTGGGATTGAATCTGGTGAGTTTCTGTGTTGAATTCTCTTTTTTGTTATGACTCTCAACTCTCTCCTCACTTTTCTGTTGGATGATTTTTTTGTTAGAGCTGGAATTTCTGTTATAAAAATGTTTATGAAGTTTTTCTCAGAAAGATTCTAGAGGGGAAACTAAGATGGTTAGTTGGAGGGTGGAAAAACGGTTATGGAGTCGAGAGTGTTAGTTAGGTAGTTAGAATTCTGTTTTTCTGCTTGTTGGTTAGAAAAAAGTTCAAATTTTTTGTTGACAGTTAGGAGGCCTTTTGGGCAGTTGGTTACGGTTAGAGGAAATTAGAAATTCTGTTGGGAAATCGGTTAGCTGTTTTTTTCGGTGAGACTTGGTTAGGAATTATGTTTAGCTATTTCCTGCTGGAAGTTTCTGTTATGGTTTACTTGTTACAGTTTGGAAGTTTGATTGAAAGCTTTGTTGGGCTGTTGGGGGATTTTTCTGCACTTTTTGTTTTGGTTTGAAAGCATTTTACTATTGGGGAATGTATTGGACGTTTGGAATTCTGTTATGCAGGGTAGTTAGGTTAGTGAGGTTAGAAGTTAGTTTCGGAATTTTCCTACTGGAAGTTTTTTTTTACTGTTGAGGCAGTTATGAACTGGTATAAGCTATTAGTTTCTGTTAGGATAGTTAGAAAAATTTGGGCTGAGTCGTAACTTCTTATGCTGCTAAAATTGTAACTGCTTTTATTTCCCCCATCCAACTGAATTATGTTGTTGCTGAAAGTGCGTTAGCATTTAATTCTTGATTCTCTTAAGCTGAGTTGGAAATTCTTTTTTCTATTATAGGTGGTTGAGATAAGCAGTCCGCTAAAATTTGTTTTGTGGTTTCTAATTTCTGTATTTTTGCATATGCAGGACACGGTTTGGATGCTTGCAGGATGTGTATATCAGGATTGGAACAAAACAACATTTCTTGAAGTGCAACAAGTTTTAGCGTGAAAATTGGGACAAGGCTAGGTCATGGAGTGAAAATGGATTGGTTTTACATAGGTCTAGGAACTTAGCACTTCAAGAATTCTAGGAGCATGCTTTATTATTCTTCTTTTTCTGTAAAACTTCCTAAATGTAACAGCATGCTAGTTTGCGACTTGCTTACTTGTAGCTTTGGATGAACCATGAATAACCTTGAAATGTTTCATGAATCTTGTTTGAATTTTGACTAGGCTATTATGCTTTGTAAACATTGATGAAAGTTTTCGCCTTTGAATAGAAACTTGATGAAATTCTCGATTCCATGTCTGTTTCGACATGTTTTCCACGTCATCTTTGAATGCTTTCTTGAAGGATGTTGATCATTTAGATACCAAAAATAAAGCCATGTGAATCATGCCATTTGGCAAGATTTTGCAATATTGAATCTTGATTCCACAAGAACTTGAATTAAAAATATAATTGGAAGCCATGTTCGATACTCCTTAAAACCCTTATCCATTTCTTGAATACCATGTACCTAATTGCCTACTCCTTAAGTCAACACACATCCTGGAACCATATAGAAAACTCCCATTGATTGATTGATGCACAGTTGAATCCACATCCTCTCACGCACCAAGGAGTATGTAACTCAAGGATGTAAGTATGCATAAGATCCAACAAGGAGACTTGTAATCCAAGGTACCAAGTGAATGGAACTTGATTCATAAAGCATACCTTGCAACTTGCCTCCACACTTTCCCATTTTGCTCACACAACTTTGATGAAATATGATCCGATCTTGAACTTGAATGAATACGTCAAAATGAACATCAATTCTCAAATGAAACCTTATCTACAAATCTCAAGAAACAAATAACTTTAATTACAAGCAACACAATTTGTTTTAATCAAAAGACTCCACAACCTCATCTCTGCATGCCATGGCTTGCCCCTTGTGTTTCATTCTAACACAACAATAATGCCTTGAAGAGTCTTTGAAAACGAAAACAATAATTGGAGCAAAGAAGAACACCTCAATTGAATTAATAAATGCAAACACCATTGGAAAGTACCTCAATCCTCTTGGGATACATTTGAGATGTTGAGAAGTAATCAAGTCCTAACTCACAAGGTCTTTATTTGGGGTATTGATGAAAAGCCCAACATTAACAAGTTGTAACTCTTTGATGAAGAAACTTGATGATCTTTATAGCTCGATGAGAATAAAGCTCTTAGTGACCATGAGTACAAAAACCCTAGCTCCACAAACCATGGTTAATGAAAAACCAATTGATTCAAGCCTGAGTGAAGATAAGAGTCTAAAAGCACATACAAAACCCTAACTTCAAGATCCTTGTTCCCATGCTAAATTTACTGATTAAAGTGCGTGAGGTGTTAATTTACCTAATGGAGGGTATGCAAATGAAATGGGAATGGAATGCATAAGCCAGATGATTAGATAAAAGGGTGGGATAGATTTAGGGTATTACAGTTGCCCCTATTTAATCATCTTAAACCTGAAAGTACGATTGGCGCGTGCCTTTCGGAAGTTCGAGGTAGAAGATGATTAAATACCAATCCCAAAAATTTGTTCTGAGAGAAAGTGTGAGTGGCTTATTTTTTTCTGTGACATTTGTTGGGGAAAGAATTTTCCTATGTTTTGGTGAGAAGGTAGAGGTTCGTCTTATAACGTGGCATGAAGCCAATATAAGACAAAGCTTGGTACATAAGAACAGCGGATAAGGTCTACGGGTGATCTACGATCCTAAGGTGAAACGTGAGAGCGATTTGTCGGAGAACCTAGCCTACGGGCGATCTCAGGTTCTACGGTGATCTATCGGAAGAACCTAACCAAACAGGCGATCTCAGGTTCTAAGATGATTAGAGGAAGAACCTAGCCAACGGGCGATCTCAGGTTCTAAGAAGATCTATCGGAAGAACCTAGCCAATAGGCAATCTCAAGTTCTAAGATGATCGCAGGAAGAACCTAACCAACAGGGGATCTCAGGTTCTAAGAATATCTATCGGAAGAACCTAGCCAACAGGCTAACTCAAGTTCTAAGATGATCGCAGGAAGAACCTAGCCAACAGGCGATCTCAGGTTCTAAGAAGATCCATAGGAAAAACCTGGCCAACAGGCGATCTCAAGTTCTAAGATGATCTGAGGAAGAACCTAACCAACGAGCGATCTCAGGTTCTAAGGAGATCTGTAGGAAGAACCTAGCCAATAGGCAATCTAAGGTTCTAAGATGATCTAAGGAAGAACCTAGCCAACGGGCGATCTCAGGTTCTAAGGTGATCTATCGGAAGAACCTAACCAATGGGTGATCTCAGGTTCTAAGAAGATCTATAGGAAGAACCTATCCAACTGGTGATCTCAGGCTCTAAGAAGATGTATAGGAAGAACCTACCAACTGGAGATCTCAGGTTCTAAGATGATCTAAGGAAGAACCTAGCCAATAGGAGATCTCAGGTTCTAAGAATATCTATAGAAAGAACCTAGCCAACGGGCAATCTCAAGTTCTAAGAAGATCTATAGGAAGAACCTAGCCAATAGGCGATCTCAGGTTCTAAGGTGATCTATTGGAAGAACCTAGCCAATGAGCGATCTTAGGTTCTAAAATGATTTATTGGAAGAACCTAGGCAATGGGAGATCTCGGGTTCTAAGATGATCTATTGAAAGAACCTATCCAATGGGTGATCTCAAGTTCTAAGATGATCTATTGGAAGAACTTAGCCAATGGGCGATCTCAAGTTCTAAGATGATCTATTGGAAGAACCTAGCCAATGGGCGATCTCAGGTTCTAAGATGATCTATTGGAAGAACCTAGCCAATGGGCAATCTCAGGTTCTAAGATAATCTATTGGAAGAACCTAGCCAATGGGCGATCTCTGGTTCTAAGATGATCTATAGGAATAACCTAGCCTATGGGCGATCTCATGTTCTAAGATGATCTATTGGAAGAACCTAGACTACAGGCGATCTATAGTTCTAAGATGATCTAAGGAAGAATCTAGCCTACGGGCGATCTCAGGTTCTAAGATGATCGAGTGGAAGAACCTAGCCAACGGGCGATCTCAGGTTCTGATAAGATCTAAGGAAGAACCTAGCCTACGAGTGATCTCAAGTTCTAAGATGATCTTAGGAAGAACCTAGCCTAAGGTCGATTTCAGCTTCTAAGACGATCTATAGGAAGAACCTAGCCAACGGTTGATCTCAGGTTCTAAGATGACCTATAGGAAGAACCTATCCAATGGGCAATCTCAAGTTCGACGATGATCTATAGGAAGAACCTAGCCAACGAGCAATCTCATGTTTTAAGACGATCTAAGGAAGAACCTAGCCAACGGGCAATCTCATTTTCGACGATGATCTATAGGAAGAACCTAGCCAACAGGCGATCTCAGGTTCTAAAGCGAGACCTACAGATGATCTTCTAGGGGAGACTTACGGGTGGTCTACTAAATACTAGGTCTATGGGCGACCTACAAGGGAATCTAGATCTACAATCGATATAAGATCCTAAGGTAAGACCTACGGGCGGTCTACCAAAACTAGTTCTACGAGCGACCTGCAAGGGAATCCAGATCTACGGTCGATCTAAGATTCAAAAGTAAGACCTACAGGCGGTCTACCAAAATTACTAGGCCTGCGGGCAACCTACAATTCTAAGAAGGCGGGAGTGTTGCTTACGACATGATGATTGGAGATGCGAGAATGAACAAGTTCACTGCATTTGTTGAGATTTGAAGATGAAGGTGACCAGCTGGGGATTTTGGAAGCGATAACCTCTTGTGGGAATGTATTATTGTCCTTGAATGATCCAGGTATTTCATGTAAGGTACCTACACTTCCTTATGCTTCATATGCATGTTTGAATTTATTTTAAAGCAAAGACCCATTCTGATGGATTGGCTACGCGCTTTTGAGGATGCAATGTTATACAGTGATATCTATATGCAAATGCAAAGACATAGACTTCATGGGATAAGCGAAGTTTCATTGGGAGCTGTTGCTCATCACTGGAGATGGCAATACATATCAGTGCTGGAAACCTGCAGTACCCAAGATTGCTGGGGATACCAATAAGAATTTGCACCAGGGAGCTTCGAAGATCATTGGTGACTCCACTGAAGATTGAATTGCTGACACAATGAGTTTTCAGGTATGCCATTGAATTCTGAATTGTATTATTGGGGAAGAGATAATGAACACCATGTGGATCTCTTTGAATACAAGCCCAAGTTTACGCCACACTGGGAATTACCTCTTGAATCACTTGGGGATAAAAGATGGGCAGGGACACCCGTGCATGCCCCAGTTTAGCTCTGCGAATGCCTCGGTTTATCTCCACTGGGGATGCACTTGATCAACTCTATTAGGGATTCACTTGATTAACTCCACTAGGGATTCACTTGCATGTGCCAAATCAAACGACAACTCTGAATTTTCTGAATTCACTTTGGGAATCAGGTATGAAATTGTCTATAGAAGATAAAGGCAGATTCGTGGGCTGGCTAGGTCAGGGTGACCGTTATGACGCTTTTATCTTGATTCGTCTCGTACAACATAATTGGCTTGAACAACTTTGCAAGTACGGATACGGAATGCCCGTGTCTGTGGGATTTCATGAAAGAATCAGTGCTGAATAGAGGATCATAATATTCATGCCACAATAAGATATGAGGCAGCCTGCCCAAATATCTTGAGTCATGAAATAAACTGCTCTTGATTATAACTTTCTTGGAGAGATTTTTCGAATCTCGACCTAACTTCCCTAGATTGAATGAATTTTGTATAGATTTGTCGATGTGATAGCCCTTGATCAATGATAACTTGAAGAGATTTATCGACTTGATAGCCCCTAATTGATATTAGCTTATAAGATTTATCAACGTGATAGCCTCTGATTGATAGCTTTGAGGAAATGCCCCAGATTTGGATGACCTCGGAGAGATCGACTCTCGACTTGATTGCCCCAGATTGGAAAATCTTCTAATCTTCATCCCTGAAGGGTACTCAGATTATGAAGCACCAAGATGTTTTCTCTTGACAGAAACACTAGTTGACTTGCCCCTGGATAAGTCATATCTCTTGTGACAGCTGACTCTTACTTCAACAAAGTATTCAAGCCTCTCTTCTCTTACAAGATTGAGCTCTTTACCGATTGTTCATTATGTAAACTTACTTGATGTTAATCAGTTGTTTTGTATGGAGAACAATGTTTATTATGAGAAGGATAATTCTAATGCAACACATATGTAAGTCTTGAAGTTTGAAAAACGTTGAATGAAATGATGTCATAACTTTGTTGTGAACTAGTCACTAGCTAGAAAGAAACATTTACAAGTTATTTCTTATGAAAGATAATGCAACCATATGATGCCAACAAAGATATTTAAACATACCTCTTAGGAGTCAGTTAAACACTATCTCGTTGTAGCACGCTTTCAAATTGACCCATGCTTCAGTTAGGACTATTAAGGGTTGTAATGTGGCCTAGTTCACGGTTTTAGAAAAAAGTATTTAAGGCTAAAACAATTTTGGTGCCCACCCATTCTCCATGATGTTCTCCATTCCTATGTTCAGTTGACCGATACAAGCATTCATCTCTTATAAATAGTTTGCGATGGTTGAGGAATCACTGTGGTTTATTGGACATGACAATTACTTCACCTTTTGCTTTTGGTGTCTGATCACACGAATTTGTTCTTCCAATGAAGATTTCTATTGGTAATCCTTTTCTTGCTTTCCCTAGCTTTTTCCTGGACAAATTATTTTAAATTTCGATTTGGAAGTCCAGCGGAATGCCCTAACTTTTTCCTAAGCGACTTGTTTTCAAGTTTCGACTTAGCGGGGCTTTTTGTTTCTTTCTTATTCATAATTTACTTCTGAACAAGTCATTGATCTTTACACCATTTTTGATTTGTTGGAAGTGACTGTCACTGTCTGAGTCTTTGGTAGATGAGGGATAGCCGTTGTTGTATCGTCATCTGTTGACCTCATGATGTGCGAGAGATACCCATTGAGATATCGTTAGTTGATACACGTTGCTGATAGATGAGGGTTAACCATTATGGTTTTGACTTTGCTCAAACTTTTGATGGATAACCATTTTTGTATCCTTGGATACACACTCTTGATGAGTCCTAAACGCTTGATCAAATTAACTTAACACTACCCGCCCCAGGGTTAAAATGAGGGTTTTTTCTGAGCAGAAAAGAAACTCCTACTTTGAAGGCTCGGAGGGGTTAACGAGGGTCTATCTCCCTTATAAATCTGGTGTTTAGGAATAGAAACAAGGCTTGTACATCGTCAGTCGGATCTTACTCAAAAGCGTACCAACCAGAGATTTTTTGCGTTTTAGATTACCGTCATCCTCCCTCCAATCTCTACCTAAGCATAAGACTTGGAAACTTGGCATCAATATGCAAGTACAACATTTAAAGAATGATAACGAATGGATGAATAAAAATAAAAGGAACACTTCAAGATAAGCATACTTATTGCATTAATATTTTCATTCAAAAATAGACAAGTTTCTACATGCGAGCAATGTTTAAACAAACAAGCAAGAATGAAAATGAAAATGAAAATGAGGTAAAGAAACCAATGATTGCCATCGTTGAGGAGACTTGACTCTGTATGGGCATCTTCATTCTGATGGATTTCCGTAGTCTTGATGCTTGAACGGCCGAGAGAATTCCCCTTCTAATCTGATGTGAATAGAACACTCTCTGGATTGATTCCATCTTAGACCTTGTCTCTAGATGACATACCATCTTCAATCGAATGGCCAGGTGCCTTAATAAGAGGAGATGTTTGTGCGAGGAGGACCCTAAATATCAGAGCATCCAATTGAACTTCCACCAGGAGAGGAAATAATTGGATGTAATGCAGTGGGCTTGTACCCGCAAGCTCATCAGGATTCTTTTGTTTTTGCTTAAAAGCTTTTTTCATGAATTCACTAGGGGAACAAAGATTGGTTGTTGTCGAACAAATCAGGGAACACAAAGTTATGGAGAATGCCCCTGATTTGAATAGTCATATTCCCCAGCGTGGTAACCACATCTGACGTTGTTCAACAAGAATGAAGCACTGATATAAGATCTCATAGTAAATGGGAACCATCTACTGATAAGATATTCCAAGAACTCAAGATTGTGTAGCACTCCATGGTTGAGAGTAATTCTAAAAAGATGAGGAGAAGGGAGAAGTTGTTGCAGTAGTAAGTACAAGATTGTTGACATCATCATCAGAGCTTTCATGACCTGGCTTATTTTAGTCTTCAATAAATTATCTTCCTTCTCTAAGAATTTCATACCACGGTCCAAAGCTTGCATGCATACCAGGATCAAACCTATCGGGATCTTCGCATCGGTCAATCCCCCACGGAGTTATCCCATACTGATCTCTGAACATGTGAAGCAAGTTATCAAGTTGAACCTATGAGAAGAGCACCAGGCATGAATAAGAATCCCCAATCTTCTGGTACCTGTCATGAATGCATGAATGGATGCCATGTCATGTTCCATCATTTCCAAAGAATTTACGTGCTTTGATTTTGATTTTACGCGAGTAAGGATGGAAAATTTTAGCACAAGGCTTACAAATATGATTCCTTGGGAATAACAGAACATGTATGTTAAGCATGTGGTTAACCATGTTATGTATGCAAAGACATGAGATCAAACGGGGTTAAAGTTCCATCATTTATGAATATGGTTGCGGCATTGTTCTGAATCATATGAATATTATCAGATCAAAGGTCTGACAAAGCTTCTGCACATACAAGAACCAAGTACCATGTAGATCATCAATTGTACGAGATCAAGGCTTCTGGACCACTGGATACTATTGGGCCTTTTCTGAAGATGCAGGGAATACCAAGATCAAAGGCTCGAATGAACTTCCAAATATACAAATCAGGCACTCAGAAAATAAATATGAGAACCATATGGTCACCAACAACATATAGCATCTGAATAAGTCATAAACATAAATCTAGAACATAACCGTTAGAAACAATAGTCACAATTTGTACCTGCGATAATAATTCCCTCCCCACTCATGGGTGAAGACTAGGTCAGGGTAAGGCAATGGTAACTCAGAATCGAGGGTACTCCTGAGAAAACTATCGCAGTATCACCTACGTGAAAATGATAGCCCGTCATTTGTACCTCATCTGAGCATGGAATACATGGCGGAAATAGTAAAACCTACGTCAACTAGCCATTCATGTTCCACTATATTCTTAGGGTTCCTATGGTATACAACTTTGTCCTGGGTATTGGGCCTTTTACCTCATAGTAACACCCACCCAATAAGAAGAAAATCCAGTATAGCAGTAGCATATGGAAAATAGTAAAATGTAATGCATACATATGCTCAGGTAATCATGTATGGATGAATAAACAGAAAGCACAAAAATAAACACCCAAAGAAAAGAAAACAAGAGCTAAGAGTGACTTTAGGATGGACCAGCATTTGGTGGACCTGTCCCCAGTGAAGTCGCCAGCTAAAACAACCGGCTTAAAATCATCAAACAATGAAGTCGCCATTGAACTTCTTTTATCCCACATGAAGGGAAAGTTAAACATCGATAAAACCTGAGAAGGGAGATGTCACGATCTTGCGACCGAGAGATCGGGTAAGGGAGTCTATTACGCGAGGTTAATTCCGCCTTCTGCTGCAGCTCGACCTTTGGAGACTTATGCGTTGGCAAAGAAGTAAATTAATCATTGTTGTACCCCAAAATTTTCCCTCTCATTTTTCTCCAAACATTGCAAGAAAAATCTCCAAGTGGCTCAAGATTGCTCAAGAGTTGGACATTCAAGCTATCTCCTAAGGCAGTCAACCCTAAATTAGGGTTTTGTGTTGCATCAAGATCCTTGAGTTCAAATGACCTCAATTGCTCCCCAATGTCCTAATATGTTCTCAAGGTCATCCATGTCAAATTTCAAGCCTTGCAGAGGAAGTTTGCTCAGTCAATTGCTCAAAGGGTCCAAAAATCGACTGTGCTAAGGCAAAAGTCAACTGTGAACTATAAACAGTCAAATTTCAAGATTTTTTGTCAACATTCTCATTTTGAAGGATATTTCATCATTTTATCAAGGGTTGATCATGATTCATCAAGGATTGCTCAAAATTCATCAAGACTCAAAAGTTGCTAAATTAGGGTTTTGTAGTAAAAGTCAACTCAACTTTGACCAAGCATAACGTTCTCATACTTTATTAGAAATGACCCATACAAATCTCATTTTGAAGAGGATGCAATTTCCTACAATCCATATTCATACCCTAAGATCATAAATTGCACTCACAAGAAGTTATAAATTTGGACATTTTAGGTCATTTTTGAAAGTCAACAAAAACACCTTTTTTGCCAAAGCTTATAACTTGAGCATGGAATATAAAAATGATATTAGATCAAAATGGTTGGTTATAGGACATCTCAAGCTTTCTAAAAAGTCCAAGAACACCTCCAAAAGTTCAAAATTGAAGGAGTTATGCATTGTTGAAGTTGGACATTTTTGCAAAATTGCCAAAAGTCAACTATCCCCAAAACTTCAAATTTTGTCAAATGGGCCCATTCTTTTCCACTTGATTTGAGCTTGCATCAGTGTCCACGTGTCCTAAATTCAACCATGATCCCATATCTTATTTTTATTATTTTATTTGATTTTTTATTGAATTATTTCATTTTAAATCAAATTAAATCATATAAAATCCAAATATTGATTACTTGAGATCTTTTTGGTTATTTCAGGTTATAATTATCACTAATATCATAATCAAACTCGAATCTCACCATACCATGTGCAAAAAGATTGAAAAATTGGAAATTTTGGCAAGTTGGTAATGGTGAATCAAATCAAATATGCAATGCATTGATGTGGAAGATTCAAGCCATATTTGTTACCCTAACACCTTGTATCATACATAAGAAAGAGAGGCACACGAAAATAAGAGATGGAGGCTACAAGAACAGGCAGAACCAAGTTTGAAAAAAGTGACAAAAAGTTGGAATTCGAAATCATAGCAAGAGAGGTTTTCAGAAGCCAAAAGCTATCCCAATCGATTCCTGGGTGTTCAGTCAACCTTCTTGGATCAAAAGCATGCATTTTCCAACCTCCTAGAGCGTTGTGAGTGTCACGCGACTTCCTTCTGTATTTGATTTCGTATTTCAAAATTTATGCATTGTTACAATGAATTAGTGGCATATTTGTAATCACCAGATCATTTCCAAGCCTTTTGCATTATTTGATTTCATTTATATGCTCTGTGGTGCAAAACGCCATTGTTAGGGTTTTGCTTCTTAGTTTAGGGTTTTTTGTTACAGATAAAATTAGCCTTAGTGATGGCTATGGACGTGACCAGGAGAGGAAGACGAATGCAACCATGGTCTTGGGAGGAGTTTATGTAGACTGAGATGAATTTTAGGAATGGCCTATGCTTTTAGCTGCGGATTCAAATCCGCAGGTAACTTTGTTACAGGCCTGAGGACAGGGACGAGATCGTGTCCTCCTCTGATTGGCCCTTTCAAAATTTTCGCGCATTTTTTTTGTTTGCTGGCATACTGACTTGTCTTTTTATATTATGATTTGTTTGCATATTACTTACAATTGAAGCGAAGTGGCCCAGTGGTCAGTGTGTCTACTTCCAAAGCGTTGATGGCTGGAGGTCAGGGGTTCGATCCCTGCCTCCAGCGCTTTGCATTTTCTCTTGGTTTTTCATACAATCAGGTGCATATCCAGGCTTGTGGCATACCATACGCCTTCACACGTCCAACAACCAGATGGCCAAAGGCCAGATCTGGTGATCCAAGTTGATGGTCCACCATAGACCAAGTCAACATGCGCGCATAGAATCAAGAAAGTCAAATAGGGCCAATGCAAATGGGCCTCAGGATTGCTATTCTCCTCCAAAAAACAGGCCCACACCCCCCTCTCTCTCTATTTTTATTTATTTTGTTTTAATTATTATTTTATTATTTTCATTTAATTACAAACCAATTAAAACTCTTCTTTTTATAAAAATAAAAAAACACAAAATATTTTATTTATCAAATTAAATTCTAACTTTTTATTTTTATTAATAAACATTAATTAATTGATTTAGAATTTTAATTAGAATAACTTTCACATTTTTGTAAATAATTAAAATTCAATTAGATTTAATTAGGTTTTTTTACTAACATTAATTAATTTTATTTTCTTTCTTTAATTACCAAAAACCCAAAAATAATTTATTTTTATTAATTTATTTATTTATTAATATGGTAATTAATTTAGGTTAATTTCTTTCTTAAAAATAAAAAAACAACAAAAAAAAATCTTTTCTTTAACAAAAAGGGTCAAAACCCTAGAACTTTGCGCTCGATTTAATTTCCCGCACGCGATTTATTTATTTTATCCAATAATGTACTTGCTCCCAGTTTGTAATAGTAAATAGGACCTTTATTTATTTTTTATCGCTTTATTTATTTTTAAAGGATTTGTCTTTGGTGATGTAAATATCCGATGCCTTGTAATTTAAATTCCGCAATTTATTTTCCACAAAATATAACTGTTAGATGCTTGATAATAGGTATGCATGACAAGATTAAATACTTTAACCTAAAATCAACTTAGATCACCATTAACATGTACAAAGACAAAAAATAACTGAAAACAACACACTCGCACATGTGCACTCTTAGGGTACACCCCACTTGGTTGCCTTCGTACGCAGTCATTGAGTATAGGTCACTTTAGAGGTCGCCCTCTTGTCCAAAAGATCACAGTTGCCTCGAAACGGTTGCCTCGGATATTGTTGCCTCAAACAAATGATCTAAGACATTAGGGTTGCCGCTAAGGCGTCCTAACATTGCTTTGGTGACCGTAAGTCCCTCATTCGAATTGACCCTCAAACTCCAACGACGGTGCTACCTACTCATCAATAGTAGGATAGCATTGTCTAAAGGACATTAGCATAGAACGATTCCTTTTTCGAGTAAGTAGATGGTTCTTAAGTACTTGCTCTTTCAAAAAAACAAAAACTTTTTCACACTTACACTTTTCGAACAAAGTTTTCAAAAACACTTCATACACTCTTGAGGACAGAAAAAAGAGTTAAATCGAAGTTTCAAATACAAAAACTTTTTCAAACCCACAAGCACAAAGAAAGCAATATTTTGAAAACAATATGAGCAAGTACCTAAGAGCCCGTGGATAACCACGGATAGAAAGGGTGCTAACACCTTCCCTTTCTATAATCTACCCCCCGAACCCGAGAAACATCTCGAAAAAGGAATTTTCCTGTGCTTTTTTCCTTTCCTTGTTGGATAAAATAAAAATTTGTGGCGACTCTTGCTTACCGTGACATTTTGCGAAAACAAACGCAAAACGCAAACCAGCATTCCAAAAAACAGTCAGTTCTTTCCCACCGTATCACAGAACTGGTGACTCTACTGGGGACGCTTATAAGTGGGATGTACCTTAGGAATAGTTCATAATGTTTTCACTTGCTTGAATTGTATGCTTTATATTTGTGGGCTTGTATCGGAGTTACTATAGATCCTAACCCGGATCTGGGGGATACCCTTTAGGTAAGTAGCAATAAACTGTGAGGGAACTGTACAGCGTAGACCGATACGATTGAAGCAGTAGCTACGTTGGTGTGGCACTTTAGTATGTACTGATATCCCTTGTGGCGCAACGAGGAGAATATGGGTCTGCTAAGGGGTCATTAAGCACTAACTGACCTTAGAACCTTTAAATTGACCAACTTGGCCATAGAACAGTAGCAGTATGCTACACTCATTGAGACTAAACTCTCGCGATGATTCCGGCCGCAAGAAAAGGTTTCTAAACGGGAATTATGACCGATCGAGGGTAGTCAGTGATATTGAGATCCTCTAGAACCCGGTTACTATTTTTAGGACAGGTTTGAACCAACTGAACTGAAAGAGGGTAGTACCTAGACTCCTTGCCGGCCTGAAATCTAAGGGCTCTCTGTGTGACTTGTGTGCCTTTACCATGTTTGTTATTTGTGGATACTTGTGGTGTGCTTTCTATCATGACATCATGACATCATGACATTCAATGCATCTCGCATTGGACTAACCTATTTCAAAGATAGGAGGGATTCATCTTTGTTCTGTTTTGTAGGTCATGGCCCCCATGCGCAGAAACACCATCCGGATCAACTTTGTCCAAGTTCCCACTCTGCTTAAAGATTTGGTTGCAAAGATGCCAGATACTACCTCCTTCATCAGAAGACATGGGCATCTTCTTGGTTTGGTCACTGCCAAATTGGACGAACAGATGATGAGTGTCCTAGTCCAGTTTTTGTATCCACTGTACCATTGCTTTACTTTTCAGGACTACCAGTTGGTCCCCACCTTGGAAGATTTCTATGATCTGCTTGGTATCTCTATTTTGGAGCAAACCCTGTTCACAGGTTGGGAAAAGATTCTTAGGCCAGAAGAGATTGCTTCAGCCCTGCACCTGACAAAGGCTGAAGTGATGTCTAACTGGGAGACTAGAAGTGGAGCAAAGGGCTTTTTGACTAAGTTCTTGGTTGGTAAAGCTAATCATTTCTGGGACAGCCTAGACTTCTAGGCATTTGAAGACATTCTGGCTCTTCTCATATATGGTTTGGTATTGTTTCCTAACTCGGATTCCATCGTCGATGTCAATGCGGTGAAGATCTTCATATCTGGTAATCATGTGCCCACTCTCTTGGGTGACATTCTTCATCAGCTTTATGCCTGTACTGCTCGGAAACGGGGAACCTTGATGTGCTGTGCTCCATTGTTAGCGAGGTGGTTTATTTCTTACCTTCCCAAATCAGTTCTGAAGAACAAGGAAGGCATGGGCTGGGCCTATAGGATCATGTCTCTCTCTCATAATGACATCATTTGGACCACTAAGGGCATGGACGAGGTGACTATTATTGATCGCTGTGGGGAATACCCCAATGTTCCACTGATAGGAACCAATGGAGAAATTACTTATAATCCGTGCTTGGCCTTACGTCAGTTTGGGCGAGCTAGAAGAGAAGGACATCATGAGTTGCTAATGCCTAGTATTGTCTTTGATTTCCAAGGAGATAGTGACGAGCAACGCCGCAGATTCATAAGAGCCTGGGATAGAGTACACAGGTCTGATCCACACGAGCTGGGTGCGAAGACTTCTCTACCAATGGAGCCATATCTCCGATGGGTTTGTATCCGTGCCCAAAAGCTGGGAATGCCCTACGAAGCCGTCTTGCCTATCATTATTGAAGTGGCTGATGAAGAAGGGGTTCCTCCTACCATCCTACACCCTTACATGCCTACTAACATTGGGGCATTGAAGAGATCCTGGATGCAGCTAAGGGAGGAGCGGGATACTTATAGAGAAAAGTATCACGAACAAGAGCAGAAGATTCAGAAGTTGACGAGGCAGCTGGAGAATGAGCAGATCATCAACGACTATGTCAGCACTAAAGGCAAACGACCATGGGAGCGCTGATGTCCTTTGATTATTTCCAGTTTTTATTTATTTTTCAGTATTTCCTTTCTTGTAACGCCTTAAGGGCATTTGTTGAACAATTGAATTTCAAGTTTATCTAATAAAAGTGTGTTTCGTGTTTGGTTTACAAATTTGAATCTCTCGGTCTTTGAAATCATAGCATACGTATTTCATTCCATGCACCTCATAACAGGTACCCTTACAGGTTTTCTCATCTTCTTTGTTGTTTATATCAGCATCATGTCTTCTGAACCATCAACTGAACAAGCAATCAAGGCTCTACAGGCTCAAAACACCCAGTTCCAAGAATTGTTCATGAATCTGGCTAAGGGTCGGCAAGATCTGAAGGCCCTTATCTTGAAAGAGAAGAAGAAGAAGAAGAAGAAGAAGAAGAAGAAGACGGTCCTGTTTAACATGGGCCACAGGTTTGGAAACAGGCTACGAGATGAAGTTGATTTGACCCCCTCATCTGGAGGGAAAGATAGTCAGGAAGAAAGGAGGGCTCCTAGCCCTGTGGTTTCAGACAACGAGACGGACTTCGATGAAGACCAGTATCCTCCGGCTGAGGATATATACAAACAACTGGAAGACCGGTTGAGTGCGATGGAAGTACAGAATGTGCCTGGTATGGACTTTGGTGATTTGGGTCTGTCATCTGGGGTGGTGATTCCCCACGAGTTCAAAGCACCAGCCTTTGCTAAGTACGATGGAGTTTCTTGTCCGAAACTTCACCTCTGTTCGTATGTTAGGAAGATTCAGCCGTACACCGCTGACAAGAACCTATGGATCCACTTCTTTCAAGACATTCTCTCAGGGACTCAGCTTGAATGGTTTTACCAGTTAGAAGGAGCTAGTATCCGTAATTGGGAAGATTTGGCTGCTTCTTTCTACAAGCAGTACTAATACAATGCCGAGCTTGCTCCCACGCGTACCCAACCCCAGGGTATGTCAATGGGTGTGGGATAAGGTTTCAAAGATTATGCTCAGAAGTGGAGGGACCTTGCTGGAAGAGTTCAACCACCCTTGGCTGATAGGGAGCTTGTGGATATGTTTCTGGGGACCTTGTCTGGCCCGTATTTCAACCATCTCATTGGAAATTCATCATCCGGGTTTACAGAGTTGATCATGACCGGGGAAAGAATTGAGGCTGGTATTAAATCCGGTAAAATACAGAAGGGTGCTTCATCAAGCATCGAGAAGAAGCCTTTTAAGAAGGAGTACAGTGTTGTTTATAGTTTAAAAAGTCAGAATAGACCTGAACGTCACCAAGCTGTTAATGTGGTTGTTATATCAAGACCTGCTGGTGCTCCTCAGCACAACAATCAGCCAAGGGCCGAGAAACCTCGAAGATAATTCACTCAGCTCAATATGACTTTATCTCAGATTCTGCCACAATTATTGAAAACCAATCTAGTGATTCCAAGGGAGGCCCCGCAGAATCCTAACACTACATCACCAAAGTACAACCCTAATGCCCGTTGTGCTTTTCCCTCTGATAGCCCGGGGCATGATACGGATGATTGTTGGGTTTTGAAGAACAAAGTACAGGACTTAATTGATGCGAAGGAGATTGAGTTCGAAGCACCTGAAAGACCTAATGTTGTGACTGCTCCTATGCCCAAGCATGGAGTGAATGCTATAGACGAAGACTCGTTTGTGGTTTCTGTGAACGACATTGTTACCCCTTTGATGACTGTTAAGAAGAACCTTTTGTTAGCCGGTTTATTTCTGGGCTGTGACGAAGGTTGTCGTATGTGTTCTGTCCTACCTACTGGTTGCCATCTTTTGAAGTCAGGTGTCGAACGCCTGATGGATAATAAAGAAATTCTGCTTGAGAAGACTGTTGTTCCTTTGGTTCCTACTGAAGAAGTTGCTATCATCACCATTTTCGACAATTCTTCCAAGGCTTCCTCGAGAAATCCTGTTAGAATTACATTTGTTCCAAGAATCGCACCATTGATCATCACTGTTCCAGGGCCTATCCCCTACACCTCTAATAAAGCTATCCCATGGCATTATGGGGCTGATGTATATTACCATGGAGTTAAGCAAGACTTGAGTGCTGAAAAGGCTGATACTGACGCCAGCAATATTGTTGGGCCTGCTAAAGTCACCCGCAGCCGAAGACTTTTCTCCCCTGATATCTCTCCACCAACTGTCCGGAAACCTGTTGTTATTACCCCTGCTGTTGCACCTGGTACTATTTCTGTTCAAGTTCCCATTCTTACCCCTGTTGCCGAGTCATCTGACACTCGGGGCAAAGGGACCACTGATGAGCCTGTCCGGACGGAGGCACCGAAAACAATTACTGTTGAAGCCTCTAGACAAGAGATGGAGGAAATTTTGAAAATCATCAAAAAGAGCGACTACAATATAGTCGAGCAGCTGGGGCATACCCCATCCAAAATATCTATGTTGTCTTTGTTTCTATGCTCAGAAGCCCATGCCAAGGCTCTGATTGCTTTCTTGAAGACTGCACACGTACCACAAGAGACATCAGTTGATCAGTTTAAAGATTGCGTGGCTAGTCTGACTGCTGATAATGGGTTGGGTTTCTCTGACGCCGACTTGACTGCTAAAGGGAAGAATCACAACGATGCCCTGCATGTCTCCATTGAATGCAGGGGCACTAATCTTGATCATGTATTGGTGGATACTGGTTCCTCATTGAACGTTCTGCCTAAGAAAGCTCTAGACCGGTTAGACTGTGAAGGGTTGGAGCTGAAACCAAGCAACATTGTAGTCAGGGCTTTTGATAGGTCCAAGAGAATGGTACACGGAGAAGTGGATATTCCGATTAAGTTTGGTTCTCAGGTTTTCGCCTCTACATTCTATGTGATGGACATTCGGCCATCTTATTCATGTTTGCTGGGTCGTCCGTGGATCCACAAAGTTGGGGCGGTGACGTCTACGCTCCACCAGAAGCTAAAGTACCCGGTGAAAAGGAAAATTGTGACAGTGCAAGGAGAATAGGAGTACATGGTGAGCCGCCTCAACTCTTTCCGATATGTAGAAATGGATGGGGAGTTCATTGAGACCCCATTTCAACATTTTGAAGAGGTTCCCCAGACGCTGGCATCAATTGAGATTGTAGTTGAAGATCCTCCAATGAAGATGGCTTCCTTCAAAGATGCCCGGGCTGTTGTTGAGAAAGGTGGGTGTGCAAATTGGGGATAACTCCCTGATTTTTCATAGAAGGCTAACAAATTTGGTTTGGGTTTCACTGTAGAAGCTCAGAAGGCTGTTCGAAATGCAAGGATCGGAAGACCTCCCTTGTTCATCAGCAATTCAGGAGTGAATGCCATTGAAGACGACGTTGAAGAGTCTGAGTTCGACAGTTGGATCTATCCTACTACTGATGGAGGACTAAGCAACTGGACAGCAAAGGACTTCATCCCAATTTCTTTTGTTACCCAGTAATGAGACTTTTGTTTTGAATTTGTAACAGACAATGTTTTAAACTCTATGGCCCGGTGTCTTACCCAGGGCACTTTGGCTTCATTTGTGAGGGCTTTATGTGTGTCATCTACATATATCATTAATAAAAGCATTGGACGTTTTAGGATTTCAAATTTTGCGCTCCTTGTTTTTCTTTTATATATTGCAAAACAGTTATTTTACACACACTCACATATACAGGTCTACATCCACTCTGGATCTCACTGGTAACGACTCTGCTACTTCCAGTTATGACTTCGAAAGTCCGATCAACTTAGCCGAAGACGAAGGTGAAGATGATTGCGAAGTGCCTGGTGAACTTTGAAGACTGTTACTTCAGGAAGAGAGGGTTATTCAGCCGCACGAAGAGCCGGTGGAAACGGTAAATCTGGGTACAGAAGAGGACAAGAAAGAGGTCAAGATCGGTGCAAATATGGAACCTAGTGTCAAGCAACGGTTGATTCAGATGTTGCGTGACTACGTTGATATCTTTTCCTGGTCTTATGAAGATATGCCTGGGTTGGATACTGATATTGTGGTTCACCGCCTGCCTACCAAGGAAGACTGTCCTCCAGTAAAACAGAAGGTCGCCCGAATGCGCCCAAAGATGTCTGAGAAAATCAAGGCTGAAGTTATGAAACAGTTTGACGCCGGTTTTCTAGCAGTTACTTCTTACCCGCAGTGGGTGGCCAACGTGGTTCCAGTACCGAAGAAGGATGGTAAGGTTCGGATGTGTGTTGACTATAGGGATCTGAACAGGGCAAGTCCCAAGGATGATTTCCCTTTATCTCATATCGACGTTCTGGTTGACAACATCACACATCATAAGGTCTTCTCCTTTATGGATGATTTCTCCAGTTATAATCAGATTAAAATGGCTCCCGAGGATATGGAGAAGACAACCTTTGTTACTCAATGGGGTACCTTTCGCTACAAAGTCATGCCTTTTGGATTGAAGAATGCTGGGGCAACGTATCAGCGCGCCATGGTCGCTTTGTTCCACGACATGATCCATCATGATATTGAGGTATACGTCGACGACATGATTGCAAGATCCCAGACTGAGGAAGAACATCTTGACCATCTTAAGAAGTTATTTGACAAGTTAAGGTTGTACAAGCTGAGGTTAAACCCGAACAAGTGCACCTTCGGGGTGAGATCTGGTAAACTGTTGGGTTTCGTCGTAAGCGATAAAGGTATTCAAGTGGATCCTGCAAATGTGAAGGATATATAGGAAATTCCAGCTCCCCGAACAGAGAAAGAAGTCAGAGGCTTTCTGGGATGTTTGAACTATATTGCCCGATTCACATCGCACCTGACTGCTACTTGTGAACCAATCTTCAAGTTACTGAAGAAAGATCAAGTGGTAAGATGGAATGGTGAATTTCAGTCTGCTTTCGAAAGGATTATATCATATCTCCAAGAGCCACCTATTCTAATGCCTCCAGTTGAAGGGAGACCTTTGATCTTATACTTGACAGTACTCGACAATTCAATGGGGTGTGTGCTGGGACAGCATGACGAGTCTGGCCGAAAAGAGCATGCTATTTACTACCTTAGCAAAAAGTTTACCAACTGCGAGACCCGATACTCGTTGCTCGAGAAAACTTGTTGCGCTTTGGCATGGGCTGCTCGCCGGCTGAGACAGTATATGCTGACTCACACTACTCTATTAATATCAAAGATGGACCCAATCAAGTATATCTTCGAGAAGCCTGCCTTATCCAGAAGAATAGCAAGATGGCAGATGATCTTGACTGAGTATGACATCCAGTATACGACCCAAAAGGCAATCAAGGGAAGTGTGTTGGCAGATCATTTGGCACATCAAGCAGTGGATGATTACCAGTCTATGAACTTTGAATTTCCGGATGAGAATATCATGTTAGTAACTGATTGTGAGATACCTGGACCGGATGAAGGACCTGTGCAGGGATCCCGATGGTCTATGTACTTTGATGGAGCTTCAAACGCTTTGGGTAATGGCATCGGCGTCGTGATCATATCTCCTAAAGGCTCTCATACTCCGTTACAACCATGTTTCAACTGCACCAACAATATGGCGGAGTATGAAGCATGCATTATGGGTCTTCGAGCAGCAATTGACCTAAGGATTAAGTTTCTAAGTGTTTTCGGAGATTCCGCTCTCGTGATCAGTCAGATCAAAGGCGAGTGGGATACGAAACACCCTAATCTTATTCCTTACAAGGAGTATGTATTGAAATTGCTTCCCCATTTCGAAGAGATAACCTTTGAACACTTCCCAAGAGAGGAGAATCAGTTGGCGGACGCGCTGGCTACGATGTCTTCTATGTTCAAAGTCAATTGGGACAACGAAGCTCCTCGGATTATCATTGAAAGATTAGACGAACCTGCACATTGCTGTGACATTGAGACTGAAGAGGTAGCAGATAAACCCTGGTTTCATGAGGTGAAGAGGTATCTCGAAGCTCAGGAGTACCCCGAGGGTGCATCTGTTAATGACAAGAAGTTTTTAAGGAGGTTCGCGGAGAAATTCTTCATCAGCAATGGCATTCTTTACAAGTGTAACCATGATTCAACCTTACTGCATTGTGTGGATAAGAATGAAGCAGAAAGGATCATGGCAGATTTACACGAAGGCACTTTCGGGACTCATTCCAGTGGACACACCATGGCAAAGAAAATCCTTCGAGCAGGATACTACTGGTCCACTATAGAAGCCGACTGTTATCAGCATTCTCAGACATGCCACAAGTGTCAGGTCTATGCTGATAAGGTGCACATACCTCCAGTTCCTCTGAACGTCTTGATGGCACCTTGGCCTTTTGCAATGTGGGGCATTGATATGATCGGCGAGATCAGACCTACAGCATCCAACGGGCATTGTTTCATCCTGGTAGCAATTGATTACTTTACGAAGTGGGTTGAAGCAGCTTCTTTTGCTATAGTAACCAAGAACGTCGTAGCACGGTTCATTCGGCACAATCTGATTTGTCGATACGGTGTACCATAGAGGATTATTACGGACAATGGTACAAATCTAAACAATAAGATGATCAATGAGCGCTGCAAGCAGTTCAAGATACAGCATCACAACTCTTCTCCTTACCGGCCGAAGATGAATGGGGTTGTAGAAGCGGCTAATAAGAACATTAAGAAGATTGTGCAGAAGACGACAGTGACATACAAAGATTGGCACGAGATGTTACCGTTTGCTCTTCATGGGTACCTTACCTCAGCGTGGACGTCAACAGGGGCAACCCCCTATTCCTTGGTTTATGGCATGGAAGCCGTCTTACCCATTGAAGTTCAGATACCCTCTCTTAGGATTATGAAGGATACAGGTTTGAGAGAAGATGACTGGATTTAGACCCGGCTTGATCAGCTGAACCTAATCGACGAAAAGAGACTTACTGGTATTTGTCATGGTCAGACGTATCAAAAGCGGATGATCAAGGCATTTAACAAGAAAGTTAGACGACAAGAGTATCAAGTTGGGGACCTAGTTATCAAGCGCACCATTCTACCTCAAGGTGATCCCAGGGGAAAATGGACCCCTACTTACGAAGGGCCATTTGTGGTTAAGAATATTTTCTCAGGAGGAGCTATGATTCTAACCATCATGGATGGTGACGACCTTCCTCACCCCGTCAATGCAGACATAGTGAAAAGATACTACACATAATCAAAGACCCGCTAGGTTGACTGGCCTATAAAAAAGTAAGGGCTTCCCGGCGAACCAAAAGGGTTCGGGCAAAAATAAGGGATGAAAATGAAAAATCTGTACACCCGGCAAGTCGAAAACCTGAAAAGGCGGCTTGGGCAAAAATGGGTATCCCGGTGGACTGAAAACCCGAAAGGGCAGTCCAGGAAAAAGTTAGGGATTAAGGCGTAACACTATGTCTCATTGGATCACCTTGCAACCAGACTTCAGTATCAACTATCAAGCTCGGACGGCACTAATCAATCTGATCTACCTTCAACCAAGCAACAAAGTGATGAGATGCTCGAGAACATAAAGGAAATAGAAAAGTTGGAACCCAGTGGGATTATTCACATGGCTATTTTGTTTAGTTTTTCACAAAATGTATAAACTATTTGTTCGACGGCATTCTGTTACTAGGACGTCAGCCTCTTGTACAAAAACGCATATTTCCAGGCCAAACTTCAAAGTCAATATAATTCATTTTCAAAGAAATTTCAAACTGTTTTTCCTTTATCTGTTTTTTTTTTGCAAATAACGTCCAATGTTCATTTTTGATATATGCATTTGACATTAATTGCTGCTCATGAATATTTACATACGAAACAAAAGACGAATTACTCGTAATATCAGAAACAGGGGCAAATAAGAATTGTCCAAACTGTACGATTGCTCTGTCCACCAGGTACAAGCTAAGTTCAGCTGAAGAATATGGTTGAAATGCATTCACTCCCCACAGAGTAAGACAGTAATAATAGCTCTCCCCAGCTGAGACTTGCAACTATGAGTGAATCGATAATATTCTCCCCCAAGCATAGTTTATCTACCATCAACACTGAAAAGGCTTAATATCCCCGACAGTCTTAATATTCCCCAACAGAGTGTAAGAATATTCCCCGACAGAATACAAGATATCCCCAGTGGAGTTAAAATTTTTCCAGCACAGTCTGAAAAAGCTTCCCCAGTGGAGTTGCAGAATCATCCCCAGTAGACTCTGGAAGTTTGTCCCCGGCAGAGTATAAAGATAAATATCCCCAGACGAGTTCAAATAAAGATTGTCCCCATCAAAGCTCAAAGGATTATCCCCACAAGAGTCTAACAGGTTATCCCCAGT
Organism: Vicia faba; assembly: GCA_948472305.1. NCBI lineage: Eukaryota > Viridiplantae > Streptophyta > Magnoliopsida > Fabales > Fabaceae > Vicia > Vicia faba. The sequence goes on from OX451739.1 coordinate 60,257,169, forward strand.
GAAGTCGCAACTGAAAGATCATCCCCGGCGGAGTTCTTCCCTTTCAAAAACAGGAATTCAATCCCCAACAGGATTCAGTATCACCAGCAATGGTAATTCATCCCCAACGGAATTTATCAGTGGAATCCTCAGCAGAGCATCTCTTCCCCACAGAGTAATCTCCTCATCAGTTTTATGCCCCAACGGAATTATACTCTCCTGCAGGTTTATTCTCGTAATCACCTTCATTCGCCATCCTCAGCGGAAACGAAGAATTCAACTCTATTCTCCAACAGCTATCCGGGATTTATTTTCCCCAGCTAAAAACATTACATTTCCATACATCATGATACATGCATATGCGCATCATACAAAACAATCTCATTTTATTTCTGGAACATCATTTCTTGATATATATCATGCATTGCATGCGACTGACCTCTACCTTTAAAGAAAGATACAGTTAAAAGTTCTCAGCTATGTCGAAGACCTGGCCAGTTCTTAAATTTCAACTAAATTATCCTCGGTTGAATTTCAGATAAGGTTCTCAATCTCGACAAATTTCCTCCGTCAAAGTGTGGACGAGTTCTACAATCTCAACAGAGTTATACTCCGTTAAAGACCAGACAGTTCCTAGATCTTGATGAAGATGTTTCCCTCAGTCGGAGACCTGACCGGTTCTTAAATCTCAACTGAATTATCCTTGGTTGAATTTCAGATAAGGTTCTCAATCTCGACAATTTCCTCCGTCGAAGTGTGGATGAGTTCTACAATCTCAACAGAATTATACTCCATTGAAGACCAGACAGTTACTAGATCTTGATGAAGTTGTTTCCCTCAGTCGAAGACCTGACCGGTTCTTAAATCTCAACTGAATTATCCTCGGTTGAATTTCAGATAAGGTTCTCAATCTAGACAATTTCCTCCGTCGAAGTGTGGACGAGTTCTACAATCTCAACAGAATTATACTCCGTTGAAGACCAGACAGTTCCTAGATCTTGATGAAGATGTTTCCCTCAGTCGAAGACCTGACCGGTTCTTAAATCTCAACTGAATTATGCTCGGTTGAATTTCAGATAAGGTTCTCAATCTCGACAATTTCCTCCATCGAAGTGTGGACGAGTTCTACAATCTCAACAGAATTATACTCTGTTGAAGACCAGACAGTTCCTAGATCTTGATGAAGATGTTTCCCTCAGTCTAAGACCTGACCGATTCTTAAATCTCAACTTAATTATCCTCGGTTGAATTTCAGATAAGGTTCTCAATCTCGACAATTTCCTCCGTCAAAGTGTGGACGAGTTCTACAATCTCAACAAAATTATACTCAGTTGAAGACCAGACAATTCCTAGATCTTGATGAAGATGTTTCCCTCAGTCGAAGACCTGACCGGTTCTTAAATCTCAACTGAATTATCCTCGGTTGAATTTCAGATAAGGTTCTCAATCTCGACAATTTTCCTCCGTCGAAGTGTGGACAAGTTCTATAATCTCAACAGAATTATACTCCGTTGAAGACCAGACAATCCTAGATCTTGATTAAGATGTTTCCCCCAGTTGAATTACGGACAAGTTCTTAAAACTCAGCAAAGGCATTCTCTCAGTTGAGGCACAAGCAAGTTCCTAAAATCTCAACAAAAACCAGGCTTCCCCAGCGGAATCTTCCACAACAACAGTTATGCAAGTTCTCGCTAAGGAATCTCTTATGCGATCGACACTCCTTCAGATGGCATCTTTAAGCCCATCCTCCCACCAACAATCTCCAAATGGCATCTGTAAGCCCATTCTCTCCATCACAAGACTGACACCACTTCACGTGAGTGCAAATTTCTGGGCATTCTAGTGTTCAATCATCTTCTACCTTCGGATCACGAGAGGCACGAAAGCCAATCTACATCCTCAGGTTTAAGAAGATTGAACAGGAGCAGCTGTTGTACCCCAAAATTTGCCCTTTCATATTTCTCCAAACATTGCAAGAAAAATCTCCAAGTGGCTCAAGATTGATCAAGAGTTGGACAATCAAGTTATCTCCTAAGGTAGTCAACCCTAAATTAGGGTTTTGTGTTGCATTAAGATCCTTGAGTACAAATGACCTCAAGTTCTCCCAAATGTCCTAATATGTTCTCAAGGTCATCCATGTCAAATTTCAAGCCTTGCAGAGGAAGTTTGCTCAGTCAATTGCTCAAAGGGTCCAAAAATCGACTATGCTAAGGCAAAAGTCAACTGTGACCTATAAACAGTCAAACTTCAAGATTTTTTTGTCAAAAATCTCATTTTGAAGGATATTTCATCATTTGATCAAGGGTTGATCATTATTCATCAAGGATTGCTCAAAATTCATCAAGACTCAAAAGTTGCTAAATTAGGGTTTTGTAGGAAAAGTCAACTCAACTTTGACCAAGCATAACTTTCTCATACGTTATGAGAAATGATCCATCCAAATCTCATTTTGAAGAGGATGAAATTTCCTACAATCCATCTTCATACCCCAAGATCAGAAAATGCATTCACAAGAAGTTATAAATTTGGACATTGTAGGTCATTTTTGAAAGTCAACAAAAACACCTTTTTTGCCAAAGCTTATAACTTGAGCATGGAATATCAAAATGCGGTGAGACCAAAAGGGTTGGTTAGAGGACATATCAAGATTTCTAAAACGTCCAAGAACACCTCAAAAAGTTCAAAATTGAAGTAGTTATGCATTGTTGAAGTTGGACATTTTTGCAAAATTGCCAAAAGTCAACTATCCCCAAAACATCAAATTTTGTCAAATGCGCCCATTATTTTCCTCTTGATTTGAGCTTGCATCAGTGTCCACGTGTCCTAACTTCAACCATGAGCCCATATCTTATTTTTATTATTTTATTTGATTTTTTATTGAATTATTTCATTTTAAATCAAATTAAATCATATAAAATCCAAATATTGATTACTTGAGATCTTTTTGGTTATTTCAGGTTATAATTATCATCAATATCATAATCAAACTCGAATCTCACCATACCATGTGCAAAAAGATTGAAAATTTGGCAAATTCGGCAAGTTGGTAATGGTGAATCAAATCAAATATGCAATGCATTGATGTGGAAGATTCAAGCCATATTTGTTACCCTAACACCTTGTATCATACATAAGAAAGAGAGGCACACGAAAATAAGAGATGGAGGCTACAAGAACAGGCAGAACCAAGTTTGAAAAAAGTGACAAAAAGTTGGAATTCGAAATCATAGCAAGAGAGGTTTTCAGAAGCCAAAAGCTATCCCAATCGATTCCTGGGTGTTCAGTCAACCTTCTTGGATCAAAAGCATGCATTTTCCAACCTCCTAGAGCGTTGTAAGTGTCACGCGACTCCCTTCTGTATTTGATTTCGTATTTCAAAATTTATGCATTGTTACGATGAATTAGTGGCATATTTGTAATCACCAGATCATTTCCAAGCCTTTTGCATTATTTGATTTCATTTATATGCTCTATGGTGCCAAAAGCCATTGTTAGGGTTTTGCTTCTTGGTTTGGGGTTTTTTATTACAGATAAAATTATCCTTAGTGATGGCTATGGACGTGACCGGGAGAGGAAGACGAATGCAACCATGGTCTTGGGGGGAGTTTATGTAGCCTGAGATGAATTTTAGGAATGGCCTATTGTGATCGGTGGATCTGGAACTGACTGTTTAACGCTGGTTCGTGAAATGTCGCGGAAGCAAGAGTCGCCACCGTCTTTTATTTTCTCCAAATGGAAAGGACAAAAGCACAGAAAAATTCCTTAAAGAGATTGCTCTCGGTTCGGGAGGTAGATTATAGAAAGGGAAGGTGTTAGCACCCTTTATATCCATGGTTATCCATGGGCTCTTAGATACTTGCTCACTTGTGTTTTCAAAAATGGTTTATTTGCTTTTCAATGTGGGTTTTAAAAAAGTTTCTTTGAAAATTCCAGTTCGACTCTTGTATCGGTCCTCAAGAGTGTTTGAAAAATTGCTTTCGAAAGCTTTTGAAAAGGTGTCGGTGTGAAAAGTATTTTTTGATTTGTTTTGAAATTAGAGCAAGTATCTAGAGTTGTCTACCTACCCTAAGGAATTCGTCTGTGTAAATGTCCTTTAAAGTAGTGCCATCCCACCATTGAGAGGTAGGTAGCACCACCGTTGGAGGTGTTCGGGTCAATTCGAAGGTTCGGGACATGGTGATCACCAGAGCAATGGGAAGACACCTTAGAAGCTACCCTCATGCCAGGTTCCCGAATCATGAGGACTTACTAAGACATCCTCTACTCGACGATCACCTTTCGAGGCAAGGCAACAGTGAGGCGTACCCTAGGGGTGGTGTGTGCGATTCGTGTGTCGTTTTCAAGTATTTTTGTCTTTTGTCATGTTATTGGTGATCTAACGTTTGTTTTTTAGTTTTGTCCATACATTCTTTCATGCTTTGATTAACAGTTAAAAAATTGCGGGAAAGTAAAATTTCTAAGCTATTACAAAAGGCGCGGGTCCACATCGCCAAAGTTTCTCGAACCCGATTTGACAGAAAAATAAAGAAAGTAAAAGAAAATAAGGAATTAAAAATGCGAGAAATTAATTACAAGGCTTCGGGAGAGATACATAACTATTTAAACGAAATAAAATAAATATGCGAATAAGAATTAAAAACGAGGGCGTTGGACCCTTTTTGCAAAATTAAATTAAATGGTGACATTAATTAATTAAAAAAAGAAAGGAAATTGTTTTTTTGGGTATTTTATGATTTTTAGGATTAATTAATGAAAAAAGAATTAATTAAGATAAACGCTAACCCTAATTCTAGTTATTTTAATTTATTAAAAAGAAGATTAAAACCTAATATTAACCCTAATTAATTTACATGCAAATTTAATTACAAAAATAAATATTTAATTATTTTAATTATTATGAAAGAAAAAATAAAAAGGAATAAAAAAACATTAATTAAACCCTATTTCTACATTTTTTAGATTTTTATTAAAAGAATTAAAATTAAAACCTAATTTAAAACTAATTTAATTATATGCAATTATTTACAAGAGTAATTAAAAAAAAATTTATTATTTTTCTCTTTTCTGATTTTTATGTGTTTTTTTATATTTTATGAAAATATTAAATTAATTAGTAAAACAATAATTAAAAGAAAATATAAATAATAAAAAGTAAAGAAAGTAAAAAAAAGTTGGCAAACCTAGGGGGTTCAGACCCCAAATAGGAGGTTAGTCTTGAGAAATCTGGCCCATTTGCCCTTGGCCCGTTTGACTTTCTCCAGGGAGTATGCTGGCGCGTTGACTGGGGCTCACCATGTACCTCAGAGCGTGGCCTTTGGATTGATGAAATTGGACAGGTGGATGGCTTGATGGAGAAGGTGTATGGTGGTCTTCAGTATGGGCACTACATGTGAACGTTAATTGGAAAAAAACATATGGAAAGGGTGAAGACCTGGGGCTCGAACCCAGGTCATTAACATTACCAGCCTACACGTATGCCACTGAGCCATTCCAAGCGCGTTTAACACATAATAGCTAACAAATATTATAAAAGAACAATGGTCAATGGCTTGAAAACGCGCGAAGCATTTGAATGCTCCAATCAGAGCCTTCCACGTGATCGTCTTCCTCGTTGGGGATTTCCTGAAACAAATTAACAAACATTTAACGGGGGTTTTGAACCCCCTCAAAACATGCTGATTTTAATAATAGCGATTAGGCCATGTGGCCTCAGAAATTTGGCGCGATGGTCTCAATCTCTTCGTCCCAACCTGCTGATTTCGCTCATGGCATTGTTATGTCTCAATTTTACAGGAATGGAAAACGCCTAAATTAAAAACCTTGGAACCCTAGATATCTCTAATGGCAAATCCTCATATAGGGCATGAAAACAAAATTAAATCACACGGTTAGCATCAGAATTGCATAAGGAGTATAAATCACATATTAAAACTTGCAAAAAACGCATGAATTGAGATGCACGGATGAGAAATTTTCTTTGTACAGGTGAGATCGTTCTCACGTTTCTGGGCACGAGAGCTTATGGTTTTTGATGCAGAATCTTCCTATGAAGCCTCAGCAAGCCAATGGAATCAAAATCGTGCCTTGAATCGCCCTAGAATTAGCTTTTCAGTTTTGAGTTTCTTTGCAAAAATTTCAAGTTTGTGTCTTGGTTTCTAGCGCAGCTCAGTGGTTTTTTTCATTAGGTTTGTGTTCAGGCTTAAGTATAGAGTGAATTAGGTCAAGAAAAAACAATCCAAATCCTTTGCATTCATGGTTTTTGAGATTTGATTTTTCAAGATCTTTTTCCAATCTTTTTTCATGCTATTTTTGTACAAATCATGTCCAATCAATTCAATTCCTTCCAAATCTGATCATGCACGAATCATTGAGCCTATTACATGTACAAAAAGATTTGATAAGTTAGGTTAAGTATTTTTCATATATTTAATTGATTTAAATGAATTATTATTAATAAAAATTCAAATAAATAAATAAAAAATGAATAAAACTTCCCTTTGGGCCAAGTGGTCGTGCACATGTATTGGATGATGAATTATGGAAGAAAAATAGGCCCATTAGCAATTTTAGGTCATTTGAATCAATGTTGACTTTTCAAAATATCCAAAAATTTCCCAACTTCCACAAGGCATAACTTGCTCAATTTTTAAGCTTTGCTCATGTTCTTGGACATTTTGGAAAGGTCTTTGAGTCCTCTAACCAATGCCTTTGGTCCCATGTCATTTTGATTTACCAATCTCAAGTTATGGCCTTTGACTTAAAGTCCTTTTTGTTGACTTTTGAAAATGACCTATAATGTTGAAATTGATAACTTTTTGTGAGAGCATTTCTTGGACTTGAAGTATGAAGATGAGTTGTAGGAAATGTCTTTCTCTTCAAAATGAGCTTTGGATGGAATTTTTCTGATAATCCATGTGAAAGTTATGCCCTGGTCAATTTACAGTTGACTTTTTCAATTGTCCAAATAAGGAAACTTTTGCATCTTGATGATTTTTGAGCCAAGCTTTGAGAATCATGATCAAGCATTGATCAAATGATGTTTGTGGCTTCAAAATGAGATGTTTCCCAAAAATTTGAACTTTTGACTGTCAAATGACCATTTTGCCCCTACAGTTGACTGTAGTGCAATTAGGGTTTTTGACTGTGCAATTTTGTGCTGAAAGTCTTGAAACTTGGTATGAGGATGCTTGACCATATTTATAGGCATGTGGGACTTGATTGGACCTTTGGAAACTTCATTTTCTTGATCAGAACCAAAACCCTAGTTTTTACTGTGAAGGAGGCTCTTACACTGTGCAACCCTTGGGGAACTTTGAAGCATGACTTGGCAATTTCTTGAAGAATATGGGAGGGCAAATTTTGGGGTACAACAGTTGCCCCTGTTCAATCTTCTTAGACCTGAGGATGCAGATTGGCTGACGTGTTTTTCGTAATCCGAGGGTGGAAGATGATTGAACACTAGAGTGCCCAGAAATTTGCGCTCACATAGTAGCAGTGTGATGATGGGAATGGGCTTATAGATGCCATTTAGATCTTGACGAGTAGGATGATGGGCTTATAGATGCCATCTGATGTTGATCGCATAAGAGATTCCTTAGCGAGAACTTGCGTACCTGCAAAAGAAAAATGAATACCTGACATGTTGCAGGAGCTGGTTTTCAGATGCTTGATATAGATGTGTCCTGACTGGTTACAGGAGCTGGATCTGGAGCTTCAAACGGTGATGAATGAACCAGGAGTGGCTACTACCTCAACAGGAATGGTGAGAGAACCTTGAATGATTTTAACCTTAACAGCAATCGTTGAGAAAGTCTTGGGATTACCACCTCCGCAGGATCGGGAAGAGAACCAATAGGCAATTATAATCTCAAAAGCGGACGTTTGAGAAGAACCTGGAATGGAATTATCATCTCCGCACCGCTGGGGAGAGAACCATAGGAAATTATAATCTCAAAAGCGGACGTCTGAGAAAAACCTGGAATGGAATTATCATCTCACGCACCGTCGGGGAGAGAACCATAGGAAATTATAATCTCAAAAGCGGACGTTTGAGAAAAACCTGGGCTGGAATTATCATCTCACGCACCGTCGGGGAGAGAACCATAGGAAATTATAATCTCAAAAGCGGACGTCTGAGAAAAACCTGGAATGGAATTATCATCTCACGCACCGTCGGGGAGAGAACCATAGGAAATTATAATCTCAAAAGCGGATGTTTGAGAAAAACCAGGGCTGGAATTATCATCTCCGCACCGCTGGGGAGAGAACCATAGGAAATTATAATCTCAAAAGCAGACGTTTGAGAAAAACCTGGGCTGGAATTATCATCTCACGCACCGTCGGGGAGAGAACCATAGGAAATTATAATCTCAAAAGCGGACGTCTGAGAAAAACCTGGAATGGAATTATCGTCTCACGCACCGTCGGGGAGAGAACCATAGGAAATTATAATCTCAAAAGCGGACGTTTGAGAAAAACCTGGGCTGGAATTATCATCTCACGCACCGTCGGGGAGAGAACCATAGGAAATTATAATCTCAAAAGCGGACGTCTGAGAAAAACCTGGGATGGAATTATCATCTCACGCACCGTCGGGGAGAGAACCATAGGAAATTATAATCTCAAAAGCGGACGTCTGAGAAAAACCTGGACTGGAATTATCATCTCACGCACCGTCGGGGAGAGAACCATAGGAAATTATAATCTCAAAAGCGGACGTCTGAGAAAAACCTGATAACTTCTACTGAGTCTTCATCAGACAAATCTGTTGGGAGTCGATTTAGCTGAACTAGAGAAAGCCTTGGACTGGATAAGAAATCTTTGGAGTCGATTAACTGAACCGGTCTAGGTCTTGAAATATGATTGAGAATCTAACTGAATCTTTCCTGAAAGGTAAAGGTCAGTCATATGCTATGCATGATATGGACCAAGCAATGATGTTCTCAACATAAATGAGATTTGTAAGATATGATGTGTATATGCATGCTATAATGATGTATGTGATGTTTAGGAATGTATTTTTCGTCTAGGAAAGTAAATCCTTGACGGGTGCCGAGAAGTCACTCCTGGACTGATGTTGGAGAATAGATTTTGCTTCCGCTGGGGATGATAGTTGCAAGAATACCGGTAGGAGAAGATGACTCCGTTGGGGAATAAACTTGGCGAATGGAATAACTCTGCGGGGAGAAGAGTACTCTAGCGATCTTGTTGGGAAGCAATACGCTGTGGGGAGAGAGATACTTTTGCTGAGTTGTTAGTAGTAACTTGCTAAGGATATCTTTGTTGTATTGGAAGTGTTGATAGACTTCGCTGGGGATAAGAAAGAACAGTGTTGACGACGCCCTTTCCGTGGCTTTTGGCTGAGGATAACCCAGTTATATCCTGTTAAGGAAATAACTCTTTAAATAAAGCCGGACGACGCGTTCGTGCTCTGCGAGGATAGGCTTCCAGAATCTACTGGGGATAAGCTTACTGCTTGGGGGTATGAATTCCAACTTTCCTGGGGAACTAGATTGGACTCTCCTGGGGAGGTTTTGACTGCGGGGAAGTGATTCCTTTGAATGTTGATATACCGCCGGGGAACAATCTTTAGACCAAGATTGCCGGGGATGCTTGTTAAGAATATATGTATACATGTTGCTGGGGAATGTTGAGATCTGCTGGAGGACACCCAACTTCCTTAAGGTTTGATAGTATCTTTGCTTGAGAGAGTGTACTGACTTGCTGACTCACTCTCTGGGGAATTAAGATATGCTGGCTATGTTCTTCCGCCGAACTCACCTTGGTACCTTGGTGGACGGAACAATTAGGTCGTTTGGAGAACTCATCATTGCCCCTGTTTCTGAGGTGGGAGATGAAGACCTGTGAGGTGCTGATAGTTGTTGATGGGCAGACCTACTTCTGGCAGGCAAGTGACAAGATGACAGGACATAGTCGTACGCTTTGATCCCTAACTTTTGCCTAGACCGCCCTTTCGGGTTTTCAGTCCACCGGGATACCCATTTTTGCCCAAGCCGCCTTTTCAGGTTTTCGACTTGCCGGGTGTACAGATTTTTTCATTTCATCCCTTCATTTTGCCCGAACCCTTTTGGTTTGCCGGGAAGCCCTTATTTTTGCCTAGGTATGTCAACCTAGCGGGTCTTTGATTTTGCGCAGTACTTTTTTCGACTATGTCCATGCTCTCAGAATGTAGGGAGTTGCCCCTGTTAGAAGTGTTTTGTCATGCCACCAGAAGGTGTTTGATCAGGCAAGATTCTGTTGCTGGAATGCCCCTAGTGACTTAGGCGGAGATTTTCCCCAGACTAATAGGCTTTTTTGAGAGATTCTCGGAATCTTGACTTAACTGCACCAGATGATGGACAATAGTCATGCCACGCCCCTTGATTGGAGATACTCTTGTTCATTAGACTTTCATTGTGCGAATTTCCCTGCTGTTCAAACAAAAAGTCATATGCAAACAAAGTTATGTTAAAAATGCAAAGCCTATGTCTGTCTTGAAGATTTTGAAAATGCATTCTTTTCATAAAACAAGTGAATGTTTGTAAAACGTGATGTCAACTCCGTATTTTATCGCAAGCCTTAAGGAGTCAGGATACCTTTCGTAACAGTATGCTTTCGAACTAACCCATGCTTCGGCTAGGACTTTTGAGGGTTGTAGCGTGGCCTGGTTCACGGTTTAAGAAACAAAGGATAAAGGCTCAAATTATTTGTACCCACCCACTCTTCGTGATGTTCTCCAAACCTAAACTCAGTTGATCGTACGTTAGACCTTGTTTGAGTCTTTGCTCTGACTTTCCAGTGATGATTCGGATGTTGATAACTTATTTTGAATAGGCAGTCATTCCTTTTTCGTTGAGGGTTTATAAGACCTCTTTCTTTTTTGATTTTTTTTTTGTTATCCCTTTCTTTTTTTTTTGCCTGAACTGTTCCCTTTTTTGGAATTACAGTCAGCGGGATGCCCCAGTTTGTAAGTCTCCTTCATTGGTTTTTGACTTATTGGGTTTTTTTTTTAGTTTTTGAGATAATGACTGCCTTTCTTTATTGATTATTCGGAACCATCACTGTCTTCTTTGCTTTGTAAGGACCTCTTTGGTGCCATTCGTTATGCACTTGGATCAACTGAGAGACTACCCTGCCCTAGGTTATGATTAAGGGTTTTAAATTTCGAAAAAGAAAAACTCCTACTTCTTTGGCTCAGAGGGGTTGACGAGGGATTATCATCCTTATAACTCCAGTGTTTAGGGATTGAAACAATGCATGTACCTCATCAGCGGGGTCTGTTCAAAAGCATACTGTAAAGATAGCGGTATCGTTTTCGTCATCCTCCCTCAAGAGGCTTAGAATTAATGAGAGTCGATCATCAGAAAAAATACGAAAATAATTTGCATTTAGTGAATACGAATATATTGTTTCAGAACAGACATATGCGATGCATTAATGACATAACAATGTTTAACATGAGTAAATGTTTGAACAAAAGAGAATTGCAACTTGAACATTCGAATGAACAAAATTTCTCAATCCTAGCCATGTTTTGGCAAGGGAGCAGTGAGCACGTGGGGAGTCTTGGGTACTTTAAACTGAATCTCTCCAGCGTCGATCATGTCTTGGATCTTATTTTTCAAACTCCAACAATCATCTGTAGTATGCCCCGGGCTGTCAGAGTGATAAGCGCAGCGGGCGTTGGGGTTATACTTCGGTGACGTTGTATTTTGGTTCTTCGGAGCTTTTTTTTAGAGTTACCAGCTTGGTCTCCAGCAACTGTGGCAATATCTGGGATAAGGTCATGCTGAGCCGAGTGAACTGCCTTCTCTCGCTCTTTTGATGTTGAATTTGTGACACTGGAGCCATTTGAGGAGTTCTCCCCTTACCCCCTTGTCTCAAAGGTGGTTGAACGATGACTGGCTTTTTACCCTTAGACTTTTGCCCCAGTTGGTTATTCTGAAGCAGTTGGTTGACGAGAACTCCAAGCTCTTCCTGTCTTTGAGCTAAGCTTTGAATGGCAGTCACCTGCCCCAGCATCTGGGTTTTCATTATATCCACTTCAGCTTGTAGGTGTTTCAGCCTTTCATCCTCAGCACTGTTCCTGACAAAGGTCTCCATGAGAAGTGTCCTTAGCTCCTCCTGCCCCTTGGATAGATTCGGGAGGATTTCCCCGAACCGGGTCTCTTGAGCAATAAAGTCCTGGTTATCTTGTTGGCAAGCCATTGCTGAAATAAACAGCGAGAAAGGTAAGTGACCTGCAGAAGAGATACCTGTAATGCAATTATGTGTATGATATGCATGCAATGTTTTCAAGGACCTTGCAGGGTAAACAAGAAAATTATTAGCATTGGAAACCGGTGACTTGATTGAAGGCACTTCATATTGTTGGGAGTCCTTCTTCAAGGGTCAAAGGCTCACCATATCCAGTGGGTCATAGCCCCTGACTTTAGTCATCATGTCTAGTTCTAGTTTCTAAATAACCTTGGTTAGGGGAACCTTCTCCAGGAGTCAAAGCTCACCATATCTAGTGGGTCATAGCCCCTGACAATCTTTGGCTAGAGGAAAATAAATCCTCTTTGCCCCTTGCTAGATGTTTGATTTATCATGACCTGCATCACAAGCCCTTGAGATCCTTGAAATGGGTTAGGATGTATGCAATGGTATGATGTCATGATGCATGGGGTAATATGGATAAACCCTGTTATGACTCCCAATTAAGGACTGCAAACCAAAAACCTGCAAGAAACTCGGTAAAACCTGTCATGAGTCCCAATTAAGGACTAAAACAAACCCTGCAAGAAACTTGGTAAACCTTGTTATGAGTCCTAGTTAAGGACTAAAATAAAAACCTGCAAGAAACTTAGTAAGCCTTGTTATAAGTCTTAGTTAAGGACTACAAACAAAACCTACAAGGAACTCAAGTGTCAGATAACAAGCATGCAAGTAGTCAAGTACGAAGGCACACAAGTCACACAAGAGAAGCCCTTAAAGTTTAGGCCAGCATGAGGTCTGGGTAGTACCCTCTTGAAGTTGGTGGGTTCAACCTGTCCTATTAGAAGTAACCGGGTTCTAAGGGTCCCAATATCACGGGATTGCTTTCATTGTTCATCGTTTCGATTTAGCCACTGAACTGGCGACCGAAATATTCCAGGAAAGCAACCCTCAATTGAGTGTAGTATCGAGTATCAACCAACCTCGGACTGCACCAAAGTCAGTTATCTCACTACCCTAAAGAGGCCAAGATAGTTCAATTAAGGTTCCTAAGGTCTGTTGACGTTTCATGACACCACGCGGAGGCCCCGTACTCTCCTTGACTGAACTCAAGGGTTACCGGTACACACCAAAGTGCCACATCAACGTAGCAGACTGCTTCAACCATGTCGGTATACCCCACACAGTTCCCTCACAGCCTTGTTGCTACTTTCTAAGAAGGTATCCCCCAGATCTGGGTTAGGATCTATAGAACTCCCAAGACAGTCCCACAATTTAAAGCAATCAAAGAAAGCAATTGAAAACACAGTGATCTTAGTCCTAAGGTACACCTCACTTTAAAGATCATCCCCAGCAGAGTCGCCAGTTCTGTGATCGGTGGATCTGGAACTGACTGTTTAACGCTGGTTCGCGAAATGTCGCGGAAGCAAGAGTCGCCACCGTCTTTTATTTTCTCCAAATGGAAAGGACAAAAGCACAGAAAAATTCCTTAAAGAGATTGCTCTCGGTTCGGGAGGTAGATTATAGAAAGGGAAGGTGTTAGCACCCTTTCTATCCATGGTTATCCATGGGCTCTTAGATACTTGCTCACTTGTGTTTTCAAAAATGGTTTATTTGCTTTTCAATGTGGGTTTTAAAAAAGTTTCTTTGAAAATTCCAGTTCGACTCTTGTATCGGTCCTCAAGAGTGTTTGAAAAATTGCTTTCGAAAGCTTTTGAAAAGGTGTCGGTGTGAAAAGTATTTTTTGAATTGTTTTGAAATTAGAGCAAGTATCTAGAGTTGTCTACCTACCCTAAGGAATTCGTCTGTGTAAATGTCCTTTAAAGTAGTGCCATCCCACCATTGAGAGGTAGGTAGCACCACCGTTGGAGGTGTTCGGGTCAATTCGAAGGTTCGGGACATGGTGATCACCAGAGCAATGGGAAGACACCTTAGAAGCTACCCTCATGCCAGGTTCCCGAATCATGAGGACTTACTAAGACATCCTCTACTCGACGATCACCTTTCGAGGCAAGGCAACAGTGAGGCGTACCCTAGGGGTGGTGTGTGCGATTCGTGTGTCGTTTTCAAGTATTTTTGTCTTTTGTCATGTTATTGGTGATCTAACGTTTGTTTTTTAGTTTTGTCCATACATTCTTTCATGCTTTGATTAACAGTTAAAAAATTGCGGGAAAGTAAAATTTCTAAGCTATTACAAAAGGCGCGGGTCCACATCGCCAAAGTTTCTCGAACCCGATTTGACAGAAAAATAAAGAAAGTAAAAGAAAATAAGGAATTAAAAATGCGAGAAATTAATTACAAGGCTTCGGGAGAGATACATAACTATTTAAACGAAATAAAATAAATATGCGAATAAGAATTAAAAACGAGGGCGTTGGACCCTTTTTGCAAAATTAAATTAAATGGTGACATTAATTAATTAAAAAAAGAAAGGAAATTGTTTTTTTGGGTATTTTATGATTTTTAGGATTAATTAATGAAAAAAGAATTAATTAAGATAAACGCTAACCCTAATTCTAGTTATTTTAATTTATTAAAAAGAAGATTAAAACCTAATATTAACCCTAATTAATTTACATGCAAATTTAATTACAAAAATAAATATTTAATTATTTTAATTATTATGAAAGAAAAAATAAAAAGGAATAAAAAAACATTAATTAAACCCTATTTCTACATTTTTTAGATTTTTATTAAAAGAATTAAAATTAAAACCTAATTTAAAACTAATTTAATTATATGCAATTATTTACAAGAGTAATTAAAAAAAAATTTATTATTTTTCTCTTTTCTGATTTTTATGTGTTTTTTTATATTTTATGAAAATATTAAATTAATTAGTAAAACAATAATTAAAAGAAAATATAAATAATAAAAAGTAAAGAAAGTAAAAAAAAGTTGGCAAACCTAGGGGGTTCAGACCCCAAATAGGAGGTTAGTCTTGAGAAATCTGGCCCATTTGCCCTTGGCCCGTTTGACTTTCTCCAGGGAGTATGCTGGCGCGTTGACTGGGGCTCACCATGTACCTCAGAGCGTGGCCTTTGGATTGATGAAATTGGACAGGTGGATGGCTTGATGGAGAAGGTGTATGGTGGTCTTCAGTATGGGCACTACATGTGAACGTTAATTGGAAAAAAACATATGGAAAGGGTGAAGACCTGGGGCTCGAACCCAGGTCATTAACATTACCAGCCTACACGTATGCCACTGAGCCATTCCAAGCGCGTTTAACACATAATAGCTAACAAATATTATAAAAGAACAATGGTCAATGGCTTGAAAACGCGCGAAGCATTTGAATGCTCCAATCAGAGCCTTCCACGTGATCGTCTTCCTCGTTGGGGATTTCCTGAAACAAATTAACAAACATTTAACGGGGGGTTTTGAACCCCCTCAAAACATGCTGATTTTAATAATAGCGATTAGGTCATGTGGCCTCAGAAATTTGGCGCGATGGTCTCAATCTCTTCGTCCCAACCTGCTGATTTCGCTCATGGCATTGTTATGTCTCAATTTTACAGGAATGGAAAACGCCTAAATTAAAAACCTTGGAACCCTAGATATCTCTAATGGCAAATCCTCATATAGGGCATGAAAACAAAATTAAATCACACGGTTAGCATCAGAATTGCATAAGGAGTATAAATCACATATTAAAACTTGCAAAAAACGCATGAATTGAGATGCACGAATGAGAAATTTTCTTTGTACAGGTGAGATCGTTCTCACGTTTCTGGGCACGAGAGCTTATGGTTTTTGATGCAGAATCTTCCTATGAAGCCTCAGCAAGCCAATGGAATCAAAATCGTGCCTTGAATCGCCCTAGAATTAGCTTTTCAGTTTTGAGTTTCTTTGCAAAAATTTCAAGTTTGTGTCTTGGTTTCTAGTGCAGCTCAGTGGTTTTTTTCATTAGGTTTGTGTTCAGGCTTAAGTATAGAGTGAATTAGGTCAAGAAAAAACAATCCAAATCCTTTGCATTCATGGTTTTTGAGATTTGATTTTTCAAGATCTTTTTCCAATCTTTTTTCATGCTATTTTTGTACAAATCATGTCCAATCAATTCAATTCCTTCCAAATCTGATCATGCACGAATCATTGAGCCTATTACATGTACAAAAAGATTTGATAAGTTAGGTTAAGTATTTTTCATATATTTAATTGATTTAAATGAATTATTATTAATAAAAATTCAAATAAATAAATAAAAAATGAATAAAACTTCCCTTTGGGCCAAGTGGTCGTGCACATGTATTGGATGATGAATTATGGAAGAAAAATAGGCCCATTAGCAATTTTAGGTCATTTGAATCAATGTTGACTTTTCAAAATATCCAAAAATTTCCCAACTTCCACAAGGCATAACTTGCTCAATTTTTAAGCTTTGCTCATGTTCTTGGACATTTTGGAAAGGTCTTTGAGTCCTCTAACCAATTCCTTTGGTCCCATGTCGTTTTGATTTACCAATATCAAGTTATGGCCTTTGACTTAAAGTCCTTTTTTGTTGACTTTTGAAAATGACCTATAATGTTGAAATTGATAACTTTTTGTGAGAGCATTTCTTGGACTTGAAGTATGAAGATGAGTTGTAGGAAATGTCTTTCTCTTTAAAATGAGATTTGGATGGAATTTTTCTGATAATCCATGTGAAAGTTATGCCCTGGTCAATTTACAGTTGACTTTTTCAACTGTCCAAATAAGGAAACTTTTGCATCTTGATGATTTTTGAGCCAAGCTTTGAGAATCATGATCAAGCATTGATCAAATGATGTTTGTGGCTTCAAAATGAGATGTTGCCCAAAAATTTGAAATTTTGACTGTCAAATGACCATTTTGCCCCTACAGTTGACTGTAGTGCAATTAGGGTTTTTGACTGTGCAATTTTGTGCTGAAAGTCTTGAAACTTGGTATGAGGATGCTTGACCATATTTATAGGCATGTGGGACTTGATTGGACCTTTGGAAACTTCATTTTCTTGATCAGAACCAAAACCCTAGTTTTGACTGTTCAGGAGGCTCTTACACTGTGCAACCCTTGGGGAACTTTGAAGCATGACTTGGCAATTTCTTGAAGAATATGGGAGGGCAAATTTTGGGGTACAACACCTATGCTTTTAGCTGTGGATTCAAATCCGCAGGTAACTTTGTTACAGGCCTGAGAACAGGGACGAGATCGTGTCCTCCTCTGATTGGCCCTTTCAAAATTTTCGCGCATTTTTTTTGTTTGCTGGCATACTGACTTGTCTTTTTTTATTATGATTTGTTTACATATTACTAACAATTGAAGCGAAGTGGCCCAGTGGTCAGTGTGTCTACTTCCAAGGCGTTGATGGCTGGAGGTCAGGGGTTCGATCCCTGCCTCCAACGATTTGCATTTTCTCTTAGTTTTTCATACAATCAGGTGCATATCCAGGCTTGTGGCATACCATACGCCTTCACACGTCCAACAACCAGATGGCCAAAGGCCAGATCTGGTGATCCAAGTTGATGGTCCACCATAGCCCAAGTCAACATGCGCGCATAGAATCAAGAAAGTCAAACAGGGCCAATGCAAATGGGCCTCAGGATTACTATTCTCCTCCAAAAAACAGGACCACTCCCCCCTCTCTCTATTTTTATTTATTTTGTTTTAATTATTATTTTATTATTTTCATTTAATTACTAACCAATTAAAACTCTTCTTTTTATAAAAATAAAAAAACACAAAATATTTTCTTTATCAAATTAAATTCTAACTTTTTTATTTTTATTAATAAACATTAATTAATTGATTTAGAATTTTAATTAGAATAACTTTCACATTTTTGTAAATAATTAAAATTCAATTAGATTTAATTAGGTTTTTTTACTAACATTAATTAATTTTATTTTCTTTCTTTAATTACCAAAAACCCAAAAATAATTTATTTTTATTAATTTATTTATTTATTAATTTGGTAATTAATTTAGGTTAATTTCTTTCTTAAAAATAAAAAAACAACAAAAAAATCTTTTCTTTAACAAAAAGGGTCAAAACCCTAGAACTTTGCGCTCGATTTAATTTCCCGCACGCGATTTATTTATTTTATCCAATAATGTACTTGCTCCCAGTTTGTAATAGTAAATAGGACCTTTATTTATTTTTTATCGCTTTATTTATTTTTAAAGGGTTTGTCTTTGGCGATGTAAATACCCGACACCTTGTAATTTAAATTCCGCAATTTATTTTCCGCAAAATATAACTATTAGATGCTTGATAATAGGTATGCATGACAATATTAAATGCTTTAACCTAAAATCAACTTAGATCACCATTAACATGTACAAAGACAAAAAATAACTGAAAACAACACACTCGCACATGTGCACTCTTAGGGTACACCCCACTTGGTGGCCTTCGTACGTGGTCATTGAGTATAGGTCACTTTAGAGGTTGCCCTCTTGTCCAAAAGATCACAGTTGCCTCGAAACGGTTGCCTCGGATATTGTTGCCTCAAATAAATGATTTAAGACATTAGGGTTACCGCTAAGGCGTCCTAACATTGCTTTGGTGACCGTAAGTCCCTCATTCGAATTGACCCTCAAACTCCAATGATGGTGCTACCTACTCATCAATAGTAGGATAGCATTGTCTAAAGGACATTAGCATAGAACGATTCCTTTTTCGAGTAAGTAGATGGTTCTTAAGTACTTGCTCTTTCAAAAAAACAAAAACTTTTTCACACTTACACTTTTCGAACAAATTTTTCAAAAACACTTCATACACTCTTGAGGACAGAAACAAGAGTTAAATCGAAGTTTCAAATACAAAAACTTTTTCAAACCCACAAGCACAAAGAAAGCAATATTTTGAAAATAATATGAGCAAGTACCTAAGAGCCCGTGGATAACCACGGATAGAAAGGGTGTTAACACCTTCCCTTTCTATAATCTACACCCCAAACCCGAGAAACATCTCAAAAAAGGAATTTTCTGTGCTTTTTTCCTTTCCTTGTTGGATAAAATAAAAGTCGGTGGCGACTCTTGCTTACCGCGACATTTTGTGAAAACAAACACAAAACGCAAACCAGCATTCCAAAAAACAGTCAGTTTTTTCCCACCGTATCACAATCATGTCCTTGCTGAAGATGGTTTCTAGTTACGCCCTTGAGGCAAGATGCCACGTTTGATTTGTTTGTGTCTTGTTACCTTGAAAAAGGGCTTAAGTTGTTAGCATGTTTTTGATTTGCTAAGAAAAGGAATTTTAGTTTAGATTAATATGAAAAAGGGGAAGAAAAGAGTTTATAAGGGACTAGCCTATTTCTAGCCTAATGTTATCATAAAATGGTGGCCCTATGATTCGGATTAACAAAAGGGAATTTCTACCTAGTGTTAGCATGCATAGTTTGCAACCTAAAGTCTAACTTACATCCAAAAGAAGCAAGCATATCCTAAGGGAATATGGTATGTATAAGGATAAAGCAAACAAGCTTGAAGATGCACACACATAAAAGAGTAAGGAAAAGAAGCGAAATGCTTTAGTCAAGGGGAGCGTATCAGCCGAGACAAACAAGCGGGAGTAGGATGAAAAAGCAAAATGTGATGTCCAAAGCGACTGCACACCTAACCAAGATATAGGAGATCAAAGCAAGCGATAGAAAGCAATATAAATAATCACAGAGTATCAGCATCAGCCAATGCGAACTCCTGACAAAGCATGGGGGTTCAATTATGGAACCCTTCCCCACCTGCAAAATACCTACACAACGGTAGGGTTTTAAACAAACCACACACATGTAGCACACAATGGAAAATAATGTGTAATTTCCCAAAATGGGTCTTTAAATAAACCAAAGGGGTTCCTGACATGATCAGCAATGGAGACCCATGTCATACATCTCTACCCTACTTCTCATGGCATTAGAAAGCAGTAAAGCCCTACTTCTCATGATTTCTAGAAAAGCGGTAAAGAGGTACGATAAAGCGCGAAAAATGAGGAATAAAATGAAGTTATGATGATACCGAATGGAGAAGTTACGTTGTCTCTTCAAAACCATGCAAGCGATAAGAAAACTCTACAGAAGTTGCTCTGTTTGAGTGATCAAAGAATTATCCTCCAAGTATTCCATATCACAGAAGATTTGCCTCAGTACTGTCATAAACTCTCAATAACAATGGCAACCAAATGATTAGAAAACATAAAAATTATAATAAACTCTAATCAAAATTCTAAAAATAAATTCCAAAAGTTATATTAACATATTTTTATTATTTTGTCATGTATTTCCATTATAAAAATCATGATCAATAAAAATTAAAATGAAAGCCAATCAAAAAGAAATTTTACAACTCTAAACAGTAGAGTATATAAGTTGTATTAGATGTATAATGTTAGAATCGACACAAGGCCCAATTGTAAATAACCCAGCAACCCCTTTTTTGTTCACCAACAAATAAGATCACCAAAAAGTGATGATAATGGGCCTTAGGGAGCGCGAGCAATGATGGGTCCAAAGAATCCAACAAAACCGTGATATCTTCATCAAATATTTTCAGAATATGTTTCAATAACGATAAAAAAAAATTAAAATTGAAGTAAAGGGATGATACGCTACCGTTTGGAGAAGATTAGGGTTGAATCGGTTGTGACTCTCCAGCTTCTTTGATTCTCTTCCTCTCTCACCTAAATTATCAGTGTCGTGGTGCCATCACCGGTGATCTCCAATTTGAGTCCGCAGTTCAACCTCCTCCAATTCAGTTTTGCAGTTCAGCCTCCTCTGCCTCGACATCGTCTCAGTGAACTTCCATTCTCAACCTCCTCATCTTTGATGTTCTTCTTTAATCCATACGTTTGACGCTACCTCCATGACGCGCTTTGATTTTTTTCTATTCGCGTGATTTCCATCTTGTTCAGTTCCTATCTTCACGTCCCGAATCTCTTAAATGGTTCGATCTCACTTCACGCTTCAAGTGTGATTTAGGTACGTGTTCTTAATTTCTATACTTCTTCTACGTATTTATATGCACTTTTCTGAGTTGTGTATATGCGAGGATTCAACAATATTGTGCGTTGATGATGTTGAATCGCTTGTGGTGGTTGCAGGGAAATCACTGAAGATGAGGATGTCGGAGGTGTCGATGTAACGAGTTTTTTGCAGGCTTCATGAATGTTGAAACAGAGAGAAAGAAAGGCTCTGAGATGAAGATTGCAGAGAAAATTGACCATGGAGATGCGATGATGAAGTCGATGAAGATGAGAAAGCAAGGTTGTGCAGAGAATTTCAATTGAAGAATTGATGAAGGTGATGGAAGGATTCAAAGAGAGTCAAAAGAGAATGACGAGAGAAGGAGAATTTCAAAGAGTAATTTAGAGATTGAAGAACGGTTGCAGAGGATGAAGGTTGATTGTTGAAGATGATATTAAATATGAGGAAAGGAGGGATTGAATCTGGTGAGTTTCTGTGTTGAATTCTCTTTTTTGTTATGACTCTCAACGCTCTCCTCTCTTTTCTGTTGGATGATTTTTTTTTTGTTAGAGCTGGAATTTCTGTTATAGAAATGTTTCTAAAGTTTTTCTCAAAGATTCTAGAGGGGAAACTGAGATGGTTAGTTGGAGGGTGGAAAAATAGTTAGGAGTCGATAGTGTTAGTTAGGCAGTTAAAATTCTAATTTCTGCTTGTTGGTTAGAAAATAGTTTAGATTTTCTGTTAACAGTTATGAGGCCTTTTGGACATTTGGTTACGGTTAGAGGAAGTTAGAAATTCTGTTGGGAAATTGTTTAGCTGTTTCTTTTCGGTGAGACTTGGCTAGGAATTTTTTTTAGCTATTTCCTGCTGGAAGTTTCTGTTATGGTTTACTTGTTACAGTTTGGAAGTTTGATTGAAAGCTTGTTGGGTTGTTGGGGGATTTTTCTGCACTTTTTGTTTTGGTTTGAAAGCAATTTTCTATTGTGGAATGTTTTGGACGTTTGGAATTCTGTTATGAAGAGTAGTTAGGTTAGTGAGGTTAGAAGTTAGTTTAGGAATTTTCTTGTTGGAAGTTTTTTTTTACTGTTGAGGCGGTTATGAACTGGTATAAGCTATTAGTTTCTGTTAGGACAGTTAGAAACATTTGGGCTGAGTCGTAAGTTCTTATGCTACTAAAATTGTAACTGCATTTCTTTCCCCCATCAAACTAAATTCTGTTATTGCTGAAAGTGCGTTAGCAGTTAATTCTTGATTCGGTTAAGCTGAGTTGAAAATTCTTTTTTCTGTTATAGGTGGTTGAGATGAGCAGTCCGTTAAAATCTTTTTTGTGGTTTCTAATTTCCGTATTTTTGCATATGCAAGACATGATTTGGATGTTTGTAGGCTGTGTATATTAGACTGGAACAAAGCAGCATTTCCTTGAAGTGCAACAAGTTTTAGCGTGAAAATTGGGACAAGGCTAGGTCATGGAGTGAAGAGGGATTGGTTTTACATAGGTTTAGGAACTTAGCACTTCAAGAATTCTAGGAGCATGCTTTATTATTCTTCTTTTTTTGTAAAACTTCCAAAATGTAACAGCATGCTAGTTTGCGACTTGCTTACTTGTAGCTTTGGATAAACCATGAATAACCTTGAAATGTTTCATGAATCTTGTTTGAATTTTGACTAGGCTATTATGCTTTGTAAATATTGATGAAAGTGTTCGCCTTTGAATAAAAACTTGATGAAATTCTTGATTCCATGTCTGTTTTGACATGTTTGCCACGTCATCTTTGAATGCTTTCTTGAAGGATGTTGATCATTTAGATACCAAAAATAAAGCCATGTGAATCATGCCATTTGACAAGATTTTGCAATATAGAATCTTGATTCCACAAGAACTTGAATTAAAAATCTAATTGGAAACCATGTTCGATACTCCTTAAAACCCTTATCCATTTCTTGATTACCATGTACCTAATGGCCCACTCCTTAAGTCAACACACATCCTGGAACCATATAGAAAACTCCCATTGATTGATTGATGCACAGTTGAATCCATATCCTCTCACGCACCAAGGAGTATGTAACTCAAGGATGTAAGTATGCATAAGATCCAACAAGGAGACTTGTAATCCAAGGTACCAAGTGAATGGAACTTGATTCATAAAAGCATACCTTGCAACTTACCTCCACACTTTCCCATTTTGCTCACACAACTTTGATGAAATATGATCCGATCTTGAACTTGAATGAATACCTCAAATTGAACATCAATTCTTAAATGAAACCTTATCTCCAAATCTCAAGCAACAAATAACTTTCATTACAAGAAACACAATTTGTTTTGATCAAAAGACTCCACAACCTCATCTCTGCATGCCATGGCTTGCCCCTTGTGTTTCATTTTAACACAACAATAATGCCTTGAAGAGACTTTGAAAATGAAAACAATACTTGGAGCAAATAAGAACACCTCAATTGAATTAATAAATGCAAACACCATTGGCAAGAACGTCAATCCTCTTGGGATACATTTGAGATGTTGAGAAGTAACCAAGTCCTAACTCACAAGGTCTTTATTTAGGGTATTGATGAAAAGCCCAACATTAACAAGTTGTAACTCTTTGATGAAGAAACTTGATGATCTTTATAGCTCGGTGAGAATAAAGTGCATTAGGTGTTAATTTACCTAATGGAGGGAATGCAAATGAAATTGGAATGGAATGCATAAGCCAGATGATTAGATAAAAGGGTGGGACAAATTTAGGGTATTATAGTTGCCCCTATTTAATCGTCCTAAACCTGAAATTACAATTGGCGCGTGCCTTTCGAAAGTTCGAGGTAGAAGATGATTAAATATCAATGCCAAAAATTTGTTGAGAAAAACTGTGAGTGGGTTATTTATTTTTGTGACATTTGTTGGGGAAAGAATTTTCCTATTTTTTGGTGAGAAGGTAGAGGTTGGACTTGTAACGTGGCGTGATGCCAATACAAGACAAAGGTTGGTACATAAGAACATCGGATAAAGTCTACGGGTGACCTACGATCCTAAGATGAAACATGAGAGCGATTTGTTAGAGAACCTAGCCTACGGGCGATCTCAGGTTCTAAGGTGATCTATCAGAAGAACCTAGCCAAACAGGCGATCTCAGGTTCTAAGATGATTAGAGGAAGAACCTAGCCAACGGGCGATCTCAGGTTCTAAGAAGATCTATCGGGAGAACCTAGCCAACATGCAATCTCAGGTTCTAAGATGATCGCAGGAAGAACCTAACCAACAGGCGATCTCAGGTTCTAAGAAGATCTATAGGAAGAACCTAGCAAATAAGCAAACTCAGGTTCTAAGATGATCGCAGGAAGAACCTAGCCAACGGGTGATCTCAGGTTCTAAGAAGATCTATAGGAAGAACCTGGCCAACAAGCGATCTCAAGTTCTAAGATGATTTGAGGAAGAACCTAGCCAACGAGCGATCTCAGGTACTAAGGAGATCTGTAGGAAGAACCTAGCCAACATGCGATCTAAGGTTCTAAGATGATCTGAGGAAGAACCTAGCCAACGGGCGATCTCAGGTTCTGAGGTGATCTATCGGAAGAACCTAACCAATGGGCGATCTCAGGTTCTAAGAAGATCTATAAGAAGAACCTAGCCAATGGGTGATCTCAGGTTCTAAGAAGATCTATAGGAAGAACCTAGCGAACTAGAGATCTCAAGTTCTAAGATGATCTAAGGAAGAACCTAGCCAATAGGCGATCTCAGGTTCTAAGAATATCTATAGGAAGAACCTAGCCAACGGGCAATCTCAAGTTCTTAGAAGATCTATAGGAAGAACCTAGCCAACAGGGGATCTCAGGTTCTAAGGTGATCTATTGGAAGAACCTAGCCAATGAGCGATCTTAGGTTCTAAAATGATTTATTGAAAGAACCTAGACAATGGGAGATCTTAGGTTCTAAGATGATCTATTGAAAGAACCTAGCCAATGGGTGATCTCAAGTTATAAGATGATCTATTGGAAGAACCTAGCCAATGGGCGATCTCAGGTTCTAAGATGATCTATTAGAAGAACCTAGCCAATGGGAAATCTCAGGTTCTAAGATGATCTAATGGAAGAACCTAGCCAATGGGCAATCTCAAGTTCTAAGATAATCTATTGGAAGAACCTAGCCAATGGGCGGTCTCTGGTTCTAAGATGATCTATAGGAAGAACCTAGCCTATGGGCGATCTCATGTTCTAAGATGATCTATTGGAAGAACCTAGACTACAGGCGATCTATGGTTCTAAGATGATCTAAGGAAAAACCTAGCCTACGGGCGATCTCAGGTTCTGAGATGATCGAGTGGAAGAACCTAGCCAACGGGCGATCTCAGGTTCTGATAAGATCTAAGGAAGAACCTAGCCTACGAGCGATCTCAGGTTCTAAGATGATTTGAGGAAGAACCTAGCCTAAGGGCGATCTCAGGTTCTAAGACGATCTATGGGAAGAACCTAGCCAATGGGCGATCCCAGGTTCTAAGATGACTTATAGGAAGAACCTAGCCAACGGGCAATCTCAAGTTCGACGATGATCTATAGGAAGAACCTAGCCAACAAGCAATCTCAGGTTCTAAGACGATCTAAGGAAGAACCTAGCCAATGGGCGATCTCAGTTTCGACGATGATCTATAGGAAGAACCTAGCCAACAAGCGATCTCAGGTTCTAAAGCGAGACCTACGGACAATCTTATAGGGGAGACCTACGGGTGGTCTACTAAAAACTAGGTCTACGGGCGACCTACAAGGGAATCTAGATCTACGATCGATATAAGATCCTAAGGTAAGACCTATGGGCAGTCTACCAAAACTAGTTCTACGAGTGATCTACAAGGGAATCCAGATCTATGGTCGATCTAAGATTCTAAGGTAAGACCTACGGACGGTCTACCAAAATTACTAGGCTTGCGGGCGACCTACAATTCTAAGAAGGCGGGAGTGTTGGTCAGGACACGATGATTGGAGATGCGAGAATGACCAAGTTCATTGCATTTGTTGGGATTTGAAGATGAAGGTGACCAGCTGGGGATTTTGGAAGCGATAACCTCTTGTGGGAATGTATTATTGTCCTTGAATGATCCAGGTCTTTCATGTAAGGGACCTGCACTGCCTTATGCTTCGTATGCATGTTTGAATTTATTTTGACGCAAAGACCCATTCTGATGGATCGACTACGCGCTTTTGAAGATGCAATGTTATGCAATGATATCTATATGCAAACGCAAAGACATATACTTCATGGGATAAGCGAAGTTTCATTGGGAGTTGTTGCTCATCACTGGAGATGGCAGTACATATCGGCACTGGAAACCTGCAGTACCCAAGATTGCTGGGGATACCGATAAGAATTTGCACCGGGGAGCTTCGAAGATCATTGGTGACTCCACTGAAGATTGAATTGCTGACACAATGAGTTTTCAGGTATGCCGTTAAATTCTGAATTATATTATTGGGGAAGAGATAATGAACACCATGTGGATCTCTTTGAATACATGCCCAAGTTTACGCCACACTGGGAATTACCTCTTGAATCACTTGGGGATAAAAGATGCGCAGGGACACCCGTGCATGCACCGGTTTAGCTCTGTGAATGCCCCGGTTTATCTCCACTAGGGATACACTTTATTAACTTCATTAGGGATTCACTTGATTAACTCCACTAGGGATGCACTTGCATGTGCCAAATCAAACGGCAACTCTGAATTTTCTGAATTCACTTGGGGAATCAGGTATGAAATTGTTTGTAGAAGATAAAGGAAACTTCATGCGCTGGCTAGGTCAGGGTGACCATTATGACGCTTTTAGCTTGATTCGTCTCGTACAACATAATTGGCTTGAACAACTTCGCAAGTAAGGATACAGAATGCCCGTGTCTGTGGGATTTCATGAAAGAATCTGTGTTGAATAGAAGATCAGAATATCCGTGCCACAATAAGATATGAGACAGCCTGCCCAAATATATTGAGTCATGAAATAAACTGCTCTTGATTACAACTTTCTTGGAGAGATTTTTCAAATCTCGACCTAACTTCCCCAGATTGAATGAATTAAGTATAGATTTGTCGATGTGATAGCCCTTGATCGATGATAACTTGAAGTGATTTATCGACGTGATATCCCCTGATTGATATTAGCTTAAAGATATTTATCAACGTGATAGCCTCTGAGTGATAGCTTTGAGGGAGTGCCCCATATTTGGCTGACCTCGGAGAGATTGACTCTCGACTTGATTGCCCCAGATTGGAAAATCTTCTAATCTTCATCCCTGAAGGGTACTCAGATTATGAAGCACCAAGATGTTTTCTCTTGACATAATTACTAGTTGACTTGCCCCTGGATAAGTCATACCTCTTGTGACAGTTGACTCTTACTTTAACAAAGTATTCAAGCCTCTCTTTTTTTACAAGATTGAGCTCTTTACCGATTGTTCATTGTGTAAACTTACTTGATGTCAATCAGTTGTTTTGTATGGAGAAGAATGTTTATTATGAGAAGGATAATTCTAATGCAACACATATGTAAGCTTGAAGTTTGAAAAACTTTGAATGAAATGATGTCATAACTTTGTTGTGAACTAGTCACTAGCTAGAAAGAAACATTTACAAGTTATTTTTTATGAAAGATAATGTAAGCATACGATGCCACCAAAGATATTTAAACATACCTCTTAGGAGTCAGTTAAACACCATCTCGTTGTAGCACGCTTTCAAATTGACCCATGCTTCAGTTAGGACTATTAAGGATTGTAATGTAGCCTAGTTCACGGTTTTAGAAAAAAGGATTTAAGGCTAAAAAAATTTTGGTGCCCACCCATTCTCCATGATGTTCTCCATTCCTACGTTCAGCTGACCGATACAAGCATTCATCTCTTATGAAGAGTTTGCGATGGTTGAGGAATCACTGGTTTCTTGGACACGACAGTTACTCCACCTTTTGCTTTTGGTGTCTGATCACACGACTTTGTTCTTCCGATGAAGATTTTTATTGGTAATCCTTTTCTTGCTTTCCCTAGCTTTTTCCTGGACAAATTATTTTAAATTTCGAGTTGGAAGTCCAGCGGAATGCCCTAACTTTTTCTTAAGCGACTTATTTTCAAGTTTCGACTTAGCGGGGCTTTTTGTTTCTTTCTTATTCATAATTTCCGTTCTGAACAAGTCATTGATATTTACACCCTTTCTGATTTATTGGAAGTGACCGTGATTGTCTGAGTCTTTGGTAGATGAGGGATAGCCATTGTTGTATCGTCATCTGTTGACCTCATGATGTGCGAGAGATACCCATTGAGATATAGTTGATACACGTTGCTGATAGATGAGGTTTAACCATTGTGGTTTTGATTTTGCTCAACCTTTTGATAGATAACCATTATTGTATCCTTGGATACACGCTCTTGATGAGTCCTGAACGTTTGATCAAATTAACTGAACACTACCCGCCCCAGGGTTAATGAGTGTTTTTTCTGAGCATAAAGGAAACCCCTACTTCGAAGGCTTAGAGGGGTTAACGAAGGTCTATCTCCCTTATATCTCTGGTGTTTAGGAATAGAAACAAGGCTTGTACATCATCAGCAGGGTCTTACTCAAAAGCGTACCAACCAGAGTTTTTTTGCGTTTTAGATTACACTCATCCTCCCTCCAATCTATACCTAAGAATAAGACTTGGAAACTTGGCATCAATATGCAAGTAAAACATTTAAATAGTGATAACGAATGGATGAATAAAAACAAAAGGAACACTTCAAGATAAGCATATTTGTTGCATTAAGATTTTCATTCAAAAATAGACAAGTTTCTACATGCAAGCAATATTTAAACAAACAAGCAAGAATGAAAATGAAAATGCGGTAAAGAAACCAATGATTGCCATTGTTGAGGAGACTTGACTATGTATGGACTTCTTCATTCTGATGGCTTTCCGTAGTCTTGATGCTTGAACAGGAGAGAGAATTCCCCTTCTAATCTGATGTGAACACAACAGTCTCTGGATTGATTCCATCTTAGACCTTGTCTCAGGATGACATACCATCTTCAATCGAATGGCCAGGTGCCTTAATAAGAGGAGATGTTTGTGCGAGGAGGACCCTAAATATCATAGTATCCAATTGAACTTCCACCAGGAGAGGAAATAATTGGATGTAATGCAGTGGGCTTGTACCAGCAAGCTCATCAGGCTTCTTCTGTTTTTGCTAAAAATATTTTTTCATGAATTCACTAGGGGAACAAAGATTGGTTGTTGTCGAACAGATCAGGGAACAAAAAGTTATGGAGAATGCCCCTAATTTGAATAGTCATATGCCCCAGCGTGGTAACCACATCTGATGTTGTTCAACAAGAACGAAGCACTGATATAAGATCTCATAGTAAATGGGAACCATTTGCTGATAAGATATTCCAAGAACTCGATATTGTGTAGCACTCCATGGTTGAAAGAAATTCTAAAAATTAGAGGAGAAAGGAGAACTTGCTGTGGAAGTAAGTGCAAGTTTGTTGACATCATCATCAGAGCTTTCATGACCTGGCTTATTTTAGTCTTTAATAAATTATCTTCCTTCTCGAAGAATTTCATACCACGGCCCAAAGCTTGCATGCATACCAGGATCAAACCTATCGGGATCTTCGCATCGGTCAATCCCCCACGGAGTTATCCCATACTGATATCTGAACATGTGAAGCAAGAAATTAAGTTGAACCTATGAGAAGAGCACCAGGCATGAATAAGAATCCCTAATCTTCAGATACCTGTCATGAATGCATGAGTATGCATGGGGTGCATGAATGGATGCCATGTCATGTTCCATCGTTTCCAAAGAATTTATGTGCTTTGATTTTGATTTTACGCAAGTAAGGATGGAAAAGTTTAGCACAAGGCTTACAAATATGATTCCTTGGGAATAACAGAACATGTATGTTAAGCATGTGGTTAACCATGTTATGTATGCAAATACATGAGATCAAATGGGGTTAAAGATCCATCATTTATGAATATGGTTGCGGAATTGTTCTGAATCATATGAATATTATCAGATCAAAGGTATGACAAAGCTTCTGCACATACAAGAACTGAGTACCATGTAGATCATCAATTGTACGAGATCAAGGCTTCTGGACCACTGGATACTATTGGGCCTTTTCTGAACATGTAGGAAATACCAAGATCAAAGGCTCGAATGAACCTCCAAATATACAAATCAGGCACTCAGAAAATAAATATGTGAACCATACGGCCACCAACAACATATAGCATCTGAATAAGTCATAAACAGAAATCCAGAACATAACCGTTAGAAACAATAGTCACCATTTGTACCTGCGATAATAATTCCCTCCCCACTCATGGGTGAAGATTAGGTCAGGGTAAGGCAATGGTAACTCGGAATCGAGGGTACTCCTGAGAAAACTATCGCAGTATCACCTACGTGAAAATGATAGCCCCTCATTTGTACCTCATCTGAGCATGGACAACATGGAGGCAATAGTAAAACCTACGTCAACTAGCCATTCATGTTCCACTATATTCCTAGGGTTCTTATGGTATACAACTTTGTCCTGGGTATTGGGCCTTTTACCTCATAGTAACACCCACCCAATAAGAAGCGGATCGAGTATAGCAGTAGCATATGGAAAACAGTAAAATGTAATGCATACATATGCTCAGGTAATCATGTATGGATGAATAAACAGAAAGCACAAAAATAAACACCCAAAGAAAAGAAAACAAGAGCTAAGAGTGACTTTAGGATGGACCAGCATTTGGTGGACCTGTCCCCAGTGAAGTCGCCAGCTAAAACAACCAGCTTAAAATCATCAAACAATGAAGTCGCCATTGAACGTCTTTTATCCTACATGAAGGGAAAGGTAAACATCGAGAAAACCTAAGAAGGGAGAAGTCACGATCTTGCAACCGAGAGATCGGGTAAGGGAGTCTGTTACGCGAGGTTAATTCCGCCTTCTTCTGTAGCTCGTCCTTTGGAGACTTATGCGTTGGCACAGAAGTAAATTAATCATGTCCTTGCTGAAGATGCTTTCTAGTTATGCCCTCGAGGCAAGATGCCACGTTTGATTTGTTTGTGTCTTGTTACCTTGAAAAAGGGCTTAAGTTGTTAGCATGCTTTTGATTTGCTAAGAAAAGGAGTTTTAGTTTAAAATTAATATGCAAAAGGGGAAGAAAAGAGTCTATAGGGGACTAGCCTTTTTCTAACCTAATGTTATCATAAAATGGTGGCCTATGATTTGGATTAACAAAAGGGAATTTCTGCCTAGTGTTAGCATGCATAGTTTGCAACCTAAAGTCTAACTTGTATCCGAAAGAAGCAAGCACATCCTAAAGGAATATGGTATGTACAAGGATAAAGCAAACAAGCTTGAAGATGCACACACATAAAAGAGTAAGGAAAAGAAGCGAAATGCTTTAGTCAAGGGGACCGTATCAGCCGAGACAAACAAGCGGGAGTAGGATGAAAAAGCAAAATGTGATGTCCAAAGCGACTGCACACCTAACCAAGATATAGGAGATCAAGGCAAGCGATAGAAGGCAATATGAATAATCACGGATTATCAGCATCGGCCAAAGATAACTCTTGACAAAACGTGGGGGTTCGATTGCGAAACCCTTCCCCGCCTGCAAAATACCTACACAACGGTAGGGTTTTAAACAAACCACACACAAGTAGCACACAATGGAAAATAATGTGGAATTGCCCAAAACAGGTCTTTAAATAAACCAGAGGGGTTCCTGACATGATCAGCAACGTAGACCCCTATCATACATCTCTACCCTACTTCTCATGGAATCAGAAAGCAGTAAAGCCCTACTTCTCATGATTTCTAGAAAAGCGGTAAAGAAGTACGATAAAGTGCGAAAAATGAGGAATAAAATGAAGTTACGATGATACCGAACGGAGAAGTTACGTTGTCTCTTCAAAACCATGCAAGCGATAAGAGAACTCTACAGAAGCTGCTCCGCTTGAGTGATCAAAGAATTATCCTCCAAGTATTCCACATCACAGAAGATTTTCCTCAGTACTGTCATAAACTCTCAATAACAATGGCAACTAAATGATTAGCAAACATAAAAATGATAATAAACTCTAATTAAAACTCTAAAAATAAATTCCAAAAGTTATATTAACATATTTTTATTATTTTGTCATGTATTTCCATTATAAAAATCATGATCAAGAAAAATTAAAATGAAAGCCAATCAAAAAGAAAATTCACAACTCTAAACAGCAGAGTATATAAGTTGTATTAGATGTATAATGTTAGAATCGACACAAGGCCCAATTGTAAACAACCCAGCAACCCCTTTTTTGTTCACC
This sequence comes from Vicia faba, assembly GCA_948472305.1. Classification (NCBI taxonomy): domain Eukaryota; kingdom Viridiplantae; phylum Streptophyta; class Magnoliopsida; order Fabales; family Fabaceae; genus Vicia; species Vicia faba. The sequence continues at coordinate 60,289,592 of OX451739.1, forward strand.
AACAAATAAGATCACCAAAAAGTGATGATAATGGGCCTTAGGGAGTGCGAGCGATGATGGGTCCAAAGAATCCAACAAAACTGTGATATCTTCATCAAATATTTTCAGCATATGTTTCAATAACGATAAAATAATTAAAATTGAAATAAAGGGATGATACGCTACCATTTGGAGAAGATTAGGGTTGAATTGGTTGTGACTCTCCAGATTCTCCGATTCTCTTCCTCTCTCACCTCAATTCTCAGCGTCGTGGTGCCATCACCAGTGATCTCCAATATGAGTCCGTAGTTCAACCTCCTCCAATTCAGTTTTGCAGTTCAGCCTCCTCTGCCTCGACATCGTCTCAGCGATCTTCCATTCTCAACCTCCTCATCTCTTATGTTCTTCTTCAATCTAGACGTTCGATGCTATCTCCATTACGCGCTTTGATTTTGTTCTATTCGCGTAATTTCCATCTTGTTCAGTTCCTATCTTCACGTCTTGAATCTCTTAAATGGTTTGATCTCACTTCACGCTTCAAGTGTGATTTAGGTACGTGTTCTTGATTTCTATACTTCTTCTACGTATTTATATGCACTTTTCTGAGTTGTGTTGATGCGAGGATTCAACAATGTTGTGCGTTGATGATGTTGAATCGCTTGTTGTGGTTGCAGGGAAATCACTGAAGATGAGGATGCTTGAGTTGTCGATGCAACGAGGTTTTTGCAGGCTTCATGAATATTGATACAGAGAGAAAGAAAGGCTCTGAGATGAAGATTGCAAAGAGAATTTGACCATGGAGATGCGATGATGAAGTCGATGAAGATGAGGAAGCAAGGTTGTGCAGAGAATTTCAATTGAAGAATTGATGAAGATGATGGAAGGATTCAAAGAGATTCAAGAGAGAATGACGAGAGAAGGAGAATTTCAGAGAGTAATTTAAAGATTGAAGAACGGTTGTAGAGGATGAAGGTTGATTGTTGAAGATGAGATTAAAGATGAGGAATGGAGGGATTGAATCTGGTGAGTTTCTGTGTTGAATTCTCTTTTTTGTTATTACTCTCAACTCTCTCCTCTCTTTTCTGTTGGATGATTTTTTGGTTAGAGCTGGAATTTCTGTTATAGAAATGTTTCTGAAGTTTTTCTCAGAAAGATTCTAGAGGGGAAACTGAGATGGTTAGTTGGAGGGTGGAAAAACAGTTATGGAGTCGAGAGTGTTAGTTAGGAAGTTAAAATTCTATTTTCTGCTTGTTGGTTAGAAAATAGTTCAGATTTTCTGTTAACAGTTATGAGGCCTTTTGGACAGTTGGTTACGGTTAGAGGAAGTTAGAAATTCTGTGGGGAAATCGGTTAGCTGTTTTTTTCGGTGAGACTTGGTTAGGAATTTTGTTTAGCTATTTCCTGTGGAAGTTTCTGTTATGGTTTACTTGTTACAGTTTGGAAGTTTGATTGAAAGCTTGTTGGGCTATTGGGGAATTTTTCTGCACTTTTTGTTTTGGTTTGAAAGCATTTTTCTATTGGGGAATGTTTTGGACGTTTGGAATTATGTTATGAAGGATAGTTAGGTTAGTGAGGTTACAAGTTAGTTTAGGAATTTTCCTGCTGGAAGTTTTTTTTTTACTGTTGAGGCGGTTATGAACTGGTATAAGATATTAGTTTCTGTTAGGACAGTTAGAAACATTTGGGCTGAGTCGTAAGTTCTTATGCTGCTAAAATTGTAACTGCATTTCTTTCCCCCATCCAACTAAATTTTGTTATTGCTGAAAGTGCGTTAGCAGTTAATTCTTGATTCTATTAAGCTGAGCTGAAATTTCTTTTTTCTGTTATTGGTGGTTGAGATGAGCAGTCCGTTAAAATCTTTTTTGTGGTTTCTAATTTCCGTATTTTTGCAAATGTAAGACACGGTTTGGATGCTTGTAGGTTGTGTATATCAGATTGGAATAAAGCAGCATTTCCTTGAAGTGCAACAAGTTTTAGCGTGAAAATTGGGACAAGGCTAGGTCATGGAGTGAAGAGGGATTCGTTTTACATAGGTTTAGGAACTTAGCACTTCAAGAATTCTTGGAGCATGCTTTATTATTCTTCTTTTTCTGTAAAACTTCCAAAATGTAACAGCATGCTAGTTTGCGACTTGCTTACTTGTAGCTTTGGATGAACCATGAATAACCTTGAAATGTTTCATGAATCTTGTTTGAATTTTGACTAGGCTATTATGCTTTGTAAATATTGATGAAAGTGTTCGCCTTTGAATAGAAACTTGATGAAATTCTTGATTCCATGTTTCTTTCGACATGTTTTCCATGTCATCTTTGAATACTTTCTCGAAGGATGTTGATCCTTTAGATACCAAAAAGAAATCCATGTGAATCATGCCATTTGACTAGCTTTTGCAATATTGAATCATGATTCCACAAGAACTTGAATTAAAAATCCAATTGGAAGCCATGTCTGATACTCTTTAAAACCCTTATCCATTGCTTGAATACCCTGTACCTAATGGCCTACTCCTTAAGTCAACACACATCCTGGAACCATATAGAAAACTCCCATTGATTGATTGATGCACATTTGAATCCATATCCTCTCACACACCAAGGGGTATGTAACTCAAGGATGTAAGTATGCATAAGATCCAACAAGGATACTTGTAATCCAAGGTACCAAGTAAATGTAACCTGAATCATAAAGCATACCTTGCAACTTGCCTCCACACTTTCCCATTTTGCTCACACAACTTTGATGAAATATGATCCGATCTTTAACTTGAATGAATACCTCAAATTGAACATAAATTCTCAAACTAAACCTTATCTCCAAATATCAAGCAACAAATAACTTTCATTACAAGCAACATGATTTATTTTGATCAAAAGACTCCACAAGCTCATCTCTGCATGCCATGGCTTGCCACTTTCTGTTTCATTCTAATACAACAATAATTCCTTGAAGAGTCTTTGAAAATGAAAATGATACTTGGAGCAAATAAGAACACCTCAATTGAATTAACAAATGTAAACACCATGGGCAAGAACCTCAATCCTCTTGGGATACATTTGAGATGTTGAGAAGTAACCAAGTCCTAACTCACAAGATCTTTATTTGGGGTATTGATGAAAATCCCAACAATAACAAGTTGTAACTCTTTGATGAAGTAACTTGATGATCTTTATAGCTCGATGAGAATAAAGCTCTCAGTGACCATGAGTACAAAAACCCTAGCTCCATAAACCATGGTTAATGAAAAACCGATGATTCAAGCCTGAGTGAAGATAAGAGTCTAAAAGCACATATAAAACTCTATCTTCAAGATACTTGTTCCCATGCTAAATTTACTGATTAAATATGCATGAGGTGTTAATTGACCTAATGGAGGGTATGCAGATGAAATGGGAATGGAATGCATAAGCCAGATGATTAGATAAAAGGGTGGGACAAATTTGGGGTATTACAAACGGGATCCAGAGTGGATGTGGATCTGCAATTTATTGTATGGGTGTGTGTAAGAACACATATCTATTTAAAAATGATAAATGTAAAAATAAAGACAGAGAGTGCAAAATTTGAATTCAAAATGTACAATACTTTATTAGATGAAAATATGTTTATGAAATGACAACTCTTAACAAACGAACCGTTGTGCCCCGGGTAAGGCACAAGGTTTAAAGTCATTGTTTAAATATTACATAACCAAACTTGGAAATAAATAAAAACAGAAATGTAGCTATTACTCCTGACTAAAGGAGATAGAGATGATGTCTCGAGTCTCCCAGTTGTTGGGTCCGTTGTCGATGGTAGGAAAGATCCAGCTGTCAAGGTCATAATGACTGTCAGCATCTTCTATTACATTGGCTTTGTTGTTGCTGACACGAAATGGTGGTCTTCCAGCACGAGCGCGACGAACATCCCTTTAAACCTGTGCAATGTAACCCAAACCTAATTTGTTAGATTTATATGGAATGTCAGGAAGCTGACCCCAAATAGTATTACCACCTTCTTCTACAACAATTTTAGCGTCCTTCAAAGAATACATTTTGGGTGGAACCCTGGTAACCTTGGGAATGGCAGAAACATCTTCAGTAATGGCTGGAGGGATAACTTCAAAAGTCTAATAGGGAGTCTCAATGAATTCACCGTCCATCTCTACATACTGGAATTAGTTCAAGTGGCTAACCATATACTCCTCTTCACCGCAAACAGTAACAACCTTTCCGTTCACATGATATTTTAACTTCTAATGTAGAGTCGATGTAATAGCGCCTGCCCCATGGATCCAAGGGCGTCCGAGTAAACAAGAATATGTTGGCCGAATATCCACCACATAGAAGGTAGATTCAAAGAATTGCGAACCTACCTTGATCAAAAGATTTACTTCTTTGTGTACCATCCTCTTTGATCCGTCAAAGGCTCAGACTATAATATCAATGGGTTTTAGTACAAACCCTTCATAATACAGTGTTTCAAGAGCACCCTTCGATAGAACATTCAACAAAGAGCCAATATCAACCAATACATGAGCCAGAGTAGTGCCCCTGCATTCAATGGAGACATATAGGGCCTTGTTGTGATTTCTTCCCTCAGGAGTTAGGTCGGCATCAAAAAATTCTAACCCATTGTCAGTTGTCAAGCTAGCAACATAATTCTCAACTTGATCAGTAGAAATCTCTTGTGGCACATGAGCAGACTTCAAGAATTTCACCAAATCTTGTGCATGGGCTTCAGAACACAGTAACAGAGATAACATGGAGATTTTGGAGGGGGTCTGTCCTAGCTGTTCAACAATCTTGTAATCTCTCTTCAGTTAATCTTCAAAACCTCCTCTAAATCTTGACTAGAGGTGTCTTCAACTGCGACTTCTTTAGGAGCCTCCGTCTAGGCAGGCTCTGTTATTTGCTCTTTGCCTCGGGCCTCAGTAGCTTACTTGTTAGTTGTAACTCAAACAGGTGTAGCAACAGTCTTTGGAGAGATTTCCATAGAGAAAACCCTTTTGCTTCTAGTAACCTTACTGGTCCCAGCAATATTTTCAATGTTGGAATCAGTAGTTTTAATGCTTTCATCTTCAGTAGTTGGTAGTTCTTGCTTGACGACATGGTAGTAGTTGTCGGATCCATAGTTCTAAGGAATAAATTTATCTGAGGAATATGGAATAGGTCCAGGTGTAGTGATGATTAGAGGAGAAACTTTCGGATTGGTGGTAATCCTTACAGGACCTTTGGAAGTGATCCTGAGAGGAGTACCAAAAATTACAAATGAGCCTTGAAACAGATTCTCAGTAGACGGAATCTTCTCAACCAGAATTATATGATTGTTCATTAGGCGTTGAACGCCTTCCTTTAGTAACTTGTAGCCATTGGGTTGGGTTGCGCAGCAGTAACATTTCTCAATACAACCCAGAAATAAACCGGCCTGCAACAAATTCTTCTTGATAATTGGTAAGGGAGTAACCAATTCACTTATAGTAGCAACATAAATAACATCGTCAATAGCACTCATGCCTTTTTCATGCTTCGACATAGGTGTCATAATTACATTCGGGGTCTCCGGGGATCAAACTCGATCTCTTTGTTATCAATCATATCCTGAATTTTATTTCTCAGGGCCCAACAGTTATTGGTGTTGTGCCCAGGACTGTTGGAATGGTAGGCACAATTTGCATTTGGATTATAGAGAGGAGAGGAGGTGTTGGGGTTCTAAGGAGGCTCCCTCACTGTTATTAACTCTTATTTCAGTAAATGTTGTAATGTCTGAGACAGTGGCAAGCTGATCTTCGTAAATTGTCTTCTTGGTATGTCTGTCCTATGCTAATTGCCCTGTTGTTATTGTTAAACATGCGCATGATTAGATATTACCACTGCTTCTATAGACTGACTGCGGTCACTTCTAACACGACCCTTCTGGCCATAAACAACATTAACTTTTTTCTTTTTGCTAAATGTCTTCTTTACAACGCTCGAAGACGCAAGCACTTGAATTTTTCCACTCTTGATACCACTTTCAACATGTTCTCTAGTTAGGATTAGATCAGCAAAACCAGATGAAGAACTTTCGATCAGATGATTGAAGAAAGGCTCGGTCAGAGTTTCCATAAACATGTCAACTAGCTCCCTGTCAGAAAAAGTAGGTTGCACTCTTCCATCCAGATCTCCCCACTTTTGGGCATACTCCTTAAACCCTTCATGAGAGCCCATGGTCATACTTTGTAATTGCACACGAGTTGGTGCAAGGTCATCATTATATTGATACTACTTGTAAAAAGCAGTAACCAAGCCTTCCCAAGTGCAGATGTTGGTTCCTTCCAACTGATAGAACCACTCGAGTTGTGTCCAAGACAAACTTTCCTGAAAGAAGCGAACCCATAACTTTCTGTCAGTAGTATGGAGTTGGATCTTTTGAACATAAGACCACAAATGAAGCTTTGGACAGGACAAACCATCATACTTGGAAAAGGTAGGAACCTTGAACTTGCGAGGGATGATAATCCCTGAGATAAGACCCAAATCTTCAAAGTCTATCCCCGACACTTTTTGTATCTCCATAGCATTAAGTCGATCTTCTAGCTGCTTGTATCTGTCGTCAGCAGGAGGATAATGTTTGGCAAAATAGTCTTCATCAGAATCTTGTCCATAACCAAGGTTGTTATTCTCTTCAGCTTTCAAACTCTTTTCATCTTTCTCTTGGTTATCATCTTCGTTCAGGGGGGCCTCAAAATCTAGAGCCCTTCTGACTGGACCCTTGAATCTTTTGCACATATTAAGAAAGACTCCTGGCTATTTAGTCTTCTTCTTATTCCCCTTTGTGATGAGGGTCTTCAACTTGTCTTGACCCTTAGCTAAGTCCAAGAACATCTGCTGAAACTGAGCGTTCTGATCTTGAAGTTCTTTTACAATTTGCTCGAGTGCCATCTTTTACTGAAATAAACAACAAGAAGATAAGAAAATCTGCTTAGTAAGTACTTGTTATGTGATTATATGCATGATATGAAAATGTAACTGCAATGTTTTCAAGGACCTTTGCGAGATTTAAATTTGTTTAAACAAAAAGAAACAAAAGAAATTTTAGTAACAAGCTCAAATTATAATTGCTTTCAATAAAAAGAGTTACAAAGAAGCAAAATTTTAATTCAAGTCTCCCATTGACGCTTCCTCTTTGTGTTGACATATGCATTACGGCTTTGTTCTTCGTGGAGTTGTTTCATCAGCTCCAGTACTTTCTTCTCACTAGCATAGAACTGAGCCTCAAAGGCATCTCTTTCTTCCTTGAGTTGAATCCAGGACTTCTATAGTTCTTCGAAGTCAGTAGGCATATCAGGATGAAGAACGGTATGAGAAACATATACTTCAACAATAGGCTCTACGATCACTGGTAGGATAGCAGGATATGGCATTTTAAGGTTCTAAGCACGAGATCGCTCCCATCTGAGGTAAGGCTTTAGAGGAATGAGATTCTTGTGTCCCAAAGTATTTCTATCAATCTTGTTGGTCGTACCCCAAGCACGTATAAACTTTTGATGGTAATTTTGAGGATCGTTCTCATAGTCGAACACAATACCCTGGATGAAAATATCATGAGGACCGTCCTTTCGAGCATAACCAAACTGACGCAGAGCTAGAGAAGGGTTGTAAGTGATGCCCCCTCTTATACCAAGGAGTGGTACATTAGGGAATTCCCCACAGCGATCAATAATAGTGACATCTGCCTAAGATCGAGAACACTAATGGATATCTGCATGAGTGAGTGACATCAACCATTGATACCACCTCAAACCTTGTTCGTTATTTATCACTGATCGAGGCAGGTACGAAATAAACCACCTGGATAATAGAGGTATGCAACACATAAGAGTTCCTCGCTTCTTCATAGTACGAGTGTGAAGGGAGTGCAAGACATCTCCAAGCAAAGTAGGTATCGAATTATGAATGAGACATATTTTGATGAAATTCACATCTATGAATTGGTCTGGATTAGGGAACAATACCAAACCATATATCAGCAAAGTTAAAATATCCTCAAAAGCACGAAAATTAATGGCATATAGAAACCACTGAGCCTTCTCTATCAGAAATTTAGGAGAAAAACCCTTGACTCCATTCCTTGTTTCCCAATTAGATACAATGTCTGATCATTTCAGATGTAAGGCTACTACAACGTCTTCAGGTTTCAGAACTTGTTCTAGACTGGTGAAAGGTATTTGATCAAGAATAGGCACTTCGAGCAATTTAGAGAATTCTTCCATTGTGGGCACCAACTGATAATCTGGGGAGGTAAAACATTAATTCTTAGGATCAAAGAACTGGAAAATAACACTCATCATGTCTTCTTGGAAACTAGTGGTAACCAAACTAAGTAGATGATCATGTCTCTTGGTTAATTGAGAACTGTCAGGAACCTTTGAGACTAATTCCTCAAGCTTGGAAGGTATCCTTACGAAGTTGATCCAGATGGTATTCCTACAACGGGAAGGCATGACCCTACAACACAGAACAATGATAAATCCCTAGATCCTTGAAATGGTTAGTCATGATATAATATTATGATGTCATGGTGTCATGTTTAAATAGATAATCAAACACAAGCAAAGCATACAAGGCCTTAGGTTTAAGGCTTGCATGAGGTTCATAGGTAAGTACCCTATTGAAGTTTAGTTGACTCAACATGTCTTAAAGAAGTAACCGAGTTTTAGGGATCTCAATATCACTGATTCTTCCCACAAATCTGGTCTAGCACGACAACTAACTTTCCACCAAACAAAATCCTAGAGTTGAATATCAATGAGCGTAGCGTCGAGTATTAACCAACTTCGGACTGCACCAAAGCTGACTATCTCACTACCTTCTAATGGCTAAGTTGGGTCAATTAAGGTTCTAAAGGTCAGTTAGTGCTTATGACACCACGTGACAACCTAGTATTCTCCCCGACTGGCCCGAGGGACACTAGTACAAACCAATGTGTCTCACTAACGTAGCCATCACTTCAACCTTTTCGATATACGCCGTATAGTTTCCATGATCTATTGCTACTTACTTAAAATGTCCCCAGATCCGGGTGTAGGATCTCTGCAAGAAAATAAACCCAAGCAACCATCAAATGTAAAGCATACAAGGCAAACAAGGAAAACATTAAAAAATGATCTAACTCTAAAGGTAACCCCACTTTTAGTTCTCCCCAGCAGAGTCCTCGGTTTTGTAATACGGTGGGAGAATTGACTATTGGTTTTGCGTTTTATCGTAAATGTTGTGGATAGCAAGATTCGCCACTGACTTTTCTTTTATCCAATAAGGAAATGGTAAAAATAACAGGAAAGACCTTAAGATTATTGAGTTTGGGGGGTAGGTTATAAAAAGGGAAGGTGTTAGCATCCTTTTCATCCGTAGTTATCTATGTGCTCTTAATCTCTAGCTCACTTTGTTTCGAAAATTCTTTGTGAATGCGTTTGAAAATATTTTGAAAAATGCCAATAGTAAGGCAACTTTGTAATGATTCTTGTATTGGTTAACAATGCGTACAAAGTGTTTTTTTTTTGAAAATATTTCTGAAAAGTGTTTTGTGTGAAAAAGATATTTTGAAATGTTCGCGAGCAAGCGATTAAGAACTATCTACCTATTCAAAGTCTTTGTCATTCTTTTCCTCCTTCTTTAGATAGTGCTATCCTGCCATTAGTTAGTAGGAAGCCCTCGTTGGATGTGAAGGGACAAGTGCGGGTCATCGTACAGTCATAAAGGCAACTCGTAGGGGCGCTTTAGCAATTCGTAAGGGACTAGATCGTTTATCGAAGGCAGCATCGAAAGGGTCATTGAGGGACTACAAAATTTTTAATCGAGGGAAAATGCTAAAGCGTCCCCATGTTCAAGGGACATGACTGTACTTCCAAAGGCGACAAGTGAGGTTATCCTAGAGGTGTGAGTGTGAAAAGTGATTTGTTTTCAATTTATTTATCTTGAAATTAGGGTTTTCTACGATTGTTTTTAATCTTGCCATACAAACCCTATTAGCATACATCTAACATTTATATACAAGGCATAAAAATATAAGTGCGGAAAAGTAAAATCCTACGCTATTAAAAGGCTTCGGGAATGGGGGTACAAATAGTAAAAACGGTGGGAAATAGAAAATCCCTAATTAAACTATTACAAACCGTAAACAGATACGTAATTGGGAACAAACGCAAAAGTAATAAAATACGTGAAAGTAAAAGGAAAAGGAAAAGGAAATCGTCTTGTAATTGTTTGATAGAAAAGTTTGATGGTTAACCTAATGACCTAATTGATTTTAATTAGTTAAAAAAAGAAATCGATCAATTAAGTTAATCAAACTCTAAATTTATTTTAATTAATAAAAAACCTAAAAACATAATTAATTTATTAATTAAAAAAGAATTGATTAAATGAAAACCTAAAAATTAATTAGGGTTTGTGAAAATGTTAGGGTTTTGAAAAAAAATGTTTTTTGTAAAAATAGGAAAAGGAAAGAGTAAGAAGAAGAGATAATTTGTGTAAAAATAACCAAAGGGGTAATGGTGAGTGTTGAACCCATGCTCTTAGCAACTCCAGCCCACACGCTTACCACTAGGCTAAGCGCGCCTTGGTGCTAAAGGAAGGCATCCAACGCGCTTTGTAACCTGCAAGGCAAATATACTAGAAAAACATTATAAATCCAAAAGGCTGGGATCGAACCCACGCCTTGGCATACTATGACCTTATCGTGCGCGCTTCATCCACTGGGGAAGTAATACATCTGTTAATTCTAGTTAAACAATAAATATATAATATAGGAATGATGCCTGAACCGGAGAGTCGTCGGAGTCCAAGCCGGTCGTCTTCTCCGATTTCCTTCTTATTCAACCTGCAAAAATATAAGAGGTTAGCAAACCAAAAACACCCTATCCTCCTAAATCGAGGGCTGTAAGTTCAATGGGACAATTGTTTTGGTCTAAAATTAAAAGTTTTGGGAGCATGATGAAAACAACTTTGATCTATGTAGGCATGGCATCTCACAATTTCGGTTGCATGGGATCATTAAGATGATCCAAACCTGTAAAAACACATCTCAGGAACAAGTTAATGCAAATAGTATGGCTTAAATCAAAACTAAAATTAAGATATGAATTTTTTGAAAATTATGGAATCAGAGATGAACGCATGGCATTTCATGAGCTTTGGACCATCAAACTTGGTCCATTCTTACTTTTTATGAATGGAGTGGTTGCTTTGTCGTGAAAGGATTGTGATAAGGGTTTAAAGATCTTTAGGGTTCTTCGAAAAAAATTGAAGTTTTTGACAAGTTTCTTGAGGCAAGGTTTCGTTTTGCTTTTGTATGAGAATTTATGAGAATATATAAGACAAATTAGGTCAAATATATGGGTTTGGTCTTTGTGTAAGCAGGCTTTGTATTTTCTTTATTTATTTTTGAATTATTAATAAATAAATAAAAATAATTAAAAATAAAATAACCAAGGGGATCATGAACAAGATATGAGATGTATGAGGAGTGTAATACACGTTTGAACTTTATAACAATGGCCCATTAGTCTAAAATATCAAGTTTTCTCAATTTGAACTTCATGCATTCGCTCCAAATTTCCAATCTTGCATTGATCATAACTCTCTCAATTTTCATATTTTGGAAGTGATATTTGACTTTTTGGAAATCCCAAGGTGTCCTATACAATCTCTATGTTTATCATTTTTGTATTTGAAGAATTTATCTTGATGTAAATTTCCTTAACAAAAAGTATCTTTTTGTTGACTTTTGAAATGACAGGTAATGTATTGGCTCATATCTCTCAAATGAAGCATTTTTTAGACTTGAGCTTAGAAATACAAAGTTGTATAGAATTGAATTTCCTTCAAAATGAGCTTTTGTTGGGGGAAAACTGATGAAGCATGTGGAAGTTATGCTTGGTCAAAGTTCAATTGACTTCTCCTAAGGAAATCTTAATTTGCCAACTTTTGACTTTTGATGATTTGGGGGATTTCCTTGAGGAATCATGATCAAACCTTGATCAAATGATGAATTTGACTTCAAAATGTTGATGTTGACCAAAAATCTTGAATTTTAACTGTATGTTGACCATAGTTGACCTTTTATCCAATATAGTTGATATTTAGTCATCAAGGCCATTGACTGAGCAAACTTGTGATGCAAGGCTTGAAACTTGATATGAGCACTCTTGGAGATATATAAGAAACCATGAAAATCACCTGAGACCTTAGAAACCCAAATTTTCTTTTGAAATATGAAACCCTAGTTGTGAACCCATTGCTTAGGAGGAGAATTTATCTGATTAATTCTTGAGCAACCTTGAGCAATTAAAAACCCTAGGAGAATGTTTTGAATGAAATGAGAGGGAAAATTTTGGGGTACAACATGCGCTTTCAACTGTAATAGCGTAGCTTTATTTTTTCTGCATTTTTCTATTATGTAATTGCCCCTAGTATGTAACAGTTATAGGTTTTTATTTTTGGCACTTCACTATTATGTAATTGCCCCAAACCTCTGTAATAACCTAGGTTTACATATCCGCCTTTACATTCTGCTACTATGTTTTATGCAATTGTTAGTAATTAGAGTTTGTATGGCAAGATAAAAATGAACGATAGAAAACCCTAATTGCAAGACTAAATAACTGAAATGAACACACTTGCACACCCATACCATTAGGGTAACCTCTCTTCGTTGCCTTTCAGAATAACGATCATGTCCCTCAAACATAGGGATGCTTTAACAAAGGCCCTCGAATAAAAGATCATAAGTCCCTCAATGACCCTTCGACGTTGCCTACGAATAACATGATCTAGCCCCTTACGAAATTGCTAAAGCATCCTTATAAGTTGCTTTCGATGATCGTATGATGACCCTACGCTTGTCCCTTCACATCCAATAGATATGGCTACCTACCAACTAATGGTGTGGATCGAACTATCTCTAAAGATGAGGGAAAATAACAAGAACGACCTTGAGTGGGTAGGATACTTTTAATCGCCTGCTCACAAATTTTTCTCACGAATACTTTTCACACATCACTTTCAAAACAACGAATATTTTCAAAACACTTTGTACGCATTCTTAAGGACCGATACAAGAATCATTACAAAGTTCTCCTTACATTGGCGTTTTCAAAAATATTTTCAAACAAATCACATGCACAAAAATGCAATTATAAAAATGAGCTAAGAGATTAAGAGCCCGTAGATAACTATGGATGAAAAGGGTGCTAACACCTTCATTTTTCATAACCTACCCCCCGAACTCAAAATCTTCAAGGTCTTTCCTATTTTTTCATCCTTTCCTTATTGGATAAAAGAAAAGTCGATGGAGGATCTTGCTATCCGCAACATTTACGATAAAATGAAAAACAAGTCATTTCTCCCATCGTATTACAATACTCATTATCAATATGATTGAAGAATCATTTTGATAACAGTTGTTCTTGTTGTTGTTATAGTGGTTGATAACTTTTTGGTTGTGTTCCATTAATGACAACTTTAATTTTTAACATTGAACACCAATAACATTTTAAACATATGATTCTTTTCTTATATAGCAAGAAAAATGGAGTCGTTGTCTATTTGAAAAAGAGTCGTCATAAATAGTACTTCTACGTCGTTTTCTCTTCCACAATTTAAGCTATTGGAAAGGTAGTGGAATAAGGATTTTTCATAATGTGTACTATTGTACCATGTTTATGTTATATTCTTTTTGTCTGCACTTCAGAGGCTTCTTCGAGCATGAGATTAGAAGCGGGAACATAACATAAGGTCTTCAGAACTTCAAGTCTTCAAAGTCTTCAGAGTCTTCAGAGCCGCGTCTTAAGAGTCTTCAACACTTTGTCATGAGAACTCGTTATAGGGAACCTTGGATCAGAAGAGCTTCAAGTCTTCAGAGTCTTAAGAGTTGCATCTTTAGAGTCTTCAGCACTTGATCTTGATAACCCGTTGTAGAGAACCTTGGATTAGAAGAGCTTCAAGTCTTCAGACTCTTAAGATCTTCCATCTTTAGAATCTTTAGCATTTGGTTCTTTAAGAATCCTTTTAAGAACCTTGTTATTAAAAACACAAGTCTTCAACATTTGAACTTCAGTAGAAACTTTGTCTTCAGATATTTTAACTTTGTCTTCTTGAAACAGGTTGCCTTTTTAGAAACTAAGTTTTTAGCATTTGGACTTCAGTAAAAACTTTGTCTTAAGATCTTATAACTTTGTTTCTTTGGAACACACTGTCTTTAGAAACTCGAGTTTTTAGCATCTAGACTTTAGTAAAAACTTGAGTCTTCAGATCATCTGACTGTTTCCTTAGAACATGTTGTCTTTATAAGCTTGAGTCTTTAGCATATGGATGTAAGTAGAAACTTATGTCTTCAGATCTTTTGAATGGTTTCTTTAGACAAACATCAGAGACTACACTTCAGAGCCTTCTGGAGTGTCTTGCTAGTGTTCAACAGAACTTATGTAGTGCACAAGCGGAATTAATTCTCTTCTAATATCTTGGCCACGCCATCTATCAGAAGCAGAACCTATTTGTTAAGTACCCAACAATAACAAACATTAGAGTATCAAAATTGTTCATACAAACATACTCATTTGTTATCATCAAAGCTCAGAGATAATATTGCAGAAACAAATCTTGTTCTTACAATCTCCTCCTTTTTTACGATGAAAAAACTATGTGTTTTGATGACACAATTTTGATCTTATAATCAGAAAAAGTGAAAATAGAAAGGTAAGAAATAATTATCCTTTTTATGATACTCCCTCTGAGTCAATGACTTGATGAAGATCGAATATCCTGAATCTAAACCATTTGAGTAGAACTCCCCATGGTTCCCATAGATTAGATATTGAGATCTTTAAAGTCTTGACTCTGGATACCAATAATTGAGATCTTGATATATCAGACAATCTTCAACGTCTGATTTGCTTAGTTCTTCTGGAAAGCATTTGCTTCTGCTTTTGATTCTTATGCTCTGAATATCACATTCTCAGACAATTTACATCTTCTGAACATCATGATACCAAAATTAAGATAACTTTAACTTTCAGAAATTTCTCAACTTCTGAACAATATTGGGTCTATCTGATTCTTGAACATATGTTCACAAAGTGTACATCTTCGATTATATGAACAATCAGTTCTTAAGAACTTTAACAAAGTTCTTTCATTTTGACATGTTTTAGAATGCCTAATAAACTTGTTCAGAGTTCCTTGGTTAATCATCAAACAAACAAACACATGTCAGCGGTAAATGTATATTTTATTATTATGATGAGTTTTGCATTTCTTTAGGTTCATCAAAATCATTATATTTCTCCCTCTTTTTGACATCATCAAAAAAACAACTATGTGTGAAAAACATTAAACATCAAAGGGCTTTTAACCTAATATTTTATTCAAGAAATTTCAGAGTACATCCAGAGAAAATAAAAAAATAGAAGAAAACTTAGACTTTCTAAAATCATTACAGACAAGATTTTAATCATCAAAGTCTTGAATTGTATCAACTCTAGCACACCTTTCTTCAACCAATGCATTATTCGGTCCATTCTTCTTTGTCAACTCCCACATCCTGTCTTGAATTATTATCTCAGATAATATCCTTCCATAAGGAATATAGGATTGAGTTTGTGTTCTTGATATTTCACTGGAGTGTTTCAAATGAGTGAATATGATTTTGGAAAGGTTGATCTTGAAGTGATGGTTTTGGTATTTTTATTTCTCAGTTTTTTTATTTATCTGTAAAATTTCCTTTCAATTTTAGTAAAACTTTCGCATGAAATGTATTATCTACGGATTATTTTTATAGATATTGTCATAGATGTTACAATATTTTTTAAGAAGTTTTGTAGAAAAATTTGTAGGTAATGTGGTTTCTGCACCCAAATTTATAGGTAATGAGGTAAAGAAAAAAAATACCAATATTTAATAGACATACCAATTTTTTTTAAAATTCTTTTAATAAACATGTTTACTATAAATCAATCATTTTCTTTAAACCCTTTTAAAGTCATATCTCACATTAAGTGTATCTTGGACTTTTTTTTTCTATAATTGTACTACATGATGATCACGTAATTTTAAAATCATGATTTCGTTATAAAGCAAATAAGCAATTATTTAGAGAACTTTTATTGCCATACGGCATGCATCAAATATGAAAATTTTGATTCATTCAACACATTCCTATAATCTTCAAATGCTACATCTTGTACCTATGTTCCTCATATAATTGGTTAAAGTATCAAGATTCCTCCTTATCCAAATCAATGCTCTAAGGGTTCAACATTCAACTGCCGACTTGCAACATTAGTTTTATTTATTCATTTATTGCTCTTTGAACTTTTTACAGTCATAGAAACACACATATATTTATATTTTTAGAAATAATTAATAAGTTGTTGTTATTTTAAATCAAAATTTTAAATTTAATATTTTTAAAATTAAAATCAAGGAGTGGTGTTGTTATTTTAAATCAAAATTTTTAAATTTATTTAAAATTCAATTTATTTTTTAATTGCAATTATAAAGTGGTGGTGATAATAATGAAGGATAGAGAAAATTTTATTTATATTTTTTAATTAAAAAAATTGTAATTATTTATAAAAGTTATGTGTGTCAGGTTAGTTTTTATCTAAGAATTTTTCTGAACTTTTTAAATTCTCTACATGTAGTAATCATTAAAGAGGAGAATATGTGGTAATCCGTATTCGAACTCGTGGTTCAGTTTAAAATGTATAATTTAATTCATAGTAAAAATGACAAAATACCCTAACCTATTTAAGTAAAATGACAAATCCATAGTGTAAAGAGAATTTAAATTTATAATCTAAGATGATGCTTTATCTTTAGGGCCTCTTTGGGGCCATGACAAACTCATAGTACAAGTAATAAATGCAAGTAATCGTGACATTGAAACAAGATCAAAATATATTTAGATGGCATATCATGTTTTCTAGAAAATCTATGACTAATGTGTGTAGACATCAATATTTTAAGAGGTAGGTGTTGACACTTGTCACCCATATTTAATTGTGTATTGTCTTCTTTACTCAAAAAATAAAATGAAGAAAAAACTTAAGATGGAAGAGTAATATTTTTAATTTAATATAGAGAATTATTAATAATTTAAAAAATAAAAAAGTTACTTCTACATTATACGCTTGAATCTATATTTCAGTTGAGTTTATTTTCCTTATTATTAGAACATAGTGTTGCAATATTTCCTTTAAGATTGATCTTGTTTATGAGAACTCATTTTGTTATAATGGCATTCTTTCCTTTAACGAGGGGCGCCGTAAAGACGAGTATGAAATGATCTCTTTTGAGGGAAATTTTCATACAAATCAATGAGGTGGATGTTCCTAATTAATATGACATCACTATCATTTTAAACTTACGGTTTTTCTCCCAGCTTCAGTTAGAGCTTTACACAGAATGATTCTCAACATTTTAAACTTATGATTTATCTCCAAACTCGAGTTAGAGCTTCACACAGAAAATGATTCTCGATTATTTTTATATATATATATATATATATATATATATATATATATATATATATATATATATATATATATATATATATATATATATATATATATATATATATATATATATGATCGACTTAATCAATTCAGAATTTTTATATTAATTTAAAAAATAGATTTAAAAAATATAAATATATACCAAATTTAAAATAAATAAATAAAAGAAAATACATTTTAAAAACACATTATAATTTTACACCCGTCTTTAAAAAATGCATGGAAAGTACAAATTATTTTAACACCTGTTTTAAAAATAATAGGTGTAAAAGATATTGTTTTAATAATTAAAAAAAAGTGGATCATCCAAAATTTGGGGCTCTAGTATATAGCATTTGTTGTACTGGCAAATGATCAGTCATATATGTATATGGAAAAACAAAAAAACATAGTTGCGACAAATCTATATCGATAATTTCATGTTAGATTACAAACCAATCGGATCCACCGTCCACATAAACATGCCCCTAGTGTAAGGAACCAAAAAACCTCCACCACACTTAGAAACGTGGGAAATGGAATTCTGGCACTTGCAATACATATGTCAAAAGACTGATGTCTCAACACAAAACACAATGTCAAGACAGATGTTATGACATAAGTTGACAGAAAATCACAAATTGTGCAAAAAAATAAATTGTAGAAAATTAAACACAATCAATTGTTAAACCGGTTCAGTGCAATGCCACCTACTATGAGAGCTACCAAGTCAGAAAAAAATTCACTATGATAGTATTAGGTCAAAGCTAAACAAACTCTAGTTTACAACTTTTCACCTAATCACTAAATTGTGCAACTTCTACCTACACACCACAAGATATGAGATCCTCCTCTCACTTCTAATCACCGTAGTGATGCCTACAGTCACAAAGCTTGTGACTTGACTTAAAGAACCAAATATAAGATTACACTTCAAATAAACAATACCTAGTTTTGCTTAAAAGCTTCAACCAAGAAAAATACTCAACTCTATGCTTAAAAGCTCATGAGTGAGAATAATAACTTGATATAAAATCAAGTAACAAATCAATCAAACTCAATGCATCAAAAGATACATGAGTGACATACAAAGAACACAAACATTAAAACCTTAAAAGACTCCTAAAACCCTAATCCTTATGTTGCACCTATGGTTTCTTCAATGTGAATGCTTGCTATTTTAGGTCATAATAAGTCCTTATTTATAGACTCTTGCATTATGGACTTGGACTCTTCAAATCAAATCCAATCTCCTCTTTTTAAATCAGCTGTAAGATTTCACATAAAGATAGAAGCAAATTTTTTAAAGTTTCCTAAAAAGTCTCCAAGATCCTTTTTAATGAAACAAATAAAATATGCACGTGTTCCTAAAATATCCTTGATTTGTTGCACTTATATGAGTACTAGAATATTCCAGAATCTCATATTTAAAATCAAATATTCAAGGATACAAAATAGCAGTGTCTGCTGCATAACAGGCCAAAATTTCAGGACATCTAACTCAACATATGTCTGATTCACATGATAGTAGAAATTGTCATGACTGTTAGTTAAGATGCTGTGACATCTTGCTCAACATCAGTCTAAAACCATATTTTAGCAAAATTCAAGCCAAACGTAAAATCATGGATTTAACAATCTTCCTCTTTGACAAATTTTGGCTAAAACAACCAAAGCATAATAACCCTGGAGAGAGGAATAAAATTACAACACAAGCTACATGCAAACATGTAAGCTTTGTACAAACTGCAACAGAAAAAATAAATCAGAGAATACAACATCTTTAATACTCTTGAAGACAGATGTCCAGACATGTGACCTGACATCACAGACAAGTCCAAACTCCTCCTGTCGCACATGGTCAAGAATCCCCCTTAAAGGGAAAACCCAACACACCAGAAAATCTAAAACACCAAATATGAACTACTCAAGTTCACACATAAGAGGAAATAACAATAGAAGAGTAAACAACCTCACAACTGGATTTTCTCACAGCTTCACCATACATGATGTTATATCATCTTATAAGACATCCTATTATATCAGCAGTAGTAGTAGTAGTAGTAGAAACTCCAACAGGCATAACAAACTATCACGCTCCCCCTAAAAAGTTGGATTTAACAAGCAACCACAATCACTACTCTCTCCTTAGCAGTAGCACAGTCCTATCAACATGCTAATTAACATGTCAAGACATATTTCATAACATCATAACACACAAAACACACTAACACTTTACTCCCCCCTTTTTAGCCAAAAAATTGACAAAAATAGAGTAAATGTAAACACAAAATGGAAGCACATATAACACACAAGTACAAAACACATATGGAGGCACACAATAGTAGATAGAAACAAACAAACTTCAATAACTTCAGGTGGTCATTCCTCTCTTTCCCCTATCAAAGATCCTTCTGCACTAATCGGTGTTGTCACCAGTCCTTATAACAATAGCAATTTGTATAGGTTTATCATGCCTTAGAACATAGAGGAAAAGCATATTATCTCCCGCATCCCTTCATACCTGTAATTTTTATAATTCCTCAATAATGCAAATTCCCATCTCACCCCTAAGCTTTTCAAACTAATTTGCATCCAAAGCTTTAGTGAAAATATCAGCCAATTGTTTCTCAGTGGCTATGTGTTCAAGCGTAATCACTTTATCTTCAATAAGGTATCTTATAAAATGATGACGAAAGTCAATGTGCCTGGTCCTTGTGTGTTGAATATTATTCTTTGAGATATTGATAACACTCAAATTCTCACAATATAATGTCATGACATCTTTCTTGACATTATATTCCTTCATCATTTTTTTCATCCATATTAGTTGAGAATAATTACTTACAACTGCAATATACTCAGCTTCAACAATTGACAAAGAAACACATTTATGTTTCTTGCTAAACCAGGAAGTTAGATTATTTCCCAAAAAGAAACATCCATCAGAAGTGTTTTTCTATCATCAACATTCCTAACCCAATCTATATCACTATACCACACCAGCATGGAATCTGAACCATGAGAGTATAACGTACCATGTTCACTAGTACCATTGATGTACTTAAAATCCTTTTTACTTGATTGTTGTGACTTGTTTTTGGCTCAGCTTTATATCTTTCACACATGCCCACAACAAATGTGATATCAAGTATGCTAGCTATAAGGTACAATAAACTGCCAATCATACTTTTGTATAAGTTTGATCAACAACAATACCTTTTTCATCTTTTGATAATTTCATATGAGTAGGAGCAGGTGTCCTCTTGTGACTAGCATTCTCCATTCCAAACTTCTTTACTATGTTCTTGGCATACTTACTTTGAGAAATAAAGATAGAGTCATCCATATGTTTCATTTGGAGCCTAAGAAAATATGTAAGTTCACCAACAAAATCTATCTCAAATTCTGACTGCATTTGTTTGACAAAATGTTCCACCATCTGGTCTGACACCCCTCTAAACACAATGTCATCAACATATATTTGAGCAATCATAAGTTTGCCATATTTCTCCTTGAAAACGGGGTCTTGTCTATTCCTCTTTTCATGTATCCATTGTTGACAAGAAATTTTGTCAACCTCTCATACCAAGCTCTATGAGCCTGTTTCAATCCATATAGAGTTTTCTTCAATTTAAACACATGATTTGGATAAGTAGGATCAATGAATCCTTTTGGTTGTTCAACATAAACCTCTTCATGTAAGTACCCATTCAGAAAGACACTTTTCATATCCATTTGAAACAATTTAAACTTTAATAAACAAGACACTCCTAACAAAAGTCTAATAGATTCAAGTCTAGAAACTGGGGAAAAAGTCTCATCAAAATTTATCCCTTCAATCTGAGTGTAACCTTGTGCCTTAAGTGTTGCCTTATTTTTGGTGACTACTCTACTTTCATAAGTTTTGTTCTTGTACACCCATCATGTTCCATTTGGCCTAGGAACTAAATCCCACACTTCATTCCCTTGAACTGACTTAGTTCATCTTGCGTGTCATTTATCCATAATTCATCAGTTAAAGCTTTCTTTACAGTCTTAGGTTCAATCTTTGAAACAAAGAAATATTTTGAAACAACCTCCCTTGATCTAGTAGTAATCCCTTGGTTAAAATCTCATATAATGAGGTCTTTAGTGTGATCATCTGAATTCTGATTGAAAGACCCTTATTGACTTGAACTTCCTCAGGTTCAGCCTTAGCAATATCAGTATGAGTTTCTTCTTCTTCAACACTTGCTGATTCATCATCCATCTGGAATGATGTTCCAACATTGTCTTCAACATTAAGATCAATGTCTATGCTTGAGTCACCAAACACAACATTTATAGACTCCATCATAACCTGAGTTTTGGTATTAAAAACTCTATAAACTCTACTGTTTGTAGAGTAGCCAAGAAATATCCCTTCATCACTCTTAGGATCCATTTTCCTTCTTTTCTCACGGTCAACTAAGAGATAGAATTTACTTCCAAACACATGAAAGTATTTGATTGTAGGCTTTTCCCCTTTCCATAGCCCATATAGAGTGTTAGCAGTACTCGTCCTTAAGGTGACTCTTTTATGAATATGCCATGCAATGTTCATAGCTTATGCCCAAAAATGACATGGCAATTTCTTTGCATGAAGCATAACTCTTGTAGATTCTTGAAGAGTTTTGTTCTTCCTTTCTACAACTCTATTCTGTTGAGGAGTGATAAGTGAAGAGAATTCATGAGTGATACCTTCAGAGGCACAAAATTCACCAAATTTGTTGTTTTCAAATTCCTTACCACGATCACTTCTGATTTTAACAATGTTGCTCTCCTTCTCTCTTTGCAGCTGTTGACACATCTCCCTAAAAACATCAAAGACTTCTGATTTTTTCCCTGATGAATTTTACCCGAGTGAATCTTGAAAAATCATCAACAACAACATAAGTATACCTTTTTTCTCCAAGACTTTCAACTTGCATAGGTCCCATCAAATCCATATGAAGAAGTTCCAAAACTTTTGAAGTGGTCTCATGTTGAAGCTTTGGGTGTGACATCTTGGTTTGTTTTCCAATTTGACATTCTCCATAGATTTTTCCTTACTCAATCTTGATATTAGGAATGCCTCTAATAGCTTCTTTAGATATAATCTTCTTCATACCTTTCAAATGTAAATGACCAAGTTTTTGATGCCACAATTTGACTTCATCTTCCTTAGACAACATACAATTTAATTATAGTTGATTCCTTGAGGAGTTCACAAGTAGAAATTATCCTTATAAATGTCTCCTTTCATGAGAACTTCATTCTCCTTATTAGTTACCAAACATTAAGGTTTTGTGAAGTTCACATTGAAACCTTATCACATAGTTGACTAATACTTATCAGATTAGTAGTCAAAACTTTTACAAAACAAAATCTTATCAAGCTTAGAAGATCCTCCACAATATATCCTTCCAATAAGTTTAATGTCTTCCAATAAGTTTTCTACACATGTCATATGCTTAGAACATCCACTGTCAAAATACCATTCTTCATTAGGTGAGACTTTAAGGGATGTATGAGCAATGCTATTTTTTATAATATCTTTTACTTTCCATTCCTTTTTAGTCCTGGTTAGAAAATAATTTGCATTAGGTTAAGATGGATGTTTTAGATATCCATGAAGCATGTGACAAACTTGTCTGGAGTGTCCACTTCTTCCATAAAATTGACATCTCCAAGACCTGACAGGATGTTCTGACATTTGGCTAGATATCTTGCTTTCATCTTGCATTTTAGCAGGGAAAAAATTTATCTCAGATGTTTTCTTTTTATTTTTCAAATTTTGATAGTTAAACCCAATTCCAGTATGTCTCTTCCCTCCTTCCACATCTTGAAGAATATCATCTAGCACATCAGATCCATTGTTCAACATCCTAACACCTTTGATTAAATTATCAAGTTTAGATGTCAATAAGGTCACTTTATTTTGGAGATCATAATTATCAGCTATGTAGTCATCCTTCTCAACCTGAAGTTTAGCTATGATCATCCTCTATTTTACTCCCATTTGATATAATTTCTCACTTTTGTTGCATAGTCTATGTATGAGGTAGTTAATTCATCATGATATATCTCTTCACTTTTGAAGTCTTCCTTAGAATCTGAAATTCTGGCTGCAGATACTCAATGTCACGTCCAATGTTATGACACCGTATCTGACTTACTATATGACAGTAAATACAAAAGCAGTAAATAACACAGTCAATTGTTTACCCAGTTCAGTGCAACAACACCTACTCTGGGGGCTACCAAGCCAGGGAGAGAATCCACTATAAGAGATGTTAATTCAGGAATAAACCAACCAATTTATCTCCTTCACTTAAGACCTACCCAATGCAATTCTAATCTAAGTACGACTTAAACCTGAGTTCCTACTCACTCCCCCTCAATCACAGCAGTGATACATAAACCAATTTGACTTAAGAATTGATGAAGACACTCTTCAAAACACACACTTGATTAAGCTTCACAACTTTTTAATCAAGTAACACAATCACTCGTGCTTCACAGCTTTGAGTGATGTACACAACTAACTTGACTCTGCTTCACAGCTTTAGTCAAGTAACATTCAAACACTCTTGCTTCAAAGCTTTGAGTGCTACACAACCCTTACAATTGAAACCTATTCCAAGGCACTTATCACAATGATAATTGCTTGGAGTACAATTAACAAATCTATACAGATTACAAAATTGATCTTCTAATCAATCAGCAGGGATGCTTGAAAAACCGCAGCTCTGTTGAATATATAGCAGCTGCAACTTCAGTTAGGGTTTCCAAAAACCTAGGGTTGATTCCGTTTGACCAAAAGACCAGGTCACAGTACTTTATTGATCAGGTTAGGATTGAGTTAGGTTACTCCTCAGAAAACGCAGGATTCTGTTTAGAAGGGACTGAGTTATTTCCTGAAAAAACTCAGACTTATCCAATCCTGCAATCCTGTTAGTTCAGAACAGGATGTCATAACATCTGTTATGACATCTGAGAAAACCTGTCTACTGATTTAGCAAAATGTGATCATTTTGCAAACATGCTCAGATACACACTTATAAACATCAGTATTTGAATTACAATATTTTTCTGCACATGTACCTATTGAGTTAGTACAACCTGAACTAGAATGTTATGACATCAGTCATGACATTCACACATACACTTGGAATTTACCAAAAATGCAAGCCAATACCTAAACACCTACAAACTCCCCCTTTGGCAGATTTTTGGCTAAAGTTCCTAAACAATCAGAGATAGATAGATAGCAGCAGAAATAAGTGACAGCAGAAAAATATAGTGTCAAGTACTAATTAAGCAGTACCAAAAATATTCTCCCCCACTTTAGCCACAAATGGGCCAAAGATTACATGTTTATAAAGTTATACAGTTATCCAAAACAAAATAATGAGATCAGCAGCTGACCACAGCAGAACACACTACCAAACTCCACCAGCAACACCACCAAGCAGCAATCAACCTTCAAGCACTGTCATCAGATTCAGAGGAGCCAATTTCTTCAATGTTGAGCTGTCCTTCATCTTCTTCCCTTCTTCTTTCTTCAGCTTCCTCCTTTTCTAGCCTGGCAATTAGAGCTTCTAGGGTCCTTTTTCTAGCATCCAGATCTTTGCAAGTTTCTTTTAAAACAGCTATGACATCTGATGTTTTGGACTGGGTCTTTGCAGACGATGTCTCAGCTGATGTTATGACAATGTCTGGAGCATGGGATCCCTGAAACAGTTTGTAGTGCAGGCCAAGGGCAGGAGCTCTTTTGCAGACTGTATCTCTTGCTACAAGGATGTCAGGGTATTGTGCAAGGATGATTCCACAAAGAAGGGAGGGAAAAGCAATTGGTCCTTTGACAGCATAACTGCCAGCATGCTTCAAGGTTTGTTCAAAGATGTACCTTCCATAGTCAAAGGCAGTCTTGGTTCCTACAGCATAGATAAATCTCCCCAATCCTGTGGAGATGGTTGATTTGTGATTTGTAGGCACCCAGTTTGCTGCACCTATTTTATGCAAGATGGAAAATTTCATGCTGAGTTTACTAGCCTTCAGCTTCCCTTTCAATGGCCAGTACTTTACTTGCCTGGCAGTGATGGTCAAGCACACTTCATTGTCAGTTGCCTCTAGATCAGGACAGTCCTTATTTGTTCTTCCAAGAAACTTGTTGATTTCTGATGGAGAGAACTTGACCCTTCTTCCTCTAACAAACACACTCTCAAAGTCAGCTGACCTCCCATCAGCACAATCATTGGACAGGTTCACTACAAACTCTTTAACCAGATTTTCATAACATTTGTTGAACTTCATCACTGTCTTCATTAGCCCAGCATTCCTGATCAGATCTATGATGTCTTTGCACTCTAAGGCATCATTGTTGAGTTCTCTCTCCAAGGCTATTCTCTTCAAGCAAACATACTTCCATCTGTTTGCATTATCAGGATGATGAAAGGAGATGTTGTCTGTTGGCACTTCAGGCACTCTAGCAATCTTGCTGGAGGGGAGCTTCCTTCTGATGGGAGTATTGTCAATGTCAATCTCAAATTCTGATTCATCATCAGAATCAGAAGTTTCAGGTTCTTTGCTTTTCTTGGAGATTGGTTGTCTAGCAGTCTGCACCTGTGCCTTCTTCCCTTTTGTCTGAATTTTCTCAGCCATCCCTTCAGCCTTGGATTTCTTAGCATCAGGTTTAACAGTCTCACTACTCTTTCTTTTCATCAATCTCCTAGCAATGCTAGGGTTCACATTAGCAATCAGTTCATTATCTGAGTAATCTTCATCCACATCAATGATAGGTGGATCAGCAGCCTTTTCAGAGGGATTCTGAATGTTGTCTTTTGGTGTCACAACATCCTCAGTGACATCTATATTTTCAGAACCTTCCACATTTGGACTTTCTGATTGATTCAAAGGTATAGAAATCCCCGGTACAAATTGGTTGCCACTCAGAATGCTAGTAACCAGTCTAGCAATAGCTTGGTGTACTTGTACTGATCCTTCTCTATTAGGTATAGAAGACGAAGGAAGAGAAGAATTACCAGAGACTGTAGCTTGAGCTCTTCCTGCATGTCTGGTCCTGAGCTTTTTGACTCTGGCTGGGTCAGTTGCCATCTCCCTGAGAGGAGTGACCTCAAGAACTTCAGATTCTATGCATGTAGTGATTGCCCTAGAATCTTGATCAGATGACGATGATGATGAGTGAGACGAAGCCGCCATGGTGGAAGACGATGTCTGAGACATTGTGTTTAACGTTGAGTAGCAGTAGCAGTTTGAGAAAACTCTTTGATTGAGAGGAGGAAACAGGTTGCAAGGATGAGAGAGGTAGGGAGTACAAGGGAGTCTCTTCAACTTCTTAAGGCTTTTGAAGGAATTGTGAATGAATATGATTAACCCACTAAATATAGACTTAATAAAATTAATCCCTTCAACCCTTGTTTTCAGCAAAACTAATTGCTACAATTTCTCATGTTGGTGAATACCCAATCTGCCCCTCAAATTTTCAAGTTTATTTCCAACAAGTGCCTTGGTAGAAGAATCAGTTAGCTGAAGCTTAGAGAAACTATGTTCCAGTTCAAATGACTTCTTCTCTCCAAAGTCAATAGGGTTCAAGGAAATGTTGAATGTTTTCAGATTATCACACCACAATGTCACAACATCTTGTGTAACATTGTCCTCAGGTAGCATCTGTTTTGACCAGAATTTTTGAGAACAGAATTTATGAGACTTGTTCTTTGCCACATCACATATATTATCAGCCTGTAGTTTAGGAGTTCTTCTGACCTCTTCCATAGGAATAGCTCTTTTCATTCCTTCAAGCTTATGCTGCCACTGTTTCATCTCTTTTTCTTCTTTGATGATTTGACTCATAGTGGAGATATCAGTGTTCTCAGGCTGCCACACATAACAGTTATCTTTGGATTTGATTCCTCTCATTACAACATCTAGTTTTTCATTAAATACTAGACATTCAGATCTTGAGAAGTTGACCATGAATCCTAGATCACATAATTGACTGATGCTAATGAGATTAGTAGTCAATCCTTTTACCAGCAGTACCTTATTCAGACTTGGAACTCCAGGGTAGTCCAAATTACCAACTCCTTTGACTTCTCCTTTAGCACCATCTCCAAAGGTCACAAAACTGGTGGTGTGAGGCATAACATTATTGAGGAGATTTTTGAATCCAGTCATGTGTCTGGAACATCCACTGTCAAAGTACCAATCTTCCTTTGCAGAGATCTTCAGGGAAGTATGAGCTATCAGTGCAGTAGCCTTTTTCTTCCATTGAGGAGTGTGTGGTATACTTTTCGACTTAGGTTTGACATCTGAGTTCTGATTCGGATATCCATGTAATCTGAAGCAGAAGGGCTTTATGTGACCATATTTCCCATAATGACGACATCTCCATCTTTGGTACCTCTTCTTCATATGTCTCTGTCCCTGATGTTGAGAGTAATGTTGAGACATCCGTTTTGACATTTGCTTCCCGGTAACAAATTTCTTTGTTTCCACAAATCCTAGGCCAGATTTATTTCCCATATTTTGTCCAGCCTGAAGGATCTCTTCCAATTTGTCTGTTCCATTGGTCAACATCTTGACAGATTTGGTCATTTGATTCAGTTGTGAGTTCAGCAGTTGAACTTCTCCTTCTAAATGACTTATAGTTTCAAGATTTACCCTCTTTTCAGCCTCCAGCTTTACAATGAGTTTTGATTGTTTCTCATTTTGCACACAGACTTCACCACTTCTGATACACAATTTCTTGTAGGTATCAGCCAGTTCTTCAAATGTCACTTCTTCATCACTGGTGTCACTTTCAGAAGTACAAACACTAGTTAGGGCAGTAACTAGTTTGGCAGATTCTTCTTCAGAATTGCTTTCTGAATCATAGTCAGACCAGGTAACAGTCATTCCTTTCTTTTGCTTCTTAAGAAAGGTAGGACATTCAGCTCGAATATGTCCATATCCTTCACATCCATGGCATTGAATACCTCTGCCTTGGTTTCCCTTATCTTCTGACCTTGGTCTTCTGCTGTCAATGTCAGAAGGAATGTTATGAACATTAGACTTTGACTTTGGGTCCATTCTTTTGATGAGCCTATTGAACTGTCTTCCAAGCATGGCAATGGCTTCTGATATGTTTTCTTCTTCATCTTCCTTGTATTCAACATCAGTGTTGGATACAAGTGCTATGCTTTTGTTCTTCTTGTCACCATTATCAGTGATCCCCATCTCAAAAGTCTGAAGAGACCCAATAAGTTCATCCACTTTTAACTTGCTAATGTCCTGGGCTTCCTCTATGGCAGTTACCTTCATTGCAAATCTTTTAGGCAAGGATCTGAGAATCTTCCTCACCAGTTTTTCTTCTGACATTTTTTCTCCCAGTGCTCCTGAGGTGTTGGCAATCTCCAAGATGTTCATGTGAAACTCATGGATGGTTTCATCTTCCATCATTTTTAGATTCTCAAACTTAGTGGTCAACATCTGAAGCCTTGACATTTTTACTTTGGAAGTGCCCTCATGAGTAGTTTTGAGAGTATCCCAAACTTCCTTGGCCAGTTCATATTGATGTACTAGTCTGAAGATGTTTCTATCTATTCCATTGAACAAGGCATTTAAAGCTTTTGAATTTCCCAGAGCTAACTCATCTTCTTCTTTACTCCAATCTTCCTCAGGCTTCAGACTGATTGTCCCATCTCTTTCAGTTATGGTGGGATGAATCCATCCTTTGTCAGCAGCTCTCCAAGCCTTTTTGTCCAGAGATTTTAGGAAGGCAATCATACGAGGTTTCCAGTAGTCATAATTAGTTCCATCCAGAATGGGTGGTCTATTTCCAAAAACTCCTTCTTTGTCCATAGTGCCAGAAAGTGATATCCCTAGATCTCACCCAGTAATACAGGCAGGGTGCCTGCTCTGATGCCAATTGAAATTCTGGCTGCAGATACTCAATGTCACGTCCAATGTTATGACACCGTATCTGACTTACTATATGACAGTAAATACAAAAGCAGTAAATAACACAGTCAATTGTTTACCCAGTTCAGTGCAACAACACCTACTCTGGGGGCTACCAAGCCAGGGAGAGAATCCACTATAAGAGATGTTAATTCAGGAATAAACCAACCAGTTTATCTCCTTCACTTAAGACCTACCCAATGCAATTCTAATCTAAGTACGACTTAAACCTGAGTTCCTACTCACTCCCCCTCAATCACAGCAGTGATACATAAACCAATTTGACTTAAGAATTGATGAAGACACTCTTCAAAACACACACTTGATTAAGCTTCACAGCTTTTTAATCAAGTAACACAATCACTCGTGCTTCACAGCTTTGAGTGATGTACACAACTAACTTGACTCTGCTTCACAGCTTTAGTCAAGTAACATTCAAACACTCTTGCTTCAAAGCTTTGAGTGCTACACAACCCTTACAATTGAAACCTATTCCAAGGCACTTATCACAATGATAATTGCTTGGAGTACAATTAACAAATCTATACAGATTACAAAATTGATCTTCTAATCAATCAGCAGGGATGCTTGAAAAACCGCAGCTCTGTTGAATATATAGCAGCTGCAACTTCAGTTAGGGTTTCCAAAAACCTAGGGTTGATTCCGTTTGACCAAAAGACCAGGTCACAGTACTTTATTGATCAGTTTAGGATTGAGCTAGGTTACTCCTCAGAAAACGCAGGATTCTGTTTAGAAGGGACTGAGTTATTTCCTGAAAAAACTCAGACTTATCCAATCCTGCAATCCTGTTAGTTCAGAACAGGATGTCATAACATCTGTTATGACATCTGAGAAAACCTGTCTACTGATTTAGCAAAATGTGATCATTTTGCAAACATGCTCAGATACACACTTATAAACATCAGTATTTGAATTACAATATTTTTCTGCACATGTACCTATTGAGTTAGTACAACCTGAACTAGAATGTTATGACATCAGTCATGACATTCACACATACACTTGGAATTTACCAAAAATGCAAGCCAATACCTAAACACCTACAGAATCTCTTCTTCATGTTAAGACAATCACAGTTTTAGCAGATTCTTTATTAGTAGATTCATTATCTAACCAAGAACCAGTTAGTCCCTTAGTTTGTCTCTTGAGATAAGTAGGACATTTTTTTTCTAATATGACCAAATCCTTCATATTCACAACATTGCACTCCTTTACTTTGATCAGGTATATCTTCAATTATGATTTTATCATGATTATTGCTGCTGTCAAATGAGCTGATCTTGCCATTTAACCTTTCCGTCATTTCCAATATCTTCAAGACATTTCTGAATTGACTTCCAAGTAACACAATAGTGTCTCACAATCTCTCCTATAAATCTATAGTACCAAACATATTATCCCTAGAACTCACCCAATAAACAGAAATGGTCCTTCTCTGATACCAATTAAAATTCTGCCACTTTCTATACAGATGTCAAGACTGATGTCTCAACACAAAACACAATTTTAGGACATATGTTATAACATCTATTGATAAAAAAACATAGATTATGCAGAAAAATAAATTGCAAAAAAATTAAATAACATAATCAATTATTAACCCAGCTTGGTGCAACGTCACATACTCTGGGGGCTACCAAGCTGTTGTACCCCAAAATTTCCCCTCCCATTTTTCTTTAGAGCATTCTTTCAAGGCTCTTCAAATGGTCAAGGCACCCAAGGGTTGACTAGTCAAGATGCACCTCATAGACCAAAAGCCTACAACTAGGATTTGGAGTTTCTCAAGGAAATTTGGTCTAAAAAAGTCTCAAGTGGCTCAAATTTTTCTTCATAGGTCTTAAACAAGGCTCATGTCAAGTTTCAAGCCCTACATCACAAGTTTGCCTAGTCAATGGCACAAATGCTTGAAAATCAACTGTATTGATCAAAAAGTCAACTATGGTTAACATACAGTCAAACATCAAGATTTTTGATCAAAATCAACATTTTGAAGTGATATTCATCATTTGATCAAGGGTTGATCATGATTCCCCAAAGAAAGTCCTCGGATCATCAAAAGTCAAGAATTTTTCAAATTAGGATTTTCTTTAGGAGAAGTCAACTGAACTTTGACCAGACATAACTTTCTCATGCTTCATCAACTTTTCTCCAACCAAAGCCCATTTTAAAGAAAATTCTATTCTCTAAAAGTTTGTTTTTATTCTCAAGTCCAAAAAATGCTTCATTTGGATAATATGATCTCATACATTATAGGTCATTTTCAAAAAGTCAACAAAAGACACTTTTTGTCAAGGAAACTTACATCGAGATAATGTCTCCAAATTAAAAAATGATTAAAATAAAAAGTTTATAGGGCATATTCGGCTTTTCAAAAAGTAAAAGATCATCTTTAAAAAACGAAAATTGAGCAAGTTATAAGTTGCACAAGTTGGGCAATTTTCAAGAAATGCATGAAACCTCAATTGAGCAAATTTGTGATTTTAAGTTATTGGGCCTAACTTTTTAGAGTTCAAACATACTTGTGACATATCCAAGAGCCTCTAAAATTATCCATGCATTACTTTGATTTTTATTTCTATTCATTTGAATTTTTTCATTTAAATATAAAATAAATCAAGTGAAATATCAAACAAATGGATCAAGGCTTAAGTGTGCTTCATTTGGATCATTCAAGAGGCCCAAATTCGTGCAAGGTACATCACAAATGATCAGGTTCATGCAGCAAACGAAAATGGCAAGGGATCATGAAGTTTGGAAACTTTTCAAAACTTGATTTTTGTTTTAAACTATGGTTTAATGGTGTGATTCCTTGCCATGTTGGTGGCTTTAATGGTGTGATTCTTTACCATATTGATCTAGCCTCCTACTCTTCTATAAATACATAACATTTCAAGCCTAAAGGGGACGAAAAAACATTGCAAAGAAAGCTTCACAAAATTCTCAAGAAAAATTTCTCAAAGTTGCAAAATTCATAACTCCATTCCCAGGCGTGATCAGTCCAAACCAGTGATCAAATCATATCCCTGAGGCTCCTAGGAGTTGAACCAGGCTGATAACCAAGCCCTTCCACTTCCAAAACACCCACATCCTATCATACTGGTTTTGTAAGGTTTTAATTCCTCGAACTTTCTAATCATGTGATTTAAAGTAATTCTATGCATACATCCATGTTGTTGTCAATATTTAGAATGGTTCTAACGTGTCACATGTAAGGTTTGGTGCATAAACACTAAAATGGCATTGTTAGGGCTCAAGAACCATTGAGTTTCGGATCTTACTCTGCTGGCCGTCTCAGGCCAAACTAATGCCATATTTGAACTCGCAACATGCGATTTAGGTCCAAGGATTCGAGCTTCTTTTTTGTTTTGCAGGTTTTCATAAAAATACATCACCGGAGAAGATGGTGTTTCTCCCCATGTCTTGCTATAGCGTCTAGGTCAATGTTATTGGGCTTAGGGGATTTCAAATCTTTGCACCCCCCTAATTACTTGTTTTACAGCTTGACCCAATTTAATTTTTTGTCTTTTTCTTTTATTATTTGTTTTCTTTTATTTCATTTAATTTTTTTCCTCTAAAAATCATAAAATAAAAATCACAAAAATAATTTGACTTAGATTTTCATTAATTAAATTAATTTTAATTAATCATTTGTAATAACTTTTTTTTTAAAATTAATTAATCAATTAAAATTAGGTATTCTTTTTCTTTATTTAATTTAAATATTTTCCTAAAACAAATAAAAACAACAAAAATATTTCTTTTATCACTTAGAAATTTTTCTTATATTTTTTCTCCATCCTTTCATTTTTCTTTCTTTCTTCCCCCGCGCGTCTATTTTTTTATTCGCATTATTTTTCATAATTAGGTAACTGTATAAAGGATGTAATAGTTTTAATTAGGACTTTTACACTTTTCTTTCCCCCCATTTTGGTTTGTAATTCCCCCATCCCGAAGCCTTGTAATAGTGTAGATTTAAATTCCCGCATCTTTATTTTCGTCCTAATATTAACTGTTACATGAATGCTAACATGCTTGTATGAAAAGACTAAAAGCAAACACTAGCAAACCTAACATCCGAAGATAAATAACTGAAACACAACACACTTGCACATACATACCTCTAAGGTAGCTCCACTTATTGCCTTTGGAATAAATAGTCACGACTCTCGAATGTAAGAGATTTTAGTGGTGACCCTTTGGTTTAAAGATCATAAGTCCCTCGATGACCCTTTCAATGTTGCCTTAGTATATGATCTTAAAACCTTAGGGTAATTACTAAAGTATCTTACTAGTTACTTTCGCGACTGTACGATGACCCTCGCCCGTCCCTCAAAAATCCAATGATATGGCTACCTACTCACTAATAGTAGGATAGCACTGTCTAAAGGAAATGAGGAAAAAAACAAACCTTTCGAGTAGGTAGATAGCTCCTACTTGCTTGCTCGTAAAAATAATCAAAAACAATTTTTTCACACATACACAAACTCTTTTCTAAATATTTTCAAAGACAAAAAATACTTTGCATACGTTCTCACCAAAACAAGGAATATTATAAAGTTCGTCGAAATAAGGCATCTTTTCAATACACACTTACACAATTTTTTTCTTTCAAAGTGAGCTAGAAACTAAGAGCTCGTAGATAACTGCAGATGTAAAGGGTACTAACACCTTCCCTTTCCATAAACTACCCCCTTACTCAGAAAATAATCTCGAAAGGTCTTTCCTGTTCTTTTCACCCTTTCCTTTGTTGGATGGCGACTCTTGCTAACCTTAACATTACGATAAAATACAAAAGAAGTAAAAGTTAATTCTCCAACCGTATTACAAAACTGGTGACTCTGCTGGGAAAATATAACTAAAGTAGGGTTACCTTAGAGCTAGATCATATTTGAAATGCTTTCCTTGTTTGATTTGTGTGCTTTATCTTTCGGGTTTATGTTTGGGTTATTGTTAAAGATCCTATACCCGGATCTGAGGGACCTTTTAGGTAAGTAGAAATAAAATCATGGAGGTTGTACGGTATAGACCGATATGGATGATATAATAGCTACGTTAGTGTGATACTCTGGCTTGTACTAATGTTCCTTGAGTCAGTCAAGGATAACGTTAGGCTTCCACATAGTGTCATTAAGCACTAACAGACCTTTAGAAATTTAAATTGACTCATCTTAGCCATTCGAAAGTAGTGAGATGGCCGACTTTGGTGCATACTGAAGTTGGTTGATACTATATGCTACACTTATTGAGATTGGACTTTCGTAATATTTCGGTCGCAATTCAGATGCTTGAGCTGAAACAATGACTGAGAGAAAGATCAATAATATGCTATCCTTAGAATCCGGTTACTATTGCTAGGACAGGTTGAGCCAACTAAAACTTCAAGAGGGTACTTACCTACAAACTCCATGCAAGCCTAAATCTAAGGCTACTTGTGTGACTTGTCTGCTTTCATTATCTAATAACTTGAACTTATTGCAGGGCTTTGTTTGTACTCCTTGCAGGACTTGTTTGTAGTCATTATCTAATAACTTGGATTTCCTGCAAGACTTACTTGTCTTTGTCCCCTTACACTTTTGTTTGGTTCATAACATACATATCATAACATCATGCCATAGCATTTCCTTAACCATTTCAAGGATCTCAAGGGTCTGTGATGCATGTTATGATGAAATAGACGTCTAGTAAGGAGCAAGGGGATTTATTTTCCTCTAGCCAACGTCGTCAAAGCATGATAACTTGAGTCAGAGGATATGACCCACTCGATATGGTGAGCTTGATTCTCGTAGAAGGGTATTCAATAATACGAAGTTCTTCAATCGAAGCTACAGTCATATCCAGTTGCTAACATTTTCTTGTGTTTACCTCGTAAGATCCTTGAAAACATTGCATGCATGTCATTACATAACAGGTCTTCCAGTATAGGTTTCTCATTTTCTTGCCATTTATTTCAGCAGAAAAATGGCTCTCGAACAAAATGGTGGATATTTCCAAGCTCAAGGTGCTCAGTTCAAGGAAATTTTCCTAAATCTATCCAAGGGGCAAGAAGAATTGAAAACACTCCTCGCTGGGAACATGACCAAGAAAAATCCTGAAGATAATAAGGATGACCAGTTGGAACAACTGCAAGCTGAGATGGAAAGGATGAGAATCCAGACGAGTAATCAAATGACTCTTAATAAAGTTTAGCTCACGAACAAGAAGAGTTGAGGATTCTCATCATCAAGCTTCATTAAGACAGATACGACCGTTTGGGGGCAAACTGCTAGAGCTTGGGGCCTAATCAATGATCAATCTCTCTTGGCAGACGGAGAATTAGGTGACATGTTCAAATGGGAACATGTTGAAAATACACTCAGGAACGGTGAAATTTAGGGGATTGCATCTTCAAGTACTCAAAAGAGATCATACAATGGAAATAAAGAAGGAGTCCATTACCGTGTACGACCAGAAGGGTCATAATAAGAGTGATCTCAACCAATCTGTGGGGGTAGTGCGGATCTCTAATCCAGCACAGGTGCAACAACAACGACAAGGTAATCAGCATAAGCAGGACGTGCCCAAAAGGAAATTAACCAAAATCAACATGTCCTCGGCTCAAGTATTTCAAAACATGTTGAAGATGGAGTTGATAACATTGAAGGATCCTTCTCAGAATCCCAACATCGCCTATCCTCGGTACAACCCTAATGTGAGATGCACTTATCATTCCAATAGTCTGGGGCATGACACTAATAGTTGTTGGGTATTGAAAAATAAAATTCAGGACTTGATCGACAAAGGGGTGCTGGAGTTCACACAAGATGGTCATACTGAATTCTTCCGCCATCCCTTAAAGGCACACCATCAGGAGTTACAAGTTCATACAAATAGGCTTTTTGTTCATTAGAATTTTCAAATTGTAATTTTCTTTTGATTAATCGAACACTTATTTCATGTCAAACTTTGTTATTCCATTAATGCATTGCATATGTTTATCTTAAACTAATCCATTCGTTGTCACTATACTGAAACTGTGCTTTTACTTCCTTTTTGGGATATTCAACTCTCGATTAAAAGCTTAAACCTTTACAGGGAGGATGACGAAGACAATACCATAATCTCATACAGTATGCTTTTGAATAGAACCTGCTGATGATGTATAAGCGTTCTTTCAAATCCTAAATAGTAGAGTTATAAGGAAGATAATCCCTAGTCAACCCCTTTGAGCCTAAGAAGCGGGATTTTTCTTTTTCACACAAATCGAAACCTTTAATCATAACCTGGGACAGGGTAGTATCTCAGTTAATTCAATGGTGCATTTAAACGCAAGCTTTACCCTCGCACACATCGAGTAGTGTTGAAGATACTCTTCTAAATCAAAAGACACTGATGGTTCCCCGTAATCACTAAAACATGCAATCATTATCTCTCAAAAGAAAATCCCACTAAGTCAAAACCTATGAAGGAGACTTAATAAAAAAAACTGGGGCATCCCGCTGATTGTAATCATAAAAGAAACAGTTCATGAAAAAGGTAAGGATAATAAAATATATAAAAATAGGTCGCTACAAATCCTCAAGAAAAAGAAAATATTACAAAAATTGGCTGCCTCCTCAAAATAAACTTTCAGTATCCGAGCCATCACTGGAATATCAGGGCAAAGATTCCAGACTCAATTGGGATTTAAAAGCACAATTAACTGAGTATAGGACTGGAGAATATCACGAAGAACGGGTTAGGTACAAATAAATTTTGAGCCTTTATCCTTTGTTTCTTAAACTATGAACCATGCCACACTACAACCCTTAAAAGTCCTAGCTGAAGCATTGGTTAGTTTGAAAGCATATTGTTACAAAAGGTATCCTGACTCCTGTAAGGTTTACTATAAGTCCTGAGTTGAATTCATATTCTTACAAAATTCTGTTTGTTTACTAAAAATGCATTTTTAAAACTTCAAGACAGATATAAGCTTTGAATTCTTTAAATGCCATTGTTTGCATATGAATAATCGTTCGACAACAGAGAAATTCGCACGACGAAAATTCAATGAATGAAAATCCTCTGAATGGACAGAATCATCTCAGATGGAAAGAAATTTCCAGTAACAGGCCTTTCATGATCAAGGGGCATGACATGGTGTCTAACTGATCTGGGGGAAGTCGAGTCAAGATTCGAGGAATCTCTCAAAAGCGCCAAATAGCCAGGGGCAGACCTCCATCTGAATCACTTGGGGCATTGCACATGAGTTCCAACAAAGGGCTATGTGCGATCAAGCAAACATCTTTCTGGAAGTGCTACAACCCTTACTACTATGAACACTAACAATTCTCTGCACCCTGTGAATGCAAACATAGTTAGAAAAATACTACGCATGAAAAAAAGACCCGCTAGGTTAACTGACCTAGGCAAAAATAAAGGCACCCGGGCGAACCAAAAAAGTTTGTGAAAAAATTAGGGATATATAAATAAAATTTTACACCCGACAAGTTGAAAACCAGAAAAGGCGTCTTGGGAAAAAAAGGGTATCCCGGTGGACTGAAAACCTGAAAGGACATTCCAGGCAAAAGTTAGGGATTAAAGCGTACAACTATGTCCCGTCATCTCGTCACTTGTCTATCAGTAGAAGACTTATCGCCCTGATCATCATTCACCAACAACTTTAGAAGTTGAGATATGTTCAAGTCTCCACGAATCCCCACAGAGCTACATCCATGAGATTTTCCCCACAAGGTAATCTTCACAAGTTCATACATACCCTGCAATTTCTCCGCCAGATCACTCTACATGATAAAGGAGTATGATCTTCTCCCTGATAATGTCACCAACGTACATGATCCCAATCTTTAAAGTTTATGGGAATTCTTCTCCCCAGCTGAGTTTTCATAACTGTAAGAGCCCCTGCAGATTACTTCTCTCCAGCAGAGCACATTCTCCTTGACAAAGAGCTTACCTCAGCATGATATTCCTCCATCGCCAGGGTTTATTTCCCCAACAAGCCTTAGATTCCCCACCACGAGTCTTTTCTCAGACTATTACAAACCAACGGACAAAACCCCTTGTCCCTAGCGAAGTTGATACTATTCCCAGTAAGTTGCTGCGAAGCCTGGAATCCGACCGATAACAGTTTAACTTCTTCCTCATAAAGTTGTTGCGAAGCCTAAAATATGACCAGATAATAGTTTAACTTCATCCTCCTAGAAAGTTGCTCCGAAGCCTTGAATCCGACCAGATAACAGTTTAACTTCATCCTCCTACAAAGTTACCGTGAAGCCTGGAATCCGATCATATAACAGTTTAACTTCATCCTCGAAAAGTTGTTGCGAAGCCTAGAATCTGACCAGATAACAATTAACTTT
Source organism: Vicia faba (assembly GCA_948472305.1). Lineage (NCBI taxonomy): Eukaryota > Viridiplantae > Streptophyta > Magnoliopsida > Fabales > Fabaceae > Vicia > Vicia faba. The sequence continues at coordinate 60,328,400 of OX451739.1, forward strand.
ATCCTCCTCAGAAAGTTGCTGCGGAGCTTAGAATCTGACCAGATAACAGTTTAACTACATCCTCATAGAAAGTTGATGCGAAGCCTGGAATCCAACCATATAATAGTTTAACTTCATCCTCCTAGAAAGTTTCTGCGAAGCCTAGAAGCTGATCAGATAACAGTTAACTTCATCCTCCTTAGAAAGTTATTGCGAATACTGGAATCCGACCAGATAACAGTTAACCTCATCCTCCCCAGAAAGTTGTTGTGAAGCCTAGAATTAGACCAGATAACAGTTAACTTCATCCTCCTCAGAAAGTTGTTGTGAAGCCTGGAATCCGACCAGATAACAGTTTAACTTCATTCTTCCCGGAAAGTTGCTGCGAAGCCTGGAATACGACCAGATAACAATTAACTTCATCCTCCCCAGAAAGTTGTTGCAAAGCCTGGATTTTAACCAAATACCAGTCAACTATCCTCTCCAAGATGAAAGTTTAACCATCTCTTTTATCCCCAGTAGGGATAAATAAGAACTAAATTCCCCGGTAATGCGATGGACAACCAAAGGTTCCTGAACTCTACTCCCCAAACAGAAATCAACATCCCCTGCAGAGTTTCCTCAAAGCAAACAGGATTCCCCAGTGGAAGTATTCAAGACAAAATTGAAGATACACATACTCTTCATCCACAACAACAATCAAGGATTTATTTTCCCCAGACTAAGATACTTCTCAAATTTGTGAATGCGCTTCATTAACATTTCACATCCGTACATCATTTACCAAATGTCATAGCATATGCATAAAAAACGCATATAGCACAATCTCATTTATTTTGAGAACATCATTACACAATGCATTTCATCCATCATGACATTGCATACAACTAACTCTTTACCTTTTCAGGAAAGATCAGTCAACAAATATCATCAACTACGTATATGACCTAACAATCTTCTCGAAAGCTGCATCTGACGAAGGGCCATTTCAGCATTTTCCTCAGAAGTTAAAGATAATTCAAGACCTCTACTGGTTCAGTTTAAATCGATCAATGATTTATCCTGATTTGTTTTCCGGTAGACTTCTTTCTCTGGTTCACCTAGATCGATCCCAAGATTTTGCTGATTTGTTTCCAGTTAAAGATAATTCAAGACATCTACTGGTTCAGTTTAAATCGATCAACAATTTATCCTGATTTGTTTTTCGGTAGACTTGTTTCTCTGGTTACGCTAAATCGACTCGAAGATTTTACTGATTTTGTTTCCAGTTAAAGATAATTCGAGACCCCTGCTGGTTCAATTTAGATCGATCAACGATTTATCCTGATTTGTTTTCCAGTATACTTCCTCTGCTGGTTTAGTTTAAATTGACCAATGATTTATCCTGATTCATTTTCGGTAGACGCTTCCTCTAGTTCAGTTAAAATCGCCCGACGATTTATTCTAATACTTCTTCTAGTTGAAGTCAACAGTTATTTTGGATGGCATCTATAAGCCCATCTTCGAAGACTCTCTGTCACTTCTCCAAATGGCATCTATAAGCCCATTCCCAATACAAATCATCCAACAATGTTACCATCTTGCACAGGCGAATGCAAATTTTTGGGCACTTAAGTGTTCAATCATCTTCCACCTTCAAGTCACGAATGGAGGATATGCCAATCTAACTCTTCAGGTTTAAGAAGATTGAATAGGGGAAGCTGTTTTACCCCTAAATTTTCCCTTCCATATTTCTTTAAAGAATTCTTTCAAGGCTCTTCAAATGGTCAAGGCACCCAAGGGATGACTAGTCAAGATGTACCTCCTAGACCAAAAGCCTACAACTAGGGTTTGGAGTTTCTCAAGGAAATTTGGTCTACGAAAGTCTCAAGTGGCTCCCGTGTTTCTTCGTAGGTCCTCAGCAAGGCTCATGTCAAGTTTCGAGCCCTACATCACGAGTTTGCTCAGTCAATGGCTCAAATGCTTGAAAATCAACTATATTGATCAAAAAGTCAACTATGATCAACATACAGTCAAACTTCAATATGTTTGGTCAACATCAAAATTTTGAAGTGATATTGATCATTTGATCAAGGGTTGATCATGATTCCCCAAAGAAAGTCCTCAGATCATCAAAACTCAAGAATTTGCCAAATTAGGGTTTTCCTTAGAAGAAGTCAACTAAACTTTGACTAGGCATAACTTTCTCACGCTTCATCAAATTTTCCCCAACCAAACCCATTTTGAATAAAATTCTATTCTCTACAACTTTTTTTTTATTCTCAAGTCCAAAAAATGCTTCATTTGGATGATATGATCTCATAGATTATAGGTCATTTTCAAAAAGTCAACAAAAGACAGTTTTTGTCAAGGCAACTTACATCAAGATAATGTCTCCAAATGCAAAAATAATTAAAAGAGAAAGTGTAGAGGACATCTTGGGATTTACAAAAATTCCAAGATCATCTTCAAAAAACGAAAATTGAGCAAGTTATGAGTTTCACAAGTTGGGAAATTTTCAAGAAATGTGTGAAATCTCAATTGTGCAATTTGCAATTTTAAGTTATTGGGCCTATCTTTTTAGAGTTCAAACATACTCATGACATATCCAAGAGCCTCTAAAACTATCCATGCATTATTTTTGTTTTGATTTTTATTTATTTGAATTTTTCATTTAAATATAAAAGAAATCAAGTGAAATATCAAACAAATGGATCAAAGCTTAAGTGGGCTTCATTTGGATCATTCAAGAGGCCCAAATTCGTTCAAGGTACATCACAAATGACCAGGTTCATGAAGAAAACTAAAATGGCAAGGGATAATGAAGTTTGGAAATATTTTAAAGTTTCCTAAAAACTCTCCAAGATCCTTTTAATGAAACAAATCAAATTTGTACTTGTTCCTAAAATATCCTTGGTTTGTTGCGCTTATATGAGTACTAGAATAATCCAAAATCTCATATTTTTCAATCAAATCTTCAAGGAAACAAAACAGCAGCACGTGCTACATAACAGACCAAGATGTCAGGACAGCTGGCTCAACATTTTTATGATACACATAACAATAACAAAATTCGTGATAGTTGGTCAAGATGCTGTGACATCTTTCTTAACATCAGCCTAGAACCATGTTTTAGAAAAATTCAAGCCAAACCTAAAACCATTGATTTAACAGCAAACACTTAAGCTGCTATTAGTGAAGGAACATGATAGGGTTCTTAAGGCAATATGTGAAGGTGCAAGAGTCAATTCCCAACCTACTAGAAAACCATTTCCAAGTCAACGAAAGGATTTTCTCCTCTACCTCTTTTATTGTTATTGTAACTTCGTTAAAAATTACATTGTTCCAAGATTTCCATATAGACCAAACAATGTTGGACTTGAGACTTCACACACAAGAAGGGAGGTGAATTGTGTAATTTGGAAAAAACATGGTTTTGAAAACTTTTGTCAATTTAAATTAGAGTTTGAAAATTTTTTGTAATTCTAAGCAGCGAAAATTAAATATTTAAATTGCAGAATATAAAAGAATAAAGGAAAAAGAAGACACCAGGAATTATAGAGGTTCATCAAAACTAAATGACCTATTCCTCTCCCTAAGACTTGATCTTGAGAGTTTTCAATAATACTCGAGAGCTTTTAGTAGGAAAGTCTCACACACCATCTTATACAAGGAAATGGTGGTTGTCATACAACCAAAATACTACAAGAAGAATGATGTGGGTGTTTGCGTCTTTTCTCTAGTTATTTGTTGAAGTGTGTTGTACCCCAAAATTTACCCTCCCTTATCTCAAGACATTATCCTAGGGTTTCACATTTCTCAAGGAAGTTTGGGTTTCTAATTCCTCAAATGGATTTCATGGTCTCTTATATGTCCCAAGGAATGCTCATACACAGTTTCATGCCTTACATCACAAGTTTGCTCAGTCAGTTGCTCAGATGACTGAAAATCAACTATATTGGACAAAAGTCAATTGTGGTCAACATACAACCAAACTTCAAGCTTTTTTGGTCAACATCAAGGTTTTGATGTTATATTCATCATTTGATCAAGGGTTGATCATGATTCATCAAGAAAACTCTCAAATCATCAAAAGTTAAAAGTTTCAAAATTAGGGTTTTCTTGAGAAGTCAATTGAACTTTGACCAAGCATAACTTTCACATGCTTCACTAGATTTTCCTCAACCAAATCCTACCTTGAAGGAAATTCAATTATCTACAATTATGTCTCTCTAAGCTCAAGTCCAAAAAAATGCTTCATTTGAGAGATATAGACCAATACATTATAGGTCATTTTAAAAGTCAATAAAAAGACACTTTTTGTGAAGGCAACTTACATCAAGATAAAGTCTTCAAAAGCAAAAATGGTTAACATAGACATTGTAGAAGACACCTTGAGCTTTCCAAAAATTCAAAGATCACCTTCAAATGATGAAAATTGAGAGAGAGTTATTACCAATGCAAGTTGGGAAATTTTGAGCAAATGCATGAAATTCAAATTGGGCAAACTTGAATTTTTGGGCTAATGGTATATTATCTCAAAGATCAAGTATGGTCTACACTTCATATACACCTCATATCTTACTCATGAAACCCATTTGGTTTTTGTTTTATTTATTTATTTATTTTTATTATCTTAAAGTTCAAAATAAAACAAGATAAGATCAAGCTTATTACACAAGTCCAAGCCCATGTTATTCTGACCTAAATTCAACCTATATACTCTCTTCATTCACACAAACCCAGCAGGAAAACTTTGTGCAAGAAAAAACTTCCAAAAAATCTCAAAATCATTCAAACTAGGGTAACTTGAAACCCTAGCTTGCAGCCGCTCTTGAGGCCTACTAACCCTTCCATTCACTTCCAAGAACACAAAAGAGTAAGGTTGGATCGATTTCCATGATCAAAAGGGCATAAAAACGTATATACATGCCGCATCAGTTTTGATATTGCATGAATTTCATACATTTGTTTTCCTTGCGTTTTAATATGTACTAACTCATTTAACGTGTCCTGAGGTTCAATAATGCAGGAACGACCTATTGTGAGAGCCTCATGATGGATGAATAGTTCATAGTCATGTTCATGTTGATTTAAGATATTTTCGTTGTAGCTCCTAAACCATTGCGATTCGGCCCAAACTAACCATTCTATTGAATTCGCAGGCATCGACTTAGGGGGTTAGGGTACCCCTGGATCCCTAACAGTGTCTCTTTTTGCAGGAATAAAAAAATAAGCCACCGAAGAAGACGATTAGAGATAGGGATCTGGCGCCTCTCCGGTCATGCAATGTGATTTTATATTATATATGTTTCGTTTCAGTTTAAACAATGGATGTATCACTACCCCAATGGTTGAAACGCGCGCTAAGGCTTTGCTATGCAAGGGCACGGGCGCACGCCTGGCCTAGTGGTGAGCATGCTGGATGGGAAAGCTAAGGGCGTGGGTTCAACACCCACCCATGTAAATTTTATGGTTTTTATTCTTCTTAGTCTTTTCCTTTAATTTCACTCAAAAACCCTAAAATTCATAAATCATAAATCTGTTTTAAACAAACCTAACTATTTCTCAATTTTAAAAAAAAACCATAATCAAATTAGATTTTTAGGTTTTAATTTAATTAATCAATTTTTGTTTCAATTAAAATTAATAAGACTTTTAATTAATCGTAAAAAACCTTTTAATCAAAAATCACCAAAAACGCGTTCGCTTTCCTTTTTTCCTATTTTTACATTTTTGCGTAGTTTATTATTCTCGCACCTTTTCCGATTATGTAATTGTTTCCCGGATTGTAATAGTAATTAGGGTTTTACTTTTCACATTTTATTACTTATGTATTTGCCCCGAAGCATTGTAATAGTCTAGGGTTTTTTCTTTCCGCTTTATTTTTCGTACATTTACTGTTTTCTATTTTACTATATTACTGTTAGTAACTAGGTCTTGCATGGAAAGATTAAAAATAACGATAACTTACCCTAATTTCAAAGATAAACATAACTGAAACACAAATCACTTCGCACACTTGCACCCCAAAGGTAACCTCCCTTGTCGCCTCAGAAAACAGTTATGTCCCTCGAACGTGGGGAATATTTAGCAAAGTCCCTCGATATAAAGATCATAGTCCCTCGATGACCCTTTCGACATTTCCTTCGGTAAATGACTTATTCCCTTAACGATAATTACTAAAGCGTCTTTACCAGTTGCCTTTGATGATTGTACGATGACCCGCGCCTGTCCCTCCACATCCAACAATAGGGCTTCCTACTAACTAATGGTAGGATAGAACTATCTAAAGGAGAAGGAAAGTACAAGAAAAACATTGAATAGGTAGACCGCTGTTAATCGCTTGCTCACAAACATTTTAAAACAAAACATTTTTCACAAACACTCTTCAAAAATACTTTCAAACAAAAAACACTTTGTATGCATTCTCGAGGACATATACGAGAATCATTACAAAGTTTTTCCTCACATTGGAATTTCAAAATATTTTCAAACATACACCTTCACAAAGAAATTTTCAAAAGTGAGCTAGCAATTAAGAGCCCGTAGATAACTACGGATAAAAAGGGTTCTAACACCTTCCCTTTTCATAATCTACCCCCCGAACTCAAAAATCTCGAACGTCTTTCCTGTTATTTTCACCATTTCCTTATTGGATAAAAGAAAAGTCGATGGCGACTCTTGCTATCTGCAACATTTGTCATAAAATGCAAAACCAAGTCAGTTTCCCACCGTATTACAGAACTGGCAACTCTACTGAGGAGAACTAAAAAAAGGAGGGGTTAACTTAGAGTTAGATCATTTTATTTGCTTTGTTTGAATGGTTTGCTTTACATTTGGGGTTTTCTCGGGTTTACTTTCTTGCAAAGATCCTATACCCATATCTGGGGACCTTGGTTAAGTATCTATAGATCATGGAAGTTATACGGTGTAGACCGATATGGTTGAAGTGAAGGCTACATTAGTGCGACACTTTGGTTTTTGCTGGTGTCCCTTGAGTCAGTCAAGGAGAATACTAGGCTTCCAAGTGGTGTCATAAGCACTAACTGACCTTTAGAACCTTAATTGACCCAAGTTAGCCATTAGAAGGTAGTGAGATTGTTGACTTTGGTGAAATCCAAAGTTGGTTGATACTCGATGCTACACTCATTGAGATTCGACTCTCGAGATATTTCGGTGGCAAGTCAGTTGCATTGCTGAAATAAAGCATGTGAGAAAGATTGGTGATATGAGACTCCTAGAACCTGTTTACTATTCTTAGGACAAGTTGAGCCAACTGTACTTCAAGAGGGTACTTACCTACGAACCCCGTGCAAGCCTTAAACATAAGGCTCTTGTGTGCTTTGTTTGTATTTGTTATCTGTTAAAACATGACATCATAACATCATGACATCATACCATAGCATTTTAAGTAACCATTTCAAGGATCTCAAGGGCCTGTGATGCAGATTTATCATGAACCAGACTACAAGCAAGGGGAAAGGGGATTTATTTTCCTCTAATGCCACCAAGGATCAAAGTACTTTCGCTTGAGTTAAAGGCTAGGACCCACTCAACACGGTGAGCTTGATTTTCATAGAAGGACATTCAAATATGCAAAGTTCTTCAGTCAAAGTTGTAGCCAGACTCAACTTCTAACACTTTATTTTTTGTTTATCCCACGAGATCCTTGAAAATATTGCATCCACCTATCATGCACATCATGACATAACATGTATTTTCCCAAGGCATGTTTTCTCATTATATTACTGTTTATTTCAGTAAAGATGGCTCTATAACAAATTGTCAAATATCTTCAAGCTCAAAACGCCTAATTCCAAGAGACGCTTCTGAACATAGCCAAGGGGCAGAAAGAGCTGATGACACTCATCACCAAGAAGAAAAAGACTAAGAAACCGACTGGTATCCTTAATATGGGGAGAAGATTCAAAGGTCCCGTCAAACGGGTTCAAGATTCTAATATCCCATCAGATGAAGATGACAATCAAGAAGAAAACGGTAGAAGTATCAAAGTCGAGGGGGGAAGCAACCTTGGTTCTGGTAAAATTCCTGATGAAGAAGACTATTCTGATGAGTAATATCCTCCCGCTAATGACATATACAAAAACTAAAAGATCATCTAAATGCCATGGAAATCCAAAGGGTGCCTGGGCTGGATTTTGAAGAGTTAAGTCTTATCTCAGGGGTTGTTATCACCCACAAATTCAAGCTCCCTAATTTTGCCATATATGATGGTGTTTCCTGTCCTAAGCTTCACCTGAGGTCTTATGTCCGGAAGATCTAACCCCATACCGCTGACAGAAAGTTATGGGTTCACTACTTTCAAGAGCGCTTATTAGGGACACAAATGGAATGGTTCTATTAGCTGGAAGGAACCAATATACGTTCTTGGCAAGATCAGGCTGCTTCTTTTTACAAGCAGTATCAATATAATGTTGACCTTGCACCAACCCGTGTGCAATTACAAAGTATGACTATGGGCTCGCATGAAGGGTTTAAAGAGTATGCTCAAAAGTGGAGAGATATGGCCGGAAGAGTGCAACCTCCTCTGTCTGATAAGGAGCTAGTTGACATGTTTATGGGCACTTTTACATGACATTTATTTAATCATCATATTGGAAGCTCCTCATCTGGTTTTACCAAGTTGATACTTACAGGAGAACATGTTGAGAATGGTATCAAAAGTGGAAAAATTCAAGTGGCTGTATCTTCAAGTATTGTAAAGAAGACATTCAACGGTAAAAAAGAATAATGTTGTATATGGCCATAAGGGTCATGCTAGAAGCGACCGTAATCAACTTGTAGGAGCGGTGCTAATTTCTAAGTTGGTGCTTGTGCAACAACATCAATAAAACAATCAGCGTAGGCCAAACACACCTAGAAGACAATTTACAAAGATCAGCATGCCATTGTCTCAGAAATTATAACATTTACTGAAAGTAGAGCTGATTACACAGAGGGATCCTCCTCAGAATCCCAACACCTCATCTCCTTGCTATAATCCTAATGTGAAATGTGCCATTCCAATAGTCCAGGGTGAAACAACCGGCTGCAAGTCATCAAACAATGAAGTTGCCATCGAGCAACTTTTATCCCACATGAAGGGAAAGGTAAACATCGAGAAAACTTAAGAAGGGAGAAGTCACAATCTTGCAACCGAGAGATCGGGTAAGGGAGTCTGTTACGCGAGGGGAAGGTATTAGCACCCCACAAGCCCATATTACTCTATGGTATCCACTCTTCCTATCTATCTTATGGGTGTGTCTAAACTATGCTTATTGTTTACTATTGAGAAAGAATGCGTGCAAAGGAAAGGAGAAAAGAATGTAGGGAAAATAAAGTTGTACTCGCTTGGGCCCTACCCTAATTCCTACGTATCCTTTTTGAGGAATCAGAGTTACCGTAGTTTGGCTCATATGTTTTTGTTTGTTTGTGTTTTCTACGGACAGTGTTAATTCCACCTTCGGCCGCAGCTCGACCTTCGGAGACTCACGCATTGGAACAAAAGTAAATTAATCATGTCCTTGCTTGAAAATAGTTTAGTCACGCCATCAAGGCAAGATGCAGCTTTTGATTGGTTTGTGTTTTTGTTACCTTAAAAAATTGTTTAAGCGTGATTAGAGAGTGTTTTATGATTTGCGAAGGAAAAGGTTTTAGTCTTAGATGCATGGATGCAATAGGGGAAGAAAAGAGTCTAAGGGAAACTAGCCTATTTCTAACCTAATGTTATCATACAATGATAGTCCTAAGGTTTGGATTAACAAAAGGGAAATGTCTACCTAATGTTAGCATGCATGGTTTTCAATCTAAGGTCTAAATTGCATCCGAAAGGAGCAAGCACATCCTAAGGGAACATGGTATGGAAAGCGACTAAACAAACAAGCTCAAAAGAGCACACACATAAAAGAGTAAAGAAAAGAAAAGAAATGCTTTAGTCAAGGGGAGCGTATCACCCGAGATAAACAAGCGGGAGTAGGATGTAAAACAAAGATGTGATGTCCAAAGCGACTAAACACCTAACCGAGATATAGAAGATCTAGGTAGACGACAAAAAGAAATATGAACAATCACAGAGTATCAGCCTCGGCCAATGCGAACTCTTGACAAAGCGCGGGGGTTCAATTGCAGAACCCTTCCCCACTTGAAGACTCGATACACAAGAGCAGGCACAACTCCAAAGCTTCATGGTGCGTCACAAGCTAAGGAAGACGCACACGAAATTGTGGGGGTCGATTGTGAACCCTCCTTGCTTGCCTCCTTTTGAAGACTTATGATCTGTACATATGCGGGCACAAATATAAACACACCTGCAGAATACCAACTCAAAGGTAGGGTTTTAAATAACCACAAGTAACAGACAAAATGCACACAATGCGGAATTTCCCTAAACGGGTCTTTAAATAAACTAGAGGGGTTCCTGACATGATCAACAACGGAGACCCCCTTTATAAGTCTCTACCCTACTTCTCATGGCATCCGAAAGAAGTAAATCCCTACTTCTCGTGATCTCTAGAAAAGCAGTAAAGAAGTACGATAAAGTGCAGATAAATACAAAGGTGGTAGCATCGACTACCAAAATGAGAAAATCGTCAAGAGAAGATGAAAGCAATGGAAAATCAGGGAGTACGCGTCGAGAAAGCTTCACCAAGAAACAAACAAAGTTAGAAATGACATCCCACTAAGATAAAAGCAAACGCATGTTGCGAGTGCAACGCGTAATCAGAAGTTCCTGCAAAAAGCTCATAAAAGTATCACATGTATTAGGACAACATATAATACAATATGAATTTCTCAGGATGATGAGGAATAAGGCGTGTCGCATTGTAAGCGAGCATAAGCCGTATACTTCGATCACATAACTACCTGTTATGTTACATAATCGAAATAAAAAAGAATGTACCTTGCACAACGAACAAACACGTCAAAAATAACATGGCAAAGCGACATGAAAATATGAGTAAAAACTAAAAGAAAAAGTATATTTTTATTAGTTTTTATGTAAAGAAAATTCTATCGAAAAAAACTAAAATTAATTCCTAAAATTTCTATTAAAATCTACTATTTTATATTGTTTTTATTATATTTTTATCGTGTAGTTTATTGACAAAAATTAAAAAAGTCCTAATACTAACGAAGAATTAGTTAACTCAGGGGGTGCTAATTTGAGTCTAGGGAGTATGGTGCAGTAAAATAGGCGCAAGGCCTTGTCAGAATGAAGTCGGAGATTTGTTTTTGTTATAACCTCTTCAGCTACAACAAACGTGCTTGGGCTTGAGGGAACACCATTTTCGGTCCAAACCATCCTTGATATGAGACTTCAAACAATCATAGAACCAGGCTGAGTGGGAGTGTGGTTTGGTCCAAAACCAGTTTTTTTTGTACTAGTTTCAGAAAAACTCTACAGGCCTAAGTGGGGGTGGATTGAAGCAAAGTCCAACGAATATACAATACAACTTCATACTTTATTATATTTCAGTATAAAAAATAATAAATAAATAACATCAAATGAAAATTTAAAATAAAATATGTGAATTAGGGTTAATAAGAGGACGACGGCTGAGCTTCCTCGTTCTCACCCTCTCGATGGCACCTCCTTCGATCTCCAAATCCGAATTTGTTCGGCAGCATCACTCCTCACCCTCACCGTTACAACTGATCCATTTCTATCTTTGTCTTCAATAACTTGTTTCAACAACCCCTCATGGTTATATCCATCTCTCCCTCTTCTTCTCAACACTGATCCAATCAAAGGAACCATAACACATATGCCATATACACAAATGCATAAGCGATAAAGGTTCGAGGCTTACCTGCCGGAGTCGCTCCGCCGACTTTTCAACGATGTCGATATTCCAAGAAAACCAGAGGTGAATTCTTCACATTATTATTATCTGTTCTATTTCTCTGCATGCTCTACGTTGTTGTGGTGTTGATATTCTTATTTTATTCAACTCTTCTCTTTTGCGTTTTTTCGAGTTTGTTATCGTTGCGTGTTGTAGTGCAGAAATTGAAGATGGTGAAGTTTTATGTGATGACGATGCTCGTTCAGTGATGAAGTAGAGAATAGAGAGTATTGTTTATGGAGTGATGCGAGGAAGGTGCAGAGAAAATGGTGGAGGTTGAAGGTTTGTGAGATGATGATTGAGGTTGCAGAAAATTGTTGCGGTTGGATGAAGATGCAAAAGGAATGGTGGATTGAGGAACGATGAAAAATGAAGAGAGTGAAGGAGCCTCTTGCAGAGAAAAAGGTGAGATGAACTTTTTTTTTGAGATTTTCTATGACTTTTCTGGTTTTTGAATTGTGAATTCTCCTCCTTCTTTCTGTTTTTTCTGTTATTTCCATCTGTCATCAGTTTGTTGAAGTTTGTTACAGCAGTTGGCTTCAGTCTATTGAATTCTGTTAGGATGTTATTATGGAATTGGTTAAGAGGTTGTTAGAGGAAGTTAGGAATTCTGTTGTTTAGAAATTCTTTTTTTGTTTTCTGTTAGTTAGTTAATCCTCTGTTAGCAGCAGTTATCTCTTCTATTTTTCCATTGAGAAGTATGTTAGAGGGTGAGTTAGAGTATAAGAAGTTATACTGAGAAAATTCTGTTAGGGAATATAGTTGGGGAAGAGGTTGTTAGAAAGCTGGAAATCTGTTTCGGTTAGGTTCTGTTATGGTTTGGAAACTGTTACAGGTTATAGGTGAAAAATCAGGTAAGTAACCATTATGTTAGAGAATTTAAAAGTTAGTTATAAAAATAAACTGAACTAAAACTTCAAAGAATTAATTAGTTTATTTTCTACTATGAAAGTTAGTTAAAATATTAGTTTGTTAGGAGTTGTTGATGAGCTAGATTTTCTAACTTACTGAACTAGTTCTGGAGGTGAGGGCTAATTGTTTTTGAATTTTGAACTGATTTCTATTGCTTTGTGAAATCACAAGTTTTAAATTATGCGATACAAATGATCAACCAGCTTCAATGTGCAGGGCTGCTTTAATCTCGTTTAGCATCTGTTATTGATTTGTTTTGTAGGGGCTGGGAAATCATGTTATCTTTCTATTGCAGGAAGTTACAGAAGTCTGTCATCGTCTCGTGAGGTTGCATTTCCTTCTGATTCTTTCCGTTCTTCATTTTTATTGGACTGAGGCATTTGATTTATGAACTGGTTTTGATGCTGGTTAACCGTCGGGAACTGGTCTTGATGCAAGGCTTGGTTTTAATCAATGATTATTTTGTGTTGAATGCAGTGCAAACTTCAGTTGTTCAATCGGGCATTTAAGTTGTTGTTAGCATGGTCATCGGAAGCACGAGGAGGCATCGATCCATGCAAGTAACTTGAAGCAAATGAAGCAAAGGGGTTGATAAGGACAAGGTTTAAAACATGAAGAATGATGGAGAAAATAAATATGGAAGAATAGTCATTAGGTTTTTGAATGTTTCTATGTAGTTTTCACTTGGAATTTATTTTGTAAAAGCATGGCTTTGTAATGTGATGGAGTTGTGACATAATTTAATGTAATGGCTTTTATTGACACTTGAAATTTCCTTTTCTAACTTGGTGTAATGTTTTTGGTGCCATGAAATGATCTTGTGCTTGTATCATTGAAATAATGTTGATAATATAATGGCAACTTCCAAGTATTCAATAAAGATTTCCCTCTCACTATTTTCTTTCTTTTGCTTTTGTAATGATGTTGATGAAATGATGACGACTTTGTGATGTAATGAGAACCTTTAGGTTCCAATGACAAAATCCAAATGCTTCGTAGCTTTCTCTCTCGTCTCTAATTTTGTATTCACTTCTGGATGCACCATGGACATTGATACATCAAAGTCTTGAATAACCAAACTTCCTTTGGCATTTATGAATGGATCACCATGCTTTACAAACTTCAAATGATTTACCGAAATTTGTGATTCTATGACCTTTAATTCATGAAACCTTAGTGTTTACTAAGATTTTTAGGCCTTTAGGTTGTGATATTTAACTGAAATCCAAGGAAAACTTGTGTTATCGGTAATCCAAGTGTTTGTAACTTATTCTCCAAGAAATCCAAGTGACTCTCCAATATTTGAATCAACTCTTGACAAACCCAACACTCAAGAAGTTTGAAACAATACAATTACAATCCGATGAAACCATGGCACTGTGTTAAAACTACATCAAGCAATGAATTCCCTAAAGAAAGCTAATGGCCTTGGAGCTTGAGGAGAAAGAAGTCATCACCAGCCATGAGTCAAAACCTATCTCAACAGTCCAATACTCAAAGAACGAACTAGATGAAATGAATCTTATTTAATATATACTCCTCAAACCAACTGTAACACCTTAATTCTTCAAGAGCTCTTATCCCAATCTAAGTTTATTGGTTAATGATGCGTGATGCGTTAAATGATCTAATGGAAAGGTAATGCTTGTGAAAAATAAAAGATGCATAAGACAGGTGTTTTGATGAAAGGGTAGGACAAATTTTGGGTATTACAGCTGCCCCTATTTAATCGTATAAAACCTGAAATTACGATTGGCGCGTGCCTTTCGGAAGTTCGAGGTAGAGGATGATTAAATACCAATGCCAAAAAAATTTTCTGAGAGAAAGTGTGAGTGTTTATTTATCATTGTTTTTTTTTTTTGATATCTGCTGGGGAAATAATTTCTTATTTTCTTGGTGAGAAGGGTTTATGGATGAATCTGGAAGGTGATTGCTTGTAACATGACGATGGTGCCGAAACGGGGTTTAGAAACCGATACGAAGAGTACTTAAAAACTGACACGATGAGTGTTTAGAAGTTAACGATGGCGAGGGTTTATAAATTGACACGACGAGTGCCGAAAGATGACACGAAGAGTGTTTAGAAGTTGACACAATGACTATTTAGAAGCTGACACGATGAGAGTGTTTAGAAGCTGGCACAACGAGTGTTGTAAGGTAGCATGATGCCAATACAAGGACAAAGAAGACTTGTAACATGGCGTGACACCAATACAAGGGAGAGATCAGACTTGTAACGTAGCATGATGCCAATACAAGGAAGAGATCAAATTTGTAACGTAGCATGATGCCAATACAAGGAAGAGATCGAACTTATAACGTTGCATGATGACAATACAAGAAAAGATCGAACATGTAACATAGAATGATACCAATACAAGGAAAGTATAACTCAGACGAGTGTTTGAATCGATACAGACGATTATCGAAGAAAGGGTAAACACAGACGAGTGCTTGAATCAATACGGACGGGTATTGAAAGAAGATAGAAATGAGTATCAAGGAAAGGTTAAACACGGACGAATGTTTGAATCAATACGAACGAGTATTGAAAGAAGATACTGACGAGTACCAAGGAAAGATTTAACACGGACGAGTGTTTGAATCAATATAGACAAGTATCGAAGAAAGATACAGAAGAGTATCAAGGAATGATTTAACACGGATGAGTGTTTGATTCAATACAGATGAGTATCAGAATAAGATACAGACGAGTGTTTGAATTAATACGGATGGGTATCGAAAGAAGATACAGACGAGTATTAAGGAAAAGTTAAACACAGAATAATATTTGAATCAATATGGACGGGTTTTGAAAGAAGATACGAACGAGTATCAAGGAAGGTTAAACACGAACGGGTGTTTGAATCAAGACGGACGAGTATTGAAAGAAGATACAGACGAGTATCAAGGAAGGTTAAACACGGACGAGTGTTTGAATCAATACGGACGGGTATTGAAAGAAGATATGGATGAGTATCAAGGAAGGTTAAACACGTACGAGTGTTTGAATTAATACGGACGAGTGTTGAAAGAAGATACAAACGAGTATCAAGGAAAGGTTAAACACGGACGAGTGTTTGAATCAATACAGATGGGTATTGAAAGAAGACACAGACCAGTATTAAAGAAATGTTTAACAAGGACAAGTGTTTGAATCAATACGGACGAGTATTAAAAGAAGATAAGGGCGAGTATCAAGGAAAGGTTAAACACAAATGAGTGTTTGAATCAATACAGACGGGTATTTAAAGAAGATACGAATGAGTATCAAGGAAGGTTAAACATGGACGAGTGTTTGAATAATACATAAGGGTATTGAAAGAAGATACGAATGAGTATCAAGGAAGGTTAAACACGGACGAGTGTTTGAATCAATACGAACGAGTATTGAAAGAAGATACAGATGAGTATCTAGGAAGGTTAAACACGTACGAGTGTTTGAATCAATACAGACGTGTATTGAAAGAAGATACATACGAGTATCAAGGAAAGGTTAAACACAGACGGGTGTTTGAATCAATACAGATGGGTATTGAAAGAAGATATGTACGAGTATCAAGTAAAGGTTAAATATGGACGAATGTTTGAATCAATACAGACGAGTATTGAAAGAAGATACAAATGAGTATTAAGGAAAGGTTAAACACGGGTGTGTTTAAATTAATACGAACGAGTGCTTGGGGAACTGACACATATGAGTGGTTAGGAGTTGACACAGACGAGTGTTAGAAGACTGGATTATTGATCAGATGAGAACTGATTACAAGACGAGATCTGGGTTTAGAATTAATTGTCAGAAGGGAACCGACTACCAGACAGGAACTGGGTTTAGAATCAATCGTTAGACGGGAATTGACTATCAGACGAGAACTGGGTTTATATGATAAGATGTATTGATTTTGCTGGGCATTATGAAGGTGAAGGTCATCAGCTGAAGGTTTGGGGTGATATCCTCTTGTGGTTGAATGATTCAGGTCTTTTGTGTAAGGTACGCGATATAGCTTATGCTTCGTATGCATGTTTAAATCTCTTTTGCCGCAAAGATCCATTCTGATGGATTGGCTACGCGCTTTTGAAGATGCAATGTTATGCAGTGATAACTATATGCGATGCAAAGAAATGACTTTATAGAGATAAACGAAGGCTCATTGGGAACTGTTTCTCATCACCGGGGATACCAATACAAATCAGCACTAGAAACCTAAAGTACCAAGGATCGCTGGGGATACTGATAAGAATTTGCACTGGGGAGCCCATGATACTGGAGATTATTGGAGACTCCATTGAAGATTTAATTACTGACGCAACGAGTCTTCAGGTAGGCCACTGAATTCTGAATTATGTTGTTGGGGAAGGGATAATCCGACTCGACTTCTCTATATCCTGAATCACCGCGAGGATGATAGAACCGAATATGCTGAAGAATGGATACTGAACACCATGTTGATCTCTTCGAATACATACCCCAAGCTTACGCCACATTAGGGAATTTCTTCTTAAATCACTTGGGGATAAAAGATGGACATTGACCTACGAATTCCCCTGTTCAACTCTGTGGATTCCCCGGTTTACTCCATTGGGAAGGCCCCAGTTCATCTCTATGAATGCCCCAGTTTACTCCACTGGAAACATGAACTTGCGCGTGCTAAGTCAAACAATGACTCTAGGCTTTATGAATTCACTTGGGAATCAGGTTTGAAATTGTCTGCAACAGATGAGAACGACTTTATGCACTGACAAGTTCAGGGTGGCCATTATGATGCTTTTATCTTGATTTTAGTTGTCTCGTACAAAATTATTGGCTTGAACAACTTTGCGAGTACAAATACAAAATGCCATTGTCTGCGGGATTTCTGAAAGAATCTGTGTCAAATAGAATACCAGAATATCCGTGGCACAATACAATATGAGGTGTGCTGCCCCGATGTCTTGAGTCACGAAATAAATGGCTCTTGATTACAAATTTCATGGAGATATTTGTCGAATCTCGATGCAACTGCCCCATGTTGATTGAGTTTCAAATATATTTCTCGATGTAATTTCACCAATTTGATGACAACTTAATAGATTTTTCGACGTGATAGCCTCTGATCAATGACAACTTGAAGAGATTTATCGACGTGATAGCCTCTAAGTGATATCTTGAAGATATATATCGACGTGATAACCTCTAATTGATATCTTTGAAGGAATGCCCCAGATTTGGCTGACCTCGGACATATCGAATCTCGACTTGATTGCCCTAGATTGTTGGAATCTACTAACTTCATACCTAAAGGGTTCTCAGATTGTGAAGCACCAAGATTCTTTCTCCGGAAAAAATCACTGTTTAACATGCCCCCAGATAAGTCATTTCTCTTGTGACAACTGACTCTTGCTTCAACAGAGTATTCACGCCTATCTTCTCTGAAAAGATTGAGCTCTTTATCGATTATTCATTGTGTAAACTTACTTGATGTTAATCTATTGTTTTGTATGTAGAAGAATGTTTATTATGAGAATGATAATTCTAATGCAACACATATGTAAGTCTTGAAGTTTGAAATTTTTTGAGTGAAATGATGTCACAACTCTGTTGTGAATGAGTCACTAGCTAGAGAGAAATATTTGCAAGTTTTTTTCATGAAAGGTAATGCAAGCAAATGATGCCAACACCGATATTCAAACATACCTCTTAGGAGTCAGTTAAATGCTATCTCGTTGCAGCACACTTTCGAATTGAACCATGCTTCAGTTAGGACTTTGAAAGGGTTGTAACGTGGCCTGGTTCACGATTTAAGAAAAATGGATTATAGGCTCAAAATAATTTGGTGCCCACCCATTCTCCATGATGTTCTCCATTCCTATGTTCAGTTGACCCGATACAAGCATTCATCTCTCGAGAAGATTTTGTGATGGTTGAGAAACCACTGAGGCCTCTTGGACACAACAGTCATTAACTTCTGATTTTAGTGTTTGATCACAAGACCATGTTCTCTCGATAGGGTTTTTATTGGTAATCCTTTTCTCGCCTTTTAGGCTTTTCAATTTATTTCTTGCTTTTTCCCGGACAAATTCTTTTGAATTTCAATTTGGAACAAGTTTCGATTTAGCGGGGCTTTTTGTTTCTTTCTTATTCATAATTTCTATTATGAACAAGTCATTGATCTTTATGCCGTTTCTGATTTTTTGGAAGTGATTGTGACTATCTGAGTCTTTGGTAGATGAGGGATAGCCATTGTTGTATCTTCATCTGTTGACCTCCTGATGTGCGAGAGATACCCATTAAGATATCATTAATTGATGCACGTTGCTGATAGATGGGGGTTAACCATTATGGTTTTGACTTTCCTCAACCTTTCGATGGATAACCATTGTTGTATCCTTGGATGCACACTCTTGATGATTTTTGAACACTTGATCAGATTAATTGAACACTACCAGCCCCAGGGTTAAAATGAGTGTTTTTTCTAAACAGAAAAGAAACTTTTACTTCGAAGGCTCAAAGGGGTTAACAAGGGTCTATCTCCCTTATATCTATGGTGTTTAGGAATAGAAACAAGGCATGTACATCGTCAACAAGGTCTTACTCAAAAGATTACCAACCAGATATTTTGTTGCGTTTTTAGATTAATGCCATCCTCCCTCCAATCTTTACTTAAGCATAAGACTTGGAAACTTGGCATCAATATGAAAGTAAAACATTTAAAGAATGATGATGAATGGATGAATAAAAATAAAAGGAACACTTCAAGACAAGCATACTTATTGCATTGATATTTTAATTCAAAAATAGACAAGTTTCTACATGCAAGCAATGTTTAAACAAACAAGAAAGAATGCAAATGAAAATGAAATAAAGAAACCAATGATTTCCACAGTTGAGGAGACTTGACTCCTTATGGACTTCTTCGTTCTGACGACTTCCTGCAGTATTGATGCTTAAATAGGAAAGAGAACTCCCCTTCAGATATGATGTGAACATAACATTTTTTGGATTGATTCCATCTTGGACCTTGTCTCTGGATGACATACTGTAATACGGTGGCAGAATCGACTGTTGTACTGGTTTTGCGTTTGTATTCACAAATGTTGCAGTAAGCAAGAGTCGCCACCAACTTTTCTTTTATCCAACAAAGGAAAGGGTGAAAAGAACAAAAAAAGACCTTTCGAGAGTTTTCTGAGTAAGGGGGTAGATTATAGAAAGGGAAGGTGTTAGCACCCTTTCCATCTGTACTTATCTACGGGCTCTTAGATGCTAGCTCATTTTTGAAATACCTTGTGCTTTGTGTGTTTGAAAAGTATTTTGAAAGAAAGCGCCTTAGTACGTCTAACTTTGCAATGTTTCTTAGATTAGTAGAGAACATATACAAAACGTTTTTCGAAATTTTTTTTAAAGAAGTTTTGCATATGTGTAAAAATTTGTTTTGAGAATAGCATCTAAGAACTATCTACTTTACTCGAAAGGTTGTTCTTTTCCTCTTTTCTTTTAGACAGTGCTATCCTACTATTAGTGAGTAGGTAGCCCTAGTCGTTGGATGTTCGAGGGACAATCGAAGGGACGTTGTTACATTCACAAAGGCAACTTAGCAAGAAACCTTAGTAACTACCCTAGGGTTTTAAGATCATATCGAGGCAACATCGAGAGTGTCATTTTTTATCTTTTAAACCATAGGGTAGCCACTAAAGTCTCTCACGTTTCGAGAGTTGTGACTATTTTCTGAAGAAAATCAAAGTGGGATACCCTAGAGGTGTATATGTGAAAATGTGCTGTATTAAGTTACCTTTATCTTATGTTAGGTTTTCTAGAATTTTGTTTTATTCTTGCCATACAATCCTAGTTAGCATGCATCTAAACAGTTAATAATTTGCAGAAGTTAAAAGTGCGGGAATTATAAATCCTAACTATTAAAAGGCTTCGGGGAGGGGATTATTTACATGTCCAAAACTTGAGAGAATAAGCAGTAAAGTAAATCCCTAAATTAAACTATTACAAACCAGGAAGCAGGTACAATAATATAAAAATGATAATGCTAAAATAAAATTGCGCGCGAATTAGAAAGGACGTCTAAACCCTAAAATATTTCTAAGTTAAAAGAAGACTCCTTTTTTTTTTGTTTTTATTTATTTGGAAAATAATAAATTAAATTAAGTCTTAATTAATCAAAATAAGAAAGAAAAGAGAATTATTAATTAAAATTAATTTCTAAAATGACCTACTATTTTTTGGAATTTTTATTATGAAAAGAAAGTGAATTAACCTAAACCTATTTAATTTTATATTAAAAAAAGTTAAATTAATTAATTAATTAATTTTCAAAATAATTCAATTAAAAAACAAACTAAGCTAACTTTTTTTATGATTTATCCGATTTTATATTTAAAAAAAAATCATTTTTTTTAAAATTAATAAACTAAAAAAACAAGTAAATGGGCCTAGTGCTAATTACTAAACAGGGGGTGCAAGTTTGAAAGGTATAGGCCCAAGTCAGTGAGCCCAAGTCACGTTGGATTCTATGCTGCTGGCCCTTGAGGGTCCATCATGAAGGGGCACTCTAGGGGCGTTGGATCTGTCCTCCTTATCATCTATTGGCTAAAGCTTGAAGGTACATGGTAAGTATGCCTGGCTTTAAAGTACCTGATCTGCAAATATAACATGAGAAAAATGGAAAAGTTGAAGCCTAGGATCAAACCCAGGTCCTCTAGCCTAACACACGCACCTTTCACCACCCAGCCACTTAAATCAACTGTTATTATATTAAAACAAAAACAATATAATGTAAAACCGGTCGAAATGTCAAATTTAAAACGCGCGCCAAATTGGATTAGAATGGGCCAATGGAGGGAGGACGCGTATGCTGCCGGAGTCAGCCCACCGGAGTCAATTCTTTGGTTATCTTCTCTGATGGGCTCGAAAACAAACCGGAAAAAATAGTGAAGATCAAAGATTCAAACCTACCTTACCCCCCTTAAAATCTTCCTATGATTCCAAATCTGCAGCTATTTTGGGCTAAAAGTCCCTGGATTAGGAGTTACAAAGCTTCCCGTTTGTGATGCCCTAACAATGGCATTACACGATTCAGGCCTCAAAACCTTCATGATAAATGTCACGCCTGCTCTAATAGATATGCTAAACACAAATCAAACGGTTAAAAGTATTAATATGCCATGACAATGTAGTTTTAAATTCAAAAAAATCTTACCAACTGGTGATGCATGGATATAATGAT
This sequence comes from Vicia faba, assembly GCA_948472305.1. Classification (NCBI taxonomy): domain Eukaryota; kingdom Viridiplantae; phylum Streptophyta; class Magnoliopsida; order Fabales; family Fabaceae; genus Vicia; species Vicia faba. The sequence goes on from OX451739.1 coordinate 60,350,328, forward strand.
CTAGGGTGTTGTAAGCCTTGGGAATAGATGGAATGGGTTCCTGGGAACCTCAGGATCACAACTGGGCAATTGGTTTGGATCGAGGAGGCTTGCAAAGGTTGTTTCGATTTTGAGAACTTTGTGAAGATTTTGAGAATTTTGGTATGGCTTGCTTAGGCTATGTGCGCGTGTCTTTTGCTTGCAGGAGGGTTGTATATATAGAGGAGATGGAGAGAAGGAGAAAAATGGAAAGAATCAAAGGAATTAAGGTCATGTTTAAAGCCAATATCCTTATTTTTAAAACTTGCCAAAAGTTGAGATTTCATGCCATGTTGAGACTTAGATGTACCTGGACATTCTTTGCACAAATTATGGGCCTTAAGTCAGATCAAAACACTAGCCCAAAGGTCAAGACCCGTCTCTAACTATTTTGTACAGTTTATTTTATATTTATTTGAAACAAATCAAAATAAATATGAACAAAATAGATAAAAATTGTAAGGCAATGTAAAAATGAGATTAGAGGTCCCCTATAAGGTTAGGAAGATGTTTGGGAGGAGAAATTATCTGATCAATTCTTGGTCAACCTTGAGCAATTGAAGACTGTAAGTGTTTATTGGCAGCAATTTTGGTAAAACAAAGACTTGTTCATATTTTTCTAAATGTCTTAACATTTGGAGCAAAACTGTTTTGAATGATGTCAAAGTAGATGTCTTGACATCTGCCTACTGAACTGATCTCAACTCAAAATCAGTTAAGTCTTTTGTTTCCTGATTTCCAGCACTCTATAACTCAGTATTTGTGAACTACAAGTTGCGAAAAATATGGAGGAATATTTTTCAAATGGCATAATTATATCTTAGCCTGTTTTTATGGAAATATTCAAAAGATTTGAATATTTGTTTTCAAGCCCAAGCCCAAAGCTGCGCATATATAAGGACTCGTTACCTTATTCAAAGTCAAACAGTTTTTGAAGAAGAATACTTTCTTTCTGATTAGAAGTTTAGGATTGTTATTTGTAATGCACTCTATGTATTAGTTTAAGTACTTGAGTTGTTATTTGGGTTGTTAATTGTGTATCATTCATAAGCTTTTAAGCATTGAATGATTGAAGTGTTTCAAAATTATTAATTATGTAAGTGATTGAATGGATTTGAGGATGGCCTCATACCTAGGTGAGTCTTAGGTAGAAGTTTAGCTTAGGTAGTGATCAAGTGATTAGATCGTAAACTGGTTGTTTATTGAGGGTCTATGAATTGATACTATTTAGTGAACTTGTCCATAGCTTGGTAGCCCCCAGAGTAGGTGTTGTTGTACACTGAACTGGGTGAGCAATTTCTTGTCTTTTTACCACTTTTGATTTTACTGCACCTTACTTGCAAACAGATATTTGTGTCGTGACATCTCTTTCAACATCACATATCTGATATCAGAATTTAAATTGGTATCAGAGCAGGCATCATGCTCTTTATCTGGGTGAGATCCAGAGAAGATACTTTCTGGTACTATGGACAAGAAAGGAGGATTTGTGAACAGACCACCCATTCTGGATGGAAGCAATTATGACTACTGGAAACTACGTATGGTTTCCTTTCTAAAGTCCTTAGACAGCAGAGCTTGGAAAGCTATTTTAAGAGGATGGAAACACCCTGTTAAATTGGGAGAAAATGGAGAACCTACTTCTGAATTAAAACCAGAAGAAGATTGGTCTAAAGAAGAAGATGAGATTGCTCTTGGAAATTATAAAGCCTTGAATGCTATATTCAATGGAATTGACAAGAATATTTTTAGATTCTTGAATACTTGTGAAGTTGCTAAGGATGCATGGGGAATTCTTCAATCTACTCATGAAGGCACATCTAAAGTTAAGATGTCAAGACTTCAGCTACTCACCATGAAATTTGAGAACTTAAGGATGAAAGATGATGAAAGTATAAATGACTTTCATATGAACATCCTTGAAATTTCTAATGCCTCAAGTGCTTTAGGAGAGAAAATACCTAAAGACAATTGGTGAGAAAGATGCTCAGGTCTCTTCCCAAGAGATTTGATATGAAGGTAACTGCTATAGAAGAAGCCCAAGCCATTGACAAATTGTTGGATCCCTTTTAACATTTGAATTGAGCATAAATGAATGATCTGAGAAGAAAAGCAAATGCATAGATTTTGTATCCAATACTGAAGATGAAGAAGAGGATTGTGATCTGGATTCAGATGGTGGAATATCAAATGCCCTATCTATGCTTGGAATACAATTTAATAAAGTGTTAAAAATAATGGACAAGAACCAAAGATCAAATGTCAAGAACATCTCATCTGACATGGGAAGAAAAAGGGATGAAGAAAAAACTTCTCAAGAGAAGGGAATAAAATGTCATGAATGTGAAGGCTTTGGTCACATTAAAGCTGAATGTCCTACATATCTATAGAAACAGAAGAAGAATCTCTCTGTTACTTGGTCTGAAGAGGACTCAAAGAGTGATCTTGAAGAATCTACCAAATATATGAAAGCATTGACAGGAAAATATGTATCTGATGAAGAGTCTAGTGATGGGGAACTAACCTTTGATGAGTTAGCCGCTTCATACAAAGAATTATGTGTCAGAAGTGCAGAAGTATGTCTTGAAGGGGAGAAACAAAAAGCCATTATAACTCAGCTAAAGGAGGAAAGGGAAGAGCATCTTAAAACTATTTTTGATCTGGAAAGAGAAGTGTCCTCTCTAAATTCAAATCTTGATAGAATGGTCAAATCTCTCAAGATGCTGAATAATGGGTCCGACCCATTGGATGAAATTCTCTAAGCAGGAAGAGTGACAGGAGATAAGATTGGTTTAGGTTTCAATGAGAAAAAGGAACCCAACTCAAAAAATCCTTCATCTGTTCCCACTCATGCCAAGCCTAAACCGAAGATGTCGAATCAAATGTCTCAACATCATGGTAAGAAAGGACATCCTGGCAGACACCATATAAAGAATGAACATCATGGAAAACAACATGCATCTGTTTTCACACATGCCAAGGCTAAACCAAATATGTTGAATCAGATATCTCAACATGTGGGCAAACATGATGATAAGAATGAACATCTTGGGAAACCTCATGCGAAGAAATGACATCATGGGAAGAAAACAATTAATTACACCAGAGAGAATCCCTAGCCCTGGAAATGTCATCACTGTGGAAGGCTTGGACATATAAGGCCCTTCTGCTTCAAGCTGTATGGGTATCCTAAGAATTATCCTCCTCCCAAAATTGATAAGATTCCCTAAAACAACAAAAAGAAGAAACAATGGGTTCCCAAGTCCATTGTTAGAAGTCTCATTGCTCACACGTCTCTTAGAGTATCAACCAAAGATGACTGGTACTTTGATAGTGGCTGTTATAGACACATGACAAGTGTCAAGAATCAGTTGGTGGATGTCAAATCTCATTCCACCAGTTATGTGACTTTTGGTGATGGAGAAAAAGGAGAAATCAAAGGTGTTGGAAAGCTTGAATGTTCAGGAGTTCCTAAACTTGATAATGTGTTACTTGTAAAAGGGTTAACATCTTACCTGATAAGTATAAGCCAACTACGTGATCAAGGATTCAAAGTTAACTTCTCTAAAGAAGAATGTCTAGTGTGCAATGAAAATAATGACATTGTCATGAAAGGAATCAGATCTAAAGACAACTGTTATCAATGGATTCCTCAAGAGTTAAACCTCTCCTCAACATGTGTTTCAGCCAAAGAGAATGAGGTTAAACTATGGCATCAAAAATTGGGGCACTTGCATCTGAAAGGTATGAAGAGAATTATATCTGAAGAAGAAGTGAGAGGGATTCCTAAGCTCAAGATAGAAGAAGGAAGGGTATGTGGTGACTGTCAAGTTGGAAAGCAGACTAAGATGTCACATCAGAAGATTCAACATCTTACTACATCAAAAGTATTGGAACTTATTCACATGGACTTGATGGGTCCTATGCAAGTTGAAAGTCTTGGTGGTAAGAAGTATGCCTATGTTGTTGTAGATGACTTTTCTAGATACACATGGATAAGCTTTATTAGAGAAAAATCAGAAACTTTTGAAGTTTTCAAAGATCTTTGTCAAAAACTTCAAAGGGAAAAGGAAAGTCATGTCATAAGAATCAGGAGTGATTATGGAAAAGAATTTGAGAATAAAAAATTTGCTGAGTTTTGCTCCTCTGAAGGAATCAACCATGAATTCTCTTCTCCCATTACTCCATAATTGAATGGGATTGTAGAATGCAAGAATAAGACTCTCCAAGAATCTTCCAGAGCCATGATTCATGCTAAGAAGCTACCCTACCATTTTTGGGATGAAGCTATGAATACTGCATGCTATATTCATAACATAGTCACTCTAAGGAAAATCACTTCAGCTACTCTGTATGAAATATAGAGGGGAAGAAAACCAACTGTAAAATACTTTCATGTTTTTGGAAGTAAATTTTACATCTTAGTTGATCGCGAACAAAGAAGGAAGATGGATCCCAAGAGTGATGAAGGAATATTCCTGGGATACTCTACAAACAGCAGAGCATACAAAGTGTTTAACTCCATAACCAAAGTAATGGTGGAGTAAATAAATGTCACTATTAATGATAGAGGATGTGTTGCACCCCAAAATTTGCCCTCCCATATTCTCCAAGAAATTGCCAAGTCAAGCTGCAAAATTCCCTAAGGGTTGCACAGTCAAAGATCTCCTATACAGTCAAAACTAGGGTTTGGGTTCTGATCAAGAAAATGAAGTTTTCAAAGGCCCAATCAAGTCTCACATGCCTACAAACATGGTCAAGCATCCACATACAAAGTTTCAAGACATTCAGCTCAAAATTGCACAGTCAAAACCCTAAATTGCACTACAGTCAACTGTAAGGGCAAAATGGTCATTTGACAGTCAAAAGTTCAAATTTTTGGTCAACATATCATTTTGAAGCCACAAACATCATTTGATCAATGCTTGATCATGATTCTCAAAATTTGGCTCAGAAAATCATCAAGATGCAAAAGTTACTATATTTGGACAGCTGAAAAAGTCAACTGAAATTGACCAGGGCATAACTTTCACATGGATTATCAGAAAAATTCCATCCAAAGCTCATTTTGAAGAGAAAGACATTTCCTACAACTCATCTTCATACTTCAAGTCCAAGAAATGCTCTCACAAAAAGTTATCAATTTCAACATTATAGGTCATTTTCAAAAGTCAACAAAAAGGGACTTTAAGTCAAAGGCCATAACTGGAGATTGGTAAATCAAAATGACATGGGACCAAAGGAATTGGTTAGAGGACTCAAAGACCTTTCCAAAATGTCCAAGAACATGAGAAAAGCTTAAAAATTGAGCAAGTTATGCCTTGTGGAAGTTGGGAAATTTTTGGATATTTTGAAAAGTCAACACTACTTCAAATGACCTAAAAATGCTAATGGGCCCATTTTTCTTCCATGATTCATCATTCCAAGCATATGCACGACCACTTGGCCCGAAGGGAAGTATTTTCTCATTTTTTATTTATTTATTTGAATTATTATTTATATTAATTCATTTAAATTATTTAAATACATGAAAAATATCTAACTTGCCTTAACAAATCTTTTTATACATGTTTTGCCATCAAGATTTCGTGCACATGCTAATTAGGAAAGAATTGGATTGATTGGATGCTAATTGGCACAAGAACACTTGAAAAAGATTGAAAAAAGATCCTTAACAAATCAAATCTCCAATTCATGAATTCAAGAGATTTTAAGCAATATTTTTAACCTAATGCATTCCATACAAATACTTGAACACAACCCTAATGCCCATACACAAAAAAGCTGCGCAAGAAAGTCCTTTACAAACTTGAAATTTTCTCCATAAAACTCAATTCTGAAAACATTGTTACAGGATGATTCAAGCCCTAATTTTCATTCCAATAGCTTCCTGAAGCTTCACTGATCATATTCCAACCCAGAACATTCATCAAAAGGCAAGGAATTGGTAACGAGAACCTCAACTGTATCAAACAAATTCCACAATCGTACATCATGATTTAAGCATTATTTGTGAAATTTATTTATGGATTCATGTTCATTATAATGTTTTGATGCTAACCAACATAATTAATTGCGTTTTTGTGCCGTATATGCGATTGTACCATGTCTGAGTTTTAGGGTTTACAGAGCTTGAAATTGGGGTTTCTCAAATAGGGCAAAATTGGAGGCTGAGACATAGACCATGAGAACGAGCATGATTGGACGAAGAGATTAACATACTCGCGCCTAATTTATGTTTAGAGATGGCTTAATCGCTATTTCCTGGAAACCGGCCTAAGAGGACGCGCGCAAAACCGTTGCCTAATATAATTGTTTTTTCAGGAAAATAAACATAACGAAGAAGACGACTTCGTGGCGCACGATGGTTGGCTATTTTGAATATCGCGCGCGTTTTCCCACTAATGCGTAGTTTAACGTTATGTTATTTGTTATTTATTTATTTAACAAAAAGGTTCAGTGGCTCAGTTGGCAAAATGCAATGTTGTTAACCCCCATGACCTGGGTTCGAGTCCCAGGTCTATACAATTTCCCATATTATTTTGTTATACATGTTCACATGCAGGTTTAATACTGAAGCGTACCATGCACTCACCGAATCCAACGTCCACGTGCCTGAGAGAATTAATCAGAGAGCCATGATCAGAGGTGTACCATAAGCCCTAGTCAAAGGTCCCATACGTGGCCTGGAAAAGTCAACGAATTTCAAGCTTATTGGGCCAGAACTCTTGAATCAAAACCTCCATATTGGGGCCTGAACCCCCTCCTGGTTTGCAATTTTCTTCATGTTTTATTTTTTAATTATTGTTTTATTTGCTTTCTTGTTTTAATCTAATTAATTAATTACTTTTACAAAATATAAGACCTCATAAAAATCAGAAAAAGATGGAAAAAATATAATAATTTTTATTTTTAATATTTTCTTGTAAATGAATGCATGTAAATAAATTAATTTAAATTAGGTGTTTTAACTTTAATTCTTTTTAACAAAAATCTAAAAAATGTAGAAATAGGTTTAATTATTGTTTTTATTCCTTTTTAATTTTCCTTTTCACCATAATATTATTTATTTATTTATTTTTTATAATTAAATTGTACATAAATAACTTAGGTTAAATTAGGTTAAAAACTTCAACATTTTTCTTAATAACTTAAAAATAATTAGAACTAGGTTTAACGTTTTATTTTAATTTTAATTAATTCTCTTTTTCATGTTAAATCATAAAATACTAAAATACCAAAAACATTTTCTTTTAATTTTTAATTTTAATTCCTCATTAATTCTAATTAATTAATTCATGTAATTTAATATTTTGCAAAAGGGTCCAACGCCCTCGTTTCGACTTAATTGTTTAATTTCGCATATTTATTTTATTTCGCTCAAATAATTATGTATCTCTCCCAAAGCTTTGTAACATTTACTTTTCATACTTTTATTTGCTTTATTTATTTTCTGTCAAATCGGGTCCGGTTTAATTTTGGCGATGTGGACCCGCGCCATTTGTAATAGCCTTAGATTTACTTTCCCGCAAATATTTTTTAACTGTTAACAAAGCATGCAAGAATGAATGGCCATAATAAAATCAAGCGTAGAACACTTTAACATGACAAGACAAACATCAATGAAAACGACACACGAGTCGCACACACCACCCCTAGGGTACGCCTCACTGTTGCCTTGCTTCAAAAGGTGATCGTCGAGTAGAGGATGTTTTAGTAAGTCCTCATGATCCGGGAACCTGGCATGAGGGTAGCTTCTAAGGTGTCTTCCCATTGCTCTGGTGATCACCATGTCCCTAAAAATCGAATTGACCCGAACACCTCCAACGGTGGTGCTACCTACCTCTCAATGGTGGGATGGCACTACTTTAAAGGACATTTACACAGACGAATTCCTTAGGGTAGGTAGGTTCTCGTAGATACTTGCTCTCTTCAAAAACAAACAAAAATCTTTTCACACCGACACTTTTCAAAAGCTTTCAAAGTGATTTTTCAAACACTCTGACACAAGAGTCGATCTGAAACTTTCAAAGAAACTTTTTAAAACCCACAGTTGAAAAGCAAACAAAACATTTTGAAAACACAATGAGCAAGTATCTAAGAGCCCATGGATAACCATGGATAGAAAGGGTGCTAACACCTTCCCTTTCTATAACCTACCTCCCGAACCGAGAGAAATCTCTTTAAGGAATTTTTCTGTGCTTTTGTCCTTTCCATTTGGAGAAAATAAAAGACGGTGGCGACTCTTGCTTCCGCGACATTTCGCGAACCAGCGTTAAACAGTCAGTTCCAGATCCACCGATCACAGAACTGGCGACTCTGCTGGGGACTTAAACTTAAAGTGAGGTGTACCTTAGGGTTAGTTCATAACTGTGTTTTCAATTGTTTTCTTTGCTTGCTTTATTATTGTGGGACTTGCTTGGGAGTTCTATAGATCCTAAACCCGGATCTGGGGGATACCTTCTTAGAAAGTAGCAACAAGGCTGTGAGGGAACTGTGCGGGGTATACCGACATGGTTGAAACAGTCTGCTACGTTGATGTGGCACTTTGGTGTGTACCGGTAACCCTTGAGTTCAGTCAAGGAGAGTACGGGGCCTCCGCGTGGTGTTGTGAAGCATCAACAGACCTTAGGAACCTTAATTGAACTATCTTGGCCTCTTTAGGGTAGTGAGATAACTGACTTTGGTGCAGTCCGAGGTTGGTTGATACTCGATACTACACTCAATTGAGGGTTGCTTTCCTGGAATATTTCGGTCGCCAGTTCAGTGGCTAAATCGAAACGATGAACAATGAAAGCAATCCAGTGATATTGGGACCCTTAGAACCCGATTACTTCTAATAGGACAGGTTGAGCCCACCAACTTCAAGAGGGTAATACCCAGACCTCACGCTGGCCTAAACTTTAAGGGCTTCTCTTGTGTGACTTGTGTGCCTTCGTACTTGGCTATTTGCATGCTTGTTGTCTGACACTTGAGTTTCTTGAAGGGTTTGTTTATAGTCCTTAATAGGGACTCATAACAGGGTACCTAAGTTTCTTACAGGTTTTGTTTATAGTCCTTAATTAGGACTCATAACAGGGTTTATCGAGTTCCTTGCAGGTTTTGTTTTAGTCCTTAATTAGGACTCATAACAGGGTTTACTGAGGTTGCTTGCAGGTTTTGTTTATAGTCCTTAATAGGGACTTATAACAAGGTTTACCCATATTACCCCATGCATCATGACATCATACCATTGCATACATCCTAACTCATTTCAAGGATCTCAAGGGCTTGTGATGCAGGTCATGATGAATCAAACGTCTAGCAAGGGGCAAAGAGGATTTATTTTCCGCTAGCCAAGGTTGTCAGGGGCTATGACCCACTTGATATGGTGAGCTCTGACTCTTGAAAAAGGTTCCCTTAACCAAGGTTGTTTGGAAATCAAAACCAGACATGATGACTAAAGTCAGAGGCTATGACCCACTGGATATGGTGAGCCTTTGACCTTTGAAGAAGGACTCTCAACAAATGCGAGGTTCCTTCAATCAAGCTACCGGATCCCAGCTCTAACCAATTTTCTTGTTTACCCCACGAGGTCCTTGAAAACATTGCATGCATGTCATACACATCATTACATAACAGGTATCTTTGTTGCAGGTCGCTTACCTTTCCCGCTGTTTATTTCAGCAATGGCTTCCCAACAAAACAACCAGGACTTTCTTGCTCAAGAGACCAGGTTCGGGAAAATCCTCCTGAATCTATCCAAGGGGCAGGAAGAGCTAAGGACACTTCTCATGGAGACCTTTGTCAGGAACAGTGCTGAGGATGAAAGGCTGAAACACCTACAAGCTGAGGTGGATGCATTGAAGGTCCAGATGCAGGGGCAGGCGACTGCCATTCAAGGGTTAGCTCAAAGACAAGATGAGCTCTGGTTTCTCGTCAACCAGCTACTTCAGGGTAACCAACTGGGGCACAAGTCTAAGGGCAAAAAGCCAGTCATCGTTCAACCACCTTTGAGACAAGGAGGTAAGGGGAGAGCTCCTCAAATGGCTCCAGTGTCACAAATTCAACATCACAACCAACAAAAGAGCGAGAGAAGGCAGTTCACTCGGCTCAGCATGACCTTATCCCAGATATTGCCACAGTTGCTGGAAACCAAGCTGGTAACTCTAAAAGAGGCTCCGAAGTTTCAAAATACAACGTCACCAAAGTATAACCCCAACGCTCGCTGCGCTTATCATTCTGATAGCCCGGGGCATGATACAAATGAATGTTGGGCTCTGAAGAACAAGATCCAGGACCTGATTGATGAAGGGGCATTAGAGTTCACACAAGATGGTCAGGCCGAGTTCTTCTACTACCCCTGCAAGACTCACCATTTGAAGTGACAAATCCTGAGACTGGAAAACTTTTGTATGAGAGGATGACAGTATTCCTTGGGGAAAATGGATATAGGAAAGGTGGCACAGACAAGACTATCTTTGTCAAAGAAGAAGAAGGGAAGATTATGATTGCTCAAATCTATGTTGATGATATTGTATTTGGTGGGATGTCAAATGAGATGGTTCAACATTTTGTCAAGCAGATGCAGTCTAAATTTGAGATGAGTCTAATTGGTGAACTAACCTATTTTGTTTGTCTACAAGTTAAACAAATGGAAGACTCCATATTTTTATATCAGAGAAAATATGCCAAGAATATAGTAAAGAAGTTTGGGATGGAGAATGCAAGTCACAAAAGAACTCCCGCTCCCAAACATCTGAAGTTGACTAAAGATGAAAAATGTGTGAGTGTAGATCAAAGTCTCTACAGAAGCATGATAGGTAGTCTTCTATATCTTACTGCTAGCAGACCAGACATTGCCTTTGCTGTAGGAGTGTGTGCAAGATATCAGGCTGATCTAAAAGTTAGCCATTCCAACCATGTAAAGAGGATTCTCAAATATGTGAATGGGACAAGTGATTATGGTATGCTGTACTCTCATGGATCAAATTCTTCCTTAACTGGTTTTTGTGATGCTAGTTGGGCATGGAGTGCTGATGATAAAAAGAGTACATTAGAAGGATGCTTCTTTCTGGGAAATAACCTCATATCTTGGTTCAATAAGAAGCAAAATTGTGTGTCTTTATCCACTGCTGAGGCTGAGTACATTACTGCGAGAAGCAGTTATTCTCAATTGGTTTTGATGAAACAAATGTTAACATAATACAATGTCAAACAAGATATCATGACATTATTATGTGACAATTTAAGCACCATAAACATTTCAAAAAATCCTATTAAACATAGCAGGACCAAGCATATTGACATCCATCATCACTTCATTAGAGAGCTTGTTAAAGAAAAGATTGTGGCCTTAGAACATGTAGCCACTGAATTGCAACTGGCTGACATCTTCACAAAGGCTTTGGATGTTAATCAATTTGAGAATTTAAGAAGAAAATTAAGGATATGTTTATATGAGGGTTTGTAGAAATTAAAAGTGTGTGGCAATATCATTAAAGTGATATTATATTGTTTGTGTTTCCAACAAATAAATTTTAGAAAATGATCATTACAAGACTACCTAAAATTCTTTCCCACACGCTACTACATCTCTCCTCTCTACTTTCACAAACACTTCATTCTCCTCAACAGAAGAAGAAGCCTTGCCATTCCTCATCTCCGTGCCATAAATTTTTCAAACATGTCTCAACATCACACTTCATCTTCCTCAAAATCTGCAAATGAAAATATTTCTCTTGACAGAGTACTAGATGTTACTCCTCTATCAACGATCCCTCCGCTTGATAAAAAGGTCAAGAAACCTAGATCATCACCAACTAAGAAATATAAAGATGATAAAGGAGACTCCTCTTCTACTACTGACAATAGAACTGAAGAGGATGTTTTCAATGTTAAAGACCTCCCTGACAATGAGCTCATCACTAATGTTGTACCTGGTATTGCTAGAAGGCTAAAGTCGATGATAGTGAAAGATGCAAGCATCACACCCCCTCCCAAGACTATCAAGAAGAAAACCATGTATGGACCCCCAAAAGAAGGAAGTAAACTGGTCCATCCTTCTAGCAAAAGAAAATCTAGACCTGTTACTTCTGCTGACGATGATGAGGAAGCTGTAAAAATGTCCAAGAGTAAGAAGAAAGCTGTTCTAGTTGAAGAGACTGCCTCTGAGTTTGATGTCGAGCAAGATGTCCAGGACATATCTCCTATCAAAAAGTCTACAACTAAGAAATTATCTGTTAGGGTTCTTGATGCCCCACTTGACAACATCTCCTTTCACTCTATTGGGAATGCTGAAAAGTGGAAGTATGTGTATCAAAGAAGGATTTCCTTGAGAGAGAGCTAGGAGCTAGTGCCTTAGAGTGTAAAGAAATCATGGAACTGATCTCCTATGATGGACTAATGAAAACAGTTACCAGGTTTGCAAATTGCTATGAAACTCTTGTTAAGGAGTTTATTGTTAATATTCCTATTGACTATGCTGACCATAAGAGTAAGGAATATATAAAGGTTTTTGTTAGAGGAAAGTGTGTTGAATTTACTCTTGCCATTATAAACAAATTTCTAGATAGGTCTGAAGATGTATGCTGTGAGCTGGAAGTTACAGACAATCAAATGTGTAGAGCCACTACTGCCAATCAAGTAAGTGAGTGTCCAATGAAAAACAAACTCCCCTGTCAGCAAACTGAGTGTGAAATATGCAATTTTACATAGGATTAGAGCTGCAAATTTGGCTCCCACTAATCACACCTCAACCATCTCCATTGTTTTAGGAAAGTTCATTTATGCTATTGGAAACCAAAAACTTTTTGAATATGGAACTTATATCTTTGATCAGACCATCAAACATGCAGGAACTTGGGCCATTAAGATGCCAATTTAATTTCCTTCTCTCATCTGTGGAATTATTCTAAATCAGCACCCTGGAATCCTATGTGGAAATTGTAGGTGTTTAGGTATTGGCTTGCATTTTTGGTAAATCCCAAGTGTATGTGTGAATGTCATGACTGATGTCATAACATTCTAGTTCAGTTTGTACTGACTCATTAGGTACCTTTGCAGAAAAATATTGTAATTGAAGTACTGATGTTTATAAGTGTGTATCTGAGCATTTTGCAAAATGATCACATTTTGCTAAATCAGTAGACATGTTTTCTCAGATGTCATAACAGATGTTATGACATCCTGTTCTGAACTAACAGGTTTGCAGGATGGATAAGTCTGAGTTTTTTCAGGAAACAACTCAGTCTTTCCTGAACAGAATCCTGCGTTTTCTGAGGGGTAACCTAGCTCAACCCTAACCTGGTTAATAAAGTCCTGTGACCTGGTCTTTAGGTCAAACGGAATTAACCCTAGGTTTTTGTGGAAACCCTAACTGAAGTTGCAGCTGCTATATATTCAACAGAGCTGCTGTTTTTCAATCGATCCCTCTTGATTGATCAGAAGATCATTTGTAATCTGTATAGATTTGATTATTGTACTCCAAGCAATTATCATTGTGATAAGTGGCTTGGAATAGGTTTCTAATTGTAAGGGTTGTGTAGCACTCAAAGCTTTGAAGCAAGAGTGTTTGAATGTTCCTTGACTAAAGCTGTGAAGCAGAGTCAAGTTAGTTGTGTGCATCACTCAAAGCTGTGAAGCACGAGTGATTGTGTTGCTTGATTAAAAAGCTGTGAAGCTTAATCAAGTGTTTGTTTTTGAAGAGTGTCTTCATCAATTCTTAAGTCAAATTGGTTTATGTATCACTGCTGTGATTGAGGGGGAGTGAGTAGGAACTCAGGTTTAAGTTGTACTTAGATTGGAATTGCATTGGGTAGGTCTTAAGTGAAGGAGATAAACTGGTTGGTTTATTCCTGAATTAAAATCTCTTATAGTGGATTTCCTCC